>JAZDUH010000354.1:12867500-13467500 GCA_036419115.1 Scarus forsteni
GTTCTTTAATGTTGTCAGTGTAGATGTTCTTTAAAGATGCAGTGTGTAGAAATTGGCATTTTCAGCAACACCCAGCATTCAGATTTTGGAATGAGCCTGTTCGTTACGAAAACACCACATCAGTAAGCGATGAGAGCCAGTGAAGACCAAAAAGGATCATGAACAGGGCATCATTAACAACAGTTTTTTCATTCATATTTGTAACTATAATTTTTATAGATTACAGGTCAGTTAAGATGATGATTATTTTTGTATTACTTTTGTAGACTCATATTAAAAAATGGTGTTTCACTCAGTTTGTCCCCAAAACCACCAGCAGACAACATGCCGGATCGTTATGTCAGCGTCTACAAAGGGGAGACCTGTGGTACATAGAAAAAAAAACCTTTATCTAACTAGTAAAAAGAAAATGAACGTTTCATAGAGATGATTGTAAACCTACTGCAACGGACTTTGCATACAAATAGAAACATTATATCCTATATTCACCGTTTCTGTTCGGCAAAATGCTGCCAGCTTTCTATGCTCTATACCTTTAAGATCTGTTTAGTAGAAACATTTGGTGGCAGATAGATGACAACAAAAGGTTTCATGGAGAATTTACTGGCAAGGTCTTTTTGAAGGAGAACTTTCAAGAAAAGCATTATTTGTACCTGCCTGGTTATAAAAACCACAGAAGCTTGTGAACACAGCCATTTTTATCTGTTTCAATACTGTGCAATATGATTGCTCCTCTGACGTTAAAATTTAATGATAATATATTCAGGAATCAGATGCAGATTTTCAGGCTAATTATCAGCGCAGCTGTCAGCAGCACTGACAGGTTGGGTGCTGTGTTTTAATATCATGTGCAGATGGGACTCTCTTCTCTGACAGATTTCTGTATTTTCAACCAAACATCCATGTCATGTGCAAACATGTATAAAAAGACATCTGAGAAAAAAATAAATATAAATGGACAAGATTTATCGACAGTGTCTTTAATCTCTATATACAAAACAAAGTGCCTCAAAATAATTAGGATGATCATTTTTAAATGAGCAAAATCCTTGAAAAATGTGTATTACTTACTGAAATTTACATTAACCAAAGCAATCGGAAGCTGAAAAGAGCACTCAAGACCTGATGTCATGATACAAAAATCATATCAACTTATATTTTTCTTCACATCCCGAATAACAACAGACATGTCTTCATCAATCATAAGATTTAAATGTCTGTTGTTTTTCTTACAAATGCTGGAGAAAGCATGGAACTCTCTGGCAAATTCAAACTGCTTTAATTTTTGCTTTATAATTGTGGACACCACTTTATGCAGGTCATGTGTTCGCTATCATATTCACACTATTAAGCTGGGGTGTCCCCGATCTTTCAAAGCTGATAAAATGACTCAGCAAGCCTCACACCATAGAATTATCAGGTGAGCTAATCTTAAGGACCAACAGATAGTTGAGACTTTGCTGACTTTGAGCAAAAGAAAGGATCCAAGCCAAAACTTAAGCTTAGAATCTTGTAGTGTGTACCCTGTTTGATGTAGCCAGTCCCATTACAAAGGGGTCAGGACCCAAGCTAAAATAAAAAAGAGAAATGGTAAGTTACATTTCTCACAGATCACAAAGAATGCATTGGTTTATCAACATCTTGCCAGAATTTGTTTTAAAATAGCCAAACAAAAAAGACTCCATTTAGAAACACTCCAAGAAATGTTCATTGCTCTTTTTTGTGCAGCCCTGACAAACTCTCTACCGCCAGATTCATGCTAATCTCTTCACAAACCACTTATTTACGACCAATTCTTCCTCCTTAATGGATGGAAACCTGCATGGTTATTCACTGTCTGGGCACAGTTAGGTCAGATTAGGGATGGGTACCTTTCACATTTGAGCCGATGCCCGGTACATGGGAATTGGTATCGGTACTCAATGGTACCAATTTTCAGTACTTTTGCATGTGTTTATGGGGTAATAAATATTAATTTGTTTAATATTAGGATCTCAAACTTTTTCAATGTAAATTTATTTCTCAATATATAAAATTTGACAGATATATATCAAAACAACATTCAACTGTTTGTATTGTAGCATTGTAGTTGTTCCAAAAAATTCTTCAACATGAAAACCAGTAACTAAAATGAACCACAACTTGATAAATAAACTGCAGCCCTCACTTCAACTTTAGGGCAGATTAACAATGGGTCTGACAGAGCTGTAAATAAAAAAAGCATTTACATTAACGTTACAAAGTACGAGGAACCGGCCTGATAATGATAACTGACGCACATTAAAATGCCAAGCTAATACCATCTTAACACGAGGCTTATTTACCTGGACCAGGTATCCTCCTTGTGGCATTTGCTGCCATCACCAAATGTTAAAGCCATTTCTTTTCCTGTGTTTCTGGCTGCAGACGACTAGTCGCCATTGGACACAGGCATGCTAACAGTGCCAAATGAATCTTTTGTGGTCGTAGATCTGAGGGGATCAAAAATTGTGCATTCTTCAGCTTTAAGGAAAATTTTGTGCGTCACCAGGTGCTTCTTCCGCCACTGTCACAAGAATGCATTTAGGGGGTGCTGGTTTGGCGTAGTGGTTATGTACATGCTTCTGCCGGTCCAGGTTCGAATCCCGCCTGTGAGCAGTTTGCAGAGTGTCTTCCCCTGCTCTCTCTCCCCCTTTCACAAGCCTATCCACTGTCTCTCTCTTATCAATAAAGGCACAAAATGCCCCAAAATATACATTAAAAAAAAAAAAAAGAATGCGTTTAGGTACCTAAACATGGCACCGTTTGATTTTACGTGAATCGGTACTCGGTAGTACCTACAGAATTCAGTCGGTACCTCTTAAAGTACCGAATTTGGTACCCATCCCTAGGTCAGATGGAAGCTTTGCAGGCTCAATTTGTAAAGGTTGCATGCTGTACAATGTTTGGGTGTTGTGTCTCATGATCACTCTCTTTGAAAGCAAATTCTATTGAAGACATATCAGAACTGAATTTGCAAAAAACATCAGAATTAGCATGTAACTTACTAAGATTCAAAATTAAAGCACAATATGACCTGGAGAAGATAATGTGCTTGACTGTAAGAGAAGAAAAATGCAGAGGAAAAAAGAAAGACAGAAAAACGAAATGACAGTGGCTTTAACGTTAAAAAAACATTGAGTAAAAGAAGAAAATAAACAATCAATGTTGTTGTGTTTCAGATACATGGGCCAGACGTGGCCATGTAACAGGCCGAGTGGATCTGGCACTGTGTAGTTCCTAGAGCACCTCCTCCTTTTGCATTCTTCATATGGGATGGAAATAAAGTAGCATTGATTCAGCATGTTGACCAAAGGTTTGTAGGTGTAAAGCAGAAAGCCCTGAAAAATAAGGATGTGAGTCTCCTCCTCCTCATTGTCAGACAATGATTATATGAATCATTGTACTGTATTGAGGAGTGGAGGTTACAGTGCATTTACATGGAGTATAACAGCTTGTATCGATTTGAATTGCCTTCCAGACACTGCTTCCTTTTGCCACAAATGACATTAGACTTTGATTGAGAACGCCTTTAAAGTTAACGGCTTGAAAACGTAATTTATTGGGCAGCTACTTAATTTATTCCACCTTAGATACTCATTTATCAGAAGGATCAATAACTGAATGATCTCACTGATTATATGACATGAAATGGACTGAATTAGCACATGTCTCAATCACAAAGTACTTTGTGTAACAATGAAAATGTGGGGAAGTGTTACACAGTTGCCATCTTTTAATGGAACAAATTAGAACAATTTCAAGAGGTTTATGCTGCTTACTCTGGTTGCCTCATTAAATGCAAATGAGCACATTCAGGAGCATCTCAGTAAGTGCACCATAGATGTTCTGAAAAGAGAAACAAAGGGGTACAATCAAGACAGGATAGAAAGGTAGAAATGGGATCAAATTATCAAACACTGAGTTCTTGATTGCACATAATATCCCTAACCTTTTTTGATCCAAATATCACCACTTGGTTTAAATGTTTTTCAACTGTTAACCTTATGTAGCTCAGCAATAAAAAAATAAAATGAAAAAATAAATAAATAAAAAAAATCTTAATACTGAAAGTTACATCAGTGTTTCTTGGATAAAAACCTAACAGGTACCGTTTCCAAGGTAATGTTATCAAAATGCTAAGTGCAGTCTCAGTAAACAGAAGTATATTTCATCATAAAATGGTGTTTGTGTAAGACAAACAGAAAACAGTATTTTGACCTTCAGTACAATTTGCCTGTCTACCTCTCCTGCAAGGATGTCTGTGAAAACAGTTTCGACCCTTTTATCCACACTCTTTTTTCACATTACTGTCAAACACAAAAAACTTTGTAAACTGGAGTTTATCAACAACGGAGAAGGGCCATGAACTACCCTTCTGATCACAGCAGACTGTATAAAAGATAACCAAACATGTATAATACATGGACTTAAGACAGCATTAAACAAGTTTTCCTATAAGTAAACCTAACATTACATTGATTTACAAAGCAGAGCTGTAGGTAGGAGGATAGGTAATAGGCAGGCAGGTACAGAAGTAGGTGGGCCTATGTATGCTTGCATGGACGGGTGTAGTGTTTGATCCCAAAGAGGATCCAAGCACCTAGCAGCACTACACAAAGCACACACATGACAACAGACATCTCTTACATGAACAGCATCCCCAGTCAACTTTCCTGTATACACAATTAGATTAAAAACAAACATGTCATATGCAAGAGTCTGAGGAACCCTGAAGAGACCAGATTTTTGAGTCCATGGACTACATCAAATTAAGCTGAAAATCCAAACTTGATAAAGCTCTACTTAAAGATAAATTTGCCAAAAATGTATTTTTTTTCAATCGTATTAGTTTTTGGATGTCTGCCAATGCCAAAATTAAATGTTTACATTTATGTTTGGATATATCAACTTCATTAGAATTACCCCCAATTTCCAGTCAATTCCCATACATTCTTGTATATTCCTAGGAATAAAAAAATCCCCAGCTTAGCTTCCTATGGAAAGTTTCTGAAAGTTTACTTGAAATCTCCCTTTGCAGCCCTTCATAAAGGTGACACTGTTGTTTTGCAGGGCATGTGGAACTAACTAGTAAGGAATTCGTTAGCCTTAAGTCTACCTGAAGACCTGACAGCTGCACCTACTGCTCATATCTTTAAACGAAAATTCAAGACCTTCATTTTAGCTGATTGTATCTATCATTATTTTACGTCATATTTTAACTTATTTTAACCCTTTTATTCTGTTTTATTTCTACATTTCAGTTTAGATTTTTTTATTTGGAATTTTATTCTTTGTTAAATGCTTTTCCTTTTATTATCCTGTTTTAGCTGATTTCATTATGCCCCTGATGTTACGCTTTCTCATTTATCATATTATCTATCTTACTTTTATTTTATATTATACTATTTTATTCATTTGCATATTTACACATTTACTTATCTTACCCTCTCGTATTTTTCGAGTATTTAAAACTATTACTTTAGTTTTAGCCCCTGTGTTTCCTCATTTTAAATCCAAGATAGCGTTTCCTCAGTCCTCTAATTTTCAGAAATTCCTTTTTATGTCTTTCTGTGTTTGAGTAAGTGAGTGTGTACATTGAAAGTTGATTGGGGGAGGGGGGGGGTTGATTGAAGTTAAATGATATGAATTCCTCAACTAGTTAGGAGTCTTGACTGGAACCACCTTTCGATTTCCAGCCATGAAAACTGATCAATATATTTAATGCAGAAGGAAGTAGTAGTAGGACAAATCTCCACTTAAAGGATAAGTTTGGTTTCTGCAGCTTTCACATTGTTTATAGAATGAAGTAGAACAATATACTCACCCAGAAGGCTTTCCTGATCCAAACAGTGCTTCAGGAGATATTTAGATCCAAAATCGAGCGGCGGACATCCGTATAATGGTAGCACACGGGGCATGTATAGTGCCGCTCTTATAACTGTATTAATCGTCCAAAAACTCATTAGTTTCACCAATATTTCATCATGGTCCGCTCGCGCTACTCCTCCACGACAGTCCAGGGTCGCTCCACCCATGTTTTCGTGACTGTGCTGCCCTCTGAACTGGAAACTTTCTTTATGGCTGCCGCGCATGCGCAGTACGGCTCATTGTTTCAGGGGTGATCGCCGGCTACTCAACAACTTTCTTCTTCCAGTTTTGTGCAAAATGGACGAATATCTATCGGATGAAGATGTTGTAGACGAGACTTTTGAATATGATGGGTGTCCTTACAGTTTCGAGCCAGAGTTTACAGATGAGGAGCTCATCGAAAGGAGGACACAGAGGCAAAGAGAAGAACAGCTGACCAGAGAGCAGTTTTCAGTTCAGAGGTCAGCACAGTCACGAAAACATGGGTGGAGCGACCCTGGACTGTCGTGGAGGAGTAGCGCGAGCGGACCATGATGAAATATTGGTGAAACTAATGAGTTTTTGGACGATTAATGCAGTTTTAGGAGCGGCGCTAACATGCCCTGTGTGCTACCATTATACGGATGTCCGCCGCTCGATTTTGGATCTAAATATCTCTCGAAGCACTGTTTGCATCAGGAAAGCCTTCAGGGTGAGTATATTGTTCTACTTCATTCTATAAACAATGTGAAAGCTGTAGAAACCAAACTTATCCTTTAATGCATTTGGTTGAACACACTTGATTTGACTTCGCCATGTAAGCTTATGGGTGGTTCACATTCAAGCTAACAACAGATCACTTCAAAAATGGTATTCTCTATCTTTGTTCTTTTCCCTCCTAACAAAAATGGTTTCCTTTATTGGCATTGCAAGCTCCAAACAAATATACAGAGGAAGCTGTTAAAAGCACTATTAGGAGTCTGCTTCTCATTAGCTGGGTTGCCATCATCAAGAATTAATGTTGTTGTTGTTAAAAATGACTGAGCAGAGTTTTCTCCTCACATGGCAGTAAAAATCTGGCAGGGTTGGGGGAGCTGGCTATAAATACTCGAGAGAACAAAAGAGCAATTGACTGCTGCAGTGTAGGTGTTACACCATCTGTTAAGACAACAGAGATCTTACCTTCTGCATTCTTTGTATTCACTCAAGGTATTAAGCACACACCTGCTTTGTCCTGGTGCTTGTTTAATCAGAAGAGACACAGGCTTTGACCTCTGCTCCCTGCAAAACAAGCGTGGAAAAAAAAACTTGAATCACAGAAAAAAACTTGCAATGAATCTGACTCACTGAGCTTTAAATTGTTTTAATGTGCAAGGCTATTACTGCAAAGCTCACATTGAGTTTAAAAGCATTTTTATAACCAAATTTATAGATCAGGAATAAACCAAGTGAAATAAAAACTGTGACCTCTAGCCACTTTCATGTATCCCACAATGTTCAACAGCAGAGCTACTCGAACCGAGCAAGGACTCACTATTGCAATGCTAATCAGAAATCCCTTAATGGCTGAGTGCACTATATACAACATTGTGTCGAGGTGACATTGCTCTTGAGGCATATTGACAACTTGATTAACGTTGAACATAATACTGACACATGTGGCACAAGGACAAAAATGAGCTGAAGTGCTGTTTGAAGGGCCAGAGCAGCACGTAGTGAAACTGACATCAAATTCAACACTGGCAAAGTTCAAATGACCTTCATTTCTCTTCCAACACTTTCAATCGTTTATTGTTTACAACCACTTCAGACTGGGCAAAGAAAAGCCAGATAAAGGGTGGATCAGTCATTCATCTGGCCAATTACTGGGGCCAGTACTTGACATTTGGCAAACTATCTGTATAATTGCTTTATTTCACCAATTATCAATATAATTAATTAACTGATTAAACTTGTCCAACTGAAACAACTTAAGGTTAACTAATATTGAACAGATTTTGTCTCAAAAGTAATGCTACTTAGATGTCACCGAGATGCTTCTAGTGATGTTTTAGAGTTAAAGGGGACATATCATGCTTGTTTCTCCTTTTCACTATGCCAGACTAGAATGCCTGTAAAGCACTTCTGCCCTCAGTATAAGTCATTTAGTTCCTTCATTGCCCCACAATAGCGTTCTCGAAATCCTCATTTTAGGCCATTAACAAGGTCTCGTTGAAATGCTCGGATCTGAGGATGACCTAAAGTTACCTCGCAACGTCACAGCCCTTTGTGTTCTGATTGGTCAGTTCTATCGGGGGTTGAGCCAGCCTGTCCTTCTTCTTCTACTGTATTTTCCGGCAGGCTCAAAGCAGCGATCATGATTGAGTCCCCCTACAGGCCAGAGCTGGTAATGAGTGACTGTGAGCTAGGGAACTATAAACCCCTGCTGGACGAATGTGTTCCTCGGTGACGGTTTTGTGGCTAATGGACATCACAGAGGAGGAAGTGTTTTATCAGATTACCCTACTTGGAGCTCAAAATTCCCTACTTCAGTAGAAGAAGTGTTCTCTGGGGACGTTCCAAAGTGAGTTTGTTTCCCTACTTGAGGCATCAAATCTCATTCTACGATATCAGAAAAAACACAATATCTCATTTTTTGAAAATTAAGGGGGTGTAAGGTCTTGTTTTCAAATGTATTATATTATATGTAAGTATTAAATCATGCATCAGCATGATATGTCTCCTTTAAAGGAAATGGTTTGAATGGACATTAGACTCTAAAGAGCTGTATCTTATAAAAAAGCATTCTACTTCAGAAATTTCTTTACAAAATAGAAAAACTTACATATGAGGCCTATTAAAAAACCAACTATAATTTACTCCACATTCTATCATGTATTCCATGACCTGGCCAGGCTTGTATTTTCATGATGTGCTATAATCAAGCGTGCTGCAGGATAAAATCTGACAGTGTTTGACTATAATAATCAGCAGGATTTTAGTGATTAACACATTCATGCATCATCACTAATAATCAAGTAATATGTCATTTTACTTGATCATCTATTTTATTGCTGTCATATTAGGTACTAGTTGTTTGTCATAACTTAACACAAAGAGATTTTTGAAAGCATGGCCAATTCTTGTAACTGAAGTGAAAAATCTGAGCTCTTGTACTGCTCCTGTAAATTGCAATATTTTTACTTTTCAATTTTGACATAAAGATTTTCATTATTGTAGATGCACATTTAGTGCACATTAACCATTAAAGTCTATGTACAGCAAAATCAAGAAGGGTTTCTAGAAAACTTTATATATTGGAAAATTGTAAACCTGAGCAAAGACATTTGTTTGACTTTATGGATTCAGACAAAAAGTCTGTCACCTTAAGGGTGCACTCACACTCCACTCTCAGGTTCTGAACTCTCCTACTAGCTTGTACTCAATATGCTCCAGGTACAACCAGGCCTCAGTGCTGCTACATCATTATACTGTAATATGGCTCTTTGAATCATTCTATTTGTTCATATTATTGTGAAAAACTGAGTCTAAAAGAATGTGTTTATGTACTTCCAGGGTTACCAAGGACTCCCCTTAGGCAAACGAACTAGACATCAGAGGTGAAACAAAGACAGAAAGAAAGAAAGACATCCTTTATTAGTCCCTCATGGGGAAATTCCATTCTTTACACTCTGTTGAGAACATGCTACACAAACACAGGCTGAAATACACATGCACAAGCAAACAGGTCCTACAATCACGCATTGATGGAGAGATGTCGGAGTGATGGCTTGCTGCTCCTGAAGAAGAGCTACCGAGCAGTCTTTTGTGGTGAGGGGTTCAGTGCCTTGCTCAATGGCACTTCGGAAGTGCCCAGGAAGTCAGCTGGCAACTCTCCAGCTACCAAACCAGCCTCCAAACATTTGGTTCATCTGTTTGGGTTTCACACTGTCATTATTGCAAATGGACTTACAGACTTTACATGATTAACCTACATGATATTGTCATCAACTACATGCTTTGCGTGTCTCAGTAGTTTATATTATTTGGTCATTTGGTGTCTGATGTCAAGACATTGAAAAACCTGGGTCTTTAACATTGTAAACATAAATGAAATTGTCATTCCCACAATCATTTCATTGTTGATTTTATACTACCAACAACAACTACTTGAACAGCTGTACATAAGGCTGGTCCGTGTTTGTCTTGTGAGTTTTATCATTGGATGACAATCTGACATCTGACCAAATATTTTTGAGACATTTGGTGTCCTCTGGTCCGTGTGTTTCCACAGCTCATTTTGTTTTGGTATGGATTTCCTTTTTCAGGTACTCATGTCATAAATTCCTGTCATTGATACGAATGGCCAAAAATTTCAAAATGATGCTTTCACACTGGGTATGAACTAGATCGTGGTTCCATTTGGTCCAAGCAGAGACCACTTCTTTTGGTAGGAACAAGGTCCAGCTGTTTGGTCTGGATCAAGGTCAAAGGAAGGTTTCACCCCTATCATTTCGGTACAGACCAAACATCCAATTCTGATAGTCTGGACCAAACAAGTGTGAAAGCTCCCTAAGTAACCCATCATTTTTGTTTTTGGACAAATTGCACATTTGGAATAAATGAAACTGTGACAACTCCCTGCTCCTTTACGGTTAGGCACACACCATGCAGTTTGTATGTTCTCAGAGTAAGGTACTTTAAGGCTTTTCTACATGGGCAAGAGTTTAGATGAAAGACCCAATGTTGCTTCAATTAATATGTTTAATTAAAGGCTATCTGTCATATATCTTAATGATGCATACATGGTAAGTTCAAGCAGGGATACTTCTGTGTATTATTCATTCATTTATTCATTAAAGTCATCTCTCATTCACTTCTCTCACTTTCCCTGTCTTCTGAAACTTGTGACAGCTAAGTGGAGGCACTGATTCACTTGAGTACTGAGCAAAAAAGATTCTGCCATGGCTTTGTTTTTGTCAATGATCCTGCTGCTGTCATGTTTTAAAACAGAGTGTCTTCTCCTCCACAGTTGACATTTTGTTGCAGTGTGACCTTGTCAACCTTCTTTCACTTCAGGCACCGCAAATCATCCCATCAATGTACAGGTCCAGCTCCTCAGAAGTCAACTCATGGTGTCATCTTGTATGACTCATCAGCACCTCATCATCTTCTCAGCTTATCTGATCCTGTATCCCTCTTTACCACCACTTCTACCAGTGTCCTGACTCCAAGAATGGTATCTTATCTTGCTGTTACCCTCACTACCCCACTAAATACATGAAGGCATCACAACGGCGTCTAAGTACCAAAGACATGCTAATCATGAAAGACACTGGATATTCATCAAAACTTGCAAATTAATATTGTTTCCACTCGTATTTAAGTATGTTGTTGAAATGGTATTATCTTGCATTTTTGCCATTGTAATATTTTTCTGTTCATTCAGCTATTTTCATCGAGTCAGTAGCTCGGTGGTACGATCCACACCTATAAGATCCTCAATTCCATCATTTTTTCAATTCATTTTATCCTGAAGAATTACTGAATTTATCTGTTTCTTTCAGTAAAACTGTTCTACTCTCTATATTTTTATTTACAAATCACACCGTATCTGTCAATAAATGTATATTTGTGTGTGTGTATGCATCTTTGTATATACCTGTGTATGTATGCACAAATGGATGGAGACAAGTATGGAGAAGGCCACCTTTTAGGGTAATGCAGGGGCACCAGTCTTCATTTTCATTTTCTTATAACTGGCTAAACATTTCTGAGAGAAGCTGTAACCAATGTTTCTTTCTTGAGAATCCATATGAACTTAGTTCTGTGTATAAGTGTCCTATTGCTATATAAAGCTTGTCAATTGAAGTATCTCAATGAAAAGGTTAATGTGCTTGCGAGCTGTTATTTGCTTAAAACTAAGATGCTCTTGAAGAGAAATGTCAGAGGTATTTTGAGACTGTAATTTGAGGTAGCATATAGAAAGCGGGGAATGTTGCTCAGAATTTTTTTTTTAACCTGGCAAAGAAATTGTACATGAGATGTGTATCTACAGGTGCCTAATTAGACTGAAGCAGCCCACAATCATTTAGATGTAGGTCATCTACAGGACTCTTCAAGGCATTTGTAATGAGATCATCACTTTAAATTCAGCCAGAAAACATTCCAACTTTTTTTTCGGTTTTGCAGAAGTATACACTTGTATTAAAACTACAAAGAGTTAAGTATACTTTTGTTCTTTTTAGAAAAACGACATGCAATTTACTCTTCGAATCTGTACACATGTAATCAGAAAATACAAAAAAAATTGCCATATCCAAACTGCTGATGAAGGATTTTAAAGACAAGTGCGTGTGAACTAAAGCTTCATTTCACTCACACTTTAATTGTGACAACACTGCAGAGGTAGAATACTCTTATGAGTAGACAAACGTACTTAAGCACAGACCTGCAGAGCCTGAGCCACTTATACAATATCCACTGTCCTAAAAGCTTCTTTTCATCATCCTGAGCTCACAGAACAAGAGAGACAGTGGACAGAGAACACCTTTCCCAGGTACAAATATTTTATACTGCAACATGAAAGTAAATCATCTGCACCATGGAAAGACTGGCTAACACTAAATATAGGTTGAGCTAATTCCCCCTACTGCTGCACACAAACATCTACACTTAGCTGGGGGCTCATTTGTAGCCATGGAACAATGTCACAGTGAACAAGCTAAACCTGTCTAAATTGCTTTTTGCTTTTTATCTGTGAGGTGTGTTAAAGGGACAAGAATATGCACAAGGAACCTGCATTCATAACTAAGCTCCCTACATGGCCCTGTCCAAAAAACCTAGAGCTAAAAGAGGTAAAATCTCTCAAAACTTCTAATGCATAGTACACCGTCTTTTCACATGTCTTTTCATATGTTTAAAGCAACTGTATCCAAAAATCTGTTCTGTGTTTTGAGTAAAATCTTGGATTTTGTTGGGGGTTTTCAGTACAAACCCCAAGTCCAGTGAAGTTGGGATGTGGTCTAAGACATACATTAAAACAGAATACAATGATTTGCAAACCCTGTTCAACCTTTATTAAATTAACTTTAAACACCAGATGAACCGTTCAAAATATTTGACCAGACCATATTGGAAACAGCCCAGAAAAAGTGGTTGGGGAACAAAGACACTTTAAAAGGCATATCTGGCAGATGATTGGACTATCATTCTGTCAATTGACATGCGTTACTGGTCATTCAGAATATGCAGTCGGCAGGTGCTACTGTGAAATAGAACTTGAGCCACATCAGAAAACAAACTCTTATCAAAACATGTCAGAAGTGTGGCAAAAATATCCTTACTACGAGGTCCGTAGTGCTGATATTTGCTTTTCATTTGAAAAACAAATGCAGTCAAAATTTGATAAAACTGCTACTGAAGCTGTTAGCATCAATGCTAAGCTCTATAAGTGCAGTCACTGTCTGATGTAGTCACATTAGTAGATCTCATCTTTTCCTGTTTCGAAGGACACTACTTGGGCCATGCTGCTATACTGGCTGAGCACAAATGGCGTAGATTGGAGCTTTGCAAGATGGATCCAGCTGCTGTGCAAGGTAAGTATTGAAATGAATACACTCAAAAGACAAGATATTTAATAGATAAACTTTGTCTTTGTTGTCGCAAATATTCACTAATTTTGAATTTAATACCATCAACACATTCCAAAAAAGACTGGGAAAGTTGGGGAATGCTCAAAGACACCTGTTTGAAACACTGCTCAGATGAACAGGTTAACTGGAAACAGGTAAGTGTCATCATTGGGTATAAAGGGAGCATCCTCAAAAGGCCCAGTTGTTACAAGCAATGATGGGCAAAGTTCACCACAAATGCATGAGCTTATCGTCCAACAGTTTTAGAACGTTTTTTAAATGTGCAATTACAAGGATTTTGACCTTCGACTTCTCAGACTGCACTACAATAAAAACAAACATCACTCTGTAAGGGATATTACCAAAGGGGCTCAGGAACCCACTAAGGAAATTGTCAGTAGGCACGATTGCCACATCCACAAGTGCAAGTTAAACTCTACCATACATGCAAAGCAAAAGCCAAATATCAACAACACCCAAAAAACGCAGGTCAGACCTGTCTCCCGTTGAAAATATGTGGGGCATTATAGAGCACAAAGTACGACAACAGAGACAACAAAACTCAAAGAATGTCACCTAAAAAGCTCCAACAATTAGTGTCTTCTGTTGCTTCTACTGCTTGTTGAGTATTGGTAAAAAGAATGGGAATGTAGTGGTTAACATGCCCCTGTCCTAGCTTCTTTGGAGTGAGTTGCAGGCATCAAATTAAAAAAAAAGTGAACATTTGAAGAAAAAACAATAGAGTGTATTAGTTTGAACAATTAGCATCTTGTCTCTGCAGTGCATTCAATTTAACCTAGGTTGAATCCACTATTGAACACATCCTTTCAACTTCATAGGGGTTTGTAAAATAGACTGTTTTATGGATTACAGTTTGGGTGAAACAGATCATTCACCAAGTTATGAGAATTAAAATGAGTGTTTTGCATCAGCTGTCTTTTAAAACAACTGCTTACTTTGTTGTTCATTATTTACTGAAAGTTAGCAAACAACTTTTATATTCAATATGACCACCATTTGCGTGCTTTTAATACTGTGTCACAGTTAGGTTCCTGAAAATTTCCCACTAAATCAAATTTTCTATTTTGGGGTTGGATATGCCTAGACAACAACATGCTGGTGTCACACTGCTTCTCGCAGCAAATGTTCTAACTGCACATACTGAATGTGTTGTGGAGCATTAGGGGTTATGTGAAGGTAGCTGTTCAAATGAGACAAGAACAGTGGACAGAGAAGAATTGTTCTTTATAATATACTGTATGAAACTGGGGTTTTGTGATGACAGTTGGATGTTTTGGTACTAAATGTCCTGCCTTTATCACTCAATACTTCTTTAAACAACTGTGTCTTTATAAAATGATGATGTGAAATAAATCTGAACATAGAATTTTCACCCTTTTATTTAGTGAAGATATATTTTGTTAGCTTTCAAGTTTAGGTTGAATAACTGACAACCATTACAATGATCTCTGATGTTAGATATAAAATGAACTGTTATGGAAGAAGGGTCTGACTCTTACAGCAAATGTGCATTTGTAAAGGCCAGACTGTGCATGTGTGTAAGTCATGCATGCTTGTGCAGCGAGAAAATAAAAGGCGCAGAGAAGGTAAAATGGAGGGAGAGAGAAAGAGAGAGTGCGAGAGAGAGAGAGAGCTGAGTGCAGTAATATCCATTAGATTTATTGTGGGGCAATTCCCAGTCCCTCCAGTTCTGCCTGAGGGGGACTATATTACATTTCATCACAGTTTCATTTTCTCCTGCAGATGAGAAATGGGAGTTCTGTAGCAGTAATGTAGCATGTATGTGCTAAATCTCATCTCTACTAAAATCAAACACATCACAACTCCTGGCACTTCGCTACAGCTCCATGACAAAATGAAACACCATCTGTTGTCAAATCAAGATTGCCTTATTAGAACATAAAAATCATACACACCCAAGGAATAACAATGAGTATAATGAATATAGCAGGTAATGGGATGTGATGGGAGGACAGAGCATAAACGTGGGAGAGGTATAAGCAGCTCTTTACTCTCTACGAGCAGCAAGTACATCATACGTTAAATGCAAACAGTAGCTTCACATGATGGGATTGTTTAAGATAAAAAATACAGGAAAAGCCCCGGGAAGTACATAACTCCCCTCTGAGAAAAAACAAACAATGAATCAGGCTGTTTATTTCTGTCATAACTTCAATTAGAACATTTCCTGAATTTAAACAGATCAATTTTGAAAACTGAGTTTGCATAAAAGTTTAAGAAAATATTACTTCCTTGTGTTATTTCATTACATCATAAACCTATTGTTTCAGTTATAACAGTTAGACATAGAAATGTATTGATCTTATCTTTACATAAAATCCAGCTTCATCTTTAATATGTGATGGGCTCATGGGGAATGTTTTCTAGGTTCACTATTATACTGAAAGGCAAAAAAGACACAACGCATCATGGAAGCAACAATCAAAACAAAATTCTACTTCAACATATGTCTGGAAAAATGAAAAAATCTCTATTTTTTCCAGACTTATATTTCTAGAAATTACAGTAATGAAAGTCAAACTATGACTGTTTGGATGCAGAGGGCTGAAAAGGCTGCAGCTCCTCTAGTGACACGTTCATTCCTATGTACTTTAAGTTACAATTGTAAAAGGTGGAAAAGATTCCTCATGCTCTGACTTTTTGCCACCTGTATGGTGCCCTCAGCAAAAAACATCATTCTGCTGCTCGTCTGACTACTTGTACTCAACGAACCACCATTATTTATTTGACCCTCCAGGCTAATTGCATCGCAACACCTATAGTGATATAAACATTACTGCCTATACTTGTTTGTCATATCTATATTTTTTCAAAAACTATATACCTCCTAGCCACAGCTCAAATGTCATTACTCAAAATCTTTTCTGAAAACCTAAATACACAAATTATTTATTACTTCCTGTTACAAAATGTAAGCCCTTATTTATTCACTTCCTGAGAGGGTGTGAGTACCTCTAACATCATGAGTACATCAACTGAACTTACAGTAACTGATTGGCTTAAAATTTTTAGCAAAGCACACCCCCTCCCAAAAAAGATGAAGGATGGTAAGGATAGTTCCTTAGGGCATTTCAATCCTAATGTAACTTTCTATCTTACTTATTTCAGTAAAATCAAAGATAATAAAACAGCTGTTTTTTAGTATTGGCAGAGGAGAATGTTAACTCTCTCCTACAGTACTAATCACACACCCTACAGTACTAATCACACACCAAAGCACTGATACTATTAAAGGACATTAGGGGCCATTTTACTGGGCCTTTCAGGGGTCTAGCTATTTCTGCTACCAGCAGGTCTCATATCAGCATTGATTGTTTGTTAATTTCATACAATTCCTTTTATCAACAGTGAAAGCTACTGTTAAACAATCTGTCTTGCAAAGTAATAATGTGCCATTAAATGTTAAATCAATTTATACTATCAGTGTGAGAAGAGAGAGACCAAAACAGCTAAGGCGCACTTTAACATGAAGTGCAGTGTAATGAGAGTACCATCAGTTTAAAACAGTCTGAACCAGCTGTTCGCCTGCAGCCAAATGACTGCTGAAAGGGTTGAAGAGTTTAGCTACAGTTGACTACTATGTGAAGCTGTGGTACAGACTTCATTTGTTTGCACATTGCTTATAACTTGCTTATAACTTGACATGCCAGATGGACAGTCCCATATACAGTCATGGAAAAAATTATTAGACCACCCTTGTTTTCTTCAATTTCTTGTTAATTTTAATGCCTGGCTCAACTAAAGGTACATTTGTTTGGACAATTATAATGATAACAACAAAAATAGCTCATGAGAGTTTAATTTAAGAACTAAGAACTATTCATTTTCCATGGTTTTCTTGATAATAACCAAAATTACTTAAATTCTTACATCAATAGCTATGGCATTGTACCGCCAAAAACACTACTTTTAAGCATTCCATGTTTTCTTTTCTGTTTGCTTTAAACACATGATACACACAAGAGTTAATACTTGATTGCATAACCATTGTTTTTGATGACTGCAGCCATGCGTCTTGGCATGCTCTCCACCAGCTTCTGACATTGTTCTGCTGTCACAGCAGCCCATTCCTGTTGGACAAATTAAGAATTTAAGTAATTTTGGTTATTATCAAGAAAACCATGGAAAATGAATAGTTCTTAGTTCTTAAATTAAACTCTCATGAGCTATTTTTGTTGTTATCATTATAATGTTGTGGTTCTCCATCCAGGCTTTAACTGACCTTGCCGTGTGGCAAGGGGCATTGTCTTGTTGGAAAATCCAGTCATTGGAGGCAGGAAAGAGTTTTCCAGCTGATGGAAGAAGACTGTTTTCAAGGGTAGTCCTGTACATGACCTGGTTCATTCGGCCTTCACACAATTGCATTTGCCCTGTTCCACTCAGACTGAAACAACCCCAGGTCATGACTGATCCACCCCCATGTTTTACTGTAGGGGCAAGACAGTCTGGGTCAAGCTTCTCCAGGCTTCCTCCTAACCAGTAAGTTGGCTGGAGTGGGCATCAATTCAAAATTGATTCATCACTGAAGAGAACCTTAGCCCAATCATCAACAGTCCAATCCTTGTGGTCTCGAGCAAAGAGTAACCGGGCCTTCCTCTGCCTTTCATTGATGAAGGGCTTCTTTGCGTGCTCTGTGTGACTTCAAACCAGCTTCAACAAGTCGGTTTCGAACTGTCCTTGCTGAACAAGTCACATTTCTCGACAGTGCCCACTCATTTTTAAGGTCCCTGAGGTCTGACATTCCTGACACAGGAACGGATGAGTGCACGGTCATCTCGTGGGTAGAAAGACGCTTTCCTGCCACGGCCAGGTAGCAATTTGGTAGTGCCATGTTCAGCTTGCTTTTTTTTTTGTTGTAATGAAAACAGCTGTCTTGGAGATCTTGGCAGTTTTTTTCGCTACCTGTCTCTCACTCATGCCAATTTCCAGCAGTGCCAAGATGGCAGCCTTTGTGGCTTCACATAATTCTTTTGTTTTAGGCATTATGTGAGAGCTGACAGCTTCTGAGTTGTGCCATACGGCAATTGAATGTAAGCAGAGAAGACCACTCTAGGCCTTTGCATGTGCAGTGCTGCTTGTGACATGAAATGGCCTCTTATATACCCTGGGAATCAATTGCTTAAGAATGTCAAATAGGACATAAAGTATTATGTGACCAGCTGCATTTTTGTTGTGTTTACTTATGTGAAGCTGTGGATATTAGAATGAACAAGAAACTGAAGAAAACAAGGGTGGTCTAATAATTTTTTCCATGACTGTATATGCCAGGGAAATATTTCACTTATCTATCCGTGAAAGAGTTTTTCGAAAATGTTTTCAGGGGCAGAACCTGAACAATCATTCAGTTGTTACACTCATCACAGACCAATTCATAACCAGCAACACTGCTATGTATGATGTAGCATATGTAGCAGCTGTATGTAGTGGCTAACAACACTAACAACAGTTAACTGTTAGCTTAAACATCCTTGGACTATTGTCTTAAATTTAATCATACCACACAGATATGTCACTTAACACTTAGATATGACATGAACCTTGTCAAGACTATCTGTACAATTTTTCCCGGTAATTTTCTAAGTAGAGCATATTTTGCCATGTATCACTAAATAACCGTGAAGACCATAGGCTAATCGGCATGTCCGTGGAGGATTTCTGCACCTCCTGTTGTCGTCACGTCTGCACTCTGCAGCTCCCGCCTCTCTTCTCTGATTGGGCCGTTAAGCATTTAGCCAAGTGAAGTCGTTCGACAAGATGGATATGCAGGATTTCAGAATCAGGCAGGTCCGCCTGCTCTGCCAGGCTACGTTGCTTAGACCTGGCACACGCATAAAGTTCTTAAAAATCTTAACCAATTTGGAAACTGTGAGAAGCCTACACATGAAGACAAATGACAGACACACCACTTTTGTTCTTGTAGTGTGGTGTCCCACACACAGTGTCTTCCTTGTTTTGTTGCTGTACCTTGTTTCTGCTGCATGTCTGGTCCAGGACATTCTTGATAATGAGATTTTTAATCTAAATGAGGCTTTTATGAATAAATAAAGTTTGAATAAAAAAAAAAAACACCACACACAACCAAATTCATTTACCAACTATCAGGGCTTTACTCATGCAGTTTGTAATCTTGGATGATCAAACAAGACACTAGTGCAAACGAAAATGGCAGACAACAGAAGAAGGAATTTCTTATGTAAGTGTGGCTCCTATGAAATCTTGGGCAGCTGTGATTTTTTGACCTGCCCCTCTTGTTATCAGTCTGTCATATATAATCAACAGGTTATGCTATCTAGACAGTTGTGTTATTGCCATGTACAACAAGTTGATCGTCCATTTCGGAGATCCATCTACAGTAACTGTATGTTTCACCTTTACTCTTGTTGCCATGGCTACGTATTCTTCCTGCTCCAGCCAGCTTGCTCCCTGATTGGCTTTATTCTGTCCGATGTAACTTAACACAGAAGACATGCTCCACTGTCCTCTGAGCATTTCACACATGTGAGAATATTTGATTGTAAATATTGAACACATTCAAAATTTACAATTAGAAGATTGGGCAGCCCATACCCTACTCTGAGATGATAAAATTACTCCACGGGATAATTTGGTAAGATTTAAATAACCAGGTCTTTGGAAAGAAGAGGGGATCCGAGTCAAAACTAGGGCCAAAAATCTTGTAGTGTGTGCCCCTTCATTAGTGGCCAACAAGTTTGGTCTAAATATTATTGCACTGCAGTGTGTATGGAGCCATTAAGTTATTCTTAAACCTCTCTAACAAGTCTTAAGTTTGAATAAACTCATTTGGTGACAGCTACAACAAAGAAACACTTTTTTTTTTATTAGAAATCTTCAAAAAGTTAAAAAATCCAAGTTGCCATTTTTTCATTGTTTCAGAGAAGAGAACACATTCTTCAAAAACACATTTAAAAGATTGAGCAGTGTATTTGTGTCAACATTCACAACACCATATATGCTGTAAGTAAGGAGAGATGTGAAGCAACAGTAAATACCACGGATGCAGCTTAGCATGCCATTAAGAGGATTGACTACTCGTTTAAATCTCTCATCATAGTTGTAGGAATAGTGTTTAAATATAATGTGAGTATTTTTAGTGGTATCATTAGTGGCAGTAACATCAAGCACTCCTCATAGTCGTGTTCTGCAGTGTGAGTGTTGAAGCTTTCTGGCAGTGACTTCATGAAGCAGCTCATTAGCCAGTGAAGCAACAGGGTAAGTTGTGTAGCTTGATATTGTGTGTCAGTATCAAATAGCTGACAACAGGTGGGGGACTATAATCGTGGTTGCACAACTAATAATACCAACTGCCTTGTGTATCGGTTACCACATAGACAATGAACAATCACTGCTGAAAGGGAAAGCAAGCACTGTGACAGCAATACCATCAACACAGAATTAAGCATCTCTGTTTTTCATGTGATCTACTGAGGGCAGGCAAAAAGGCACCAGTCAAACAAAAGAGCAGCACTAAAGGAAGGAAAAGGCATCAGACTCAGGGTGAAAATGAGTTTCTCTTTTTGGCTTTGTCAATTTCAGAGTACCATCTCCAGATAGTCATTAAATAAGTTGTGTTGTTGTTTTAATTATCGATACTAAAGCAATCTGTTCATAATTACAAACATTTGCTTGTGGCAATTACAAACAGTGGCTGGTAGCGGTTTAATTTGCCTGCTCTAATCTTGTCTGTAATTAGAGCACACACAAGCAGAGCACTGGAGTTGTTCAGCTCCAAGGCAAACAAGACAAGACTGAAATTCCCATTATAACAAACTGCTGACTGCCTGTGGCACACACAAACACAAATACATAGAGACACGTACACACTCTCCTGCCATCAGTGCAAACATTTCTTACATTGTAATCCATTTGTTTAGCTTTATAATGCACTCATACTGATGTGGCAGGTTCTCATTTCACCCTGTGTTTGGAAAAAAAAAGCCAAATGAAAAGAAATTGGAAAAATTTTTCATTATGTTGCACCACTGAACCAACGGGGAGTTGCGCCACATGTTGTGTGTATTCAAGCTGAAAAAGGTTGATTTTAAATCGTACCACCTATGTCAGCATGAGCAGAAAAAAGCCGATCAAGCAGGCATGTCATTATCGTAGACCAAAGTAAAACCAACCTGTGTGTTCTCACTGAATGGAACAGCTGAATGTCGATGACAGGGATCAACACTTAAATGAGAGTGTGAAAACATATTTGTCTGTCTTACTGCTTTTTTTCAGGATTTTAACAATCCAGCCAAAACACACACAATAGGGTCAAATTATAAGTATTTCAATTAGCCTTTTATAAACACTTCCATGGTAACAGCGTTGACTTGCTTGTTTAAATCTAATGATTTTACACAGCGGTAAGAATAATCCTTCACAGCAGTCTACGAGTCCACCTCTGAGTCACAGTAAAGACAAGGCAGGGGCTGAGAGTTCATGGTTTGTCAAGATGGAGATTTGTCTATTGTGATGTTTCTTCTTCCCTTGTCTTTTTATTTATTCATTGATCTTTTTGTTTTGTTTTCACTTTGAACTGGAACTTTTCTTTCCTTCACTGCAACAGCAATGGTCATTTTAAACCAATAACTTTTGTGTTCAACTTCTCTCATCATATAAAAAAAAGAAATGTCAACAAAAATTCATGGTCAGCTCTGGCGTGCCTGGTATCTCTTAATTCAGCTTCAGGATTTGTTGAGCCAGCCTACTTAGGGATGTGCAATGTCAGATTTTTCCAAAAATCATTTTTGCCGATATTGATATCTCTTCACTTAAACGACTTAAACACATTTTGATTACACCTACATAATATGAGAGAAATATTTTACCGTAAAATTAAGTCTAATCTGCACTTTAAAAGGTGTAGTCAGCAATCTTCTGATCTTCTAATCTAATGTAGTATTTGTCAAATTCACCGTATTTCTCCTCTCCATCCACAAGATGTCCCCACTGACAGCATGTTGAAAAAAAAAGTCCGGTTTCAATACACAGCCTTGGCTCTGGATTTCAGCAGGTAAATACTGTGGCTCGGGCCGAGCTACCAAAACAGGGTACACCCCCCACATCCAGGGGGCGATCAAACTCATGCGCAGATCAGACTGAGGTGGGAGGGGGAGTAGTAGGTTGCATAGCGTGAGCAGTTAGCGTAAGAGAGAGATACAATAGATGCAGTAGCAATGGCTGAAAAACAGCCCAAAAGAAAAAGGTGACCATGAAAGAGCAAAGACCCGGGTCAACATTGGTGTTGCTTTCCGATGGTGGAGGTAACCCCGCCAATTGAAAGACCTGAAAACGGATGCGGATGTCGCCGTCTTTCTGCTGGACAGGTAAGCAACATTAGCTTTGTGGTGCTTCACATAACAGTAACAGCCGTCAGGCATTCATCTTATTGTCTAATCTGCCAGAATGTACTGTTGTTGTGATGTTATCAATATTGTCAGTCGAGTTGTCTGACGAGTCAGGGTTACCTTAGCTACGTTGGTCAGCTACACAGTTTCTACGGCCGTTTCCATGACGATGCACATCCATCAGCTTTCGGGGGTGGAGCCAGTGGTGAGGTATGAAGGGAGAGGCAGGTCTAAATGCGTTTATAAACAACCTCTCCACTCGTTTTCTCCCACATCGCTGACTACACCTTTAAGTAATACATAAAATAGCTTGGTTATTGACACCCTGAAATCAGTTGGTGTTGTTGAATCATATGTGTTATTTTTGTATGCCAATGAAAATAATTCTATGCAATACAATCACACACAAAAATGTCAGCTTTAGCTGGTGTTCTCTCATATAACTCCAGGAAAACATGTTTTGCAATCACCCCAGCCCCTTTTCCCCTCCGTCTTAGTCCTTTTTTTCCCCACTCAGTTGATAGCTATTAATTCCCCTCAGAGACTGCTTGATGGAAGGCTAACAACATTTTATACTGTTGATACACTTCTGACTGGAGCTGCATGCTCTCAATTACAGATGAAAGATAGCTGGTAACCTGGTTACAAATAGGTTTCACTGTTTAGATGATGTCAGGCACCTTTATCAAGTTGGGATGAAAATAGAAAAGGGGGCTGTCTTTAGACCCCTATTTTCTTCCTCTACAGCTGATGCTATCCTCTGGAAAAGAGATGGTTAAGTGAACATTCAGGTTGGCTCAGTGCCATTCCAATCTCAGCTAAGTGATTATTATTCATACTTGCTCACATCAGCTCTCAATGGAGATACTGACAACTGCTATCTAGGATAGTCTCTACAACTTTGTTTATTGAAGGGCCAGTCTGTTGTTGTAGTAATCATGGAGACACAGTTGAGAGTTACTTTATCATGACTTGACTTACAAAAAAAAAAAATGACAGGCTTTTGTAACAGATGGTGCCTGAGATGGTATGATATGACAGTATTATATAAGGATTGTTAGAAAATATCACTACACCAGTATATCAAGATATTTTGTGGTGCAGAACTGTATAGACACTCTAGATCAACATTGTGATGTGTATTTGTCAACCGTTTACTGAATCCTGGAACACTTTTGCATATTAGTGCATCTTCATGCCGCTTGCTGGCAGTCAGTCTGATACATTTTTGCTATTATTTCTCTTACTGGGACAGACAATTAAGCTTATAGATGTTGCATGGACTATGCTTGATATAAATAACAGACATTAGACATTGTATATTTATAAATTAAAAATGTGGAACAAAATGATATAAAAACATTAATGAATGTTTTTAGCAAAAAAACAAAACATTTAATTCCCTGATTATAGGCCTGTACTATGACATGATACATTGCATCATCACCCATTTACACTATCATGGTGTATATCATATCACCAGATTCTTCATCTTTTTATAATATGATTCAATTTAAAATAATACAACAAAATATAGTGTGATGTGATGCAATACAGTGCAAGACAAGAAATCCCAATAGTGTTAAATACAGAAAAAAAACATGCTATCATTAATGATACAACACTCACTGGTAATTTTGCCTCGATCACTTATGTTGCTCATTTTTCGCTGTCTTCACAGAAGCACATGTCATAAATACAACAAAAATCAAAACATTATATACAATGGAGGCACTGCATTTTGATATCCACAAGATTTGTTGGCAGGTGTTAAGTTTGTGGATCTTTTTAAAATGGTGTATTTGTAATCAATGTCCTGTTTCTAACATACTACCCTCATAAATAAGATACAAAGTAAATTTCCCTTACCTGCAAGTAAGGATGAAGCTTTTATTTCCTATGAAACTTGCACATAAGCTTATGCAACCAATGAGTTTATATTGAAAAACAGCTCGTCGACCAACTAATCAATCAACAAACTGGAGGGTGTTGACAGAGTTAAATGTGGCGGCTCTCAAGTAAGTAGTTTACAAAGATAACCCAGCTGTTTTAAGTACAAAGAAATATCTTAAGACTTGTACCCTAAGAGGAAAAGAAGCTCAGATAATACAGATGAACAGTGACCAGGGTTTGTTATTTTTTATCAGTCTTTATTGATTCCAGTCCAAAATTAATTTGAACACAAGAGAGCAGTCTGTGTACTCTTGAAGATAGTTTAAAAATACAGTCAGCTCAACCTCAAGTCATATTTTTGATGTTGTCTCTGAACAAAGGGATTTCATTTTTGCTAAAACATGCTATATCTTTTCTGAGTTACATGCAAAGCTTCCTCACTAAAGGCTTTTATTATCATTGATACAGCCTTGTCATTAGATTAGATAGCAAGAAAACAAGGGAGTGGAACAGAAGAAAAAAATAAATGGATGTTTTTTTTTCTTATGAGTTGCTCTGTGAATGTTTCTGCACCCTGGCTCTTTGGCCTGAATACCAATGCAAACTGTTACATAATGAATGAGCTCTTTACTCTGGGAATAAAGATTAGCAGCTGACCCGTTTTACATCATCATCTTATTTGAAGAACCAGAACCTCTCGGGCACAACAATATCTCTCCAATGTTTCAGCTTCAGCCATCACTTTAAGGAAACCCAGTCTGTGTGAAGACAGTTCAAAATGTTTGAGTGTTCATCTTTAAATGGAGCAAACATGATGGCGACCAGATTATTATGAGAAGCCTCATGTAATGGTGCAGCTCTCACACTCACATTATGATGTTATCAGCGTGGAGAGAGATGATGGGATGATCAGGGAGAGATTTAAGTGTCTTTCCAGCTTACTACCCAGGGTCAACAAACAAATACAGGCTGCTGGTTGGTGAACTAAATGAATAAATCATTGAGCATGACCACCCCAGCCTCCCTCCCTCCAACACCCACACACATCAATCCATTGCCTATCCCAACAGAAGCTACATACACCCCTTCTCTGGCTACCCTTAGACCCTCGCACATCTGCTACCATTACACACCCTGGCCTATATTCATGTTGCTGTTCATTATATGGTGTCACGGTGTGCTCTGGGTCTCTGCCAGCAGAAATTAAACTCTTCAGAAAAGATAAACATCATATTACTTCATTACCCTTTTAAAACACATGCAAATTACAGCCATTAACCCCCCCAGCACAGCCTCTTTCTCTGCCCTCCTCACACACACACACACACACACTCTCTCTCTTTATTCTCCTGAGTGATGAAGTTTGTCTGGCCATCGTTCAGTCATCCTCTTTGTCACAAACTGACCATGAATGGGCTGAATCATGCAGGCCTTTTTCCACCTCTGAATTAAACATTAATGCCGCCTGACAGCAATAAATAACATTTATCACAATGGGGATCTAATAATGATTTGGCTAAGCTCGGGCTGCTCGTCAGCGCCCATCAACTGACGAATATGGCAGCACGATTACGCCGGCAGCTGTCTGTGACAACTGTATCTAAATCACCCTGAATGCATCCCTTTGATCCGCAGAATGCTCGTCATTATTGCAGAGTTTCACTACCTAATTGCAGTCCCAATCACAGATATCATTATGGTGTCATTACAGCGATTCTGGTACTTACCCAGAAGTTCTGAAAGGTTTCAAGTAAAAGATGATTTACAAAAATTAACCATAAACACTGCACTGCACAGTTTATTGTATAAAATGTCCCACAGTCTGTTATTTTCAGAGTGTGCCTTTGGTTTGTCAAGGCACTGCTTATGTATTCTGAGGACGTTTATTTCTGCAGTGGAGACTGTAAAACATTCTGGTTTCATGAAGAAAGTTATTTCATTTAGCATTCTCACTGAAAAGCAGATTTTTCCTCTAAAGTTAAATGGTGCCTGTGCTTAGTTTTGGCTTTGAAAAGGGAGATCATTGGACTGCAGGATGGAAAATAAGCATGAAATGCATTTAAAGGTTCCTCGGCAGCCAGGCTGTGTGTGTGTGTGTGTGTATAAATATTCTAGTCTTTATATTTCTAGGATGTGTTTGCATGTTTTTAACAGGGTTTGCAAAGACTATCAAAAGTTACATTCAAAACACGTGAGCACATTTTTAAAAAGTGCCTTATGCTTGTTTGGTTTCTGACTGCTTATATGCAGCATGTTTACTCCTTTGCAAAAAAATAAAAATCTAGCAAAACTTTTGAACAAAACAACAAATTAATTGATGCTGTTTTGCAAAATGCTGTTTGAATAATGTTAGCTGCAACACTGGGAGCCTACAGTCCACTTCAAGCAGCAGCCCCAGCTTTATGTCCTTCATTTTGACTGCCTTCTGAGAGCTTTACAAACTGTATAGTGCTTGTTAAGAGTTTTTCTTACGTTTATTATGTTTTTTGGCTGATTTGAAAAGATCTGCCTGGAACATCCCTAATCGTCAAACATGCACAATTCTTTGCCTGTGTTGATGATGAACAGAAATACCTGAATGGACACAGGCTGTTGGTCAATGTTACTCTGTGAAATAATCCAAAAAGACAAAGACCTGCTGCAAAGGACACAAAGTTTAGAGTATTCACCAAAGTTTTGTATCGTTTCGGCACTTCCACAGCATGGAGTCAGCCTAAAATGCACATTTTTTAAAAAGGGCAGCATTTTGAGACTTAAAACACCACCCTTTGTTGCAAATGTGTGTCTTCAGGCTTTTCTTGCTATTCCAAGTGTACAACCAACACACACATTTTCAGAAACAATTATCTCATAGCCCTGCCTCTCTCTTATACTGCTTTCACACTAAAATTAGCGGGTCAACACAGGTTTTTTTTTTAAGTGGTTTAACCCGCTAACAATCGGCAAGTGACTCTTTCCACTGCCAGCAGACCCGGGTCTAACTGGCAGCAGATCGTCTTGTTTGTTTTCCTCTGGCACATCAAGCTGACGTCATCACGTTGATGACATCACAAGCAATGACAAAGCCCCTCCATTTAAACAATGGAAAGGAGCAAGGAGACCGTGGACACGGTTTTCTGTACTTTGTACAAACTCGGCGCTGATGATACAAAGGCTGATGGAATTAGTTGCTGAGACGGACGGAGGAGGGCGGCATGATATTATGCCGTCGGGATGTTACACCAACGTCATACCTAAATTAGTGGGTCGACCTGGGTGTGAAGTTCTCACTGAAGCTGATCCGCAAAGAGTTTCCATGTAAAAGCAAGGCCAAAACGCAATGAAAATGTACTGGATCTGACCGAATTCGGCCTGCATGTAAACGCAGCCTAAAAGTGAGGTGTAGTAAGTGGCTCAGTCGTCCAAGTTTTCCTCTATATGAGGCCCTCGATATGAAAAGTTTGGACACCCCTGATCTATGAGCATGCTCCATGTCTTTTTCTCTGCTGGTGTCTGTCTGCAGAAGCATTACAGCACCATACTAGTGTTTTCATGTGGACGGACACATTTTTGATACGATTCTGTGCGCAGAGAACGTTTTTATACGAAGATGTTTTTATCTTGGTGTGGACAGGGCCTTGGACAAGACCCTGTCAAACTATGGGAATCTAAAAAGAAACTGAAGCAGAATGAGGAGAAAAAATGTGCAACTGAAGGACATCTTTCTTGCTATTTACACCGCATCTATGCAATTGTTTTTATATGGACAGTTGCATGTTTGCAATCTTGACGTATGACTTAAAAAACTAAGGATACCCCTGCTTTAAAATGATCCACTTAAGAATGCACTAAGCCTCATATAAAACAAAACTCTGTCACATTTTAGTTATCAATTAATGACATTTTAACATTGTGGTTAAAGAAAACAAATTCACAACATAAACATTTATAATGTTTTAGTTTATTCATAATTTTAACATCACTACAACAGACGTTCATAATTTGTTCTGCTTATGATACAGCTCCCGCTGAACCCCCTCCCTGAGTCACAGTGTGTGATCCCGCAGCCCAGAGAGATTGAAGTCAAATAAAACATCATGATGAGAGTTTTCTTCAGAACTGCTTTTGATCTATCAGTCTCTTATAGCAGAAAAAAAACACCATTCTCAGGCAAGTCTCTCTTTTTCATCTCAGAAGGCATAATAAAAGTCTTGGCAGAGTGCCTTTAAGATAAGATAGCCATCAGACCTAGTGAAGATGAAAAATATCAAAGATAATTAGAGTGAGGATGAGAAAAGATAATTAAATTGTATGCTGTGATTGTTAACGGCATGGGTTTGGTTTAATAAGCAGATTCATTATCCACTGTGCTGTATCAGTATTCCATTTGTGTTTGATTAATAATGAGCTGGACCCATTTAATAAGAATAAAACATCCATCATAAACACACATAAATCAACTAATTATATTTCTTCAGCAAATAGTACAATTGGATCTCATTAAACTCTCTCCATTCACTGGTGTCCTGCATGTTAATTGAAATGCCTTAGAACCTTTAAAATGTGCTCAAGTTAATCATTGGGTTTGATTCACAATTAGTCTAATCTCTGTCACTGGGAAATGGAAAGTCCGGCCAGAGAGTGTATCAATTCTGCCCGACGACTGGGTCTGAGTCACCTTTTATGCTTGTGATTGGTTGTTAAGTTCCATTGCAGAGAGGATATCAGGAGGCTACACAAAGCAGCAGCTCATTAATCTTCCATGAAACGGCAAAGAAATTGAGTTCAGAATCAGGAACAAAAATCCCTGAAAATGGCAAAAAGGCTGGCCACCACTTCTGCAGCAGGTAATAAAGCAGAGCAGAGATTGTCAAGGGAGCGAGTTCACTGTTAGTTTCAA
Organism: Scarus forsteni; assembly: GCA_036419115.1. Classification (NCBI taxonomy): domain Eukaryota; kingdom Metazoa; phylum Chordata; class Actinopteri; order Labriformes; family Labridae; genus Scarus; species Scarus forsteni. The sequence continues at coordinate 12,897,155 of JAZDUH010000354.1, forward strand.
ATATCAAAAATGATCTGATACTTGTGGAGGCGGAAACTAAAATTCTATTTGTGCTGTTCCTAAGTCACATCTCATTCATTTCATACAAGATAAATAAGTATGAGAACATCTTTAAACTACTCATTTCTAACATGTTTTTATGACTATTAAAACCAAACCCCCTGATTTAAATCAATACTACGTAAGACTCTGGATTCATGGCTCTCCAGCTTCCACTGAAGGCCTCTGAGTGTACCTGCACTGTCTGGAAACAAAAGGATGCCACTTTCCCCTCTCAGTCAATGTACATTTGTTTAGAGGGTGGTAGATTTGGCTCATAAAGCTCTTGTGAAAAAAAATCCAAGACCCTATCCACCAATAAGAGCAGGAAAAATATGGCTTTTCTTGCTTCAGCTACTGTTTGCTAACAGTTTGCATGTAGAGTATGTGCTTTGTATTCCACTGTTACCATGATATCTATGGTCTGTGTTTGAAAGCCCTATGCTATGCTAGCTGGGGTAGGATGAATTGCTTTTCAATAGAAAGGATGAATGTTTTGATGACATGATAACAGATTGACTATGTAGAACCAAAAGTTTGAATGCCAACTGTACTTTCTCTCTCAATGCCAACTAAGGCTGATGTTTCTTAAAGCCTTGAAGCTCTCACCAAAATGAAAAATCTGTCCAACATGAACTCTAATCCAGATTCTCACTCAATCACCATTTTTCTCCACTGCTTATTTTTCTTTTGTTGAGCTCATCCGTCACCTTCCTCACTTATCTTATAGCCTTGGTGATAGTAAAACACAGAGAGACTGGGCACTCTGAGGGACTTAGAAACTACAATCATAAGGTGGAAAAATTACAAGACTATACACTACATTTTAATCAATACTATGGAAGCTAGAGATTAAAACAGAATGGCCAGTTAACAAGGCACACTTAAAGGGACTGTGAGGAGAATCTATTGCCAGCGACACAAAGACTCTGCTACCCATGAGCACGTGCGCCGACTGTCGTAATGCTGTGTTCCAGTAACCTCGGAACTGGGAGTGACATCATCTCCGACTTATCAGCGTCCCAGTTGAAGTCTGAAAAAAACAGGCTATTGTTAGCTGTTGTTAGCACGCCCTGCGTTGTTGTTCACAAATATCACATGAACGTGATTATCACTATGGCAGCATTTTTATAAATATAAGTCTAACAATACGATGTGATCTAGAGCGACACAGCCCAGTCAGAAGTGCAAATAAATTGATTATTACAGGAGCTAAATAACTGTTCACACTGGGGGCATCCATCTTTGATTGTCAACTCGGGGGTGGCGAGGTTTTACCGAGTTCCCAGTAGGAAATTCCGACTTCGGAGGGTGTTCCAGCTGCAGTTTCCTACTTGGAACTTGGAAATTCCTACTTCTGACTACAACTGGAACGCACTAAGACGTAACCCAAGCCAGAGCGTGTGTTTGTTGTGTTGTAGCCCGGACCTTCCTCAGAACTCTGCATTGATTTGCAGCTTCTTTTTCAACAACTTACAGGTTGCAAAGCGACGAGGTAATGTATCTCTTTCTAGTTACATAGCTGTAGTTTTTGATGTGTGACAACAAGCAAGTTTTGAAAAACTTAGTATCGTAGTTTTGTAGCCGGCTATATGCGGCTACTTACAGCCCGGTGCTCTAAGACTCTAGTTTTAATTGTCTTGTTCCCGAAGTTGAGTATCCAGGCCAGTCCAGTCCAGCCCTGTCCTGTCCAACCCAACCAAGAAGCTAAGGAATAGCATTTATAGATAACCTATTTTGATGCTATAAAACTCATCAATAAGTGCGTATTTCGATCGGGCATATATCTAAAAGTGAGACTTTTTTGCAATTACTTACTCCTCACAGTCCCTTTAAGTAAAGTATCGGTGGCCAGGCTCGACAAAATTCAAAGACACGGCTCTTAACAATCATACCTTGCACAGTTTTGCAAGTCTGATTTTTGAAAAATCAAAAAAAGGCACTAAAATAATTATTTTAAGTTGAATAAGCTTTGGGCTGTATTAAATGTATTGATGGTAAAGAATAAGTAGTCCATAATTGGGTAACAAACATTAGATAGAATTGTAAATATACACATAAATTTCACATTAACCAGACCTTACTTTAGAATAAGGAGTAAACTCTGAAATAGAAATGCTGAATAATGTGTTAAACTTGTACAACATTAATGACAAAGTAATTTATAATCTGTCTAGTATGAATATTTTATTTTTGAGGGTACTGAATAGAGAACAACTGTTTATATGGTTCTACAATCCTATTTGTATAATGCATATTCTAAGCAGTGTGTATTAAGATCATTGCTGTGCAACAACTTTCCAAATGACTGCTAACAAACATTAATGAGGAGGGTATCATGGGAAACCTGTTCGTCTATGGCTTATTGATTAAAGAATACAAAGATGGAGAAACAGGACTCAATAAGTTCTTGACAATGTCTAAAAAGCAGTCAGTTTGCTACTAACTGCCATACAAATAAGCAACAAGTAAATAGTGAGAACTGTGACCTAAATAAAAGTGTTACCAACAACTTTGTTGTGAATTATTGTTAATTAATGTGGTCGTGAATAAACCTTAACATATAAACTATGAATAACACCAGTAGAACTCCACTTTCTGGTGGAGAAGAATTGTTTCGTATTAAAGTGTTGCTTCATTATTGATTATAGTGTATGTTGGTATCAGTATTTCAATAAACATTTAGGTCTGATTACAACACATTATAATTAAAATACAGTTATCCACACAAGCTTCTTACCAACGTCCTTATTCAACAACAGCGCGTCTTTGGAGCACCATGAAAGAATTTCTGTTTACAAAACAAACATTTGAAAAGTACTTTTTTATGAAAAGCACTGTTTTCCTGAAGTTAAAGGATTTGTGTCACCAAAAAGGAAAGAAAAACAACTTTTCTAAAGGGTTTGGGTTCATTCTAAGCTGCATGTAATGAATTTGATTATAAATAGCCCTTAAAGAGGGTTTTTCAAAGCTCAGTGGAGAGGAATAAACAGCGAGTATGACAGGCAGCTGTTTTCACTCCTATCTCTCACTACACTTGACTGGACTCTTCAAAGCACTTCTTAAATGAAGAATGATACAGAGATGCCTGTGGCAAGAGGAGAGAGCATCTTTGGCTGCATACAAATAGCCTGGACCAGTACACACTGTATCTGATGATTGGTGCCTCCTTTACTTCAGAATAAGCTTACTTAAAGACATGGCAAGGAGCCTCACCCTAATCTACTGCTCACAATGCAGTCTTCACGGCAAGTCAACACTCTGATGTTTTATGCATTTAGAAGAGATGGAGGGAGTCGACCACTTAAAAGTTGTCACTAGTGTTGTGTGGAATTTAATCTGCCTTCCACCGATTCACTCACACCGATGAATTGAATAAACAGTGACTGGTGTAAAATGTCTGTTCAAGGCCAGTGCTCAAACTGTTTTACCCAGAGGCCTTCAATATGCACACATGGGCACAATATGGCCGTGCAATAGAAACAGTGTACACTCTTAAAACTACTGATCATATATTCAAAACAATACTATCCCCAAATAACACAGACACAACCAGATTTTGAACAAAAAACAGACATTCGCGAAATGTCAAATGTAAAGTGAAAAATGCAGAACTATGAGATCACGACAGCCAAATTAAAGGGACTGTGAGGAGAATCTATTACCGGCGACACAAAGACTCTGCTACCCATGAGCACGCACGGCAGCTGTCATAATGCTGCGTTCCAGTAACCTCGGAACTGGGAGTGACATCATCTCAGACTTATCAGCGTTCCAGTTGAAGTCTGAAAAAAACATGCCAATCTACCATGCTATTGTTAGCTGTTGTTAGCTAGCCCTGGGTTGTTGTTCACAAATATCACATGAAGAATGTGACTATCACTATGGCAACATTTTTATAAATTTAAGTCTAACAATATGTATACAGCTGATCAAGAGCGAAACACACACCAGTCAGAAGTGCAAATAAATTGATTATTACAGGAGCTAAATAACTGCTCACACTGGGGGCATCCATCTTCGATTGTCAACTCGGGGGTGGCGAGGTTTCACCGAGTTCCCAGTATGAAATTCTGACTTCGGGGTCGTTCCAGCTGCAGTTTCCTACTAGGAACTCGGAAATTCCTACTTCTGACTGCAACTTGAACGCACCAAAAGACGTGACCCAAGCCAAAGCATGTGTTTGTTGTGTTGTAGCCCGGATCTTCCTCAGAACTCTAGATTGCTTTACAGCTTGTTTTTTCAACAACTTACAGGATACAAAGCGATGAGGTAATGTAATTTTTGGAAAACTTAGTATCATAGTTTTGTAGCTGGCTATGTATCGCTACTTACAGCCCGGTGCTCTAAGACGTGTCCGAATAATATAAATTTGCTCTAATTTTAATTGTCTTGTTCCCGAAGTTGAGTATCCACGCCAGTCCAGCCCTGACCGACCCAACCCGACCAAGAAGCTAAGGAATAGCATTTATAGATAACCTATTTTGATGCTATAAAACTCATCTTAAAGTGTGTATTTCGATCAGGCATATATCTAAAAGTGAGACTTTTTTGCAATTACTTAGAAACTCCTCACGGTCCCTTTAAAGTGTAAGGACCTGTGGATAATCAGTGGAACCTAAACACACTCATTCACAGGAATGGGACTTGAAAACCAGTTCCAGTACAAAATGGTTAAAAACCTCTTCGAACAATTAATATCAATCGTCTTTTTGCTAAAAAATAATCACCTATCTATCTATTACATGCTGTTCTGCATGCCCTGTTAATCAAGGATGTCACACTCTATTCAGAGGCAGTCATCAGGTATGATAACAAAGAAGGCACCAAATATCAGGTGTGTTTTGTGTTTGACATTGTTGCCACTGAAAATGTGTGTCAACCAACTTATGTCCACACAGAAAATCCACAAGAATTGATGAAGGATTCATTAAATAATTGAAACAATTAGCAGAATTAATCATGGTATACAAATAAAAAATCTTATTAATTTGCATTCCTACTCATTAAACACATTAACATGCAAACACAACTACAGATTAACAAAAAAAAGCTTACAGAAATACACATTCAGACAAACCATCACAATGCTAATACTTTAAAAGTTATAATAAAAATGTCCCCATTGCTTGAAGAGTTTAATGTTTGAAATTCTGTTTAAAGTGAAATGCTTTGGCAATAATGCCCTACAGCATCCATGCAAATAAAACTGTTTGAATTAAACTATTCATTGACAAAAACTTAATCAGCTAACACTAGAAATTTGGACTTTTTCTTACTAACGCAAACATTATCGATAACTTCAAATTCCCACAACCTCAAGTTTTAAATAAAGATTATATCTGACATAAAAGGGTTCATTCAGTAACATCAGCAACACCACAAAGATGTTTGGGTATCTTCAGAAATAGAGGAATAATTTTGAATTAACCTGCAACATACTAAGAAAAGCTAAATTGACTATACAATAAACTATGCAATAAATAATCAAACTATGTCAGCAAAATTCACTTACACCTGTAATTCAATTATGATAAATAAAAAGCCAGATTTTTCTTAAAAAACAAAAAACTCAATATATGTAAAGCATATAGGCCCTTAGCTAATCTTTGGGCTGTGGTTTAAAGTAGAACTGTTCATGTGTGCATTTACTTCCATAGATATCCTCAGGCATTGATACACGTGCACATAAACACACGTTTAACCAACAGCCCTTAAGTACAGTGAGATGTAATTGTAAGAGGTTAATACCTCTGATGTAAACACAGGAGCTTATGAACACTATAGTGCTGACCTCAATCACCGATATGGATCAAAAACATTCATCAGTCAAGCGTTTTCAATTTCAGCCACATCTGTTTACATGTCCTATGATGCTTGGTCTGTATTGTGGACAAATCCCCTCTGGAAAAGGGTTGCAAACTGTTCTCATAAATGGCTGTTTACAGTTGCATTAGTATTATATAATCTATTTGCTGCTTAGTTTCCATTGTGAGAAACTGAGAAAGCATTATTAGGCTCCAGAGGCTTCTAGATTTAATTTCCTCTCTTTGCCCCAGTCTTTGAGAATGGTCTCCTTACAAACATACCAGCCTTTACAAGCTTCCTGCTATTTGGACCAACTCCTGATGGAGAGCTAATATCATCCTTTTCCATGTCCACATCGTTTCTTACACAGCAGGGATTTGTTTCATTTATGTAACAATGAAAGCAGCTGGCAGACTGCCCACATGTTGCTAAATGGAACACCAGTGCCAAGAAGCAAGGTGCTTTTTTAACTGGAGAAGACGGAGAGACACCAGAGAGCGCTTGTGGGGAAGAATGAAAGAATCAGACGGCAGCATAGAAAGCAATCAATGTCGCTTTGTGCTGTGTGCAACTTTTACCCAATAGCTCTTCCACTCCAGGAGCATTTGTGGAGAAAAATACATGAATCAAGTCTAACTGGAGTCAGTCAGAGTCAGAGGATGCAGTAGCAGTTGGTGCTTTAGCAAAAGAAAAACGATCGAGCTAAGACATCAGTGCTCTGCTCCACACCAATCCTCACAGCTGTTTGAAAGTGTACACAATTTGGCCTTTGAGCAAAATAAGATACACCACACCCATACATGTTCTCTGAGTATTCATGTATGTTTCAGAAACATCTGCCATCATTTAAACGTCCAGGTGCTTCAGGAACATGACGATCATTATGTTCTGCAGATGGACATGTAAAGTAATTGCACACTGTTTATATGCTAGTGTGGGAAAATACTGACCTCCTCTGAAATGCATCTGCTGTTAGACTTAGTCAAATTTACAGCCCATTCTTGTGTCAAAAAGATTAATGATCATGTTATATCAGCATTGGAAAAGATACAGTATATTAAAGGTCACATATTTTACTTCTTTAGTCCACGTTGACTCCAGATGTGCCTGAACATATTTTTAAGTTTCTTGCCTAAAAATCCTCACAGATGTTTGATAATGATTTTAGCATGTCTATAAACCCCTCTGTTCCAGCCCTGCTCAGGCATGGCTGTTTTCATATAGAAGCTTTGTCTCTCCACACTAATCTCAAGAAGAGGATGATTCCAGTGCTGTGCTCGAATGTTTGCTGGCTGCACAGAAGATTCGCTTCTTCTGAGGTAAAGTAATGAAACAGATTGATTTGTGACAGAAAGAAACCTGAGATGAGGATTGAATTATGCTGGAACTGTGTCACAACTCCCCGTCTGAGAAAATAATGAGGTACCTGAGACAAAATACTCTGTTTACAAGCAATACAAGCTGCATGGCAACTTTTTCCCTAACACTAAAAACATGATTGCTACAAAGCTTTAGTATAACGTTTAACATCATAGCACAAAGCTGAAGGTTAAAATTAATTGGCTGGGGAAAATGAGCATTTGGAACTTTTTCCAATTTATCTCCCACAATGGCATGGGGGCGAAAAGTATCATTTCCAACCCTGGTATCCAGTATTCTCTTTTGGCCCACGCCTGTGGATTTCATACTAAAAGATTTGTCGTTTTTTACTTTTTATTAATGGGCAAAATTAACAAGACACCGGTTTTGATAAATATTCCTGTTTATGTTAATTGGAGAATTAAAATAACTTTAAGTAAGATAAGACATTTCTATATGTAAAAACGGATTTTTGATTAAATCAAGAATAAATTATAGATATGTCTGACATATTCGGCTGGCCAGAGATATCTAAAATTTGTCTGATACTTCTAGACAGAATCCTTCTCACTGACCCATTTTAACATCTCTTCAAAAGAACTTACACAGCACCTTGTGAAACCCTAGCCTGCTTTGCAATCCTTGCCTTGGAGGGGACCTTGCTGATGTATTTTAACTACCAAGGGCCTGATCTACTACATACCAAATAATAAAATAAATTGCACGTGCACACTAAAAAATTGCACATTCTATTATTTGGCCTTGGTGCGGGTGACCTACAATAACTGTGTGCAATAGTGGTGTGGGCAGCCCTGTTTACAGTATTTCTCAATTGCTGAAACACATTTGTTGACATCCAGCATACTTTTCCAACACTATAAGCACAAACCCAATTTTCAAATTACTTTCACCAAACCTCTGACTCTTCCTGAAAAACCAAACTATATGTCAGATCATACCCCAAGTAATTCAAAATTAAAGACAATACCAAGCAGTCATTACAAACCACATCAAAAAAATTGAAAACACAAAGCTCAGGACATGAAGCTTGAGAAATAATGTTTATTGTTCACAGTAAGTTAAATTAATTTTGCCCAAAATCAAAATCAAAATCAAACTTGGGTGCTTACATTATGTACAATTACTCATTCACATCATCATGTCTTTCAGGCCACATTCTCCCTGGCCAGGCAACGGGGGAAAAAAATCCCTGCGTGCCAGATCCAGGCTTGGCATGGCTCAACACCTATGTCATCACAGGCCAGTTCCATGGCCTGCAGGAGATTTTCCCCGGTGTGGCGTTGGCGGTCATTAACCTTCCACCGCCACAAAGAGAAGAACTCTTTTATTGGGTTCAGGAAAGGAGAATATGGTTGAAGGCAAACATTGATGAAATCCTAGTTGATGTTGAACCACTCTCTGACCTGGATGGCATGGTGAAAACTGACATTGTCCCACACAATGACATATACGGGATGCCTCACCTGGTAATGACCCTGCTGCTCATGCTCTAACACAACATCTACTAGATCACTCAGAAATGTCAGGAGATGTTGGGTGTTTTTACAGCCCCACTGGAGAATGATGACGGAGTACTCAATGACTGCTGATGGCAGCACAGAACGTGATATTGCCACCACACTAGCCGGGGACCACAACAAGGGCCCGCTGGCCAATCACAATCTGGCCTCTCCTTCTCCTTCTGGTCAGATTGAGCCCAGCTTCATTCATGAAAATATATTCATGTGGTCTCTCCAAGGAATCCAGTTGAAACACTCTCTATATGTAGAAACAGATATAGTTTTGTAAGTGATGCAGAAAGACAGACCAATGCTGCAGAGTAGACTTCAGTATTACTGGTTATATACTGGTTACTGGTTACTGGTTATCCCGATTTAGGCTACATACTTTGCGACATCATGTCACTTAAACTACTTAAAGAAATCAACACTAAATGTGTCTGGGTGTACACCTCCCTGGACATTCTGGAGTCTTTGCTCCCTGACCCTCTCTGACTTGCACTCAAAGGGAATTCTGTAGAGTTGCTTCATGTGCATTCTGTTGCATTCTGTTGAGGACACGATCAATGGTAGAAAGGCTGACACTGCTGAAACCTTCAAAATTCTCGTGGTCTTCAATGACTTTCTGTTGTATTTCACAAAGTCTAATGGTATTTTTCTGATGGACCATGTCAACAATGAGGGTCTCTTGGTGTTGGGAAAACACAGATGACCTCCCACCCTCATGTGGTAGTCTTGCAATTCTTCAAAAGGGAACATGCAATTACTAAAATATGCATGCAGTACTAGGCCCACAAACAGTGATAAACTTTTCCCCCAAGCCTCCTTCACAGTACAATACTAGATGGCAAAGTGATGCACTGAAACATCTGTTTGTATATGAAGTTATAATGTAACATTTACAAAAAGACAAAAAACAAATAACCTGTTCTCTGCTCTGAATCTCTGAATTATGGTGGACACAGTGAATCTTGAATTGGGTTGCACTCTTGGTCCTGCTCCCTCACCGTCATTCCATGGACAAAAACATGGTCTATCACAGTAGCTCGAATTTCACCAGAAATTACAGCTCTTTGTCTTTCTCAATTTCGCTCCCCAACTGTTCCTCCTCGACCACCTCTTGGACGCACTCTTCATCTGCCTCTCAGATTTCCATCCATTGTACAACCTTCAACAACCAGTACTCTCTGAACTGGCTTATATATTGGGTTCTTCACATCATTAGCCACAAGTGTGATCAATTATGAGTCGTGTTCAAGCTGTTACACCTGTGCTTCAAATGTGTTTAACTTTTGCTACCAGCGCTGACAATTACGCAACACAAATGCATGACAGTGCAAAATGTGTTTAAGTGAGTGAGAATGTGTTCACAAGTTGTGTCTAACCAGGTGAAAAAGCTTCTGTTTTTCCCGAATGTGACTGATTAAGTAAATGGGTTCAGGCTGCTAAGGAAGTTTGTTCAAACAAACAGGGTTTAGTGTTTGAGCAATTTAGAAATACTGTAAATGAGGATTTTGCACATGCTTTTGTACCATGGAGAGTTTGGGAAAGCAGAGTGGCTGTAATGACAATTGAAGTTTGAAGCCCTGGAGTTGGAGGTCTTAGTGGAGGAGGCAAATAAACACACTGGTGAACTCCAGCAGAGACCTCTCATGGTTTGGCTCCTTTTTTAGACTGACTCCAAATCAGCCCTAACGTCATCCAGCAGCTCATAAATGGCATTGCTGGATAGATGATATGTCTCTACCTCTGTATTTCTGACAGCCCAGATATCTTGACATGCACACTGAAGACTCTCTCTGTCATCTATCAATGCACCTTTACCTCCTTCTCACCACAACTGCAGCCGTTTGTGCGTAACGCTGTGCCAGTTTGCACCTGCCTTTCAAACGTGCTAAATATAGATGCAAAAAATTCCATCCGCAATCATTTTCAAGTTTGATAAATCACATTGCAGGTGCAAATTACACTTGCATCTCCTCCTCCCAGTATTTTGCGCGTTCTAGTTGACTGCATACATTTTGCAAAAACATGCCTTAAAATGGACTGCATATGCTATTTTGCTCTTTTGACAGATCCTCGGTGCACCTGGCTAGTAGATCAGCTTTGCGCACTCTGAAGTTTGCATGTGTTTTTAGACATGTAAACCTTTGGTAGTTCAGGCACCGAGCATTCTGTAGCTGTGCTTAGTCTTGCCATGGTGTGTGACCTGTGACATTAAACTGTCTTCACTAACCTCATCGTGGTAGCAAGAGATCCATGGTTCCTGACGTAGTTTTAAGCATCCTCTAAAGTGATTTCTGACTCAGTTCATGACTGTTTTAAGCTACAGCACATATGAAGACAATGATCATTAGATCTCTTTTGATTTAAGTTAATCATACACCTGACTTGTGCAAATGTACTCAGATGACTTGATGTTGGTTTGAAGGCAAAGGGTAGTCACACCAAATATTAATTTGATTAAGATTTTCCATCTGTTTGCTGACTTATATTTTTTTAACGTACAAAACGTAATGAATAAAGTTGCCTTTGAGATAATGAAAGTATTCTTTACATATTATTTAACATCTGCCTTAAATATTTGCACACTACTGCATGTTTTGTTATTTTACAGGTTTTAGATAACAGTTAAATTGTAACCTTGCACAGCCGCTGGATTAGGCAGATTTATCTTGCAGAGCTTTGGATTACAGTGATCAGTCATGACAGAAAATCATCAGGCAGTAGATATGACTGAAGCTCCATTGTCCTGAAACTGAGAAGTGACTACAGCTCCTTGAGTAGGACAACACTGAATGTGACAGATAAAACATTTGTCTCAAGGATATGTGAAACAGTTCGTCTGGTATGTCAGGTTATTGACACAGTCACTCTTACACCAATATCCAATGCCAGGATTAGTTCAGCACATCCTCTATGCAGATCTCTAAAATTAGTAAATCAATTATATCAAACCAACAGAAGCTCTGTGCACAAACAACACAACTTGCTGTTCTTGCATCTGTTTGACATAAATAAACCTACAACCAGGTGCAAACATGCACTTTAACTGCATATCATGAAATATAAATAGTGTTTTCACACATATCAGTCTTTCGCATTAAAAATCTTAGTTGTAAAAACATTGTGAGGAAAAATATTTATCTCTTGGTTAACAACTTTTCCAGTGAGCAGGACTGAAATTGAAGGAGACTGAAGGAAAGATTTGAGGTTAGCATTTTATCTGGGGTGATCCAAAATCTACAAATAAAGCACTCTTGGAAAAATGCTGAATTAGAGTTTCACATTGCATCAAAAGGGTTATATTTTGGGCATATGTGGTTGTTTCTAAATGTTTATAAATTCTTGTCAGTCTTCTTTTCACACTAAAAATATAAATTTCAGCTTTGATACATATCACAACTGTGTTTTGTCGACTAACTTTATGTTTATCCCACAGGACTATGAGGCAATATATTTTCCTTCAGTGAGTAAATAAAGATGAGGTTATGTAATCAATCTTTTGTGGGTTTGAAATCATAATATTGAACACAACTGTCAGCTGTGCCATTAGCATGATTCATTTCTGCCGTTTTACATTTACAATTTTCCTACAAGAACAACATTGATTCCCTCTCCGTGTGTGTAAGAGAGTGCGTGTATGTGTACATATTCAGGCATATGTTTGTGTTTGAGTGTGCTCCCGGGTGTACTGTGTATGTGTGCATCTGACACTATTTCCTTCCTATTTTCTCTCGTAATTTGAATCAGAGAAAATGTATTAATTTTGCAGGGGTGAGAGGAGCCCACGCAGAGCCAGTAAATAAATCTCTCCTATTATTACCCACAATGCTCTGTCAGGTCCATACATCATCTCAGCACATCATAATTAATGGCACACTAAACTATTCTGTTCAATTAACCATGAGGGAATGAACGGAGAGTGGAAGGGGAGGAGGGGGGGATGCACCGTGTTCAACCCTCCGTTTAAAAATAAAAGCAGTAATGCAGTTACTGAGCTTACCGTTTGTTTCTTTGTGTTATATCTGTTTGTTTGTTTATGCATTTAGAGCAGCTCTATTTGTTTTGATACCTCGCTGACCGCTCTGCTCGTGTATACTTTCATATTTTTCCAGAAGTACTTGCATTGTGTATGACAAGAGACATGTTAAATTTTCACTTGCCCTTCAGTGCTGTTCTAATGGAAAATGTGCTTATGCAAGGAGATCTCACCCTAGAGGCTTCACATTTTTTGCCATTGCTCTGTCAGGTCAACACTCATATACAAAAGTGGAATAGCATTATGCAGACGGCAATAGCAAAGCAAGTTTATTGCAAACACATTTCCTTTGTTGCTTCAGGAGTATTCGAAGCAAAACAAACTTAGATGCTTTCTAAAATTACATCCCCAGTTTAGTTTACATTGACTATCCTGCTAAAGTAAAACACTGAAGGTTTTTCACTGTGATTGACTTGGCTTATAAATACAAAAACAAACATGTGCTTTTACTTTTTAATCCACTGTGACAATGATTTTTTTGGCAGCGAGTTGAGAAAATATTTAAATTTTTTCCAAAAAACAAGATGACTTTAAAAACAATTAAAAATGTATCCAGCCACTCCGTCCTTCTTAAATTTATTAGGCTTATGAGTCGTATCATTGCACCAATTTCTATAACAAAAAAAAGATTGAATATGTTTCTTGGCTCACTCCGTTTTACCTTATGTGGCTGTGAGAACAAGGTTTGGCCTTACCTACTCCATAACTCCAACAGAAACATATTAGGGCTGAACAATTTATCTTTTCACCATTAAATTGCAATGTACACATGTATAACAGACACATCGCAGGACACACAATGCGACTGAAAGCACGTTAGGCTCAACCTTGCACAGCAGCTGGATCTGCCTGGGTCAATGTCTTTTATCAGGCAGATCCATCAAACTCCAATCTTCAGAAATTGTGAGCGGCCTAATGTCATTTAAAGCAGGAAGGGGTGGGAGCTATGAGTGAGAAGACAGCACAAGCTGCCTAATTGTACAGATATTAGCAAAGATGCTAACAGCTTCAGTAGCACTTCTTTCAGATCAAGACTGCATTTCTTTATGGATAACACTGGAAGCATTTCTTGATGGAAAATACTTTTTAGCTCCACTTCCTGCTCTACTTGTTTAGGTGATGGTTTGTTCTACAAAGAGGCTTATGTTTGGGTTTTGATTTACACCATGACAGTAGTGCCCATCTACAACATTATCTGATAGGTCCATAATGAATGTGACTGATGATCATCTAGTCACCTGCTGGATATGTCTTAAATAGTTCTGCTCATTCCCAAACACTCTATGGGCTGTGGCCTAGAAGTTCTAGAGAACTAAATTCTGTATAAAGTGAATGGTCCGATGGGTCTTTAGATGACATTTTGCTGCCTATCAAGTGCTGCTTAATGGAAAAGAGTCTTTCTACTATAAAAGCCTACTATTACCTTTATCAAGGTTACTCAGACAGCAGTACATTGTGCTTACATAATTTGTGCTTTACCTGATGGTAAACTGTAAGCTATAGTTGAGACTTTTAACAAATACAGCAGTGTTACAGTTCAGAGTTGCCAGGTTTAACGGTGTTAGCCTTTTGTTTTCATTCTACAGCCATCTTTTGATCATTACAGTTCGTTTTTTCAGTCTACTTCTAAAAAAGGGATGTTTGTTCAGACACTTCCCATTTTAAAAATGTTTTTAGTTGCCAATCAAATTTAGATAAAAAAAAAAACAAACAAAAAACAACAAAAGCATTTGTCATAAAACGTTTCCTTCAAGGGACTGTGAGGAGTTTCTAAGTAATTGCAAAAAAGTCTCACTTTTAGATATATGCCTGATCGAAATACACACTTATCAATGAGTTTTATAGCATCAAAATAGGTTATCTATAAATGCTATTCTTTAGCTTCTTGGTCTGGTCGGTAAGGACAGGGCTGGACTGGACTGGCCTGGATACTCAACTTCAGGAACAAGACAATTAAAACTAGAGCAAATTTATATTATTTGGACACGTCTTAGAGCACCGGGCTGTTAGTAGCGATATATAGCCGGCTACAAAACTACAATACTAAGTTTTTCAAAACTTGCTTATTGTCACACATCAAAAACTACAGCTACGTACCGAGAAAGAGATACATTACCTCGTCACTTTGCATCCTGTAAGCTGTTGAAAAAAGAAGTTGTAAAGCAGAGTTCTGAGGAAGGTCCGGGCTACAACACAACAAACACACGCTTTGGCTTCGGTAACGTGTTGTGGTGCGTTCCAGTTGTAGTCAGAAGTAGGAATTTCCAAGTTCCAAGTAGGAAACTGCAGCTGGAACGACCCCTGAAGTCAGAATTTCATACTAGGAACTCGGTGAAACCTCGTCATCTCCGAGTTGTCAATTGAAAATGGATGCCCCGGGCGTGAACAGTTATTTAGCTCCTGTAATAATCAATTTATTTGCACTTCTGACTGGGGTGTGTCGCTCTAGATCAGCTGTATACATAGTATTGTTAGACTTATATTTACAAAAATGCTGCCATAGTGATAATCACATTCTTCATGTGATATTTGTGAACAACAATGCAAGGCGTGCTAACAACAGCTAACAATAGCCTGGTAGATCAGCATGTTTTTTTCAGACTTCAACTGGAACGCTGATAAGTCGGAGATGATGTCACTCCCAGTTCCGAGGTTACTGGAACACAGCATTACGACAGTCGCCACGCGTGCTCATGGGTAGCAGAGTCTTTGTGTCGCCGGTAATAGATTCTCCTCACAGTCCCTTTAAGAAATGCAAAACACATACAGCAGTTCGGGAAAACAACAGCATTATCATTTCCCCCCCAATATCATTTAGCCTAATATATTCCACACAAAGGTGGTGGGGTTGCTGGTTAGAGGGTGACATGAAGGAAGGTCATCTTGTCACAATTCTTTCTGATACATATGTAATTTATGTTCACTGGACAGTGTCGGTGTAGGTTTTCAAGTTCGATCTAAGAGGTGACTGGACTGGATCAGGTTCTTGAAAAGACCTGAACCACAAACAAACAACAGTCCTATATCAAAAGTCTAAAATCATAAAAGCTTAGCCAGTTAAGCTGTCAGTTGGCCAAAGCTTGACAATGTTTGTAAGCAATTCATTCAATATGGATCGTCAAATAACAATACATACTGTATGTTTCAAAATACTTCACCTTACATTCTGGAAGCAGCAGCTAAAATTGGAAAAGCTCATTTTCAATAAAGTTATTTATTTCTATCATTTTGTAAATTAACCTAAAGTGCAAGAGTGCAGGTTAATATTGGTGCAAGTAACTGCTAAAATGTTTATATAACAGCAAAGAAAGCTTTATTTTTAACTCAAAAAGTTGCACAGCAGTTGATGGGTAGGAAAGCATTGATGGATATCTCTCTCACACACATAGACTGTGGAAAAAAAAGTGGGATAACATACTTGAGGGACTTTGAATTTAGCTGGGAGGCCCTGCAAAGAAATATTGTATTATATAGAGAAACCCTGCTACTAGGTTCCATGGTTAAAATCCACAGGATGGGTACCGCAAGTGTTTGAAGTGTTAGTTTTGGTACAAGGGAGGAGAGAGTGAGGAAGCTGCAGTGCACAACTCTCTCTGCAGGTGCTGCTCTGAATTGACAAATAAAAATCTTCTAAATGACATGAACAGATGTGAACATGTGCAGGAAATTTAACTTTCACTGAAAAAAATGCAGATGAATGTTTCAGGGAAAATGTGCAAACATGACTGAAACAAGATGAGACAGAACTTCAAATATTTAGAAATTTTAGACAAATACAACAGACTCACTGGGCAAAGACCGCAGGATTGGCTTGGGTACCCAAAAATTTTCAAGAATTGATGAACCTCAGGGAGAATGCTGCCATCCATATTACATTTTAACCTATCTTTAGGACTTTCTTGCCCTAGCATTATGTTATTTGAGATGCAGCACATAAACAAAAATATGAGAAGAGTTTGGCTAAAATACATTAAAAAAATGACAGTATATGCAATGATGGCAGAGAAGGAGGTGTATCAAAATGTTAAAGTTTTCCTTAAACACAGCATAAATGTTAAAAAAGAGACTGCATTCAGTGTGTGAACAGTCTTAAGTCCACATCAGTGTATGCTCAGACACAGGAAGACACAGCAGCTGCAGCAACAGCTTGTCATAGACAGGCTAGAATATAGCTGCTGAGCTTGTGTTCTTATGTCTGTGTAGACATACAAACATTACCTACTGTTCACTTTAGCAATAAAGTGACGAAGATAGAGGAGAAGTGGTATGATAATATATGTAGTGAGGAGGGTTGAATCCCTTTGCATCTGCCAGCTGCATTTATGTATGTAAAATAAATACTTTCCCTGGGCATCCATATTTATATACATTTACACCTGTGTTATATTTTCCACGTCATAATAATGTTTGATCAGGAACAGCTAACAGCACAATTAACATTACATATAGATTTAGAAAAATATTTTTTTTCATGTCATGTCATTACTACATTCATTCTGGTATATACAGTCCTGCTCAGTGTTATTGGCACCCTGTCATTATTTTCATTACTTTAACAATATCTTCAGAAATAAGCTGAAATTTACCAAATTTATGTCATCAGGATCTTTTAATGAAAGGTCCAAAATACTTCAACAAAAAAAAAATTATAAGTTACATATTGTAATTTCAAAGAGGGAACTGAGAAAAGCATGTACAGCAATAATGACACCCCTCTTTAGTATTTTGTTGCACTCCCGTTGGCACTGATGACACCCTCCAAATGTTTCTTGTAGCCATCTATAAACTTCTTGCACTTCTCAGCTGGTATTTTCTCCCACTCTTCTTTTGCAAATTGTTCAAGCTCTTGAACATTTGCAGATTTCTTTCCTCCAATGGCAGATTTCAGCCATACCAAAGATTTTCAATCTGATTGAGATCAGGACTCATTGCTGGCCATTTTAAGAGAGGCCATTTTTTTCCCTTTCAACCATTCCTGCGTGCTTTTGGATGTGTGCTTTGGGTCTTTGTCTTGCTAGAGGGCCCACAATCTTCGACTCAAACCAAGTTTTCTTACACTGTGTAGGACATTGCGCGCTAACATTTTTTGATATTTATCTGAATTCATGATTCCTGTGATACGGTCAAGGCCTCCAGTACCTGATGCAGCAAAGCAGCCCCAAACCATTATGGAACCTCCACCATGCTTAATTGTTGGTAGGGTGTTCTTTTCCTTGCAGGCTTTCAAGAGGTCCAATTAAAACTGCCTATTCTAAATGTGACTGCATGATCATAGTAGCTAATGCAGTATAATTTACAAAACTTAATATGTGAACATTACTTCTGCCAAGTTTGAGTCTGATAAAGTGATGCAGAGCAAAGTTAGAGAGGTTTGTAAAGAAAGTGTACTGTCACATTGTGTACTTAAACTTCATGGGTGCCAATAATGATGAGCAGGACCGTAACTGGTATCAATCTGTCCTCATCAAATTGACAGATGATTATTTTTAAAAATTCAGGGGAAAAGAAAATCTGTGTCACAGCTGACAGCTCATAGATAAAGTCATAAATTAGCCAACAAAAGTTGAAGGCAGTAAAACATTGATTACATTTGACTTTTCCCAGCCAAAAAGTAGAATTGTAATGAAGAACCTTAAAGAGCTGTAATGAATAAGCAGGGTCAAGGCAGAACAGGAATTCATCAACTTAAACTGATACCAAACCTCTCTTAAGGAGGATTTTTGTCACTTTCATGATGATTTTGAATGTGTTTAACAACTTGATTCAGACCTTTTGCCTGGCAAGAAACAATCAAGGAAAAACAAAATGAAATAAACACCATCAGTTTTAAAAAAGACCCTTCACTCTTGTGAGACAGACCTATTTTTGGCTGTGAGGCTGCATGCTAAATGTTCTGCTATCCTTTCCATAATCATGCAAATGGAATGCGGGGACATAGGCAAACCTGCTCCTTTTTATGCACCAGCCACAAAGTAAAGTTCAGAGTCTTAGTTGGAAAGGATTTACTTAGGGAAACAGATGTTAGGAACACTGCAAACAGAGTAGGGCAGAGCAAATGTAGAGAGGAAGGATTACAGTTGTGTAATGGTTGTAGCATTACAGGCTGTACAAGATCTGGGTCAATGGAAGACGCTGAGGTGCATTAGAAAGACTATTTTATCAATAAATGATGGCAGATTTAGAGTGTTTCAGCATAAGGGTTAAAAGAAGCAGTTGATCATTCACTTAGCTCCTTCCCCAACACTAACTGTCTCATCAAATAGCTTAAAAAACATAACCTAGAGATGTTACTTGCTTTAGTGTAAAAATAAAGAAATGATATCAGGGATGGTGTTTGCTGATTCAAAAATTAGAATGTTTAATTCTGGATAACCCTTGACTCAGTCAGTCCTCCTTCTGTCTTGTCTTTTCCATCACTTAGCTTGTCACTGGGTAGAGCAGGCTGGATTTACTCCAGGTACTTTTGAGCAACAACCCATACAAAGGTATTTGTAAGAGCAGAAGCTTACAAGAAGAACTAAAAGGTGATTTAAAAATGTTATGATAAAATTAATGGGGTGGCTGCAGCTCAGAGGTAGAGTCTGCTGTCTCTCAACAAAGGTCCAAGTTTGGGCAAACAGCTCCTGTAACCAGATGGTATGGTGTCACTTTTCAGCCTCTGCCATCAGTGTTAATCTGGCATAAATGAGTTAATGCTCTGATCCATTTTGATGCTCCCTTTTGCCATCATCAAACGTTTAGTTTAGTGACTTTTTTCTCCCACATTAATACACATTTTTATAAGTGCAATCACCACTAAGTTCAGACTGCACTTTTTAGAAATTCCAGTTTTCAATTAAATATAATTTAAATACCACACAGTCTCCCTTAGGCCTGTCATGATAATCAATAAATCAATTAACTGCGCGATAAATAAAAAAAGCCTCTATAAGTTTTCTGGCCTCAATAAATTGACTTGTGCATGCATTGGTTGTTTTCCTCCCCTCTCTCTACCAAATGTTGAGAAGATGGTTCACTCCATACATCTTTCTAAACACGTAGGCCCATTGGTTCTATAGCGGATCAAGTGGAGTGAGCCCTCCTGTCGGTCATTTAACCTTTGGGGGGAGGCGGGGCCGCTGGCGCGTACACACAGAGCTGCAAGTGAGCGCTGCGAGGAGTAACAAGGAAAAACCATTAATATGAATGATGGCGCGAAAGCAGCGGTTCCTAAGCTGGCTACTACATCCCCAGTGTGGGAATATTTTGATTTTATACAGAATATACAAGGTGTTGGCCAATGAACGCCGATGAGCCAATATGTCCTATATCTTTTAAAGTAGTGACGATGAAGAAGGGGAGGAGCTTTCGTCATTAATAGTGAGCACCTCCTGAGGCGTTTGGTCGGCAAAGTAAATATTTGCTACATTGCAAAAGAAATGCAACTCTTCAATATGGTTGAAAAGTCAGCAATGTTACAACATCTGACAGGAAGTACGAATTGACTGGGAGAACTTCATTTTATATATTGCTTTTATTGTTTTTAAGGAGTCATTTTTTTTCTTTACAGAGACAGGGTCGATTTTTTCTATTGTTTTGGTTAGTTTAATGATTTTTTTTACAAGCAATTCTTAACAAAAGAGAGTCCATTTCATTTTAATTGGCTTTTTGTTTGTTTGTTAATTTGTTATATTGCTTGTTTGTTTAATTTATTTTATTTAAAAGCTCTTGACCTTCCAATTACAGTTAAATACTCTTAAGAAATTAAAGATCATTACTTTTGATATGGCGTACTTACTTTATTATGAAGTATATTATAATTTTTTAAATAAAAAAATGATGTTTCAATCATTGACAATAATATCTTTAATCTGCAAAAAAATTTTGTGCAATTATCGTCCAGCAAAATGTGTTATCGTGACAGACCTAGTTTCTCTCTTTATGCTGCACAGTGCATTCCAAATGCAAAATTCTAGTCAACGATTGTGATAAATCTAAGTACATTTTTTCAGGGCCTTCATCACCAGTTGATATGTGGCCTGAGTCAAGCATCTATATCAGAAACAAAGTGTAAGTCGTCTATGTGGAAGTTTCACCATAATTCTGATTCTGATGTCATAGAATTTCACATCCAGTTACATATCATATTCCAGTTGGTGTTTTTATTTGAGTTATAAGCAAGATGGCCACTTTTGTCTCCGTCTGAAAACAAAGAGCTCTTATCAAATATTGAAAGGATTTGTTACTAAAAGTGCCATCATTCCACTCTAAACTATGCTGAGGGTAGAAATGACAGATTTGATATGGATAGTGACAGTCACAGGGAATTTGCTAGATATTGGCTCACTTGAGATCCATTTGCTTTATTTCTTGGTCTATATCATGATCGATTTCAAATTGTACTCTCTGGATTATATATTAAAGTTTTATGGTTTACAGTTTTATTAGCAAGTTACTCTTATTGATTTTTTTCAAAGTTTAGCCAACAATATCCCTGAAACATAAAGTTTATATCATAAATTCTATGCATTATTCAGCTTTTCTCACATCTTTGTTTCCTCGGTCTTGAAGTACACTCCTGAACTCTTATTTGAACATTTCATCACTAACACTTTTCATGAGTAGATCCACCCACATCCCTGCTGAAACTTTAATAATATGGTTTCCAATAAAGAATGCATTGCACTGTATCTTTTCCATTGTCACCCTACCCTTTTCACTTAGCAGGATAAATACCTGTTTCATGTAGAAACCATCTCTGGCAGAAGATGAAAGTCCCAGAGGAAATTTCATATCTGATGTACCATTTGTCACTGCTGCATGAAAGTCACAATTTATGGTACCTATTACCACTTCAGTAAATCCAATGTTCTTTGGCCGAAAGCTCTTTTGTTGCTTGATTTAGTCTATCTGGAAAATACATCCAACAATAAAGGCAGGAATATGCAAGTACAGGCAATTTATATCAGAACAGAATCTAAATAAAATGACTCAATGCAAGCGTGGGAGATTAAATTATGTATCCTATATACAATAACTCCTCCAGATAATACCATTTCACAACATAAATGATGTCTGTAAAACAACATTATAGCTGGTTCAAAGCTCTTGTAATACATTTCTGCAACAAAGGTCATCTACAGATATCCCTTTTTCAAAATGTGTGTTATAGAGCTCCCTTATATGATAGAAAAAAACTGACAGTGTAAAACATTCAAGGATGTTTAAATATAGAAGACCACATCAGATTGGTGTAGCATCTTGCTTAATGCTCATGTGTTTGGTTAACAATTGAAAATATTTATGATCAGATTTAAAGCCTCTTTATTCAAACAAAACAAACCATGCTCATGCATTTTCCAAAACCCTGTTTTGCCCAAAGTGTGGAGTACAGGCAGAGTGGAACCTTAATAAAAAACCTTACACATTGACATGTTTTGTATTTTAGTTTCATGTATCAATAAATGCTTTAGCAGGGATGCACAGATGCATTTACATAAGATTAGCTCTTTTTTTTTTTTTTTTTTTTTTTTTAACAAATACTGACTATCTGCAGATGAGGTGGGATGAACAGATGTCACTTGCATATGCTTACATTGTGTAACATCGAATAAATATTGCTGTAATTAGCAGTGTCTGTCGTGGAAACCACGGCAACAAAGCTGCAGTATCAGACATAGATTATTTATAGCCATCGTGAAAACACATAATGCTTCATCAAAGACTTCTGCACAAGCAAGCAGGAAGTGCTAGCTAGTTCTTTGATTCTTTTTTTGTGTCTTTCTTAAATTTTGTGTTGCTTACTTGAGATTAGGAGTGGGCGATATGGCAAAAATATCATATCATGATTTTTTAAAAATAAAATCACGATTACGATTTTATCACGATTCTTTTTTACTTTGATTTTTCTAGACTAATTTGCATGTTTGACCATTTTTTCCCTATGTTTAACATATAAAACATGTAAAACCCGAAAAGAAAAAAAAGACAATTAAAGCCAAAGAAACTTTCTGAACAGGTTTCAATTTAAATAGTGCAGTTTTTATAAAAATATGCAATTTAATTTAACAATTTAAAACAAATGTTATCTAACTGCAATGTCTATAACCTGAGTGAATATTACACAGTGGTGTAAAGGAACGAAGTAATAGTACTTAGTTACAGTACTTAAGTATGTTTTGGGAGTATCTATACTTTACTTGGGTTTATATGTTTTTTGCAACTTTCACTTTTACTTCACTACATTAAAAATTAAAAAATGATACTTTTACTTCGTTACATTTAAATTGTCAACTTAATTACTCGCTATATAATAAAATGTGAATATAAATTATACTTATTTTCACATTTTATTTTGAAGAGGACCGTACGGACTGTTCGTGTTCTTGCACGAAGCTGAACACACCTCTGCCTGCTTCTGCAGCCTGTGAATGACTGTTTAGCATTGCAGGACTTGTATTCAGCTCAGCAAAGAGCACGACTGAACTCATGCAATTTTGAAAATCAACTTCTGCTAAAGATGAACCGCAAGTTTGTGGACTTTACGTAAGGGAGGAATGGAGAGAGGGAGTAAGAGGTGAAGGGAGCTGAGGGAGGGAGGAAGAGTTAAACTTTATAAAGCTTGGGAGAGCAACAAATATTTGTACCTGCTCTCTTTGTTTGTACTTTTACTTTTAATACTTAAGTACATTTAATAGTAGCTACTTTAAGACTTTTACTTAAGTGATTTTTTAATGAGTGACTTTCACTTTTAGTTGAGTATATTTTATATAAGATATCTTTACTTTTACTCAAGTATGGGTTTCAAGGACTTTTTACACCACTGATATTACAGCTGCTTCAGAACAGATTTTTGTTCAGACATCTTCAAGCTTTTTCTCCTTTTCTCTTTCCACCATGGCTTCATGCTACATAACCAAACAGGAGATACTACCTAACACTGCGCGTAATGTGCTACGATTGGCTAATTCAGGTGCGCGTCAAAGTCTCTGCGCCCACACAGACGATCTGACGATCTTTCTGCTTTATGAGATCATCCCCACGTTATAATCCTTAACGATTTAATATCGTCATATCGCACACCCCTACTTGAGATGGACCATCTTTATTCATTGGCTGCTTCCTTTCGCTAAAACTCTCCTGTTACATGTAACCATGTCCCACAGCCTCTGTGGTAGTAGAGACATTGTGAAACTGGATTCACTGTTAAGTTCAAAACTGAGGATAATGTTGAGTGAATGACAAACCTACATTTTTGTTTAGTGGATAAACTTTACAAAGATAAGAAATCTCCTAAAAGTGGACTTCCTGGTTCATGTTGCAAGGGATCTCAAAGACTTTCTCCCTCACTGTGTGAAATGTATCAATTTTGCCATTTAGTAAACACACCTTATGGAGTTCAAAAATCCTTTTTAGCATAAAGCTCTCAATTCAAAACAAAATGAAACTGTAAAGGTGGCAGCAGTGAAAAATGGTCTCTCTCTTTTCTTCTACAAAATTTCTCTACTCATCACCTCTTGTGTTCCATTTGCAGATTTTTATACACTAAGCATTAAAGCTAAATTGGTCTTCAGAACAGAAAAACTGGACAGATAATTTAATGTGGTCACTGCTCGGATATCAAACGGGGTCAGTCTGTTCTTTACATTTTTATTACTTAAACTTTTGTGACAAATATTTAAATGTGGCAAATATGTTCCTGTTATTTAATATTTTTGTCCGAAATGTTGATGTTGATGAGAAGGCTTTTTTTATTTGTCTGAATGTGCTAAAAAAAAAAAAATTAGGTGACAGATGTGGAGGGTGATGATTCTCTCTTATACTTGTAGAGTGGAACAAGGAAAATAAACACAAAACACATGTACACATTGACATAAAATAATAAACTGTCACTATAGCATCGTGACGATATGACTAAAGCACTGGATGAATCACAGCTTTAGGTGAAGCAAACCCTGTAGTGCACAACATTGATGATCATACAACAAAAACAAGCCTTTAATTTGTAATATTTTAACTGTTTGGAGCCAGTGTATCAGAAATAGATACTTAAAACCGAATTGCATATAGTTAAAAAGATGCAATCTATCACACAAACCTAGGCCTTAGATGGTAAGACTGGTTAACTTACAAATTAACTAAGGTATTACAGTAAAAGACCAACTGCTGTTTAAGGAAGAATGTAAATAATCGCAGCCCAAGTAATTTCTGTAATTGCAGGAATGTTTTGGGACTGTTGTTAAAATGACATTGATTGCACAGCTACTATATTCCTGCACAAACTATCACCTTGTCATTTAAAGTGGTATTATTACCTTCGCCAAGGAGGTTGTTTTCAGGAGAGTTTGTCTGTCTGTGAACAAAATAACTCAAAAAGTTATGGATGGATTTGAATGAAATTTTCAGGAAATGTTCAGCATGGGAAAAGGAAGAAGTGATTCAATTCTGGTGTTGATCCGGATCACCATCTGGGAACTGTGCTGCTTGGCGCAGGTCTGCGCTCTCCGAGTGCTTTTCTAGTTTTTCCTTGTTTCCTAGCTGTAATAATAACAGCTAGGTTTAACATACTGAGTATCCCAGATTCACCTCAATTCTCCCAAGGGAAGACCTGATCAGGCTTCTTTTGGCTAAGACTGACCACCTATTCTTGACATCAAATGATACCAATACCAATCATTTTGTGTCTTTGTTTTAACAAGTTTAACAAATCGGTACAAGAGCTTAACGCAGCATTTTTTGTACAAGGTTCAGACTAAATCAAAATCTCAAACCCCTTAAATTACATCCAAATACAATATGCTCCTAGCTTCTTCAAAGACTCATTTTACCAAGCCAACTTGAATGCATCACAGTGTTACTGATTGGACTTCAAAAACATTACCAAACATGATGTGTTTGTTTTGTAGCAATGTGTAGCTTATTTAGCTTAGCTCATTAGCTTAAATCCTTTGGTCTCAGTGTGAATTTCAGCACAGCCTTCAACATTGGATGAACATTTTTGGCTAAAAAGACTGATAAAGTTTTCTGGCTTCTCCCACAGTCTACTTAAAAGGTGGATGAAGCAGTAAGAGCAGGAAACAAACCGATGAGTTGGTAGTAATGACATGTTAAAGATGAGCATAAGCTTAAAGGTGTAGTCAGCGGTCTTCTAATCTTCTAATCTAATGCTATATTTGTCAAATTCACCGTATTTCTCCTCTCCGTCCACAAGATGTCCCCACTGACAGCATGTTGAAAAAAAAGTCCAGTTTCAATACACAGCCTTGGTTCTGAATTTCGGCAGGTAAATACTGAGGCTCGGGCCAAGTTACCAAAACAGGGTACACCCCCCCACATCCAGGGGGCGATCAGACTCATGTGCAGATCAGACAGAGGGGGGAGGGGGAGTGGTAGGTTGTGTAGCGTGCACAGTTAGCGTAAGAGAGAGATACAATGTGTACCGTAGCAATGGCTGAAAAAACAGCCCAAAAGAAAAAGGTCAGAGGAGCAGAAAGTGAAAAAGAAGGGCTATGACCATGAAAGAGCGAAGAACTGGGTCAACATTGGTGTTGCTTTCCAACGGTGGAGGGAACCCCGCCAATTGAAAGACCTGAAAACGGACGCGGATGTCGCCGTCTTTCTGCTGGATAGGTAAGGAACATCAGCTTTGTGGTGCTTCACATAACAGTAACAGCCGTCAGGCATTCATCTTATTGTCTAATCTGCCAGAATGTACTGTTGTCGTGATGTTATCAATATTGTCAGTCGAGTTGTCATAAAAGTCGGGGTTACTTACGTTGGTCAGCTACGCAGTTTCTACGGCCGTTTCCATGACGATGCACGTCCATCAGCTTTCGGGGGTGGAGCCAGGGGTGAGGTATGAAGGGAGAGGCAGGTCCATATTCATTTATAAACCACCTCTCCACTCGTTTTCAGCCACATCACTGACTACACCTTTGATCTACAGGTGACTGGTATTGTGACTACAGGTATAAATTTCAATCAACCAATCACGTTTTTTTTTTTAATCACCCAATATTGATTGGTGTTTGATTGATCAGGGCTCTTTTAATTCCCACTCCGTCTGAGAGGCTCTGTTGTTGCTGCTGACAGTGGTATAGTGTCACAGTGGTAGGTCTATTCAGGGGGGAGGGGGAAATCAGCCATTTCCAGCAGCTACTGTCACTGTGAACCGAAGGAGAGGGAGAAGCCCTGTTGTTGCAAATTGACAGAAATGCTTTATAATGCTGAGAAGACATGTAAAGCACACTAAAGGGTATAAAAGCTTGAAATAGCATATGACCTCTTTAAACACAAACCTATCAGCTAATTTGCTGTATAAAAATGCCCTTTATCACTCTTCCAGTCAATTAAAGTCATCAACAGTGTAAGAGTAAAACTCATATCATCTTCCTCCCCAAGAGGTGCTGCCCTTGAGCTTTGTACACATCCTTCTGTTTAAAAGTGAGCCACTTAGAGCAGCTTTAAATAACTGGAGAGAAATTCAAGGGAACAGTGGGTGTGTGTGTACGTGTGTGTGGTGGGGAAGATCAAATGAAAGCTCACTGCAGTTGTGAGCTCAGAGGGCAGAGGGGCTGAGGGTTATGCAAATGTTTTTGCAGAATGGTGGAATTCACCTTCTATATAGTTCCAGATAATATTCTGTGTGGAAAAATATTCATGGTGAGGAGCTTGGAAATGAAATAATGAAATTGAATTACTTTGGTGATATAACTGGATTTTTAAGGCCACAAGGGTTAGTGTGTATGTCGAGGATGGTGTCCAGTTGATCTTGATTCCTCCATTAAGATTCAATAAAAGTTCCAGGCCCTTTTTTTTTTTGAGAATTAGTCCTGAAAAAAATCCATCAAATGTGACTTGAGTGATGTGCAGGATTCTATCCAAGAGCTCATATATTAAACTAGGGGTAGAAATTCACTCTCCTTAAAAGATACATCAGAAAGGAGCTGGTTATTATGTGCACAATATAAAAGATCACACGTTTATTTCCCTTATCTTGCCAATTGCAGTATGTACAGCATGTATCAGTTACCAATGACAGAGATGCAATGGCTTATAAAAGTCAAACGGCAATTTAACTTTGATCACACTACATTTCTGATTTACATTTGAATCACTCTTTGATTGCATCAGATGACTTTTTGACAAAGAGGAGGGGGTAAAAAGAGAAAGAAAAAACTCAAACCAAGGTCAGAATACATTTGAGCTGAACTTGAAAGTTCTCCCCCTCTCTTAGCCTGCCGCGCACTTCAATTTGCCGTCTCATTATTCAAAGTGAAAATGAAAATTGGAGCCTGAAGCATTTGTATTTGAACAAAGAGAGGGGAAGCAGATTATGAATGTTCCAAATGTAATTTCTATTACACTTCCATTATTCTTCTATTAATCACAGATTCATTCTCTGTGCACTCTCCAAGTAAAACACGCTTATACAGTATTCATGTGCGTACAGGGGAATAGAAAGAAACCAGGCGAGGGTATTTGATATGTTTCATTTATAGAGACCATGTCAGTCTGCTAGTAAGAAATGTGTCAAAGAAGTGTTAGAATCACAAGCTCCTATTTGACAAACCTACCACAAAAGCAGCATGGAGATCATGTGCTGAAATTAATCCTTTTCTCTTATTTCTAAATCAAAGTGTTTGTGAATAGGGACGTGCATCTCTTTTTTGTTCCCTCTGCTTTCTATAGAGGAGGCCAATATTCACAGAGAGATGGGATTTAATGCATACTGATTACTCCTGAGACCAGCTATTCAACTGTGGGAGAAAGCGTCAATTAAAGAATTTTAAGCCTCCATAAACTGCACCTTAAACAGCTGATCAACACAGAGCAGGGTTTTTTGTACCTTGTGGATTTGAGCTGAGTTTTGTTTAAAAGGAGCAAATTCATCTCTGGAGAGAAACCTTGTAATCCTCTTTTAAATCTCCAGGCAGGCGAATAAGTGCGCCATTCATACACAATGATTTCTTTACTCACACATACAAAGCAGCAATGTGATCTGGAGCTGCAGCCCTGGAAAATAAAAATCATGCAGGATCACTGACTTATTTTATAACACTGAAATATGTGAACATGCATTTATTCAATCTAACTTTCCATCCATGTGTAAGGCAGAACATAAACATGTTCTCTCTCATTTCAGACAAATTCCTCCAATATATTAGGAAAAATCATGGTTGTAGGATTAAATAGCTATCTCAATATGAGCTGCAACATGATTGTAGGCATGATATACTTCAGCTGCACTTATGGAATGTGCGGAAGAACAACTAACAACAGCACTGGCAACAAAGAGCATACTATCAAGGTTTTCTTACATTAAAAAAACATTAAAAAAATACTGAATGAGGGGGTGGCACTCACATGGATTACCAGTTAACTACACACAAAAGGTATAAATGGTTAGTGTTGTTTTTACTCCACATCATCAAAGAGCTTCTGCTCAAAAATGATCACCACAGTCTCTCACTGCTATAGGATACAGAGCGGAAACACTGCAGCTTTCTTTCTAAAGTGTAATTGTTACGCATGCAGTAATGCTGCTTCATATTCACTTCTGTATGCTACAATGCTTTGCTTACATAGATGCTGCTGATTTATTTTTTGTTTCTTTTATGTTTAACACCTGAAGTAAAGATATAAACTGTGATCATGACTGAAAGCTTTGCTTCCACCGCAACTCTTGAACTGCCTACCGCTTAACCCCCCAACCCTCTCTACCAATTCTACCTCCTCCAGCACGGCAAATTCTCTGCTTTTATTTATATAACATTAGAGAATTTCTAAGTTAACATTATTATACACTCTACCTGACCCCTATGACCTCATAGATTTCAGGTTTGAAACATCTCATTATGCAGCCGTTATTCTCTCTTCATAAGTTGTTGCAGTGTGACACTACCACTTGACCCTAACATGACAGCATTCACAGTGTTCCTGTGATGCTAAACTTTTGTTTGCTTTGACATTGCTGATTGGCCAATCCACATGCTTAAAGATGCATACATAGTAACTCTTTCACAGTAATGGCACTTCCACAAAAGCAAAGATCAATGAAACAAACTCCAGGAACTTTTTGGATGTGTAGTACTGTTGTCATCTAAAGAGTGGCTCTAAACTGGAAAGTCATGGCTGACTGTGTCTGTTGTTGCTGAGTGAACAAAGATACTAAACCAGTATAAAAAGTGATATCAATGTGTGACTTCCTCCTGTTACAGGGCTAAAGGTGGGGTCTGACTAGTTTGGGGGATTACTGATTTATTTTATCGTAATATCTTTTTTCTTAATCTACCATCATTTTTGTCCCCTCTTGTATTTTTTGTTGATAATGTCCCCTCTTAAGTAAGGGTCTTTAGAGACAGGGGTGTAAAATTAAAAAAAAAAATACTGTATGGTATCATATATTGCATGTCAAACATACAGTATTATTATAAATGTATAATTATGCAGTGCACATCAAATTGTATGGATGTTTGGTATAAGGATTGACATGTTTTGGTATTCTTTTTGAGTCGGAAAATTTACTAGAAAATGTTTATTTCTGATCTGTAAAAACACTGAGTCTCTCTCTCTCTCTTTCTATCTCTCTATCTATTCATTGATATCTATCTGCATATATATATGTATATGTATATAAATACAAACTTGATGCAGTTGCAATTGTAAATAGTACATTTGCTTTATGCTGGGCCAAGATAACTGCCAAACAATGCTATTTATTTGGTTAAGTCAAGGAAACAACAGTTTTTGAGGTTAAAGGAGACATATCATGCTTGTTTCTCCTTTTCACTATGCCAGACTAGGATGCCTGTAAAGCATTTCTGTCCTCAGTACAAGTCATTTAGTTCCTTCATTGCCCCACAATAGCGTTCTCAAAATCCTCATTTTAGGCCATTATCAAGCTCTCGTTGAAACGCTCGGTTTCTAGGCTGACCTAAAGTTACCTCGCAACATCACAGCCCTTTGTCCTCTGATTGGTCAGTCCTGTCAGAGCTGCCGAGAGGGCTGAGCCAGCCTGTCCTTCTTCTTCTACTGTATTTTCCGGCAGGCTCAAAGCAGCGACCGCGTATTGAGTCCCCCTACAGGCCAGAGCTGGTAATGAGTGAGTGTGAGCTAGGGAGCTATATACTGCTGCTGGGTGGATGTGTTCCTTGGTGACGGTTTTGTAGCTAACGGACATCACAGAGGAGGAAGTGTTTTATCAGATTACTCCAATAAAAAGAAATGTACCTCGTGTCATCACACCGATTTAAATCTCTCGTCATCTCGCAATGACCTATTTTCAAAGGCATCAAATCTCGTTCTAGGATATCAGAAAAAGTACAATATCTAATTTTTTGAAAATTAAGGGGGTGTAAGGTCTTGTGTCACAGGCATCTAAGCATAATGCAGCATTAATTAAAAAAAACTACAGCATTGCAGAATAACATAAAATATCTCAAGGTTTAAATATGACATAGCGTTTACATAGAGGCACAGTGAAAAGGACAAGTGTCTCATATTAAGGAAACTGTATAACTGACATTCTAGGATTCTGTATTTTTTGTTGGTATTATTCTAAGAAGCTCTTAAAAATAAAACAAAGAACTAATAAACAAATGCAAAAAGTGTGTGTGAAAAGTAAAGCTATTAAAAAAGCACAACCCCTCTCTTTGCTTCTGTTTGGATTCATTTAGTCTGTGTGTGTATTCAGAAGCACTGAAGCACAAATGCATGGAGATATTTTCTTTGTGTGCAATGAGGCTTTGACATTGACCTCCCTTTTTTAAAGACACACCACAATGGCCGTAC
Source organism: Scarus forsteni (assembly GCA_036419115.1). Classification (NCBI taxonomy): domain Eukaryota; kingdom Metazoa; phylum Chordata; class Actinopteri; order Labriformes; family Labridae; genus Scarus; species Scarus forsteni. The sequence continues at coordinate 12,928,694 of JAZDUH010000354.1, forward strand.
AATGAGCACTAACATATGGCTGGAGTTCAATAACGAAGCCTCGAGTTTATTGATATCGGCGTAAACAGATCTGCACAAACTGCCCTCATTATTGGCCGGTCATTAGTTTGATTAAGAGTGTGGTAACCCCACCACTGCCACCTCCTGCTCCACCCCCCTCTTGGTTTAACTGTGAGCATCACAAAAGCATATCCAGTGAACTCCTCTGTTTGTGCATTCGTTGAGTGAAGAGGAACTCAAAAACCTCTCTGCATTAACCGAGCCTGCGAGCGTTGCACAACAATAACACAGCAGGACTATTTAGCGGTGCTCATTTTGATCCAGACCAAATGAAGTGAAGGGGGGTGGGGGGTGGAGGGGGGGTGAAGCGTTTGGTATCCAGCATGGAGAAGGAGATGTTTAAGACATTGATTCACCTTGGGTTCAGAACCACAGTATCTAATTATAGCCATGGGAATCTAGTCAAGGCCGTGGTATTTCAGGGCTGCACACAGACAACATTCTGCTGTAACTATGCTTGCTCTACATGAATCATATTCCCTCTGTGGTTTGGCAGCCATTAAAAACAGAAAGAATGCCCTTTCCCAGTCAGAAGCCATGGGCTAGTGTACTTCTATTGCACCAGGAAGGTTAACATTTTTGTGTGTGATCAGCACAGACTATGGCTGCATAAAAGCAGATAGACTACAACACGAAGAGCTGGAAGAGGCGATTTCATCAATAATTATACTGAGCTAGTTTTACCCAAATACGTGGCATGCTCCTTGCATTTCAGGTGGAAATAATATGATACAAGTAATCACAGCATTTGAAAAAGATAGGGCACTGAGCTTGTAACCCAGCAATGCTTGGCACTCCATGAAAGTGTTGCTTATGCATATATCAGCTCCATCAAAGAGGAGGGGTGGATGGGGGGATGGTGTCTTTGTAAGAGAGGGAGAGAGGGGGAGGGCTGTTCTCTGAAGCACACAACCTCATTATTCAGTCTATAGAACAGCACATCCACTTCATTGTTCTTCAAATCAGCCCAAACTCACTGGGCTCATCCCCGAGCCTTCTGAATAAAAACAGAGCTGTGTTATGTTTTTAAAAAAAAGGAGAAGAAGGAAGCTGCAGATGAGATCTCCAGAATGATCAGTCAAGAGCGCCTTTATTCTCTTTTTTAATGCTCTTCATTGTCAAGTGTGATGATCTTTGGAAACATTGGCTCTCATTAGCAATTCAATATGTTATGAGGAGGACACAAACATGAGGGGGAGATGTCTTTCTAAGATGTTTCCAGGGTGTGATTTTCCCGAGGTGGAGATGAGAGGTTGCTGAGAGATGGAGTGCAATACTGAGGGATATGTACGAAGTAGTGTCCAGTAAACCTTGAATCATTTCCAGGAAATGAGTGGGGGTGGAGTACTTGAGATGGTGTATTGGTAAATGTGCTCTGCCATGGAGCATGGAAGACAAAAATTAGAGGAGTTAAGTTAAAAAATATTGGACACTGACTGAATTTTCTATGAGGCGAGTACAGCACAGACTGTTTTGCATCACACAGTGGGTAAAAATTTGCTAATAAACTGTCAGCAAACACACTCATCAATTCTTCATGTACTGAACCATGAAAATAATCCTTGGGGTCTTTTTGCTGTGCACCTAAAAAGTCACATCTAAATAAGGCTAAGCAAGTAATTCTTCTACACCCTTCTTTTCCTGATCTGATGTAAAAATTACAATGTGTTGAGCATAAAGCCATAAAAATTCACTTCAATGCGTGCAAAACATTGTATCTGACATCAATGCAAATGTATTGTGCATTTGACAGGAGAAAAATACACTTGAATTTTGAAAAGATGATACTTGGGAGCCCTATCAAAGTATATTTACTTTCCCAAAGTACATTTTCTAATCATTTTTCTTTTTAAAAAAAAAAAAAAGGAAAGAAAAAATAATTTGGATTTTTTTTTCTGGTCCACTGATGAGACAGACATCCTCTAAACTTTCCTGCAAATGCACCAACTGTACAGTAACATCTTCCGAATAAGTAAAGCCCTCCATACACTTTAAACACCCTGCATCATGATATTACATACTGTTGTGGTATTTTTCCATGCACAGCTAGCCAACAGCATTGCTGAAAACCTGCTGTGATTATTAAAGGTCACAGTGAGCATTTCATACATTTTATATCAGCATCTTCATAGAAAATACTGTTGTTTTAGCCTGTGCTAAAAATGGATACAGCAATATATGTATATAGTGCAGTTCAAATAAAATCCAGAAGGATGCAGAAGAAACCAAAATAACATTAGGCAGTGCATGCCCTTCATTTTGATTTACTGTTAAGATCTCTGAAGATCGTAGGCTCCTGTCTTTGAAGACGTTTAGTGTTTGACTGATTGATTGAATTTAGTTATTTGATAGGGACGATGCAGTTTAAGATAGTTCCATCACTGAGCATGAATCTGATGTGCTGCACAGAGAGTTTATAGCAAATGCTAATTTCCAACTCCAAGTCCCTAGTTGGAGCTTTAAATATACAAGTCAGAAAATGTACAATATTTAACAGCATAAAATAACAGAAAGGTTACAAAACAACAATAAAATACATTTTCACATAAAAAAAGTAATTATATGAACCAGTTCAAAATAAGTTACAAAAAAAACTAAGAATGATTACAGCTCTGGTTTGCTTTTAGCCAGCTCTTGACCTTTGAGGAAAAGGGTTTTAAATCTGTGGTTAATTTAACTTCGGTTGGTAATGAATTCCAGAGTTTAGAGCCTCTAAAAGAGAAAGCTGACTGTCCAATTGTTGACTTACATTGTTGTATGCTACAGTTTCCATTCACCTTGCTTCTTGTTACTCTGCCGCTGTTCTGTCTTTGAATACATTTGGATAAAGGTTCTGGGGCAAGATTATTCTTACATTTAAAAACTAATTTAAGGAAAGAAAACTGCATGAAGCTTTCAAAGCTCAATAGATTGTATTTTCTCAAAATGTGGCAGTGGTGCCAACAGATGGGTTTTTGTCCATTACTTTAAGGGCTTTATTATACAAGGATGACAGACTTTTGATTGTTGAAGGTGAACCCTGAGCCCAAACTGTCATACAGTAAGAGAAATGAGAAAAGATCATAGAGTGCATAAATATCTGAGCTGCCTGAATTGGTATGTACTGCCTTATTAATTTAAAACAGTTTAGGTTGTTACATGTTACATGTATTGTGGCCTCTATATTAGATACAATGGTATCATTAAAGGAATAGTTCAGTACTTTTGAAGTGGGGTTGTATGAGCTCCATATGGCCACTAAGTACATTAGATGCAGTAGAAAGTTCTCTCCTCTCCCTCAGTAAGCCACAGTCTGTAAGAGTCTGTTACACAGACGCAAACAGGGAAGTATTGTACCAAATACAAAGGGTATTTTCTCCACCTACAAGAACTCCCATCAAAAAATAATACCACAGTTTAAGAGTATGCTACCTAGAAAATAACAGACTTTTACAAATTGTGGCTCATTGAGGGAGAGGAGAGAACTTTCTAATGTACTTAGTAGCCATATTGAGCTCAGACAGCCCCACTTGAAATAAACTGAACTGTCCCTTTAAGGTCCCTGCTGATGATTAATACTGTCAAAAAAAACAGATACAAAAAAGAACTTCAGCTCCCTCCATTTAGCTCTACTACCACACAAATAAGGTGCATTTCTGTGGAAAACACAGAGGGATGTATGGATCTGTTTTATTAAATGTAAAAAGTACTTAGTGTAAAATGCACTCAAAGAACTGAGTATTTTAAAAAATACTCCAGTGGCTAGTTTTGCTAAAGATATCTTGCCTGCTTAACTGAAGACCACTGTGGTGCCGTACACATGGTGGTATCATCACATCACAAAATAACTATTAATTAATAAAAAAAATTAAAGGAAACATGAGGACGAACAGTTTGGTACTAATCTGTTTTATTGTAGTGTCTTGAGATAATTTGGTGATTTGGTGCTGTACAAATGACGGTTGTTGATTGTTTTATTGGTTGGTGAATGATGAGCCAAAACTTCAAATTAAATCAAAGAAGTATCAGTAGAAATGCATTTGAGACATTCTGTAACTGAGTGTTATTGAATTACAATAACTGAGACAACCCTCGCAAATAATAGCATTAAAATTGTCCTGCATGGGTCATTCCTTGAACTGGAGTTTTGTGAAAATATGCTCAAACTTTTCTTGAGCATCAATCATTTCCTGTATGACAAGGCCCCCTTTGTTCAAAACAAAAAGTGTAAACACAGCATGAGCATGGCAGTAGGACCTTTCCCTCTCATATCTTACCACTACACCTGTCGGACATGCTGCATCAAAAGCTCATTTAGAGCTCTGATTATCCTAATGACACCAATGTCTTTAGCTGCATTGGCGATTATCAGTTAAATCCCCCCTCCCCTAATTAAAGACACACAGGCTACACTTGGTCAGGCATGAAAGGCATCCTCTCTCCTCCACACATCCCTGCCATTCATCATTCCCTTTATTTTGGCATTATTTATTCAACAAACATTTCCTTCTGGTGTTCTTGGAAAATTAAGTTACATCAAAACTCAATTATTCCCAAAAAATGTAAATTACATGTTGTTGCAATGACCCCCAAATAAGTCATGAATAAGTCAAATCTGTATACATTAATGGATAAATAGGTTACCTGCCAACTGTTTCTGTTATACTTTATCTGGGATGTCCATGCATGCTTTCTGTAAGCATTAGCAATAATTAAGATACATTTTTGATTAACAACACAAGAAACAGACCAGGAAGCTATGAAGTCAAAGGTATTTTATTACATCTGACAATTTTACCACCTTGTTTCACTGACATGATTTGCATTCTTGTCTCATTTAAGTTATTTCTGTTTGTTTTTTTGGATGGTGGCCACTTTCTGTTTTATTTTTTTTTCTGTTCTCTTTGATTATCCACTTGCAAATAACTGATGTTTTTCCACTTATTGCTGAGCATTCAGTATCTCAATTAGACAAGAGATGACACCTAAAAATAGGGATTTACCAAAACTACTAGTACTCATAGTTGCAGGAGACAGAAGACGCAAACACAATGAAAACTCTGTTTTTGGCTGTAAGCTGTTGCCAGCGCAGAGGCATAACAAAATCTAAATGAGTGAATGTTTAACAAGCACTACCCCATACTTCAACAAAGTTTATCAGAGATTAAACAACCTTTGAGTTATAAAGGCAAGTAACTGTATAATTCTTAATTATCATATGAGTCCCTTATTTTGTAAAAAAGGGCTGTGTTTGGCTTGGATTCCTGCTTCTGCCCAAAGTCAGAAAAGACAGATTGTCTGGTTCTAAAGATAATCTTACGCCTAAGTCACACATTCCTGTTTCTCATAGCGATTGTGCACGACTGTACACGTGTGACGAGGCTGGTGTGATCGCTATGATACAGGATGAAATGACCGTCTCACCCCTGGACACACCCCGTAAATACACAGTCAGCAGCGCTTCTACAGTGCTTCCGGGGCGTTCGTCCCACTCCAGCTAGGTTAATACAACAATATGACGAGGATTCCATGAGTTTTCATCCCACTGACACGACGTCAGCCCCGCTCGAGCTCAGTTCTCGTCACGTAAGCCCCGACTGAGCCCCGTCGTTTGTGCCGTCTTGAACGGGACACAGTCGGGGCACAAACAGATACATCCTTGACAGTCGTCCTCCTAAAGCTTTCAGGATTGAGCCACGATCAGCCCGACTGAGCTCCGTACATGCCACGCTAATACCATTCCCATTAGGACTGCATTAGGCTTCCATCCTGCTGTACTGAGAGCGGTGATTCTCCACAACTGTTTTGAACAGTTCAAAACTGTTGGGACCCTTCCACGTTTCCCACCGTTCATCCACGAATATAAAACGGTGATCCAGACCAAGTAGCGCATGCACCATGACCAAAAGCACGTTTTATCAGAATGATGACAATCGTGCACAATCGCCATGAGAAACGGGAATGTGTGACTGGGGCTTTAACGGATTTTCCTGTGGTGTGATGAGTGTTTAGCGTCATTTCAGTACTTCAAAATCATCTCATAATGGGACCGGAGCCATCCTAACTTGAAATGGTAAATACCGAACATGTTCAAAATTTACAATCAGAAATCCTGATGTGTGTGGTGTCCTCCGTGTTTGGCACATGGAATGGAACAAACCAACCAGGCAGCAAGTTAGCTAAGGCAGGAAGCAAATGCAGCTATGGCAACAAGAGCAAGGGTCAAGCACAAAGTTAGAAAGGAGGAAATCAAAAATGGAGGATCATGAAGTTGATTAGTGGCAAGAAAAAGACATACAGCAAGACCTATAAACCATACATAACAAACTGAGAAGGTAAGTAGTTGGATAAAAATCACAATTGCCAAGGATGTCATAGGAAGCTAACAGCTTTCGCCTAAATTCATTTTGCTATTGTCTACCATGTTTGTTTACACTTAAGATTACAAGCTGTGAGAGTAGAGGCCCCGATTGTTGGTGAGTAAGTTGTATGGGTTGTGGTGTACTTAATCTATCTTCTTGAGGCACACCACACACACTACAGGAACAAACTGTTACATCTATCATTAATTATCTTCATATCGTAGTTCCTCACTGTTCTAAATTGGAGAATATTTTAAAAATCGTTATACTTGTGCCAGGCCTGCGTAGATTCTGGGCATGAGTTTGGTTGGTACAAGGCTATTTATCTTTGGATGCATTAAGGGACTGACTAGAATGAAAAGCACAATCTTAGAGTGAGTTAGAGGTGGTATCCTTTGAAACTTCTAGAGACATCAGCAAGATGTGGCAAAATTGGTGCAAAGACAACAGTGTCATATGGCAGGAATGATGGGAAGAGGTGGGTGATGTAATAAAAATTAAAGCCAGTGGCAATTTATTTTGGTTCTGTTTGGTCATGAAACAAACTATTTGAAATATCTAAATCATGAGCTAACATAGGATCTGTATGATAAATGAGTCAATACATTTACAAAATGTATCTGTGCCATATTTCAGTCAAAAACTGAACTGTAATATGTCAAGTGCAGAACCACAGACTAAGACTAAGTGGTTGGTATTTCCATACTTATAGCCACTTAGAGTTGATAGAAAATAAGCCAAAAACAAAAACCTTTGCTTTTTAGTTGTTTCATTACACATGCCATTTGGATAGCTCTTCATTTAATACATTAAAAAATTACTTCACAGGAGAAATAAACCTGTCCATCAGCCATTTTCAGCTAAAATGGGCTGCCATTTATAGCTGTACGCATGCTTTAATATTCTTTGATCCTGAACCCAATCATCCCTAAATTTGGCTTTGTAAAACCGTATATTCAGCTAAATGGAATGGAAAAGCAACGAACAAGCAGAGTCCCCAATAATAGCAGTTTAAAAGCATTTAGGATAACTACACAGTCCCTGCTATCAGCCAATCAGGGCTGTCAAAATAAAGGTAGTGTGAAGTAAATCGTGAGCCTGGGCTACATGCCCCAGCTGACCTTGTGGGGATAATGTGTTGTTGCTGATATGGAGAGTATGAGAGTAGAGAAAATTCAATTTTGATTCAGCAGAGTAGTTTCAAGTGTTTTTGGTCTAATGGAACAGGAGACTTGCTGCATACAGAGGTCACCCTGGACTAGATTTTTCTTCTTTTGGCTGCAGTCCTGAGCTCCTGGATAAGATTGGTTCAGTGTTTTAAAAGTACTAATACATACTGATGTTACCTCAACTGACATGTATCCTTCTTCAAAAATAAAAGCACTGAACTGTCTTAGTCCATCTTACTTCTGTTTTGGTCACATTTTTAACACATTAACTGTGTTAAGACTGTTACTGAGGTACCAATGCCCCTTTAGCTCTTAGGAGGGGTGTGTGAATGATTAACAGCTCTTTCTAGTCAGCACCAACAAAAATAAATGAATGATTAATATTAATTAGACGTTAAGCTCTCTTACCTTATCATAAAAAAGTACAGGGGAATGCTGCCTTATTTTAGCGTTGAGCGGTTTGGCAGTATTTTGATCTGGAGAAACAGACAGACAAACTGATAGACTGACCTATTCATCCCCTTTAAGGTACTGTATATAGGCATGACCCCAGCCCTCACAGTAATCCCCTCATTCCCGGATTGTCTTGAGTTTGTATTATTATATTAGAATTCCCCTGTTTATTATGAGTGAAACCATATTTCTGTGTAATGATTTTATAGAGTAGTAAAACCAGGACTTTTCCCTAACTTTACTCTGCTGCTCATTTGGATCCTCCTGGGCCCCGTGGTTTAAACAATCCCCTCTGTTATCTTCCAACAGAGCACAGCAAAAACCTGCAAGTATGTCATTGTTTGAGGATACTGAAAATGTTCAGTTTTTTCAAAGGTAGAGCCTGACATTTTTTTGCCAGGGCACAGTTCCAGGAATGTTTTTGTTTCAATGAGGTGAAATTAAAACAACAGAATCCTGTGACAATGTTTTGTGAATGTAAAGCAGCTCTTAGTGTCAATGTAGACTAGCCTCCCTGCATCCAAACCACGTGGTATACTCACAAGAAATTCCAGTGTGCACTGTATTATCAAGTGGGAAATGTAATTTCCTATTACTAGTTTAAGAGAGTTTCTATTGAGGTAAAAAAAAAAAAGGCAATCAAAATTTAGAATTTAGTTTCAAGTTATATATATGTATATATATATATTTATATATATTTATATAGAAAACAACAATTTGATTATTTATAGATACAGTAGATAGAAGGAGATAGATTGGTTAGATAGAAAGTGGCCTATGGGATATATTTTATCAAAGCAATCATAATATAATACTGAAAATAGAGTAACTGGTTTCATCTGATTCCAGAAAAAAAGTGAAGAAAGAAAACAGACGACTCAAAGTAAATTCAATTCAAAACACAATTCCTATTTTATTAGAAGATAACATTTTTGTCAATATAAAGCCACTGCCAGACACCTTCCATGTTCTCCTTTCTTCCATTTTACCTGAAAGCCTGTGGACTTGTCTCACCAACACCTCATCGAACTTTGTAGCTCTGGTTATGAATTCTGTTAGCAGATAGAAAGAAATATCCAATTCTCCACAAAAGAATGTTTCTTTTTTTTTCTTTTTTCATATATATTATTTCAGACATGGCAGGAACAAAACATACCCAGAGTCCGATAGAGCAAAACTCCCAGCATTGTATACTTGGCCAGGCTTTCTGAATTATTTACATTCAGCAGCCTCTTTGAAGCAGGCTGAGTGTGGACTGTATGTCCCTTCATATGACAGCTGTAAAGCAATACTCACAGTTTGGTTTTCACCGTGCTTCTTTAATGCTTTGTTGGTCTGCCCTTTAATTTCACCTCTAGAGTGAGGCTGCCTCGATACTCCAAAGAAATACAACTTGACCTTCGACAACTTTGTCTACGAAACCAATGACATATTTTCAAAGAATAGAGGAACAGAATGACTTTAGATTTATCTAAGCTCAAAGCTTTTTGTCTATTGTTTGGTATCTATGTACCTGAGAAATTTCTAAGTGATTTTTTTTTCCAGAGACAGATTAATTTGAGAGAGTATTTCTTTAAAATAGTCTTCAAAATGCATAAACCTCTCTAGTGTGTTGTTTACATAGGTTTTAAAGGCCAGTCAACATGTCCTATCATACCTCTATGATATCAAGTGTCTCAGAAACTCAGAAACTCCATCATCTAAAATATATTTGCCCATATGAGCTTTTGCAATAGATAGGTGGGTATTTATGAATTTAAGATAAAAATGCAGAGGACTTAATTAGCTTTAAAACAGGTTAGCAAAAATATGATGCGACTTTCAATGCTACCTCAAGCCATTCACATTTACTCCACAAGGGCACAATATTTGTGTCAGTTTATGGTGCAATTCTGTTAAAGCTAGGGTCGGGTACTTTTGGAAAACTAGCATGAAATTGAATGTAGCATCTCCTCAGGACTCCGCCTAGCCCCTCCCACCCCTCCCTGGAGCTCCTCCAAAATTAGTCCCCCGTTCACATGCACGAGCGCCACTGATTCACAATCAAAAGACTGATTCAGCTCCTCACCGGCCCTCAGCATGATATCTTTGTTTTAAGTCAAGTCCTTCTGTATTGGCATTCTCCTGTAAATCTCATGTGTTATGATATAATAATACAAAAAACATTCTTCTGCCTCTCCAACCTGAACTCTGTCACTAGCCGAATGGGGCAGTAATGCACCAAAATGATGGATGCCAACCATCGCAAAACTGAAGAAGAAGAAAAAGCCTACCTTCCTGCAGTAGCCTGGTAGGCAGCTGTCAGGAGATTAGAGTCAACAGCGGCACAAACCAAGAAAAACAAAGTGTTTATTTAAGATTTCTTGTACATCTGTCTTAAAATGTAAGGGATCCTGGAGCTTTGTTGGGGTTGTGGGACGGCTTGCAACGGGCTCCCCTTATTTTCAAAAGCCTAAACTTGACAGGTAAGCATTCTCCGGGGTACTTAGATCACTCTTAGCATGGCTGTGGGCACTGAATCAGAGTCTGTGCACAGAGTCTGCACATGCAGAAGGTTGGCACGTACGGGATTTGATTGGTTTAATAAATTCAGAACAAGTCGCTGGGATTGGTTGGGGTCTTCCCTGACTTATTCCTGCTGTAGACAGCAGCTGCACCTCGCTCTCTTTTAAGAACACAAAATGCATCAATTGCTATCGGGACATGACAATCATTTTAACCAGTATCACAAAAAGTGTATCAAAATCTCTTATTTGTCGCTTGATTTATGCAGAGTAGTGAGAGTAAATACTTACAGAAATGTTGGTCTATTGAGAGTCATCTGGCAAAAACTTGTGTTTTGCCAGATGACATAAAACATTAAACATTGTGTTTAATATCCCTTTCCTTATCCTATTCTGGATACCATCTGTTGACATTCCTGTTGCATTCTTATCAAGTGCATTTCCACCAAGCAATCTGGTTCAGCTCAGTTCAGTACAGCACGCATTTATTGGTGTCAACTGATAGATAAGGAGAAAAGGTACCCAAACAACCTACTTGTGACATTAGGGCTGAACGATTTTAGGAAAAGATTGAATTGCGATTTTTCTGGCAGATATTGCAATTTCAATTCGATTCACGATTTTCTTCAAATCAAATCAAAGCTTTGGGATATTCACATGTAGGGCTGAACGATTTTAGGAAAAGATTGAATTGCGATTTTTCTGGCAGATATTGCAATTTCAATTCGATTCACGATTTTCTTCAAATCAAATCAAAGCTTTGGGATATTCACATGTAGGGCTGAACGATTTTAGGAAAAGATCTCATTTAGTTTTTTCTGGCAGATATTGCAATTCACGATTTTTTTTCAAATCAAACTTCAGTGCAAAATTCACTTTGTTTACCATATAGACAACAGTAAGGAAATAAATGATGAAAAACACTTAACACATTATTCACCTTCGATAGTGATGATAAATAATCTGTTTTCATTAACTTCTACTCCTAAACAGAGGCTTTGTGTTGTTGACCTGCTTACCAGCACTTTTTTTTTAATGATTTAACTTTTATTAATTTTTAACTTGTAACATACAGCCCATCCAACAATCAATATAAAATAAGACAAACTTAAGATACACCACTCACTACAACAGTGAGACATACATCAAAAGAATAATAGGACAAAATAGTAAAAAAAAAAAAAATAATAATAATGATTATAATAATAATATAAAATAAAAATAAATAAATAATAATAATAATAATAGTAATAATAATAATAAAATTAATGATAATAATAAAATAAAATAGAGAATGGAACAAAAGGAAGTACAAGACCAGTCTATTACAGGTAGTTAGCTTAACTCCATCTGTTCAACACTTCCCATGGAATGTCCACCGCACCGTCAAAAGTCCATAGTGCCCCAAGTTTAAATCAGTATCAAGAAATGCTCTTCCATTAGTCAGAACTCATTGCTGCACCCAGTCCACCTTCACCCACAATTTCATGCCAATCCTTCAAGCACAAAATATAACGAGCATATATACAGACACACTTTAGCTACTCTGTAAAGAATATAATCTTAAAAACAGACCCCATTTGTCATTATATTTATCAATATCGTTTGTCATACCATAGGAAATCCTTTTAAAGCAGCTACTTTGCTTAGTTCTGAGAGCCAGTCGTGAAATAATGGGCCCTCTACTGCTTTCCACTTTCTCATTATCATTTGTTTACCAATCATTATACTTGTCTGAATCCATTTGGTTACAGGTTTTCTTACATGGGCCAGGGGTTTAGAGTTGCCTAATATATAAAGGCTGGGACAGAATTCAAAATCCACCTGTATGACCTCCACGATGACCTCGTGAACTCTTTCCCAAAATGCCTTTATCTTTGGGCATAACCAAAGGGCATGTGTTAGGGTGCCCATTTCGCCTTCACATCTCCAGCAGTCTGGTGTATCCTTCAAACCTAGCCTGAATAACCTACTTGGATACCAATAAAATCTATGAAGGATTTTGAATTGAATTAACCTTGTTTTGATATCTCTGGACACTTGTTTAGTGATTCCAACAATCGCCTCCCACTCATTTTCATTAAAAGATATGTTCAAATCCCTTTCCCATAAGGCTTTCAGAGCTGTGTTTGACGGGTAACCAGAATTACTCATCAGCATGGCATAGTAATGAGAGACTCCATGCTTAATATTTGCAATCCGTAAAACCTCTTTAATGAGGTCCACGCCTTGGGGTGGTGTTTGTGTGGAGCCAAAAATACTGACAAGAAGGTGTCTCAGCTGTAGATATCTCCAGAATTGATTATTAGCTAGCTTAAATTGTTGAACTAGATTGTCAAATGATTTGAGGACACCATCGTTATACAAATCACCCAAAGTATTCACTCCCTTATTCACCCAATCCTTCCATATAGGTGATAATTTACCGATAAGAAGTTTTGGGTTGTCCCACAGACCAGAGGATAAACTTAAAAAGGGGTTGATCTTAAATACACAAGACAACTTTCTCCATATCCCCTGCAAATGAGAGATGATAGGATGGGATCGAACACTAGGAGGCATTCTAGCTGTCAAAAATAACAATGGAGGTAAAGAAGTACACAATGACTGCTCTATTGCAAACCAAGGTGGTGCCCTCTCCGGCGGTAAAGCCCAGTGTGCCAAGTGTTTCAGATTGAATGCATAATAATAAAACAAAAGATTTGGCATTCCCAGGCCCCTTTTATTACAGGCTTCTGCAATTTACGCAGATGTATTCTTGCCCTTTTACCATTCCAAAAAAACTTCTTACACAAAGCATCAAATTGTCTAAAGTATTTTAACGGGATATTCAGTGGGAGAGATTGAAGTAAATAATTAACTCTAGCAGAACAGTTCATCTTTATAATATTGACTTTTCCCCATAGTGAGAGATAAAGTGGAGACCACCTTTCCAAATCCATATTAATTTTTTCTAGGAGAGGTTCAAAATTACATTGCACTATTTTATCTAATTTACAAGGGAATAATATTCCCAGATATTTTATTCCCTTATGGGGCCACTGAAATGAACCTGCTTGAAATAATGTTCTTGGGCAATAGGCGGTCAGGGGAAGAGCCTCGGACTTAGTCCAATTCACTCTATAGCCTGAGAAAGTAGAAAAAGATCCTATAATTGTGAGCAATGCAGGAATAGATTTGCCTGGGTCCGTAATGAATAATAAAATATCGTCAGCATATAACATAAGTTTGTGCGAGATTCCACCAATACTGACTCCGGGGATATTAGGATCTTTACGAATTACTGCAGCCAAAGGTTCCAATGCTAAACAAAACAGTAGTGGGGAGAGAGGTGAACCCTGTCTAGTTCCACGACCCAACTTAAAATATGAGGAAATTATGCCATTAGTCTGTACAGCTGCTTGTGGCTCCTTATATAATAGTTTCACCCATTTTAGAAACCTCTGTCCAAAGCCATAAATCTCCAGCAATTGAAAAAGGTATTGCCACTCTACACAATCGAAAGCTTTTTCCGCATCGAGTGATATGGCTGCAGTTGGTGTACTATTATTCCTAACTGTCCACATTACATCTATCAGACGCCGGATATTATCTGAGGCAAATCTATTACATATAAACCCAACCTGATCTGCATGTATTATCGTAGTTATAACAGCGCTGAGGCGATTTGCAAGAATTTTTGAAAGTATTTTCGTGTCTATTGATATCAAAGAAATTGGACGATAATTTTTACAGTCTGTGGCCTCTTTGCCTTTCTTTAAAATCAGGGATATTAACGCTTGAGATAAGGTGGGGGGTAACATTCCTCTTTCAAACGCTTCATTATATACTTGTAACAGAAGTGGAGCCAGCTCATCCATATAGCACTTATAAAATTCTGCTGTTAATCCGTCGGGTCCGGGTGATTTACCCATCCGCATCTTCTGAATAACCTCCTTAATTTCTTCCAGTGTGATTGCGGAATCCAGCATCTCACGTTGTTCTACATTCAGAGCTGGAAGATCTGAACCACCCAAAAAAGACAGGATATCTTCCTTTTGGCAGGAGGATGTGGAAGTGTACAGCTCCACGTAAAAATTCCTAAAGGCCTCATTTATGTCTGATGATTTTGTCAAAAGGTCTCCACTTTGAGACCGGACAGCAGTTATCATAGCCACTGACTCCTGTTGCTTAATATATCGTGCTAAGAGCTTCCCAGCTTTGTCCCCCGACTCAAAAAACCTTTGTCTAGCTCTAAAAAGTCCAAACTCAACCTTCTGTGATATTATCCGATTATATTCAAATTTAAGCTGCGTTACTATTTTTAAGTTATGTGAAGAACAGTTCTGTTTTAATTTATCTTCTGCCTCTCCCACTTTCCTCTCCAAATCGCTTACCAGCACTTTTAACATATAGATTGTCTACAAATTTGTAAAACAGTATGTGTATAATACTTGACACAACAGATCCTGAGTCAGTCAGGAGCGCTGCAAAAAATTGCTGCTTGGCGATCACAAAATTGCACTGTCTAAAATTGCGATTTCGATCTGAAAACGATAAATCTTTCAGCCCTATGTGACATCCCACTTTTTGGCATTCCTCTGAAGGGGTGTTAAGGATACCAAACTGACCCTAAAAAGAGGAGCTAAAAGGACTACAGTCTGTTGATTGGTCAAAAAAAAATTGGTCACAGAATCGACACGGCCTAAATATTTTGACAGTTGTTGTCAATACTCTTTGGCTAATGTTAACAGTGGCACAGTTCAAGGTAGAAGACAAGCCACATAAAGAAGCATATGTTCTAAATTTGAATTTAGTTCTACCATCTTTGAGGATCTGAATTTATGTCTCTGAAGTTTTAGAATCACAAAACTCATCTTTGCTCTTTTTCTTCGAATAAGAAAAAAAATAAAACTTGTCAAGAATTTTGTAAAAAGCAGAGTCAATGTTCACAATTTCCGTGTATCGGGATACGTATCTTAGCCTTAGTATCAGGATATGTATCATATCGTGAGGTTGCTGGAAATACCCAGCCTTGGCAAAGAGTCAAAAATTCAACATGTGTACATCAGTCATACTTAAAAAGAAAAGTTGCAGTAAAAGTATTGTGAAATTAACATCACAATATTACATTCTTTTTAACAATTGTATCATTGCACTAACTGCATTAAGTATGTTAATGGAAATGTCTTTTTGTACAAGAATAAAGTTGAGAAATTGTTTAGGAATGAAAATATAGCTCTTTCTCTACAACAGCCCCTCGCTGTTCTGAAGCAATCGGCCTAAATTGGCTCACGATATTTGTCAAAATTTTACCAAACTTAAAACCATGGCCAAAAACTGAAGTACTTGCCAAACTGTGGCTAACAGTACTGCTCATTCCTAGCAGACACATGAAACTGGGATTTGTTCATGCCTAGGAATCTCCAAATTTTCCATATTTCAAATATCAAAGTGGTTGTCAAAACCTGACTGTCAGTGCCAGACTTATTTTACTATCAAAAAATCCATTCTTTCCAGTGTAGGTAATTGTATTACAATGAGATGTACTGTAAATGCCAACTTTCATCTGACACACCTCGGGTGTTCATGTGGATTCCCTACTACATGCACTGTGAATTTTTCCAACCTTGTAGTAAGTTGCAACTCCTATGGGGTAAATGTTTTATCAAAGTGGGCAACATCTCCCTGCTGTGTAAACAGAATCTTACAAGCTTTGAATCAAACATCCTGCATTCATTCCCTTTTTATTATTATCTCTGAGGCTCTGCACGGCCAAATAAACCACACACACACACCATTGGCATGTCTACCTGTCCACACTGTAATGAAGTGCAACCTTGCAACCTCTATATAAAATGCACTCTGTGTCCCTTTATTGCCTGGAGGGAGTTGAAAGCATCCTGGTGTTTTGCTTTAAGAAGGAGTCTTGTTTTCTGATGGGCGGGCTACACAGCTGTTGGTAACAGTCCAGACAGAGACAGGGGAGGAAGGGGTGGGGTTGGGCTGAACAGACGTCAGATCTGCAAGCAATTTTCATCAACCAGCACTCTTTAAACTGAACTGGTGTGTCCAGTCAGTCAAATAAACAACTTGAGAGCAGGGGAGAGGAGCTGTCTTTTGATGCCGTCTGGAGGCACATGGTGAAATGTCATTAAATTCTTTGCCTGATGGACTGCAACAGATTTTACTGTAGAAACTAATCAGTCTCAGTTTACCTCATATGGTTATTTGAAATAATATACGAATCAAACACAGAACAATTACAGTTTGAGCAAGACTTACTGGTTTTTAAATTAGGCCCATCATAAAATCCTCTTGCTCGGCTACTTCCTCTAAATACAGAAGAGTGAACGAGCTTTTATTTGAGCAGAGTGATGGAATTCAGTAACATAAGGCCTGGTTTGGGATACCAATATTATTCAAATGAGGGCTACAGCCTGCTTGCACTGCTAACATATGGTGCTTCAGACAAGCACTGCCATATGGACCCATATGGTCGTCATTCCAGACATAATGACAACACAACTGAATTTAGGGTCATTTCAGAGTGTGTTTGCTTCTGAAGGAGAGACAGGCTCTGAATTTGGCTCTGTGTCACGCAGTCTAGCCAATCTGTGATGGCTGGCAGCGAATGCAAAGAAGATTGACTCAGGCTGATCAAAGCGACAGAACAATGACAAGCGTGAGTCACAGAGGGGAGCGATGCCATACAGTAGGGATGCTTGGCGTGCATGTTGCTCCGAGTATGGCAAATAAACTACACAAACACACATCAAAATACTTTGCATACACAATCAAGTAGAAAATAGTGATAGGGATTGGTACCAAAATTCAATCAGCTCCTGGACCCAAACACGACCAAATAAATACAGCTTTGATTGCCCATCATCTCGAAGTTGGAACCAATTGGACTCTGGCAGAGTCAAGTGCACAATTTTCTCTCTCAAGCTCTGTAATTGGGGGCCGCTCAAATCACCTTTCTACGAATGAGCAATTCTTGGTGAGATGAAGAAAATAACACAATTTATAACCTGCCCAGTAATCACTGCTTTGCATATAGAGGAGGGAGGGATGACTGCATAAGCCTTTGGTTATGATGCTGAGACTTAATGACTGTAAACCAGTGGTGGACAGAAAGACAAGGAACCTCTGGCTGTCAGAAACTTTCTCAAGTGTCACATTTTAAATATATATATATGTCCACTTTTTGCAATGTGTGCACAGGAGGATGGAGATACTCTCATTTACTGCTCAGCATTTTCCCTTTCCCTCTCTCTCCATCTCTCTCCCTCTGTCGCTCCTCATTTCATGATGCTAGCAGCGCTTCAGGCTTGAAACTCAATTCCTCAGCCTTTGAATAGACAGCAATTGCACCGGGCTAACTCAATTGTGAAGATAGAGCAGTGAAGGCTCTTGAATAGATTGAGGCCTCGACTTTAATATAGCATCACTCATGTCACACACACATACTGCACAAAGCTATTTCATTTCATTCAAAGCACTTAAAAACTAGATGTTTAAGAGGCAAACCATTATCATTATAGTGAGACAAACAGATGGCACAAATGCATTCAACAGTATAGGTTACAAATGTGTACATTATTCTGCACATTCATGGAGCTTATGTTTTTCATAAAGCCTCCATAGTGAATGTTCATTTTTGTTCTTTTTATAGTCTAACTATGAGTATAGAAAACAAATGATGGTAAAAATCCAAGTGCTTATGCCAGATTGCACTTCACTGCTATGATGACAAATGTTACAAATTGTTAATGAATTTCTACATGTTTGTGCCTCAGGCACAAGGTGTCTTGTATTTAAGAGTTTGCTGAAAGTACAGCTAAGACTGTATATATTAAATCTGTTTACCTTCTAGCAATAATCTACTGCAAAATGCAGTTACAAACATCCCATCTTTACATTGTATATTACAATAGAGAGCAGGGGTCAGGCAGCTGACAGGTTTGGGGTTATTTGGTAAAATAGCCATTTTTGGGCATTATTTTTTGTGCCTTTTTATTGATAGGAGAGAGGCAGTGGATAGGCTTGTGAAAGGGGGAGAGAGAGTAGGGGAAGACACTCTGCAAACTGGTCACAGGCGGGATTTGAACCTGGACCGGCAGAAGCACGTACATGGGGTGCTAACCACTACGCCAAACCTGCACCCCAAAATAGCCATTTTAAGTCATTTTGAACTTGTCATTTAATTTACATAATATTGTCAAAATATCATCATAAAATATGAATTAAATGAGATAATACACTAATACCAGCACAGCCACACACTGCTAAAATACAACAGATAGCATATCTTTTGGTTGAACCATGTTCCAGGGAAAAAAGCTTATGATGAGATACATGCACATCAACCGTGTTTTCTGTCGGTGACTGTATTGTCCAAAATAAAAGCAGGCCATGCAGAAAAGATTAGGAATTGCTGATATTTAGGATTTCTAAACTGACAGACATGATAAATGCATATATGGAGAGGATGTTTCATTTACCATTAAGGGTATTACAAAATCTAAGAAGGGCCTCATAATAAAACTTGAGCCATTGGAGGCTTTCATTTAAATACAAGGCTTTGACCATAAGGTCTCCTATTGGAGGACTCATGACCTTTTACTGGGACCAAGCTTTTTGACACTGGACAGCACATTTTGCTCCAGAGTGCCTTGATAGTCTTGAAGTTTCATTGTACCCTGCACAGATTCAAGACACCATGTGCCAGATGCAGCAAATCAGCCCCAGAACATAACTGAGCCTCATCCATGTTTCAAAGTCGGTACAGTGTTCTTTTCTTTGTATGCTTCATTTTTGCATCTGTGAACATAGAGCTGTTGTGACTTGGCAAAAAGCTCCTGGTTTGACTCATCTGTCCAAAGGACATTGTCTAAGAAGCTTTGTGGCTTGTCAATATGCATTTTGGCTGAATCCAGTGTTGTATTTTTATGATTTGCTTTCAACAGCGGTGTCCTCCATAAAGTCCACCATGGCTCAAATAGTGACAGATGGTGCGATCTCATACTGACGTACCTTGACCTTGGAGTTCATCTCTAATCTCTTTGGAAGTTGTTCTGGACTCTCTGGTTACCATTCATATTATCTGTTTTTTCAATTTGTCATCAATTTCCTATTGCGGCCATGTCCCAGGAGGTTGGCTGCAGTCCCATGAAATTTTAATCTTCTGAATAATATGTGCAACTCTAGTCAAAGGAACATTTAGCTGCTTGGAGATGGTCTTACAGCCTTTACCTTTAACATACTTATCTATAATTTTCTTTCTAATCTCCTGAGACTGTGGTCCATGCTCAGTGTGGTACACACCATGATACCAAAGAGCACATTGACTACTTTTCACTCGTTGAATAGGCAGACTGACTGATTACAAGCTTAAAGACACCTGTGATACTAATTACAGGACACACCTTAGTTTAAGATGTCCCTATGGTCAAATAATTTTCAATCTTTTCTCGGGGTACCATCATTTTGATCAGGCCATTTTCATTACATTGTTTTTTTAAATGATTCTGTTGAACCACAATTCAAAGGCAATGTCTGATTTTTATTAGGTAATTTTCAGTTAATTTTTATTTATTCTTACTTTTGTCAGTTTCAGTGGCCATTGTGGGTTTTTCTTCCTTTAACAGAAGGGTACCAACATTTTTGCACACGTCTGTTGCTCTATATGCTTCTGTCTGCTTGAACTGGGAGGGGAAACATCGCAATGCATTGATGAACCAATATTTCAACCCACCCCTAGTTTACTAGCTAAAACAATATTTTTTGTTGCATACTTCATTGATTATAGGTTGAAAAGAATTTGCAAAAAAAAAGCACTGCTTTTCAATTTCGCAATGTAAAATCCCTTACACAGTCATTTTTACCAATTCAGAACAGCATTTCGACAAGTTACTCTCAGCCTTCAATTATAGTAATGTAAAGCATAATTTAATATAAATTTGAAAAGATACAGTATGCCTCTTTGTAGAAGAACTTATACAAAACGCATTAAACAGTGCTGTTGTGTGAGCCATGTATCTGATTCATACATTGATGCTATTTTTATCTGTGAGTAGCCCTTGGCATGTTCCAACTCTATTTTTTGTATTATTTCATAACATGTTTTATACAATAGAATACAGTTATTTATCATCTCAGTACTGGTTGTTGCATTCCAATACAACCCAAGTGTACAATAAATTAAATACCAGTCTATTTATTATTTTAGATAATCATTATACCAAATTAAAACGTATTCATTAGAGAATTTGGCTGTAGTTCCAGTTTACTCATGGGTATGGTTAGTAGGAAGAGAGGATCAGGGCTGTGGTGTTTAACTCAATGGATTATATTAGTTGCAATGGTGGTTAAGTGTGGAGCACACACCACAAGGAGAAAACCACTGAGACACAGGACATAGACATCCGGAGACAAGATAGTTTTGTACTCATGTCAGAGGGAACAGGTCTCATTTTTTGCAATATATGTATCAATTAGAGAAAGGTACTTAGAGAACAGTGAGGATCTTTAATGCTTATCTTGCAGTGAAGTTGGGTCTCCATGTATTTATTGTCTATCCAGGCAGATCCGTCTTGTGAAGCCAATCTACAATGACTGTGAGCTACCAAAAGTAGGATGGCCCAATCAGTACCCTTTGGAGCAGGAAGAGGTGGGATCTATGAGCGAGACGACAGCAAGAAGTGACTTCTCGTAAGAGGTTAGCATAGATGCTAATTAATAAAGAAAAGTTGTACGTGTTCAATCAGATCTTACGTAGAACAAGGGAGAGGTACTTTTCTGAAATTATTGGAAACTACAGTAACAACTCGCGTGTCTTATTTGCAACAGTGAACAGATTAACAAACCGCCCAGCTCAATTGCCATTGGAATTAATATCCACATCTAACTGTAATGAGTTTGCAGTCTTCTTTTGCAACAAGGTTCAGACCACTAAAAATTCCATCAATTCCACAACACCAATAACAGACAAAACTGTCCAAGAGACCATCATCAGTCTGAGTTCATCCACATGCTGCCTCGAGGTGTTACCCACTAGATTTCTGAAGTCTGTGCTGAGCAGTTTGTTACCATCACTCGCTCAGAAAGTTAACATGTCACTACAATCTGGAACATTCCCTAAGGCCTTGATAACTGTGGTCATAAAGCCTCTCCTAAAGAAGAGCAGTCTTGATGCCACAGTACTGAACAACTACCGGCCCATCTAAAAATCTGCCTTTTTCAGGCAAAGCCCTTGAAAAAGTTGTTTACCAACAGCTCACTGACTTTCTCCTAACGAACAACTCATTTGATGTTTTCCAGTCAGGTTTTAGACCCCATCACAGCACTGAGACCGCTCTTATCAAGGTGACGAATGACATCCGCCTGAGCTCTGACACAGGCAAAGTCTCAGTTTTAGTCCTGCTAGATCTGAGCGCTGCTTTTGACACTGTGAATCATGAGATCCTTTTACAGAGAGTAGAGGACTGGGTGGGCATCTCTGGGACTGCCCTACATTGGTTGAAGTCCTATCCAGAAGACAGGAAGTACTTTGTACAAATTGGTAACTGTGTCTCAGACTACATGGCCTTGACTTGTGGGGTGCCCCAGGGGTCAATCCTAGGACCCCTCCTGTTCAATCTCTACATGCTGCCTTTAGGCCAGCTAATACAAAGTACTAATGCATCCTACCACAATTATGCAGACGACACTCAGATCTATGTCTCACTGACAGCAGGTGAATATGGACCAGTGGATTCACTCTGTCACTGCATCCAACAGGTCAGTGTGTGGATGCAAAACAACTTTCTCCAGCTAAATTCAGCCAAGACTGAAGTCGTCGTATTTGGTCCACAGAAACAAAGAGAAAGTGTCAGCAGTCACCTCCAGTCTCTCTCTAAAACCTACAAATCAGGTTAGAAATCTCAGGGTAATAATGGACTCAGACTTGAACTTTGGCAGCCATATAAAATCAATAACATCAGCAGCCTTTTACCGTCTAAAAAACATTGCCAAAATCAGAGGTATAGTGTCTAAACCTGACCTAGAGATACTTATCCATGCATTTGTCTCTAGTAGGTTGGATTACTGTAACAGCCTGCTCACTGGCCTCTCCAAACAAGCTGTGAGACAGCTGCAATACATCCAGAACGCTGCTGCTTGGGTCCTGACCAGAACCAGGAAGTACGAGCACATTAGTCCTGTGCTCAGATCTCTACACCGGCTTCCTGTGGCTCAGAGAATGGACTTTAAAGTAGCTCTGCTTGTGTATAAATCTCTCCATGGCCTGGCACCAAAGTCCATTTCTGACATGTAAGTGCCATATGAACCATCTCGGACTCTGAGGACCTCAGGGACCGGCCTTCTGCTGGTGCCTAGGGTCCGGACTAATGCAGCTAAAATCTGGAACAGCCTTTCTGAAGATGTGAGACAGGCCTCTACTCTGACAATGTTCAAATCTAGGCTTAAAACAACTGTTTAATTGTGCATATGACTGAAAGGATCTTATCTGCACTCTTCTCTTTAAATTTATTTTATAATGATTAATGTTGATTTTGTGTTGTGATTTTAATGCATTTTTCTTGTTCTGTAAAGCACTTTGAATTACCTTGTGTATGAATTGTGCTCTACAAATAAACTTGCCTTGCCTTGCCT
Source organism: Scarus forsteni (assembly GCA_036419115.1). Lineage (NCBI taxonomy): Eukaryota > Metazoa > Chordata > Actinopteri > Labriformes > Labridae > Scarus > Scarus forsteni. Next base: position 12,951,857 of record JAZDUH010000354.1, read on the forward strand.
AAGATCCTCAATAGCAGTGTTATTAAATCTGGACTGCATTTCTTCATTAAATGATAGCATACATTGCTTGTTAAGGGTATGGCTTACTACAGTTCCACCTATCTTTTAGTAATTATGAACCAGATTTATAAACATTTTACAAATATTAAATGGACCTCTTTTATTTTTGTTTCATGCACCAGGATTACAAAACTTATATACGTTGTAAAAGCTATATATGTTGTAAAATATATGTTTTACAAATAGTGTACAACATACGTTTTTACTAATAACTGTTATATATTTCGTATTGACAGGAACAAAGTCCCCACTCAATTCTTTTGTTTGGGTAATTCTTCTTTCGCAGCATAGCCCAGCCTTCATGAACATGGACACAGGCAAAGATGAACTGCCACTCATGTCAGCTATTTGTTTTCCTAGAGCTGAACTCAAATTTGTGTAAAAGTTACATATTGTAACTTTAAACTTCAAAGTCTGTCAGGACTCTATACAAATATTCACAGTCTACACCCTGTAAAATAGTGATCTAGTGGTCAACTTGACCTGCTTGGTTTTAATGAGGACCCCCTGCTGGTTTCTTCTTTACCTCATTTGCTGACTTCTTTTAATGTCTATGGAAACCCCTGTTCTAGCAAAATGCATTGTTTGGTAAATCTATGAAAATAAGAACAGCATCAACAATTATAGACGGAGACAAAACGTTCTTTAATAAACTACAACACATTTTTTAAACATCATTTATTTGCAGAACATGGTAGAAATTGCATTGCATCGTGATATAAAAAGAATCTTATCCTATCTCGATTTTTCTTAAGAACCACATGAACAATGTCAAAGCTATTTTTATTAGTAGAAATAAGTTCATCCACTTTAGGCCTCCAAGATGGAAAAATGTTTTTGCATTCATGTGCAGTCAGTTCTGGAGTGGAGTGAATCCTTAATGTTAGATTATTTCTGCCTCAAACAGAATTCATAACTTGGTTCCTGTGACAGAGAAAAATCACAAGGGGCAGAAAATGCAAGATGACAAGCCATAAGTTTAACATAGCTTTTGCTGTTGGAGCTTGTTACTCTGTGAGAGCGTGGGCTGAGGAGCACAGGCAACATATCAAACTTAATTACCTTTCAGGTTGCCTCATCAAGTCAGAGCTTCAATGAAGACAGATTGTTCCCATTCCGACAGAACCTTTAAAGCCACAAACACCACATTGGCTCTTTTCTAATCCAAGCATATTTTTTTGAATTATTCCCTACCTTCATACCAGGAAAATGTGCTTTATTGAAGAGCATTTCATCTACGAGCCCCATTCCTCATCTTAATACATAAATGAGGCCTCTAAGTCTTAAGGTAAAGCAGCACCACAAGGTTGCAATTTGGATTACATCTGAAGAATAACAACGTGTTTACCATGTACTTCCTCTGTTATCTTTCAGTTTTATGTTCTAAGTGCCAGTTGCTTTCCAATTTTATTGGGTATTACTTTTGTTTTATGGAGCAATTTCCACATCCTGCCCTTGATGATAGTGGCCTCAATCTCTGTTAGCAGCAGCAGAGCAGGCCTACTGATGAACACACAGCACCGAGGGGTGATTATGGAGTGCTAAACTAATGATTGCCAATGAGAGGCAGTTCTCAGCACTGAGTGAATTCATTTCTCTGTCACTGCAAGTTAATGGCTCCTTTTAAGGAGATGAAATCTGGTAACTGGAAGGCAGTCCTCAGAGACTCCAGGTAGTGCTCTCTCCATTTGTCTGAAATCTTTAGTTCACAAATACCAGTCAGTGTACGCAGGCATATGTCAAGGAGCTGGGTCTGGGAAGCATGAGTCCTTAAAATATGATCCTCAAATCAAGGTTTTCCTGCAATCTCTAAATATGACTGTTTATCTACCTACTTAGAGGCAATATCTTGAAGAGACCATATTGTTGTTTGACTCCAGTTCATACTTTCAATTTTGATTTTTAATTATTCAATCAACACGGATTTCAACTACATCAAAATTCTCAATGAAAGAGAATTATGACAAAGTCATGATGAGCTGTTTCACTTGTCTTGGTAATTTGTGCATTTCCCATGATTTGAACTTTGTTTCTACCCGAAAGTCAAACAACACAAATGTGTAGCATAGCAAAAGCCACGTTGACTTCTGCCCTCAGACATCACCAGCAATGCTGTGTTTGTAAAAAGTAACACATTAGAGTACATCAATTTTGGTTAAATGAGTATGTCCCGCAATAGTTTGCAAGACAAGCAATCAGTTTAGTAACTTTTTCAAAAAAGAGCTTCATTACTAAAGAAAAGTGTGCCTCATATCACATTTCATTTTGTAGCCACATAACAAAACAGCACTGTTTCTGTTTCTCTCCTATATGATATCACTCCAGCACTGACCTATGTGTAGGCAGAAGTAAAAGAAAGCCTTTGAATGGGTTGCCACAGTTAGTAACCGATATAATGGTAGCCTGTAGGGCATGGATCGCCGCTCCTAAAAACTGCATTAATCGTCCAAAAACTCATGTTTTTCACCAATATTCCATCATGATTCGCTCCGAATGGACCGCCATTGCAGAGCTCCTTATTTGTATAATCTGTCTCCAAACTGTAAGGACGTCCATCATATTCAAAGTCCTCCTCCACAACATCTTCATCCCATAGATATTCGTCCATTTTGCACAAAACTAGAAGAAGAAAGTTGATTTGTAGCTGCAGTTCAGCCACACAGTGCTGTGTGGAGAGACACAGGCTGCAATGGCGGTCCATTCGGAGCGAATCATGATGGAATATTGGTGAAAAACATGAGTTTTTGGACGATTAATGCAGTTTTTAGGAGCGGCGATCCATGCCCTACAGGCTACCATTATATCGGTGTCCGCTGCTCGATTTTGGATCTAAATATCTGCATCAGGAAAGCCTTCTGGGTGAGTATATTGTTGTTCTTCATTCTATAAATAATGTAAAAGCTGCAGGAACCGAAGTTATCCTTTAATCAAGGACAGATACATAGTTCAGACTTTTCCAGTCAAAGAGCAGCATCATCGTGCGTTACTGAGGCAGTGTGGTGATCAAGCACGTTATAACGGTAATTTTAATTGGACACGGTAACGATTATCGTGGGAAATTTTATCGCGGTTTACCATTTTACCGGTAACCGTTACATCCCTAACATACAGTTAGCTGTGTGCCATATTTACCAAATCGACAAACAATTAGCAGAAGGGGTTTTGTATCAGTATACTTTTCTCAGAGACTAACACAGAAACCTTTCAGGTACTTTATAAAGTAAGACTGATCACTGATAGCCCACATTTCATCTGTACTAAAAAGTAAGCAAAAGCTATTTACTAAGGATAAAAAGCTGTAAAGTTTGTTGAAGTAGCCACCGTTTAACAATTCAGCATTTTGCAGTGTATTGACTCGTGGGTAAGGTCAACTATGAAATCGTCCTATGGTCACTTGTTGAAAAGGGTAATATCACCAAAAATATGGATATGCATAAAACTGTTTCTTGACTATGTAAAAGAGAAAAGTCCATTCAAATAACTTAACAGAACAAGAACTATAAATTAACTTAAATATGTAACACTGAATGACCTGTAAATTATTCAAGTTTGATATTCTGATACGTCATAAGTCAGCAGCACCTGCATGAGGATTCTTTGAACATATCACTAAAAAATTGACTGGACAGCCTAAACGCATGTAGCCTGAGAGTGATGTTGTAAGACCTCAGCTTTTGATGTCAATGTACAACATGTGTGCTGCCATGTCTGGAGGTTGTGCAAAACCCGAACCAGAGGCGGGGGATGTGGTGATGTAGTGCAATGTTTACATAGCACTTAGGGATGGACTCCATTATCTGCCCATGCATCGAGAAGCCCTTAACCTCCCATTTGTAGCTTTTCATGTTTTATGACAGTCTGAAGTATGGACTCGTGTTATCGTAGGAGCTTGGATCTTCCTCAGATGATTTTAAGCATCTAAACGGGGAAACTAGAGCACATTTACCGTATACAGCACTGGGTAAACATTCATGAATGATTTAAGAGAAGGGTGAATTAGTAAAGCTTTGCAGCTGCATCATGGAGCCCACAGCTGTTTTCTGGATACTTTTACACCTCAATAATGTTCTCCACCATGAAACCTACATAAATACACCACTTCAGGGGTGCAGAGAGCCTTCTGGAGACTTCCTGATCCCTAGCCTCTAGGAGCTAAACGACAAAAGCCCCAAATTTACCTATGATAATTTTGACACTCTGTTATGTCACTTGCTCACATACACTCAGTGATACTGTGACTATGTTGCACTAACTGAACAAAAATATGAACTAAACTAATGGACCCACTCCTTTTTTTAAGGACTGGTGGCATATTTTCTCTGATTTCATCTGAACAGGCTGCACAGGACTTTAATCAGGTATAAGGATATTCACAGATATTAACACATACTGAAAAAACATCCTATATTCAGTTTAATCTAAAACATTTTGCCTTAAGCAAAAAGTAGTTAAAATGTATTTTTTTAACATATTTTAACATCAATATAGAGAATTGTATCACTGAATTAGCTCAGTAAAAGAGCAGGTCTCTCAGGTTTCAATAAGCAGTTGAAGTTTTATTTATTTTTTTGGTTGTGTTTTGTTTTACTAAATCACACATTGCTAGTGCATTTGCTTTCATGCTTTGTGACAGTACAGAAAGAAGAAAACCTCCTAAAAGTGCTGCTTGCCTCTTAGCTCCAAACATCACTGATGAGGTATCAATAAGAGAGGACTTGCCTATGCAGCTCAACAATCTATGTGCAAAGACAGAAAGCTTATTTGCATTTGCTATTTGAGGCCATGATGGTGTAAATACCTGACAGAAATGACACAGAATCCAAATTTTAGTTAAGATTTTGGCTTTGAAGACTGTGGTGTTTAACTTTTGACCAGCCAACAAAAGCATGTTTGATTTTAAATGTCGTTATCAATAAAGATGTTTCACTTCTCATCCAAGAAATATCTTGGATGAGAAGCTTCTTGGATGACGTTTGATTTCAGGCAACCAACAAAAACTACAAAAAAAAAAAAAAATCTAAACATAAACCTGCTTTTGATGATGAGAACAAGACAAAATGCAGCTTTGGCTAAAAATAACAATAAATGCATTAATAAATCATGATCTGTCACACTGTTGACAGGGTGTGATGCCAAGAACGTGTTTTTACACAGTGTACACCTCTGATCTGCTGTCATCATGTTTTTTCTGACTGACAGATGGTTGGAGCACCTCACACAGCTCTCTTTATACTCACACTTTGCCAGACATTAAATCAATAGACTGTTAAATGAAGTATTTTTGAAGGACTCTATGGCTGGATTAAATGGGGACCATCATGTTCAGAAGTCAACAGTGTTGCTTTTAAGATAGGACTGTTTTCATCTGATTAATAACACAATATTCAACCTCCACCACGCTGTTGTATCCAGTCACAATGTTCATCAAGATTACAGGTGGGTTTATAGTCAAAGCTTAACTCTTTCATTTTTAAGGCAATGGCATCCATAAAAGGCACCAGACATAATATTTACAACAGCCTAGAAATATGCCACTGCCTCTGCTTCCTAAATTTTGGAGCAAGCATACCACATTATCATGACAGGAAATGTAGCTCAGTACTTATCTGAGCAAAAACACAAGTGTGATTATCTTAAGATAAATGCATTTAGTTTGTAATGGGCAATTTTACTCTGATACCATCCACTGAACGTGAAATTTAGTGACTGAACAGATATTGACTCCTTGGCTTTTGATTTGCATGAGTTAGTGCAGTTTGTAATTTAATATATATCCATATATTGAGTTGAATTGTGCTTGGTATAATTCCTTATCTCTCTTCGATACAGTTAACAACAGAGTGCAACATTTGCTTCCATTGTGGGTGGAATAAAATAGGGTTCAGACAGGGTTGCAGAGAAGAAACAATTTAATTTGCTGCATTTTAATGTATGCCATCATGTTCTGAAGTACTTAAAAGAAACGCATTATGATTTTGATAGCTATCACGGTCAGGTCAATTATTCTGCCTGAAAAATGGTATACTTAAGAAAGAGCTGTCTAACCCCTCTGAATGTTTAACCCATAACCCTGCTGAAAATCACATGCTGTGCTGTTCAATTAGGAATAGAGGGTATAAAGAACAGGACAGGAGGATCATGAACACATTGGTCATGGTGCCGTAAACAGATTTTGTTCTTTATCTAACTTCAGAAGTGAGTTAGTACAGCATGTATATATTTTATGTACCAGATTCACCATTTCACAATTTCCAAGGACAAATCAGAGGAGCTGAATGAAAGTTCATATTCAGTATATTCAGCTTTTAATGATTGTTTATTTTGTAAAGACAGAAGAAGCAGTGCTTTCAGTGATAAGTGTACTTCATGACAACACACTGTGCTCATTGTTGGAGTAGCCTGAAGCTGGAAAACATTCTTTGTCAAAATTACTGAGCTTGGTCTGCAGGCAAATCCTTAAACAGTCATACACTTGGCTAATCTTTATTTGTTATGAAATATTATTATTGTATTCAGAAAAACCCAAAGCCATAGTTTGATGCTCACACTGCTGGCAGAAGGACATGAAAGCTGTGCTGTGTCTCAAAATAGTGCCTAATCAGAGTAGCTTAAGTAGTGGTAAATTGTGTCATGTGGCAAACACTCAGGTTCATGCCATGAACCTCACTTAAACCAACTTCAAAAAATCCTTACCATCATTTTAACATCAACCGACAATAATAGCAGCCAATTTTTTTTCCTTAAAATTTTCCTTATTTTAACCTCTCTCAAAAATGTGTGATCAGAATTAGAGAGCAATAAGAACCAGATCTATGAGCAGAACCAGCATTGAAATAGGAATTTATAAAATCTTACAAATCCCAGCCTTAATGCAGATAAGAGGGAATACGTTTTTAAAATTTGTAGAATCTTACTCTAAATCAGTCAAGATGGAAATTTAGACAGTTTGAGTGCATTCAAACTCATCCAAAACAACAATATAGTGTAAAGGAGATTTAAGATGACAGCTACACTATGGTAAAGTATTGCTCTGTCTATCCCACACTTTTACTCACAAGCAGTTGCATGTCCCAAACCTGATATCTGTAAAGGACAATAACACTGGTGCATGAATGTAATACTTTCATATAAAAAATTGTTCCAACACAACTATATTTCATCAGTGTGTTTGTTTTTATTGCCACCTGCAGAAATACTGCAGTTGCTTTGCCTCTTATGAGATGGACCACTCCACAGTTTGCCTCTCAGCTCTCATATTTCCTTTTTATCACAACCACAGCTTATGACCTCGCCTCTGATTTGTGCTTCAGGGGGTCTTTAAAGTAACTTCAGTAAGCATTACTGTGTGTTGCACTGCTGCTGTCCATCTCTGTTAATATTGCAGAGAGAATAATTTAAGGGAAGAGGAGTGTTTTTACTCCAGCAGTCCTTAAGTAAAAGACTAAATTTAATTAGAAGTGTTTATTCTGCTCATATTGGGACATAAAATAAACTTTTTAATGGTATAAGTCCTGTGCATCATTTATGTTGTGTCTTCCATTACCTTTGTGCAGAACTCTGCATTGATTAAAAATCAATGGGTTTGTGCTAACAAAGCACAACACCTTGCATGAAAGACGGAAATAAATGAAGCCTGTACATAAATGTGATCAATACACTGTAATTCACAAGGCCATACACAACTAAGGTGCTGTTACTAATTATTGAGGTGTTGTTACCTTTTGGCGCAGGACAGTAGCCTGTAAAGGAGGCCATCTAGTAGATATTTAAAGATCATCTTTGGTGGTTATGAAATGTTTAGCCCAATTACAGCCAAAGAAATATTCTCCATTTTCAATTGATTTTAAAATACTTTGGCAAGACCATGGATTCTTATTATGCTGAATTTTTGACTTCTTATTTTTGCTTTATCTGTGAAATTACAGTGTTACTACTTGTTTTTTCAGGAATTGCAGAAAAACAGATTTTGTAAGCAAGAAAGATACTTATTTAATGCTACTGATTTTTAAAATAATACTACGCATTAAAAAACTCTGCCATCCTTTAGAATGTTTTATAAGTTGAATATAACTGACTTTTACAGATAAAACAAAAAAAATAAAGACTAACCAAAATATAATAATAATTTATGTTGGGTTCACAAAATTTAGAATACAAACAACTATCAATGTTAAATTAGCTTTGAGAAGACTGAAGTAACTTTATTGATCCAACAAGGAAAGTCATTCAATTGTGGTGGATATATTAAGCATAACTATTTTAGTAGTCAAATTAAATTATAATGATCTACCTATATATTTGATCATTAATGTACTTTCAATGTGTCTTAAGAAATTCACGTTCATTACTCTTTGTAGTCAGATTTTTTTAATGTAAAAGTGATTTCAAGACTTTGAAAACATTTATAATCTAATTTTATAAATGTCTAATATGGAATCAAATGCAAATGTGTGGTATTGCAATTCTGCAAGATCCTAATTTAATGCTCTCAGACTTAGCATTAAATCATTCACTGCCTGAGGCCCTAATTGATCTATTTTATCTCTGATAAAACCTGCAGTTTTTATACCACTGTACACTAGGGCTGGGTTAAAAAAATCAATTTAATCGATTTTAATCAATTTCACTTTAAATGGTTCATAATCGATCCACAAAATCCAAAGATCAATCTTTTAACGTGGGTAGTTTTTTCTTCATTGGACGGTCCGAGAAGCAGCCTGTGGTATCAACTCTGCTAGTCTCGCGTTTAGCGCTGCTTTCCACTGAACAAGATCTCATGAGATGTTACTGCAAGCAGTCAAAAAAACATGGTGGAAGCGAGCAGCACTATAGGGGCACCACCGGAGAGTTTAAAACATATTTCAGATTTAACGAGCATGAAAGAAAAGACAAGTTGTACAAAAAGCAAGTAAGTTGCAGAATATGCATTAATGCATATCATTAATATGTGATTAATGTAACTGCTTTGGGTTCAGTTCTTAATGTAAAAACAGTTTTAATAATGTACCAAGTCATTTACAGCATTATTTTTACTGAGATAACCCAGACTGAACATATTTCGAATTGTGAATCGAATCGTTTTGAGACCTCTTAATATCGAATCAAATCGATCCAGAAAATCTGAATCGATACCCAGCCCTACTGTCCACAAACTACAATTGTCAAGTTGTAAATTAAAACAGCCTTAAAACGAAACATCTACAAACTCTACATGTTGTCAATAACTTCTCACAAACACGCTATCACTCTTTTACTTGTAGTTTTGAGAACAGCGCTGAGTGGCTCCAACAAGGAGCTGCAGAACGTTTTATGTGTTAAGCATATAAACTGCTACTTTTTCATAACAGTGGTTTGTCCTCAACCTTTTGCTGACTTCCTTCATCAGATATAGGGCTAAAATGCTGTGTCCTTCAGCCGTGTGACACTAGGGCAGAGTGGTCTGTCTGTGGCTTAAGATGGCAGATGAAGCTGAGGCATTTGGTCGTCACTTTGTTTAGCATCTGTACAGGCTGTGCAGTGCAAAAGATTCCGGTCTACTTTTTAATGTGGGAAAAAACACAGTGTTGCCTAAAGGATTTACTGACTTTGACATTTTAAACTGCAGTTAAAGGGACTGTGAGGAGAATCTGTTTCCGGCGACTTTAAGACTTTGCTACCCATGAGCACGCGCAGCGACTGTCGTAATGCTGCGTTCCAGTAACCTTGGAACTGGGAGTGACATCATCTCTGACTTATCGGCGTTCCAGTTGAAGTCGGAAAAAAACATGCCGAGCTACCAGACTATTGTTAGCTGTTGTTAGCATGCCCTGCGTTATTGTATGAAGAATGTGATTATCACTATGGCAGCATTTTTGTAAATGTAAGTCTAACAATACTATGTATACAGCTGATCTACAGCGACACACTCCAGTCAGAAGTGCAAATAAATTGATTTTTACAGGAGCTAAATAACTGTTCACACTCGGGGCATCCATCTTTGATTGTCAACTCAGGGGTTGCGAGGTTTCACCGAGTTCCCAGTAGGAAATTCTGACTTCGGGGGACGTTCCAGTTTTAGTTTCCTACTCGGAACTTGGAAATTCCTACTTCTGACTACAACTTGAACGCACCACAAGTCAAAGCATGTGTGTGTTGTGATGCTAATAAAAATGCAGCTCAGACCTTCCTCAGAACTCTGCATTGCTTTACAACTTCTTTTTTCAACAACTTACAGGATGCAAAGCGACGAGGTAATGTATCTCTTTCTAGTTACGTAGCGGTAATTTTTGATGTGTTACAACAAGCAGTTTTTGAAAAACTTAGTATCATAGTTTTGTAGCCGGCTATATATCGCTACTTACAGCCCGGTGCTCTAAGACGTGTCTGAATAATATAAATTTGCTCTAGTTTTAATTGTCTTGTTCCCGAAGTTGAGTATCCAGGCCAGTTCAGCCCTGTCCGACCCAACCGGAAGGCTAAGGAATAGCAATTATAGATAACCTATTTTGATGCTGTAAAACTCATCTCAAAGTGCGTATTTCGATCAGGCATATATCTAAAAGTGAGACTTTTTTGTAATTGCTTAGAAACTCCTCACAGTCCCTTTAAGCATGACACCGTACTTGTGTGTTACTTCGCTACACTATACATATCATATTTTAAAATCTAGCTGGACTATATTATTGTGTTGCACATCAAGCTCATAAATTGCACTGTACTTCATGCCAAACTGATATTCAGTCTCTCAGCAAAGCTAGCACACAGTCCTACATTCTGTCAGTCCACCACAAAAGTTTACTTTTCATTATTATGCAGGCACAGTCCGGACTGAAAGAGTATGGAGAGAAGACACTTCACAAGCACATTGGATATGAAAGAAATCCTAATATGAACAGATTGTCTCTGTTAACATGTTGCATGTAAGTGGAGGAAAGTGTACAAAACGTTCAGGCAGTCAGCAGCTTGTGTGCTGGATGATCATGCTCACTGCATGGACTATTGGAAACTGGGTGTGCCCTTTATATTAGCAGCAGTAGCTTAGCTCCCCTGACTCTGTTAGTCGAGTTTTCTTGATATGCTCATCACCTTCCAGAAGATATCCCTCTGAGCCCTGCCAGGATTTCCAGTAATAGCTTCCAGTGTTGAGTCAATGAGGATCTGTGTTTGTTGTTTTGCAGACTAACAGTAACAATAAACAAGCACACTGGGAATCCAGGCAATTAAGAGAAATCATGTCTCCTCATTCTTTCTCCTTAATCCTGACCAATACACCATCCTGTTTGAAGTCTAACCCATAAAGAGTTAGCTGCACCTTATTACCTCTCCAACAGAAAGGCATTAGATTTTGGCAAATAATCATGAGTTTTGTGGTTTAAGAGTTGAGATGGAAGCTGACTACATTCACTGAATCTAATATCTTCTCTATAATGGCAATAGAATAAATGGAGCAGAGGCTAAGCTGTCGGGCATTATAAAACTGAAATGTATTTTATAAGCCATTAGGTGCAAAAAGACTTCCAAAGTTATGATGGTCTCCTCTGAGTTCATGGTCAAATATGGCTCTAATGGCAAGTGTTTGATAATCTGATCAGGTGCTTTCTATACCGACCCTTTGTAGTCCTAATCCATAATTTATCCCCTCAGTACTGTAGTATATGTTCTGAGAGGACTGTCCAAACTCATTAAAGCAAAAAGCTCCTCTTCTCTTAAATCATGAAGAGGCAACTGATGCTCAGATCCCAAAACAGAAGAACAAGATATGATACATAATTTAAGACTATAGATTACTTCTATCAAATCAATGATATGGCAGGAAAAAAAAAACGCTGGTATGAAAGTCACGCTCGGCTCATGGCCCTTTCTGTTTGAAGTGTTTCAGCCTTTCAAGAGAACATAAGCAGATCAAAGAGGAACCAGAGCTGCTGAGATCGAGGGGGAGGTGTGTGTGTGTGTGTGAGAGAGGGTTTGAATGAAGGAATTCCTTTAAAAGGGAATGGCCTCAGTCCATATTACAGAGCCAGAGGTGGGGATGTGTAGGAGCTCACTGTACTTAACTGTCCTGTTTGGATATGGATGCATCTTTTTTCTCATCTGAATTTTAAAGGATCCCTTCAGATTATTTCAGACTTTTAAAGATGGCCATATAGAGGTACTTGTGTGTACAGACAGTTTGCAGGAGGATTCATCGCTGGAGAGGACAAAAAATCAAGAGGTTGACTATATTGGTACTCAGAATTCCAAGCTTATAAATCATCTAGAGCAGGGGTCCCCAACCATTTTGACAACATGGCCCGATCAGCAGCTGTCATATATCTGGCATATCTGCTGGTGGGAGTGGGGGATTATTATACACCTTATCCTCAACCAGTAGATGAAGAGCAATAAACAATGCAACCCAAACTGTAGATTTAAGTCAAAAGACTCAAGGAGGTGCTGATTTTGCAGAGTGGCAAGAAACCAGTACACCCTACATATGCTTTGGCTGACTCAAGTTAGTCCCCATTTACACGACAACGTTGTCACCAAAAGCGGAAGGGTTTTTCCTTTGCTTTTCATGAGCAATCGGCGTTCACACAGATCCATGAAAACAGCTGAAAACGCTGTTGCGTGCAAGCCAGGCCAGTAAATGGCCATGTTGGTTTGTAGTGACACATCAATGGCGAGTGGACACACGAAGACACAAGAGTTGTTTGTCTGGACAACAAATGTGCCTGAATATTTTTGTCTGGATAACAAACCGAACAAGGTTAGCAGCACACATGTTGCTCCGTATACGGCCGAAGCAGTTGTTTATCCTGGACTGTGTGCACAGCTTCATGCGAAAGAGTAGAAGTGAACCTCTTATCAGATTACTCGATTAATAGCCAAAATACTAACATACTCACTAGAGTACCCAATAGAGTACCTGATTACAAAAAAATCGATAGGTGCAGCCCTACCGCGGGTCAGGGGGGGCGTCAGTGGCGCAATTGGATAGTGCACTTGGTCAGTGATTGGGAGGTTGCAGGTTCAAGCCCAGCTCCAGGCGACACATGGCGATGTGTCCTTGGGCAAGACACTTAACCCCAAGTTGCTCCCACTGCTGTGTCAGTGGCGTGTAAACGGGCATGAAAGGGCATGAATGAGTTAGAAATACTGATGGATAACTAACATAGAAACTCTGAACCATCAGTGGGTGAATGTGGGAGTGAATGGGTGTGAATGGGTAGGTGTGACCTGCGGTGTAAAGCAGCTTTAAGTAGTCAAAGACTAGAAAAGCGCTAAATAAGCTCAAGTCCAAGTCCATTTACCAAGAAACACATTTTTATGGTAATTACACTTTTGAAAAGTTAAAAGACTGTATTGTTTCTTTTTGTCATGTGCACTTTTGGTGCTCCTCCTCAGATAATCTGGAAATGAACAATCTACGAGCATTATGTGTCAACAGTGTGGTCTTTAATATCACCGTTTTAGTAGCCTAACATAAAAAAAATGAGCTTGTCTTTAACAAAAGAAAATAAAATCAGCATGAAAAGAACCAAAGCTGATTTGGGGTGTCAAACTATTGTCCTAATTAATTAATAATTAATTACAGTCATAATTAGTGCACTATGTGTTTTAATCTCATTAATCTAATTTTTAATTTGATTTCACTGTTTTGGTATTTTCAAAAGGGTAACACCTTAAAATATCAGGGCAGCTGGTGATTGGTCCGCTCATCACACTCTTTACAGACCAATCACATCAAGCCACATTATGACGTAGCAGCTCGACCCTGTTGTTAGCCGTTAGCTCAAACTATGAGTACTCCGTAAACTTTTGGGGGGGGTTTGATAACCATAGGGTAACCATGACTACGGCTCAGCATTGTAAGTTCAGCATTTCTGCATCTCTCTCAGTGTCCCGGCAGTGATCTCCGGTCAGGAGAAGAACAAAAACATTATTTCCCATAAGACAGCTTGAAGTGACATTCTTTGCTCCTCTTTTAAAGGAGCAATCAAGTCCTTTTCTGATATAACTGCAGATCTTGCTGCCTCCACAGAGACGACTTTTACACGTCGCTATACATGCAGCCTCTTCCTGTTGTCGTCACATCCGCAGCTCCGCCTCTGTCCCTGATTAGACCGTTAAAGCTGGAAAGTTTTTATGCATTGGGCTTCTTGTGCTTCAGTTCTGGGGAGTGGAGGCCAATCTTTTGTTCCGCCACAATAATCTAATAAATTTCAATGAAAATTCCTCTTGTTGAGGCTTTTTTTCAGCAATTTTTAAGATTAAAAAATAGATTCATTAGATTAATTAATGACAGGTCATAATTAACTAATTAACTATTTTTTTAATCTACTGACAGCACTAATACTGATAAATATAATGATGACTGAAATGACACTCCAGTCAAGTTTTTAATCCATTGTTTGTTACCTGTCCAATGATAAAAAGCAAATGAGATAGAACCAGCAGCCTGTACTGCAGCCACTCAGCAGGAGAAGCATCAACTCTTTTGGCTCTGATGTCAGGACAGTGGTGTGCTTGCATGTTTTTTACAGTCTAATTTAAAAATATCCAAAGCTCATCATTTAGTAATTGTTTTCTTTGAATTGCAGGTGAAGAGGCTATACTCTTACAACAAGGTTTTGCCATATTAACTTGTAAACATTGCAGCAACTACATAAGCCTGTTTTTCCTAATAATACAGTCACTTGTATTCATATTATCAGACAATGCTCACATCCTTCTGACTCATAGCACTTAAAAAACGTACTTGTAATCAAAGTACCCTCAGTTTGGATTCAAAACACAACAGATTTATAGAAACCTACATGGAAAAAAAACCACAAGAAAACAGGCAGACTGTGATCCTCAGATGGATGTTTGGGTGGATGCTGCCTCATAAAACTCATACAATTTTATTTTAATCTAAAGTGACTGCATAAATGTTTTAGCTGTCTGATGCAGTTTCTTTCTCTATTTCCATTAGAGCAGAGGTAATATCTAAGATTCAGTTACACAAGAATTATCACATACTTATTTTTCTAATATAATCAAGCTCTCATTTTAAAAGAGACTGCAATAATTTATTTCTGACTCTAATAGCCTACACATCACTGGCAGGGTGTATATTTCATTTTCTTGAAGCATGAAGGCGAATAGAAATCTTAATGATTTGCCCTTGCTAGCATAATTTTAATTATGGATTTTCCTCTACATGATCAATTTAGAGAAAGCCATAGTAATACAAGTAGTACATTCTACTGTATTAAATATTTGATATCCATTAAATTTTTTATGATTAATGTTCTGGGAAGAATCAGTTTCTCTAAGCCACTTTATTGTAGACTAAATTAGAGGGTTTTACTTCCTTAGAAAAAGATATAGCCATATATATTACACCACAGCTTTGCCTGTCATGAGAAATAGTGTAATTTCATATTGATTATATGGGGACATTAAATGAACAGAAACAGCCCTCAAAAGGAAGACTTTAAAGATGTGCCATGTTTCATTTGTAAAAGAATTTGAGTGCATTTATCAGTAAGTTGTTGAGCATTTCCAAAGTGATAAATAACACTACTCTTTGAGTTTATATTCCATCACTGTTATTCTTTTACTGGGTATCAAATACTGATTGTGGAGCTCACACATAATAATAACAATAACTTTATTTATATAGCACCTTCAAAAAAGAAGTTTACAAAGTGCTTTAACAGACAAAACGAAGGCAGAAAAAGACACAATAAAATCAACAATCAGTTCATCAGAGACCACGGGAGTCAGAGGAAAAGGCACAGAGGGTCGTGTTAACTAAAGCAACAAAATTTAAGAAAATAGATTACACTGGTATGATTGAAACAGCTGGTATAATGCATAATGACAAGGAGATGACAAGACAGTAGATAGAAAATAGATTTACAGATACATAGATAAATTTAAGACTGTTGAAGGTTGACAACATCACATCAGGAAGATAGAAAAGATGTTTGCAATATATTGAAATTCTGCCACTCAACTGTACAGATTTCACAACTGACTGTAGCCCACAACTAAAAGCAGGCTGTTTTTTATAATCAAAGTTTGTTCTTTTGTGTCAGTGATGGAAATTTACTGGTTAGGGCGGTAAATCACTTTTTTTTGTGCTGTGAACTAACACCTGCAATGACAAAACAACAGCATAAGTTTGTAGTGAACAGGAGAGATCTGAAAAGATTTGTTGAGTTAAAAAGTCACTTTGTCTTTTATTGGCTGCTATCAAGATTACTCTAAACTGAGATATAGTGTTCAAAAAAATCATGGAGGATGAAGGAGCAGAGTGAGCTTTTGACAAGTTAAAATGTTCTACTAATTTGGGGTTATTGTGAGTGATACATGCAAGGCCGTTGCTGACCATTGGAAGCTTCATTCTAAACTATTTGCAGTTCTGTTTTTTAGGAGGTTACAGTAATTAATAACAAGTAACCAAGCAATATGGAAACGAGCTAAAGAGTAAAGTTTATTTCTCAATTTTAATTTTACCATCAAGTACTGAGCTTGCACAACAAAGAGAGTTAGAATGTCAGTTTTATGATTTAACCCAACATGTAGTTCATGTCTTCATGCAAACCGGTAAATAATAATTCATATTACAGTTTTCTCTGACACATACTGCTGGACGGCACTTATGTAATCTTTAAAAGAGTACAGCTGCATGTTACTTCAAAAATCATCAATATGGTGTAACACAACTAAGAAATTCCAGCAATAGTTTGGGATGATGACACAGCACATGAGCATTAATGAAGGTATACAGTAGAGATGGACCTTTTCCATAATACGACAGACTGAAGGTGCGTTCACACCGGACGCTACCTGTACTACCTCGGCGATCACTCTCCATTCAAAGTCAACGTACAGCCGCGATGGGGCGGGGCTAACCCTCCCACGACGCAACAGCTGGCGACAAGACGACCGCTTCACTCGTCGCGCGACGTCAAAGTAAAAAAAAAAGTTGATCTATTCAGGCGATGTCGTGCATGGCTGTGCAGCATCAGCCAATCAGCGGTGTGTGTACGTGTGACGGTGCTGTTATTCATCCAGACTACAGGGCGGATGACTTCCGTATAGGCGGAACTAATCTCAGTGAGGACATTTGCAGATGGACCGCGGTAAACTCACAGAGGATGCTGCTGCATCATCAGCTGCAGAGTTTTGTGTTTAATAAGTGAGTGAAAAGGACACAGCTGGAATAATGTCCGCTTATACACCCTATTATGGGATATATGATACGATCGCGGTAAAACTCGAGCGGACGTGACATCACCGAGGGACGGCTGACGCCAGGCGACCAAACAGGTAGGCTATTTATGGACGCGCGACGCTACCTCAGTGGGCGACGCGACTTTGGTAGCTGGGTCGCTTGCGGTGTGAACGCACCTTAACAATGATCCTGACTAACACTGACCTCTCTCTCTCTATAAAGCTATTCTTGTCATCCAAAGAAATTTTTTTGCACCTCATCTTTGATGGATAGTTGGTATTTATAAGATAAAAAAATAAAATGCACCAGAGCACATGGCCATCTCTCTTCTCTATTGAATTAAACAAATTCCCCCCCCAAAAAATACAATTGTTTGGAAACTATTTCTACTGAGTCATACTTTCTGCTTCATGTCCTTTTTTTTGTAAAGTGAAACTTGAATAAAATGTAAAGTTCTCTGCTAAAATAAGACTAATTATTTTTTTGCATTATGTTTATTTATTAGCTGACCCTCTTTTACACTTTTTCCTAATATAACTCATCAACAGATTTAATTATATAAACAGAGGAGTTACAACTTCATCCCCCTGGCTTCATTCTCTCTGATTCTGATGAAATTAATACATTTGAAAGAAATGCCTACAGCCACTGCTTAACTGAAATATTGTTTTAAAATCTCTCCCGTCTTCTTATTGTTCTCGTTACATCAGTGAACAGTATCTGTGGTTGGAAAGAGTTTTTATCTGCTAATCATCAATAGATAAATTAATCCATACAAAGGAAACTGCATTTCATCCAAAAAGTTTTGTGTGTCTTTGTTAGGGCAAAGTGTTTGCTTGTGTGTGATGGAGAACTGGGGCAGTAAGTCTGTTCGTCTACAGCAGACTTGCTGTGCACAGCGAAAAAAGACTTTGTGTGTCAGTATCAGTGAATTAACCCGCTACGCCAGTAAGAACCGGGCAGTCAAGGGCCAAGCAGGCTACAAATTGGTCATTTGGCTGAAGCCAGTCATTACTGTGTACCATTTTTTTTTTTTTTTTCGTAAATTCTATATGAATAATGTCTCAATGTGAGACAATGATGTAATAAAACCAGGAAGAAGAATCCGGTTCTGTTAAATCATCAATCATCCAAACAGCAGCTATAGTGCCACATACAGTCCACTCTGTAAGTAAGTATCCTAATCGAGTATCTGATCAGGGAGGACTGCATGCCTCCCTATCTCTGAACATGGAGGTGAGGGGGAGGCAACACTGTGCATGCAGAGATATGAGCAGAGGCAACAGGAAAATAATAACCTCCAGTCTGAGTTTAGTAAATCCTGATGACTCTGGATCCAATCCAAAGGATAAAGGCCCACTTGAAGTCTGCTTTCATTTCCTGCTGCAGAACGGTGTAAATCTAATCTTGTAAAATGATTACAGGCATTACACTTTATACTGAACACCTTACACAACCTCTTTGTCAATCAAAGTTCAACAGGGAAACATTCTTCATTAAACTAGAGTAGTAATGTATTGCAAGTAAAAAAAAAATGTATTATTGAACATATGGGTTAAATTAATAATTTTAAGGCTGCAGACAACCAAGAAAATATTGGGCAAACTGAAATTACACCCACTCGTCTACTAATTGATAGATCATGGGAAAAAAATGAAATATAATTTAAAAAAGCTCACAAAAATAAAAACTGCATGTTATCACCAGATCAACCTCATTAGTGATGGTAAAGTCAGAGCATCAAACTCAAACCATAATCATAAACAACTTTACTAACATGTGACTCGAAGCCTATCAGCCTCCCCCTAAATATAATTACATGATTCTAAAGATATAGCTAGGTGAACTGGTTATTAATGATTTTGAATTCTATATGAAATAACCTAAAGTTAAATGCCTTCCTTTCAGTCTTATTAAATAATGACAACAGTCATCTGCACCCACTTGTTTAAATGTTAATTCTAAAAGCTGTATTGCAGAGACAACTTTAATAAAGCACCTCTCTCCTCCATGCTTCACTTTTTCTCTGCTGTACGTATCCACCTCGCATGAGCAGCATGTCCACGTGAGTGCCTGACATTTGTACAAAATACACCTTATGGTGCACAGTCACCTTCATAAAAGTGGAGCTGAGTGGTTCAGGCTAACTGAACTTGTATTTTTGTTTGTATGTGAAGAACAGAGTGTGATATAACCCTGCTGTGCTTTAAGTATGACATTAACAAGTGAACAATTGTGATGAGCATGAGCTAGCATTATGATTGTGTTTGTATGTTTTGCAAAAGTTTGAGAAAACACGTGTGCACATCAGAGTGTGGATGATGAAATACATCTGTGTGTTAGTGTGTGTGTGTATTTGTATGACAGAAGCTGTGTAAGAAAAAGTCTCTGCTTATTTGTTGAAAGAGTAATTGTGTGGAAGATTTTTTTTGTTAGTTAATGTGTGTATTTGTCCATCTGTGTGTACATGTGCATTTTTTTCTCTGACAGCCAGTGTGTGTTAAAGAGAAAGTGTGTATCCAAGTTTCATTAATTTGTTTTTAAAGATTATTCTATTAAACCACAAACAAAAGTAATGTCTGATTTTCTTTGGTTGATTTTCAGTAATTTTTATGTTTTACTACTTTTATCAGTTTCAAGTTATTTCAGTGTCCATTGAAGGTTTTTCTTTCTTTAATCAACATTTTTGTCCACATCTGTAGGTGTTGAAAGTTGTTCTGTAAGAGGTTTATGGATTTATGTACAGGTCTGTTGTGCAAAAAATGCACAATCGATCCTTTATCTTCTTTTAATTTCTGCTGGGATCACAGGAGCTTAAAGTCTGTCCCAGCTGACATTGGGCAAGAGAATAAATACTCTGGAACACCCATATCTGAGGGAAATTTAGAGTCACCAGTTAACCTACAATCATGTTTTTGGTCTGATAGAGAAAATTTGAGTACCTAGAGAAAACCCTTGAATGCACAGGAGGAACACACAAGCTCTACACAAAAAGACCCTGTTCAACCAAGAAGTCGATCTCACGACCTTCTGGCAGTCAGACACCAGCACTATCTGCAGAGGGGAAACAAAGTTTTCAGCTGAACTCTAAGTTCTAACAAGTCTGAGCTAACAAAAGCATTTTTGTTTGTTTGTATGAGCTGAACAGAGAGAGAAAAAGTTCTGCTGTGCTTCAATTGCAAGATATACAGGTGAGCATTTGTGAAGAGCAGAGGTGTGAACTCATGTTTCTATATAAAGGGTCCAGCTGGGGAGTCAATTACATGACCTTCTAGCAGTCAGAAACCAGCACCATCTACAGCACCACCATTCAGCCTCCATTTGTTACAACTAGGTCTGTCACGATAACAAATTTTGTTGGATGATAATTGTCCAAAAAATTATTGCTGATAAATGATATTGTTGTCATTATTTGGAAACATTTTGTTTTTTTCATTAATGTAATTATAATGTTTCTCATAATAAAATGAGTACACTGTATCAAAAGCAATAAACTTTAATTTCTAAAAAGTATTTAACTTAAATTGGAAGGTCAAGAGCTTGCAAATAAAATAAATTAAACAATATACTAAATTTAAGAAACAAAATAAGAGAAAAAAAGACCCAATGAAATGAACTCTCTTTTGGGAAAAATTGCATGTAACTAAAAATCATTCTACTAATCAAAAACAATAAAATAGACCCTGTCTCTGTAAAGAAAAAAAAAATAAAAACACATTACAATAAAAAACAATAAATAAAATGGAGTTTATACAGTTCAGTAATAGTAACAGTTGCGGCATGTACGTTCTCTCCCAGTCAATTTTTACTGTCTGTCAAACGTTTGTAACATTGCTGACTTTTCAACCACATTGAAGGATTGCATTTCTATTGCAATATAGCATTATACACTGTCTGTGAGCGCGTACCATTTTGCACTGTTTTACTTAAATTTTATTTGCCATCCAAACGCCTCAGTAAGCGCCGACTGTCGGGACGAAGGTACTGCTGCACCTCCCCTTCTTTGTCGTCACTACTTTCAAACAAATACAACATATCTGCTCGTCGGTGTTCATGGGCTCACACCTTGTTCATTCTGTTTAAAACCAAAATATTCCCACACTGGGCCTGTGGCAGCCAGCTTATTTGTGTTTGTTTCCTTGTTACTCCTTACGACGCTCACCTCAGCTCTGTGTGTGTGTACGGGCGAGCGGCCCCGCCTCCCTCCCTCCCCAAAAGATCGAATCACTGACAGATGCTCACTCCGCTATAAATCCGCTAAATCCACTATAAAACCAACATACCCAGGTGTTGAGACAGTTGCACAGAGCGAGCCATCTTCTCATCCAGCCTGTTTGGTAGAAAGAGAGGAGGAAAACATGCATGCATGCGTCAATTTATCGAGGCCTGCAAACTAGCGGAGGACGTTTTTATTTATCGTGTGGTTAATTGAATTATTGATTATCGTGACAGGCCTAGTTACAACAAATCATACAACATGTTAAGAAGTCAATTAGCAAATTTGACTAATAGGTAACCAGTGATCTGTATATCAGTAAAAAAATGATCAAGGCAAGTCTACTATCCATGGCACCATACAAGTGACCAATTTAATAGAAACATTTTAATTAAATTAATAAAATTAAAAAATAAAATATATTGTGATGTGATCTCAATCTAGATCATAGGTTATTGTTAACAAATACCGGTAATCATATTTAAGCATGATTATTATTCCTCTCACTTTGGCCTCACCATGTTAACCTCAGTTTTTTTATACTCCACATAGCTGTAATTTTTTCCCAATCACCACTCAACATCTATTGTGATAGTACTATCAAATAAATCATATAAAATGTAGGTCTCCCACCACTTCTGCATATTAAGGGTATTAAGAGTTACATATTTTTTTCTGTGGAAACATGTAACCCTTTTATTTTGAGGATGGTGCACCCTGAATTTTGGCTCAATATTAGATGTGCCTTAAGAAAAAAACTTTGGAAAACATTGGTCAAGTGGGTGTCGACCAAATTATTTCCCCTCTTTTGTTTGAAAATTTCCCTTTAACATCATAGTCTGCAATATGATGTTTCACGACTCAGTGTAGTGTCAGTTCAGAAGTTAGACTAGATTCCACACAGCTCTTTTCATCAAACCACTGCCATGTACAAGTAATGCAATGAAAGAGAGCAGTTCTTAAATTCACCTTTGAAGTGCTCACATCTTTGTGCTCGGTAGCTGTCTCTCTTATGTAACTGTTCTGCTGGGAATAGCTTTGGCGCGTTGCTCTCATTTTGCAACACATTTGACGTTGAGGTATAATTCTCAATGTCATTGAGTTCTCGGCATTCTGACGAGCAAAGGCAGTGAAGCAAAACACCCTTTTCTCTCTAGTGTTGTACTCCCCTTCATTGTTGATCTTGGACCCTGCTGCAGACAAGCCACAGTGAAAAGGTTTACTTACTCAATCACAGCTTTCAATCTGAGCAAAATAAGCAGAGCACCCTGTGTGAAAGCCAACATATATCACACTACAGAAGCTCTTTTGAATCTGCAAATCAGAAAAAGTGATCTACAAAGGGTTTTTCTGCCTCAGTAAAAAGCAAAGAGGAGTATTTGTCACTTCATCTTTAGCTTTCAACATCTCTGACAAAATATTTATCCAAAGCAGTATTGTGGCCAAGGGTTCAGACATTGATTGCATTTTTATGCTGTTCTATTGAAAAAGGGGAGAAGGGACTAAAGTGCTATTTCAGAAAATCTTACTCTGCTACATTTACTGCTTACTTGGGATTTCTCCCCAGCTCTGCCTCTTAATATTACTCCCACATGGCACCCTCAATGCAACATTCTCCTATCTGCAAGTTCATTATCATCAATAAGTCAAGTATATTCTATGTTTCATCATCGTATCATGCATTTCAACTGCAGCACCTATTTTTGTGATGTAAACCCATTTACTTCTTGCCTGTATTGAAGATAGCATTAAACAATGCCCTAAGAGTAGAGGCTGTCTGAGTGGGAATGATTTATTACAAAGAAAGAAGTCTGCGCGTTGGTTTGCAGAGCTCTGCAGTGTAAAATAACCTCATTTATATTCTATATTGCTTGGGTTGCCTCACTTAATATTCCTGTCAGCACTCTTACGCCATGCTGTTGGCTTTCGCCTGCAATAAAGCCGCTACCTTTTTGAAAAATGTACAAACAATATTTAACATGTTTCATCAGATTAGTGCAATGCAGTAGAAGCACCTCTCACACAAAACAATAAGGTCAAGAGAGCTTGTTGTCTGCAGACAGATTTGCATCATTGTGCTGCAGGCATCAGGGCCATTAAACTATAAGACATGGGACTGAGTGTCATCAGCCATTGTGCAGATGTTCAAACATCCAGAGCATCCCAACAGAGGTAAACATAATTAAAAGGTAATAAGGTGATGACACTAAATGTCATGCAAACACAACTTGACAGTTCTTGTCCTGTCA
This sequence comes from Scarus forsteni, assembly GCA_036419115.1. Classification (NCBI taxonomy): domain Eukaryota; kingdom Metazoa; phylum Chordata; class Actinopteri; order Labriformes; family Labridae; genus Scarus; species Scarus forsteni. The sequence goes on from JAZDUH010000354.1 coordinate 12,975,567, forward strand.
GCATTCAGATTCTGTCATAACTACATTATACTGCATTTAATGTGTAACAAATAGTGGTGGGAATAGTAGGGGTTACCCATACTAATACTCTAAACATAAAATTAAACACAATACAGTAATATACAGTATGATGCCTATAATCTGGGGGTTTGGGTTAAAAACCATCTGTGGTAACCTCTGTTTGTTAACAAGCAGATTAGATAGGATCATGGTAGTATGGCATTGACAAGTAAGGGGAGATGCAGCCTTAGCTAGTGGCAAAGGGCCATCACAACAATTAAAAAGAAAAGCACTCGGAGAGCACAGACCTCCGCCAGCGCTACAGTCCTCGCCCATATTGTGATTTTCACCATAAATATTAGTCCTATCTTTATTTCATCCAAATTTTTAGATTCATTGACCATGAAAACATACCACTAACAATTGGATTTATAATGACATCTATGTTAGTTCAGTAGTTATTGACAACAATCGCATTTTTCGTTCTGGCAGTTTTATGCTGATCCGGATCACCCCAAAAATCTAGTCATTTGTTCCTTGTCCCAATCTGGACCTTTAATAATCATAATTATGATTTTTGCCATAATCAAGCAGCCCTACCTACTGACAGACACTGATGTGTATTACATAAAGTGCACTGTTATTCAAGCTGTGACCTTTCACCACCATGAAAAGTTTTCAACCTTTGTAGGCAAGTGAATCACATGATTCCTTTGTCAAGGTTCAGTGACTGAGTATTTCAAAACTGCTTTTAAACCTTAGGGAGTTACTGACTTTTCTGATAAGTGTTTATATTTTTTATGCGTTTTCAAATGCTTGCATTGTAAATCTTCCAAAGTGACTGAATTTGCCAGGTTCTATGTCTGAGATCAGGCAGATCAATCTTGCAAAGCTTCAAGTTGGAAAGATTGTTCCTGGTAGGACAATGATCAAGATTTTTGGTATTCTTTTAAGGATAAAGTGGCAGGAGCTACAAGTGTGGGTTAGCTGTAATGAAAGATGGATATTTCTGCAAGCCCCTGACTGAGCCGTGAAGGATGTGGCAGGTAGAGCATTCATGCAATAACCTTCTAGAATTTCTCACTAAGTTTTGCCTTGTCACTATCAATGGGACGTTGCCCAGATAGACAAAATACGGTTTCTTTCATGGATATGTGAAGAAGTCCGTCTGGCATGCTAGAGAGAGACAGGGTATTTCCAGCCACCTCACAATACAATACAAATCCTGGGCCAGAGGCCACGATTCAATATGTATCATGATATGCTTTAAGTGCCGTCACTGAGAACTACTTAAATAAAATGTCAAACAACTTTTGTTTTTTTTGGTGAAAACAAAACAGCAATTATGAGGCTTCAAGTATCCTAGAACTTAAGACACTTCAATTTCAGGTCTTCAGAGACCTCAGAAACAGTTAAAAAATTGTAATGTTGCTCAGTGCCTTTTGGTCTGACATTTCTAAATCCCTCAGTGAGATATTTCATACAACTATCGATTAAAATCCATTGACAGCTCTATTTGGTTTGCCCCAAAACCCTAATATTTCTTTGAATATTAAATGTGCCATTGCCTTTACAACACTTCAAGCCAGACGTTCCATTCTTCTTAAGTGGAAACATGCCTCTCCTCCAACACATAATAAATGGATACAGGAGATTTTAAGTTGCCTTAAACTCAAGAAGATGTAATATTCATTAAAGGGGTCCCTTAAGACTTTTTATGAAATCTGGAAACCTTTTATGGAGTATGTGGAGCATCTTGATCTACTTCCTGAAGATGATAATACCGCTACTTGAGGAACTTTTTGTTTCTCTCATTATTTAGTTGTCTGTCCTTATCTCTGTCCTTAAAGTTTTTTTGTTTTTGTGTGTGTGTGTGTGTGTGTGTGTGTGTGTGTATGTGGTGTTGTGACCAACACAGGATGAGGGTGGGTGTGGGGTGGGAAAGGGGGCGGGGGGAGATAGTTCAATGCACTTCACAACATCGCTATGTTTAATGGTGTCATATTTGTTATGTTATTTCTGCCTCTTTCACTCTGTGATCGTAGTGAAATTTTCTTGTAACGACAAGGAATAGTGCTTGTTGTTTGTAGTGTTGCGTAAGAAAATTAATAAAAAGATTTTAAAAAATAAAATTGTAATGTGTGTTGCATCATGTTGTCTCTTAATACCACCTTTTCAGCTGCACCAAGTGGGATGTTATCCATGGTTTTAATTACAAACTGCTGTCACAACATCTGGGTATTGATTCTGTTAAATCCATATAAATACACATATTAGCAAGCAGTCAGTAACATTTTTTCACCGGCCTACATGCAAGGTAATTGCTGTGAAGTGTACCTCTTTGTACACATGCTTATCATTTAATTTTTGCTTTAAGTTTTACAGTGCTTGATAAGATTAGTTCAAACAATTGCACCAGTGTGCCGTGACTATTGATGCCAAGAGCTGCGCATTAGTATAATGGACTCCATCTTTTATAATTCATAGAAACAAAAAAGGTAGATGGAGCAAAACTTTTTCTTACCTTTGTGTCCTAACGATTCTAGATTACCTTAGAAATGCCTTAAATCATTTAACAACTCAAACATGTTGAACACAAAGTGGAAATTTTCTCTCTCATCACCATACTGAATGGGATGCACTGTTCTTGCATTGTGGTTTTCTTTTAAGCATGTCTTCCCTTCACACAACCACAAATACAATAATCTCATGTCTCCCCCCTTGTCATCATCCTTCTTCTTTAATTAGCTCAGTCAGATTGGGCTAATTGCTCTTTATGAACTACATGACTGTCTTTGAGTGCCCCCCTCCCACAACATCATCTCTCTCTCCCACAAATGGATGATTATGACCACAGCTAAACAGCTTAAGAATTGATTTACTATGCCTTTGATGATGTGCGGGCGCATTAGCATGAAATATGTCAGTGTTTTATATGAGTGTGATTATAAAAACAATTAACCTTGTATCCTTTATAGTGTGACAATATAGAAAACAGTGCATATGTTTGGTCTAAAACTTATAAAAGAGAATAATCAGAGAAAGATGGCTGAATCAAATACAAAAAAGGAGACTGATTGAAAAACGGCAGAGTCCAGAAGGATCAAGGTCTTAACAAAAGAGAGCACTAAATACTTTATATTGAGCCTGGTAAATTATTTTTCAAATGAATTTAAAAGTACAATGACTGGTGAATTCTTTTCATTTTCAAATCATTTTGTAATTAACTTGAAGAACACAGGGTCACACTGTGTACTCAATCCTTTTAGCCTCTTTCAGCTGTGACCTTGGGAGAAGATGTCTAAAATAGTTTCTTTGATTAGAAAGATACATGAAAGTCTTTATCAACCATTAAGAAGGGACATATACGAAGCTACATATGGTTTAATGGAAAAATTCCCACCTCACCTCAAAACAGTAGTCTCTATTTCAGTCGGATAGATTACTTTTTCATTTCTTTAAAGCTTTTAATTCACAAGTGACCCTCTTGGCTCCAACCTCATCACTTTTTCCAGATTTAGAGGGTTCAATCAAGAGCACATTGCTGATGCAGGGCAGAGCTGACAAAGCAGAGAAAAATAAATGAGAATCTTAAAAAGCTGCTTAAAAAGTCAACAAGTTGTTAGAATGTTGGTAGAGTAATGATGCATGTGAAATCAGACCAGCTTGACTTGTCTTCCTCAACAAACTAACACGCATCACACTATTGCTACAAAATACATAATTTAACTTGTGCGACTTACGTAGGCTGATGTTAACCTCACTGATTTCAATAATTTATATAAAATTAGAGTATATCCTCATAGTACATGGCTAATGATAAAACCATTTTGCTGTATAACATCTTGAGTAGCTTCATCTTCACCATCCTCAGCATTTATATGAGAAGCACGTCTTACATTGTTATCCCAAAAGATTACAAAAGTTTACTTTCAGAGCATCATTCATACATGAAGACAGTTAAAGTACTTTATGTAGTTAAGATAAGGACACACTTTTACATCATTAATATGATGTTTCATAGGGCTGAATGATTAAATGCATTTTAATGTCTACATGATATAAAAATGCACCATGGAAACAATGCAGTACTATCAGAGTATTTTATCAACTCTACTTTGTGAAAAATCAGAGCATTTGTACATTGTGGATTTACCTGAACTGCTGAAGGTATGCAGGAAAAAAATCTGTTAACATACATATTCATATTTTATAATTTATAATTACCAAGACTAGTCTCATGGTGTTTGTAATATATCCAAATATAAACTCTAAAAGATAATCTGTACTATTTTATATGCATATCAGTAGCAGATTATGGGCTTGGTCCCATCACCATTACTTCAACATTAAAATTAGAAAGAAAAAAAATCATTCAAAAACCGTAATATTTAACAGGGAATGGTTAGATCATATGCATCACTATAATAGCAGTAGGGATGCTTGATCATGTTGGCATTGTCAGATGTAAGCTTCAAAACTTAGATATCAGTTTCTGCAGGTATATATATTTGAGCCGATATATATACTGCTACAATTCAGCCTTAAAAATAAGCAAAAACATGATTTTGCTTATATGTCTTAATTTGAAAGAGCAGTTTCAAAAGCAGGGTTGACTTTGTTCCAGCAGATAGGTATGTTTTATGTAGCTCTTAAAGGGCAGCTGAAGTTTTATTTAGTGGTACTGTTTGAAATACATTGGCATATGATGTAGGTGTAATCTCACAACTTACTTTCAGTTATTTACATATTGGTATTGCTGTCAGATAAAAAGTTTGTGAATCCTTAAATAATAGAGTCATGTTCTATGCACAGACAGACAGAGAGACAAATAGACAGATAGACAGAGAGACAGATAGACAGATAGACAGATAGACAGATAGACAGATAGACAGATAGACAGATAGATAGATAGATAGATAGATAGATAGATGTACAGTACAAAGGCATAAACTGAACTCTGCACTTTAGCAAATCCACAGCCATACACTGCAGGAAAAAAAGCAGTATTTAATTGAAATTAATGATGCTGTGGTGACCTGCATGCCAGGTGATGTTTCTCGAGAGAGGCAGCTGTGCCACCAGCAGCACAATGCCACACCTTTACAGCAAAACAACGGACCTTTATTCATCCACGCACTTCACAGCAGCCACTTAGGACAAGCAAAAGAAAGACGTATGCAGCCATTAAAAATTGGTCGATTCCCAGTTCCTGCCCTCTTCAGAATGTGTTCAAGAAGGCCAAACCAAGCGCATGATTTTTGTTGAGGCCTTTGGAGGAGCGATCTCTTATGGAGGGAAACAAAGAAGCAATACAGTAACCAGTTTGCCCCCCCTTCCTTTTCTCGAGCACTCCTCAGACTGGTCTCACAGTTAGCATCATAATAAAGTCTTTTTAATTGACATAGATAAGGATATGAGGAGAAAACCAAGTGCCCAAGGGAAAGGTTTTGTGTTTGCCTGGACCCGGTGCTGTGAATGTGTTCTGTTAATCAGATGTGAACACATGGCTGATGAGTGGGGGCCCTCTGCTAATTGGCAGTGTTTGTCTGCTGCTGGTTGTGTTCCTTCAAGGACCCGGCAAACTCCCATTGGTATTCAGGGTTCTGCTTTGTGCTCCCAGCAGTGATGCCACGCCATTACAGAGAGGGACCTGGGACCCTTCCATTTACTTAACAAGGGGGACTCTCTCTGAGCACCGAGCAGGACAGAACCCCTAAAACACTCGTCAAACATCCCAGGAGCACACCTTTTTCATAACAGATTGCTTCCTACAAACACAGTAATTGGTTGTACTGTAGATAAAAAAATTGCTTCTGACATCATTTTGTTACACTGCAGGAGAGCTTTTAATATTTGTGAATGATCTAATCTGTTTTTATCTATAATTGGCAACTCATGCTGTAAATAGCTGTGGCTAAAATGATTTGGATATATAATTAAACTTGTGTAGAAAAACAGACATAATCAGATTTCAGTTAATGTTGACATATCTTTTTATAATATCAGTTTGATTTGAATGCTATTTGCACTTTAAAACAATATAAAACTGGCTTAAATATCTGTTATGTGATAGTACATGAAGAGGTACTTTTTAAAATGACAAATGGAAATATGAACATGAATTTGAATACTTTAGTAAAAACATATCTAACTTAAAATATTCAAAAAAATGGCCCTGATGGCAGTCTAACGTCAGAAAAGTTAACAAAGACTCCTTGCCCCCAATGCTGGGAAGTGGAATATAACTTTTTCTCACATTGAAATGTCTGATAACCCTGATGGTATTAAGCAAATTAGCTGCAACTCTCACCATGATTAATGTTTTTGATCCAGGTCCAGCAGTGAAGTGGGGGTGAAGTAACGAGGTGTCTGGACTAGGTGTAAGTTTGACACAAACACAGGATATCAATGCCCCAATCAAAGGGTAAGTGCTAAGTGAAGAGACCCTCAACATGGTACCATTAAATTAAAAATCTATCACAAAGACCTTAGCTGCTCAGTATTATCATCTTTCACAGCAATAGGCTCTGTACATGCCAACCCCAGATAGTAACTAGAAAGCACTCGGAGAACGCAGACCTCCGCCAGCGCCACAGTCCTCAGCCATATTTTCATTTTGACCATAAATATTACTCCTACCTTTATTTCATCTAAATATCTAGATTCCTTGACCATGAAAACTTGCCATTAGCAACTGGATTCATAATGACATCTATTTTAGTTCAGTAGTTATTCACAGAAATCACATTATTCGCCATGGCGGCCAGATGCTGATCCCGATCAACACCAAAATCGAATCAGTTCTTCCTTTTCCCACGCTAAACATTTCCTAAAAATTTCATCCAAATCCATTCATTACTTTTTGAGTTATTTTGCTCACGGACGGACGGACAGACAGACAAACTCTCCCGAAAACATAACCTCCTTGGCGGAGGTAACAATGCTAGTGACACCGATTCTACCACAAAGCGTGTCACTGTGTCAGCATTAGCTAATCACATTCATGCATGTTCACATTTGGATGCCAGTTTGGGGCGAAGTGTCTTGTCCATTGGCACATAAACACAGTATCATTCAAATCAATTTAAAATGTCAAATAAAAACATACATGTCCCTGACAGACAATATATCATTAAAACTGAACAGTTTGCTTTTGCTCTTGCAATAATGAAAATACAAGATTGGAACTTATCCTTGAGGACATCCTCTTTCTGATTCATCAGGCATGAGGTACAAAATCAGCATCTTTCAGTTCAAAAAACTGTTATACATCTGGCTGTAAGACACAAGGCTGTCACTAGAGACCTCCAGAGCTGCTATTTTTACCCCAGATCCCGATCAGATATTAAAAAATGTGTATCTGCCAATTGTGAGACACACGTTACTTTTATATTTACTTACACATTATACTTACTATTGTACCAAACTGTGTTTTTGTCTGTTAACCAAGGTACGTAAACAAAGTAGCACAATGTCCTTTATTAACTCTTTCAACTAAGTCAGACAAGCATTAATGTAAGACTTGTAATGAAATAAAAATTCTGCTGAAATTTTATATTTACATGCATGTAAGATGATTAGTTTAAATTTTGATCCCTGACCAATTAATAATGCTCACATCCACCTTCATCTGATTTTAACTGACACTGAAACAATATCGGCACATTCATTGCTGCCATATAGGGATGCAACGGTTACCGGTAAAATGGTAAACCGCGGTAAAAATTCTCATGGTAATCATTACCGTGTCCAATTAAAATTATATATACCGTGCTTGATCACCACACTGCCTCAGTAGGGCACGGCGATGCTGCTCTTTGACTGGAAAAGCCTGAACTATGAATCTGTCCTTGATTAAGGAGCCTCACGCGAGGTGCACATGCGCAGTTTTCATTATTTGGCCTCTGAGTCTGACACATTTATTGACAAAAAAGACAAAAGAACTGTTATGAATATAATAATAAAGGAGTTAAATGATTTCAATTCTGTGTAAAAGTACTTTTTAAACATTTTGAGCAATCTGCAACAATACCGTGATAATAATGATCACCGTGATAATTTTGGTCACAATAACGGTGATACAAAATTTTCATATCGTTACATCCCTACTGCCATACTGTTAGATTTTTACCTCAAACTTAGTTTGTTATCACAAAATATCACATTCACAAAAATTATTGTGATTTTTAGAACAAACATGGAAAAAATTCAATAACCCAAATGTATCAATCTACTGTGCAGTCTTATTTCTATGTCCCTGTATTGGCAAAATCCCCTTAAAAGATTTGTACTAACTGGAGATACTGTCTGCAATAATACCTACAGTATATGAAATAATGAACAACATACTAATAATAATAACTACTGTAAGATAATGACAATTAATCAAACTACAATCAATCAATAAATGACCTTCAGGTTTAAAAAAAAAAACTACTCTAAATACTACAAGTAAAACAAAAAAGTTTCTCAGATACCACATCCTGAGTAAAGTAATGAGGAATGTTCTGCTCTTCCCAGTGTAAATAAAGAGGTTAAATGAAGTAACGTAATGTCAGACAGACATCAGAAGTTATTTAAAATGTGGTGCAATGATATCCAAAACGATGCCTGTATGGTATGCTATGTCGGTGGCCATGAGATTTCAAGCAAAGACGCAAATATTAGCTGAAAAAGTTGATGTAGTGTGACATGAAACACTTTCTTTGCTTTTGTATCTTTCCTCACTCCAGAGTCCACGACAAGCAGACTGACGCCATTCTGTCAACTGTGCGTGCAATAACAACAACGTACATGTAGGTTCACCATGTACAGTAATGCAAAGCATTAGCATCTGTCCTGAGATTTCTGAACAGAGAGAGAACTGAACAGGGTCACGTGTCATCTACCTCACACAACCGCATTTGAAAAAAAACAACCAGCTCTTTTAAGTTTTGGAAGTTTTATCTGGTTGGTCTACAGATTGTCAAATATTATGGACTTGATTTTGGCTCTCTCTTGCAACAGCTTTTGCTATCAGAGTGCCCCATAGTTATGGGTTTGTTAAAAAAAAGGGATCGATTATACAGTAATCTATGACGCACCATAACAGTAGTATGTGATAGCTACCCAGCTATTAGCATACTGCTGCCAATCATATTTGGGTCTTTGTTAGAGAAAGGAGTTTATTTTAACAGCTCATCTTCACTACGACATAACATAAACAACATTTACTTCTTAAACCCAAACATTATCCTCAGTTTGATATTCAACGTTCATACTCAGGAAAGAACTACATTTTCAACCCACTGACTTCCATTAGTTAAAATCACATCCCCCAAGAGATCACAAATGCCCCCAGAACTTCACTGCAGGTTTTCTACTAAAACATTATCCGCTTTTGACCTTAAGATTGCCATTAATATGTATATTTTGAAATTGAAGTTCAGTTTTAGAATCATTTCCATAAAGGTCAGGCCTTTTATGAAAATCAAGATGAAGGTTGGGGTTTATAGGAAAAGGTAGAAAAACATTCTCTCATTTTGATGAATCTAGCAGGTAAATGTTAGCAGCTGTTGGAATCAGTTTTTGTTTAATTAACTTTACAGACATATCACCAGTCATGAAGCAACGAGGCTGTTTATGCATCTATTTATTTATTAAATAATAAACTCTTAAAGTCTTGGTTAATTATGTCCTGGCATGCTACTCCTATACAGAAATGATGCACTAATTTTAGTATTTTTATGTGGATGAAGCCTAATTACAGTAGTTATCATTATAGAGCTGAACAAATGCATAGTTGATTGAGTCTGTTTTTGAATTCCCACAAAACATCATTCCTCTCCATCCATTTCAATCCATACAATTACTTTCACATTGAATGCATATAGCTGTCAGTATGTAAAACAATATGATCTTTTTAAAAAGAAGTATCTGTCTTCCAGAGGTCATCCACCATCAGCACAGCACAGCACAGCACAGCTCCTCACCTCTGCACCACTGGCTCATCATCCTGTCATGTAGCTCGGAGCTGTCAACAGAGACACCCTCCACTAGGTGGGTGTTAAGGATGGATGGATGGATGGCACACCCTGCACAGCCTCTTCATTTAACTTTGAGTTTTACTCCACAGTCATGTTAGGTAAATGGGAAGAGCGGCTGCAGCGTGATGGACACATGGTCAATCTGTCCAACAGATGCTGCTGAGATGTGCGGAGGGTGGAGCTAGCTTTTGGTTGAAGAAAATGTTGTACTGTTATTTTATGTGTATCTGACACTGCTGAATGTTTAAAGGAGCTTTTAATGGCCTATGATTACATCCTAATTACGGCTGGAGCTAAGAGATGGATGTTCATGCTTACTGAAATGAGAACCAGGTGAGCTGATTTGCAGAAGAGGACTGGATGGATGGATGGATGGATGTATGACTGGATATTAAAGATTCAGTTTTAATAGAACTTAAACTCTACACCAAAAGTATTATTTTCAAAACTGTTGCCTTTTAAGCAGACTGCTATTTAACAGCACTGAAGTTTCTTGAAACTATTTCAATGCTGCAGTCATAGCCTAAAACATGACTTGTCAGAGTTAATTCAAGTTAACTCGACTTTGATCACTTTAAAAAGGAAGCAGCATCTGTAACATAAAAGCAATCTACTAGCAGTATTGAAATAATTACCCACAATCCCAGCATCTTGTCAAAGTCCTGATTACATTTCTTCAATTCTCCAATTAGGACATAAGGCTTCAAAATCTATTTACACTTGGTAAAAGAAAATTATTTTTGCTTCTGCTAAAACCTGTCTTTTTTTTTGTAGTTTTAGCTCTTTAGTTCCTGCTGATGATTCATGTATCAAACTCACCAAGCTTAGTGCTGTGATCAGACAACACATACATTTTATCAGGTTGTTATAAGCTGTTTTCTTCCCTCAAAGCAAAATCATTCTCACTATGACAAAGCAAATAGAGCATTTCTTTTGGTTGTGACAGGATCCTTTGAAAGACATATAGCATAAACATGTTTTACATCTATGATCACACACCTCAACAAATTCTCTCAGATTACAAAATCCAGCATACTGCCCATTGAGGAAACATGATTGTTTCTCAATAAAAAAGTGAAACCAAGAAAGGTAAAGGTTAGCGAGCCGAACAGTTGTTTTAAGTCTGGTGTTACTTCCAATGTAACCTCTCTCCTACTCAAATGTTACATCTGAGAATAGCGACACAGCCCATCAAATATATACAGATTAAAAAAATGCGCGGACATAAAGAAAAAGTTATAAAATAAAACATTAACAAACAAAATATAAAATACTCTCTAGAAAAGAGAGACCTATCATTGGCAGTGATTGTTTCTGTAAACTCTTTTCTGTCCATGTAGCAAAATTAATAAATCAAATAACAGAACTTTAAATAAAATTTATTTTAAAGGTCCCACGTTGTGGTGTGTTAGACCATCCAAGTCAAGTCTTGGGTTTCTATTGAGCAACGATTCGATGTAAGTTAAATACAAAAATGAAGCACTTTGTGTCTGTAGGGGATCAGATGAAGCATTTTTCCCTCCCCTTTGGAAATGCACTGATCTGTGATACTGAGCTCTGCCCTGATTGGCTGCCCGAGTTATGTTTGATGGGAGGGAAGGAAGGGGTTGTAGGCCATGGAGCGAACTCTAAAAACAGTCATGGCATCTGCCTGTGACATAAAAAAAACACACATGCAGGTTGAGGCAGTATACCTATGACATCATAAAAAAACAGTATGTTTAAGGCACATTTTTATTTAAATACTTCTCTATGAACTGAGAGTATAGGAAAGGCATCATGTTCTTCTGCTCTCCATGCCCTTCTAACAAATAAAAAGCAAAGAGCACTGATTTTGTAGAACATGGGACCTTCAATAAGCAGTATTTTTACTGCAAAAATAGAAGTTAAACTATATTAACTCCAACTTAAAGCTATCTAATTAATTATTACTATTTAAATATGAGTTCAAACATGCAATATTGATACAAAAACCATAAAGGACAGTTCTGTTTTTTTATATTTGTTAAATAATAAGTAACTGTAATGATTAAGATAATAGTATCCAATAATTTTCGAAAAATATTACTGGTCCTTGCAGTAACCAAAATTTCCAATGCCTGAGTTATATGGTCATACCGTTAAAAAACATACACAACACTTACCTTGAGTTCAATAAATGTTTTTCTAATTGTCATTTATGCATATACAATAAGCAAATTACCACTTGTATCATTTATGCATTTGATTCCATTTCAGTGTCTTGATAGTGCGATGCTGTTGCAGACTTTAGATGTTGTTCGTTATATGCACTTCTAAAATCAAAAATCCTTCTATGTGTTTATCCTTTCACTGACTCAGCAAGAAAATGAGTTGTTTTAAGCATACCCTTAAATATCATTTACATTCCAAACTGTAGTATGACAGTCAGGACGTGTGTGTACTCATTGCTACTATCCTGTGTTTGAACCCTCACTATATGTCAAGTTTATTATCTCTTCTCTCCTCATTATTTTCTCCACCGGTATTTCACTGCAGAATCCAGCTAAGATCAATCACCTCTGATAAACTAGGACTATACCGACACACGTCTCTGAGGACCAGAGGAGATCTTGTATTTAAAACACCATTATACATAATGTACAGGGATCATACATTTTTTAACTCTTTCTCTCAACACATTACTGCTGTGCTTTGTAGCTCTGCTCCTGGAATCAAACCGAGGTGCCTGCAATTCACACTTCTCGCACATTGTATCAAAATAATAAGCAATGATACACAAAAGAAGATAGACGGGGAGATGAGGGAAGGCAATAAACAATTTGATATCTCTGGAGAGCTGCTGGGAACACTTGCTGTGTTGTCTTTGGTCTGGATTGCTGTTTCCATTACAGCTGGGTTCAGACAAGATTTTGACTCTCTGTAGAAAAAGGAAAATGAGAGAGAAAACTCAAACAACCTCGGGGTAGATGTTGATTTGAAAGGCGAAACAAAAGAATAAGAGGCTTTGATGTGAAAAATAAAACAAACTGCTTCACAGCTTTGATGGGAGAATGTCAGGAAATAGTCTAATTGGTGTTGTAATCTCCGTGGAAGTGAAGGTGAAAGGGTAAAAACGAGGCTTTGTGGACTTCAGAGATGGGTGCATTCAAGTCGTATTTGGCTTTACGTCCCAGTTTAAGGGTGTAAATTGCAGGATAACTCTGCTAAATATGTTAAAGGATAATAAGTTCGGTTTTGACAGCTTTCACATTGTTTATAGAATGAAGTAGAACAATATACTCACCCAGAAGGCTTTCCTGATCCAAACAGTGCTTCGGGAGATATTTAGATCCAAAAACGAGCGGCCAACATCCGTATAATGGTAGCACACGGGGCATGCATAGCGTAGCTCCTAAAACTGCATTAATCGCAGTGTTTCCTCTAGGTTCGTTGCCTTGGGGTGGCGGGGGGGGGGGATCCGGGGTTGTGGGGGGGGGGTCCGTCAATAATGCTCCATAATATCATAATTAAAGTAACAATATGTAACTTTAACACCTTATCTTAACTGTTTTCAAGGCCTTCTAACAGTGGAGAGTCAGTAAATAATGCGAATAGTCACTCCCTCTCTCCCCCTGTGCAGCCGTGACAGCTTCACTGGCGCTCAGTAACTCTTGGGCGCGAGCCGCGGTTTACTGCCGTAAAGCGGTTCAACTGCTGTACGGCTCCGGAGGAGTTCAGCTTATGGCCGATGTAAACAGCGGATCACAGACGCGTGTGTCCTGTTTTTATGAAAGCTGAGGCTATGATATGAAAGAGGACTATGACGGATGAGGACTGGGAAAGACAGAGGAGGAAAAAACGAGTAAAAAGCCGGACCAGAGAGAAGATTGGACGGACTTTAGCGATGTTTTGAACTACGTGAATCAACAGGCTGAAGTCAGACTGTGAGCTCTTCTGCTGCTGTGACAGGGTGAGTAAAGAAGTCTTTATATGTTTCATACTTGATTTGAGCTGCTGAGGTTTTTATTCTGTCACTTTACTGATCAGAGAAATAAGAAAGAAATACACTGTTACTGTTAGCATGTGTGTTAGCCTCACATGCTGTTATGAGTTATGATCGATTAGATTTATAATCTGATAATATTATTATGATTAGCACAGCAGTGATGTTGAGTGTTGAACACTTCAGAGGCTGTCAACCAACAATCAGATGATCTGAAGTTAGCTCATGTCCTGTTATTCTGTAATATTGGAGATGATTACATAGAAAACATAACGCAGACGCATGAGATGACCATAATATATTCTGTCCAGTTCACTGAGCTCAGTATTTATTTCAGGTATCTGCTCAGGTGATCAGCATCAGCTGAAGACAGGAGACACTAACACCACCACAGGAGTCAGAAAACAGGAGGTATGTTTTCTGAAATGTCTGCAGGGCTCAAAGTTTATGATTATAGTTTCACTATTTACTGTCATTAATGAACCTTTGTGTGCTTGATCTATCCAAATAGTTAAAAATGTACTGTGTGAAGATTATAGTCTGTATTAAATGACAATTAGGTACAATGCAGTGTGCTTCTGTAAACCTATAAATCAAATAGTGTAATAAATACTGTATTTTATTTCTGATCTCTCTTCTATACCTGCCATATTTACAGTAACAATGTGCCTTTTTTTGGGGGGGGGGGGTTCATAAAGATTTTATTCTTTCATGGTGAAATAACAAACAGGTTTACTCATTGCAATCCATCTAATCTTCATACACAACAAAATGTACTCGAAATACTTGGTATTTGACAACTACAAACTAAACAGATGTGAAATAAAAAACTGTAAAATAAAAGTCTTTTCTCTTTCCAGGTATCAACAGAACTACAATCAAAAATGTCCCAGAGCTGGAGTTTATCGGATTTTAAAGACACAGAAGAACACAGTTACATCAAGACCTTCAGAAAGCCGTTATTCTGATGAGGATTCAAAATGGACCGAGCCTTCAGTGATCCAGAAACCTGCTGCCACTTCTTTCATTTCCACTTCAGCTCTTTCTCTGTATAATACAGTAAATAAGGGGGAGATTTGGGCCAGTTTTATTTTACAAGTTAGCAAACACTGAAGTATTTACACATGAGAATATTCTTTAATCATTTCTGATATCCTGCATATTTACTCTGAATAAAAACATTTCTACATGCTTCTATAAGTTGATATTCAGTGTTGTAGCACTTTTTCTCTTGCCTTTCAGGCATTTTTATATTTTCCAATTCAATCTTTATCTCTGTTGTATTATTTTAGCCTTACACTCAGTTTTACTATCGCCTAATTTTTTCTGTATTTGTTCTAATTGTATAATGGTAAGTAGTTTTATTTTGTACTTCAGCAAACATCACGACATAACCCAGATTTCCTAATAACTCGATATTCAACGTCCTGAACCAATCTGCTCCCAAGACTTGAACTGCCTTTTATGAACAAATAAAGTTTTTTGTTATTGAAATGAGTAGGTGTGCAGTTTATATGACATATACTTTATTAATGTTAATAAAATGAGTTACACAGTATTACATTTGTGAGTTTTGCACATCATAACATAAAACACATTAGAAGGTCTCCTCTGGTCAGCTGGATCTCTCTGCTGCTCCTCCAGACCTCCACATCTCTGATTCTTCTTCTCTTCTCAGGGGTCTGAAGTGGAGGCTCAGTCCTGTGTCTAACATACACATGGAATCAGAAAATTACACAAATGAACAGACGTAACGTTACAGCGTAACTTTTTGCCTAATGCCCGCTGTCTAACTCGTATGTGTTAAAGTTTTTCACAGCTGATGGAGTTTATTCTTAACGTCTTTCATAAACTGTAGATGATGGTGTAGCTCAGCTGTGTCATCACTCTGCTCTGTCATTATCAGCGTTTTCTTCGTCTCATATTTAGCAGCTTTGCAGAGAGCATAGAGTCATCCTACCACAGTCATGTCTCAGAGGGCCTCAGCTTAGTTTACAAAGTTTGTAACTCGTAAAGTTTTCTCTACTAGCGGGTAACAAACGAGTCCCTCCTAGGTCGCCATTATATATCAGCCATTATCCCCAGGCTAAAAGCTGCAGGCAAACTTATAGAATACACATGCAAATGCTGAGCTAACTACTGACTGCTGATGCTTGAAAAACGATACATTAGGAAAGAAACATGCTCAGACTGTACCTGATCAGTCCACATGGTTTATATGTCTCTCTGGAGGTCCTCGGCTCGGCTCCTTCCTCTTCATGTAAACAAATACACGCTGTTGTGCGGCGCTCGGTTTTACGACAGTGCAGTTACACCAACGACCACAGAGGGAGCTCGAGAGCAGAATAAGTGGAATCCTACATATTGGGCCTTTAAAGAGCATTTAGATCTGAATAAATAGTGAGCACTGTGGGCACACAACTACAACATTCTCAAAAAAAATTAAAATAAACTGCATAAAGTATAAAAAGTATTTAAAAAAAAACAGGAAGAATGTAACATTTCATGTAACCATGTAAGGTCAGCAGGTGGAGAGAAGATGAATCATAAAGTTATAGCAAGTGACTGACAATGAGGAGGAACTACATGCTGAAAGTTTCCTACACTGCTAGCTGTGCTTCCCTTCTTAGTAAGGACAGTTGGCTTAAAAATGCTGAGATTTTTGCTTGGGGAGATAGTTTGGTAAGCTTCAGGTCATCCATTAATGTTTGTTTAAATTGTTTTTTTTAATTATATTTTTTCACCGTTATGGTCGCTCCTTCATCCGCCGCCTGAGTGTGTGTGTATGTCTGTATGTGTAGTGTGTGTGTGTCTTTATCATTCCCTTCACACAACGCGCCGCACCAGTTCAGAGGTCAGCACAGTCACGAAAACATGGGTGGAGCGACCCCGGACTGTCTTGGAGGAGTAGCGTGAGCAGACCATGATGAAATATTGGTGGAACTAAGGAGTTTTTGGACGATTAATGCAGTTTTAGGAGCGACGCTATGCCTGCCTCGTGTGCTACCATTATATGGATGTCCGCAGCTCGATTTTGGATCTAAATATCTCCCGAAGCACTGTTTGGATCAGGAAAGCCTTCTGGGTGAGTATATTGTTCTACTTCATTCTATAAACAATGTGAAAGCTGTAGAAACCGAACTTATTCTTTAAGTAACAAGATTCAAAAGACGATGTGATACAATGGGTGGTTCAATGTAGGGATGCACCGATCCATGTTTTTTCACTTCCGATCCGATACCGATACCTGAATTTGGGTATCGACCGATACCGATACTATTCCGATACCAGGGCTATTATTACTATTAAACAATAATATTATCATTATTGTTTAAATTATGTATAAAATTTGATTATGAGGCTGTAATTAACCACAGAACAGTTATTTACATAGAAGATCAACAAAAAAACATACACCTGTAAGGGCTTTAAATTGAATGGCAACATTTATTGAATGAAGTGCAAAACACTAAGGATACAGTCAATCTCAATAGAGACGAGGGCTGCTTCATATGAACAGCAGAGTATGGCTCTTGGAGCAGGTCTTTTATCAATTGTCTCACTTTTGATATAAAATGTATAACAAGAAGACAGTCTGTTGTTCTAAACTATCAACACTACCAAAAAAATAATAACACCATAAGGGCTGCTGCTTCTGAACAGCGCACAAATCAAGTATAGTGCAGCAGCTTTCATAAGTGGCATATGAAATAACTGTAAACATCTCTACCCCCCAAATAAAATATCATAAAATAAAAATATTCCCGGTGTTCATTCACTTGGTGCCTTTTCAGATGTTTGATTCATTTTTAACTGTGATACTCAAATAGCTGATCGACTATGGGGATAAATATCTGGAACCAAATAATAAATAAATATGCGAATGCAAAATATTGAGTGTAGCAGCATGTCAGGGCGCTGTGAGCGCAGCTTGACTCTCAGTCACATCCGCTACTCTGTTGACCTCAGTAAAGAGTTTCCACTCCAAACAGAGCAGAATAAATAGCTCTGTATGTCCTGAGGAGAGCAGTGAGGGGGTAGTTTTGGCTCTACACCGTTGATGGCAAACTTAAAATCAAAGACCAGGCTGTGTGTTCTGTGAAATACAGTTTAGTCACTCGTCCTCCACTTATTTGCGGGCTCAGCCGTCGGCTTTTCATCCAAGCTATACGGCCGAATGCAGCGGACCTTCGTCAAGAGTTTAACCCCGTGTGACGGTGTTCTTTTCGGCAGGGTGTTTACCGAAAGGGCGGATGATTGAGTCTCTGTACCTTATTCCGGGGGGCACGTCCGAAAACTATTCGGCTTTGATTTTGAGGAGAACTGACGGCATTACTCCACACAGCAGATATGTTGTTGTTAGCGCTCCTCTGTTAGCTCAGGTGGCTAATAGACGGCGTCACACTCACAGGAGGCACTATGCTACGCACTCACTGGCCAGCTGCAAACTGTGGAATGGATTTCTTGAAATGAGGGGTGGCGTCACATGTCCCGTGTGTGTTGTGTTGGATCGGGCGCCCCGTGGCACACAGATCGGAAAATTCCGATCAGTGAATTATGCCTGGATCGGACGCCGATACCGATACTGGATCGGATCGGTCCCATCCCTAGTTCAATGCCACCAGACAAAACACGCGGTATGAACTGACAATATGGTTAGTATCATGTCAAAGATAATTGTAGACTAGCATGATCATAATGATGCATCACAGTGTCTAAATAACCTTAAAGAAGAACGATGGGGTTTGCAGGCCACCTGATGTAATAAAAGAATAACGCGACAAATTTAGCATCTAAATTTCACTGCCGCAAATGTCCAATGTGAGATGGAATTTGCAGAGTAACTTCTGACACTTTAGGTTTTAATACTCGGGCCTAAACATAGAATCTCTCATACTTTCATACCAAACCTAATTCAAAATTTGATTGATTTTCTTTCCCGATTTAAAACACAAAACAGACACTGGAAAGCATTGCTCCAATTTCACAGATGCCACTCGTCAATACATAGAAGAACTATCAGGAAGGAGCCTTAAGCTTCAGTCACTCCATAGATGGAGGTTGGTACTCAGAAAAGCCCCAGAGTCTCTTGAAAAACACTGATAAAGACTGATTAAGTGAAGGGAGCATCAAAATGTTAGTCCTTTGCACCTGAATAAATTGTCGAAAGTGACTTGTGCACCACTTGTTTCTTTGGAAATCTTTGGAATAGTTTTTCTAATGGGCAGTCCTATGGGGGTTAAATTTGTTTTCTCTAGTGCACTACGTGATTTTAACATGAACATTAAAAATCTCAAAGATTTTATCAGCTTAGGAAACCAAATTAGTGGTGATCTATCTACTTGAAGCAAAAGTTGAGGTCAGAAGAATATCATTTATTTCTGCATTCATGTTTAATGGCATCCATTAACTTCTTCTTGCACTGAAATCCTCCAGCAAGACTTTGACAGACTACAACATTCACTCTTCAATCTGAAATTAGTTCTTTATGCAGACAAGACCAAATACATGATATTATCAAGATCCAGTCATATTACAGATGACTGCTTACATCACATCACCACTTTAACAGGACACAACATTGAAAGGGTTTCTGAATATAAATATCCGGGCAGCTGGTTGGATCAGAAACTAACATTTAAATTCCATATCAACACTCTAGCAAGTAAACTGAAACAGAAAAACGGGTACCTATATACAGAAACAAATTAAACTTTCCTTTGCTTTGTAGGAAACAGATCATAGAGGCTGTATTTTTATCTGTCTTGGATTACGGTGATGTTATCTTCAGAAATGCCTCTGCCTCCATTCTCACTTCATTGGACTCAGTTTTTCACTCTGCACTCAGATTCATCACCAGTTCAAGTTACTCCACCCATCACTGTGTCTTATATGAGAAAGTAGGGTGGGCACCTTTATCTGTAAGAAGACAAAAGCATTGGCTACTCTTTATTTATAAAGTTTTGAATGGCAACATGCCACCATACCTCAGCACTTTATTGAACTGGTCAAATAATAAGTATTCCACACGTTCAACAGACTGTCTGATGCTTGATGTTCCCCGGACTAAAACTGAATTTGGTAAAGCTGCTTTTAGTTCCTCTGCAGCATCCTCCTGGAACATCTTGCAACGTATACTGAAACCCAACAAAATGGTTTCTATTGGTCAGTTTAGAACTATGATTATCAACTACTGTACCTTTGAATGTAACTGCTCTTAATGGTGTTTTATCAATTGCTTATTGGCTGTTTTTCTTGTGCTTTCATGTTGTTGTTGTGCTCTCGACATCATTGTAAATGAGGGCTCTCCCTCAATGATTCCTCGAGATTCAAAATAAGGGTTAAATAAAAAAAATAAAGTAAAATATTGTTGCTGTTAACTAAAAATCCTGCACTCCAGTTTTCTGCAATTTTTCAAAAGAAACGTGGGCTCATTGACAAAACTGTGGATCATCTGTTATAATTACAAAAATCTAGCAAAGCATCTCAAAATGCTAGTGATGTTTTGGAGCATCTTTATAGAGTGGTGCCAGAGTAAACTGTCAGAGGAGCAAAATCTAGACAGAATAAACTTATGTAGAAGTAAGGAATGGTACAACCATAACTGACCCTCTACCTGGCACCCCTACTGTCCAAGCACTGCTACAGTAAATACACAAGAAGAACATTGACTTTGGGTAAATATGGCAGTAAAATAACTCAACAGAACAGCAGGTTATCCACTACAAACCAGCAATACCAAAACAAGAATGCCATGTGAATACTTGGACAAAATATTTATCTAAATGTGTAATAAAATAATCAGTGGATTGATTTCAAACATTGTCCTGACTCACCTGCACACACAGGAAACACAATCGACAACTTGCCTGATAACAGCAGGACGCATTGTGGTAATAAAGTACAGCTTGTTCTGTTTTATGGGTATCATCTGCAATGCTAGAATATGTTTTAGACCAATAAAAGTGCCTGGCTGAGAGTGAACTGTTATGTAATTTAACCATAATCCCACATCTGCAGTACATGATGGCTTGCAAGGTACTTCACATTCTTACAATGGGAAAGAAATCTGAGCAATAATCGGTGGTATTTTTTAAAAATGTTTTCTGATTGCATGAACTCTGGCTAAAGACATATAAGAACTATGAGCTGTACGTAAATGTTTGTCTGCTGTTGTTGAGGCCATAAAGTAAATGACACTGAGAGCAAAATCCTTTTGCCAGGGTTCATGAAGGCCAAATCCAAAACTTTTAATGCACTTTAAAGGCATATTTTCAAGCTCTTACTAAGACAGCTTTTGTTAAATCTAGTTTACATCAATAAATATATTCTTAAATGATCGTCAAAATGATAAAGTTAAGTCACAGTGTGCTTTTGATATTTTTTATAACAAGTGTAAGAAAGGAGAACAAAATACAAGAAAGGCAAATTTTAAAGATTTAAAATATACAACCTCTAACGCTCTGCATTGGCTGGAATCTGGCAATCCAGTACATATTGCAAACAGGAAGGATGCTATGACATGCCACAAAATGTTGTGATACGAATATCACAATTTTATTTGAACAAAATAACTCTCATAATTTAAAGGTGCTATGCGGAGAATCTATTACAGGCGAAATAAAGACTCTGCTACCCATGAGCACGCATGCCGACTGTCGTAATGCTGCGTTCCAGTAACTTCGGAAATGGGAGTGACATTATCTCCGACTTATTGGCGACCTGTTAGGAAAATGACGGAAGTCAGAAAAAAACATGCCGATCTACCAGGCTATTGTTAGCTGTTGTTAGCACACCCTGCGTTGTTGTATGAAGAACGTGATTATCACTATGGCAGCAATTTTGTAAATATAAGTCTAGCACTACGATGTATACAACTGATCTAGAGCGACACATCCCAGTCAGAAGTGCAAATAAATTGATTATTACAGGAGCTAAATAACTGTTCACACTGGGGGCATCCATCTTTGATTATCAACTCGGGGGTGGCGAGGTTTCACCGAGTTCCCAGTAGGACATTTTGACTTCGGGGAGCGTTCCAGTTGTCGTTTCCTACTCAGAACTCGGAAATTCCAACTTCCGAGTACAACTGGAACACACCACAAGCCAAAGCGTGTGTGTTGTGATGCTAATAAAAATGCAGCTCGGACCTTCCTCAAAACTCTGCATTGCTTTACAACTTCTTTTTTCAACAACTTACAGGATGCAAAGCGACGAGGTAATGTATCTCTTTCTACTTACGTAGCGGTAGTTTTTGATGTGTGACAACAAGCAATTTTTGAAAAACTTAGTATCATAGTTTTGTAGCCGGCTATATATCACTACTTACAGCCCGGTGCTCTAACACGTGTAATATAAGTAATAAAATAATATAAATTTGCTCTAGTTTTAATTGTCTTGTTCACGAAGTTGAGTATCCACGCCAGTCCAGCCCTGTCCGACCCGACCAGAAGGCTAAGGAATAGCATTTATAGATAACCTACTTTGATGCTATAAAACTCATCTTAAAGTGTGTATTTCGATCAGGCATATATCTAAAAGTGAGACTTTTTTGTAATTACTTAGAAACTCCTCACAGTCTCTTTAAAGAAAAATATGTTTCAAATAAAAATATTACACCCAAACAATACTGTTTCTAGTTGGTATTTCTTATATAAAGCATGGTCACTGTGACATGAAAAAACTTTGTCTGTTTCAGTGACAGAAATAACAACAATAACAGTGACTCAGAGTCAAATGGCTGAAAGCTTGCAGCAAACTAGTTTCATAAAACTGAACAATACAAAGAAAATGTTCCAAAATTCTATAATTCATAGATTAATTTCATATTGATGCTTTGCTATAAAATATCATTATTGCACTTTCGAAAATATTGATGTATAGTAGTGTAGAAAAACGTTCTTATACCTTTTATCACTTGTAAGCAAACTCTACATCCTATTCAACATGGTTGAGTGTGTAGTAAACGATGATCCAAACTGCAAGTCAGTTCTACCAAACTCCATGCACCCTATTTAAAATACAAGCACCTTTCAAAACTTCAAAATATCAAGGTTCAGATTAAAGCATTTCACAACATCAAGCACCCTTTGTTGTTGGCTCAGATTGAACACCTGAAAGTATGTTGCTTCTTTTTTTTAACCAGTTCTTTACAAAGCTAAACTTTACCTATTTAATCTAAACCTTACATCACATAATTGTATATACATTCATTTAATGGTTTAGTGGTCCCCAGGCTTCACAACAGCAGTATTAGACAACAACATTACCCAGTTGTGGAAGGCAGGATGATCTTGCGGTGCTGGCTCACAGTGAGGAAGAAAAAGAGGCTTTGTAGATTCTTCTTAGTCTGCAACAATAGAGATATTCATAGTAATTAGGTAAGTCCAATAGAAAACACTGATAGAAAGTAATGAAATAAGCCATGTTCCAATTGAGGCCTCAGAGTCTTAGAGAAAGCTATTGTTATTGAGGAGCAGTTGTGTTATCCCAAGCTCCATTAAAATTTCATCACCCTGCACATTTCCATGAATGGCATTATTCAAATTATGCAAAATCACATCAGCTTGCCTGCTTGGCAATGCAATGTTGCCCATTACAATGATGGAGGCAAGATTCCCAAAGTCTAGAAAGGGTCTGCATGTGATTTAACAGCATGCTTCATATTCCAAACAGATGCTGAAAAGTATTGGCCCCTGGCCTCCAAATATTGGAAATCAGAGGAGCAAGAATACTAAAACAAATCTTTTTTGAATTCCAACAATTATTGCAGATGTTGCTTTGAAGTCAGGCTTGAAAAGCGTACATGATTTTCCTGGTAGGAAGTCTCAGCCTCAGTCATTTCGACAGAACAAATGGGTGCATGCATTCAATTAGGTGTGCTCCAGAAATAATTTTAAAAAACGTGGGAAAAATGTTAAAAAAGTGACTTTATTCCTCCATATGTGTTTTCTATTAAGTCTATATTTGAGAAAAAAACGTTCACAAGCTGTAATTGTACAATCAGTTTACATGTTTAAATAAAAAATCAGCATGTTTGACAAACCTCTTTGCTTGCCAAACTGCACACAACCTGTCCAAAAAAAAAGTCCAGCCCAGCTTGACACTGATTTGTTATTGCATGTAACTCAGCTGGCAGTGAAATATTCATCAGGTGGAGGGAGCGCCCTTCCTCTCTCATAATAAGTCACCTGCTAACACGCTGAGTGCTGCCTGTCTTAACCCAGGCCACAGGAACATCATTATGATTACAGCACTGATTCCATGATACCTGGCTCTTAATAATACATGATAAATAGCTGGATGAATGGAACAAAGCAGTTTGTAATATTGGGTGACCCCGTGTTATTAGCACTGAGAGGAACCATTAGTGGGTTGCCTTAACCCGCCTTAATGAGGTCTCCCTGAGCTGGGAGAGAAGGGGACGATTGGTGCATACGATAAAAGGGAACAGGAACTGAGGTTGGAGAGCATGCAGAGATGTGTGTGTTCACCCAGACAAATACTTACTCCTACTCTTAATCCTGATGTACACAAACTATGTCCTTTTCATACAATATCAGCTGCTGGTAAAGTGGGAGCAAGTATTTATTTTATTTGACAAATACAACCAACATCAATATCATTAACTTTAAATCTTACACGCAAGGGAGAGACCTGTTAGGAAAATGAAGGAGGTGATAAAACAGCATTTTATACTATGGTATAAGGCGGCCATTTGGTTTAGAATATTCAGTTCACTTTTTTACAGTAGAGGTGTCAAAAATCATATTTAATGAGAACTGAAGTTCAGTACCATAGGTTTATAAAGTCAAAGCTAGCATTAGCTTTACGTTTGCTGAAATGATGCCAGTTTGACAATTCAGTAATGAAATATTCTTGTTTTAATAATGTAAACACCCAACTAGCAGACCTGGCTAAAACAAGGTGCAGCTCCATTAGCTTTAGCAGTTACTTTTGGACATGTTTGTGGAAAGTTCTGTCCTATTAAAGATGTAAGAGAGAGGTCTAAGTACAAAGGCAGAAGTTCACTTTGGCTTGGTCAGTGGACCACATGTTGGGTTGTGCATGGGCAAAAAATTTCCAGTAATTTTCAGAAACTTTCCACTTGAAGTTAAGCTGAGAAATGCTGGAAATACTCCAAATTGGAATCTTTCCATGGACATTTGTGAATTCATGGGAATAAACCAGAAACTGGGGTAATGTAAATTACCTTTATCATATCCAAATATATGATAAACATTTTGCTTTGTCATTAGCAGACATCCATACAAAGAAATACAATAAAAAAACAGAAGTTCAGAACTTTATCATGTTTAAATTATATCATTGAACAATCAATTTCAGCTTCACTTTAATAGTCCACAGGTTAAAAAGTGTGTCTTCAACAGTCTTGCAACCTTACAGAGCTGATAAACCTGCCTGATTCATTGTCTGAAATCACACAGATCCATATCTTCAAGCTCCGATCCTCTACAACTTCATTCAGCTAAAAGCTGGACAACGCAATCAGGGTAAACAATGGCAGCATGAAATTGACTCAATTTCTTCTTTAAAAGAAGAGAAAATAACACTACTTAAAGCATTTCTTATGGTAAACAATGTTTCTGCTCTTCTCTTGGTTGGTTTTAGCATTTTGCAACCTTAACCACATAAATATAGAGAATATAAAACACACAAAAATGTTAATCACACCACACAGGCTCACATATAGTCAAACACTGGCCTCAAGCAGCCCAAAATAAATAGCACAAAAAAGCGCACCAAATGTTTACACTAAACCAAAGGTCAATGGATGCAGCTGGCTAAAATAAGTAATGTTACCTTAATTTAAATGTCATTTCAATGGTAACATGAATTGACTCATTATGTAGGGCAAAGTTTAAAACCTTAAGCATGTAAAAATACAGCCAAGTCACACAGTGTCTCTGTTACATCTACTAAAGTGACCGCTGAATACAGTCAAATTAATCTTCAGCAAAATAACTTGGTAAAACGGTTGGATATCTCATGTGGATGGATCGGCTATCAGAGAACAATAACATTTGCTCAAGGATGGCACATTGTAGACTAAAACAATACAATACTTGTCTGGTGATAAGTGAGCCTGCATTTGATTAAGTTTTATAGTATTTATATCCATGACATTTACTGCCATCCAGGAATTGAAACAACAAAATACACACTGAATGTGGTATTCATTAAAAGGAATAGAATCCCATTGGATTTTGTAAAATCAAAGAATTAATATGATTTAAAGCTACAAATGAAACACTGATCGCCTCTTTTCTTTTAAATTGACCACATTGTATTTGTGTCTGACTAAGAGGGACAAAGAAAAAAGCTTTTATTGCATCAGTCAAACCAAAGATCTGCCAGCTTACTGTTCCTCTCCCTCAAGTATTAAAGATGCTGTCCATAAAGGCATTCATTCTTATCAACACTGAAGAAATAAAGTGAAAGTCAACATTATAAACACTTGTGACTTTTTGTGAAATTCTTCAGAGGAACAGAAGTTAATAATGCATAAGAACAAATATCAGTAAAACAATTATTCCACATTGCATACTACTTAAAGAGAAGTGAGTGTCCAAAGGCTCTGTAAGAGGATGCAGGCCACGCTTATAAAGCAGGTCATGCTGGTTGAATGACACAATGCTTTAAATATTCAGAGTCATAAAGCTAATTACATGGGGCAAATTAATTAAAAGAGGTGTAGCTGCTTGTTAAATTATAGGGGCACTCTGAGAAGTGTGTGTGTGTGTGTGTGTGTGTGCTTAAAAAAGAACCAAAACAATGGACTAAGCACTGGACACATCAACATGTGTGACAGATGGCTGACAGAGGGGCAGGGATTAAGTACATGGATTTGTGAGCATTAGCATTGTTAATACTAAGTTCAAGTGGACACATAAGATGAGTGTATGAAACTGTGTGACTGATTAAAAGTACAAATTCAAACATTAATGTTTGCACTATAGGTGTATGATTCTGATGCATATTATCAGTATGGGCAGTTATGACTTTATAGGAAAATATTCACAGCTGATGCAACAGTTGGACATATGAAAGCACGGTATGTAATGCATTATACATTAACATAGCTTAATAAAGAACAAACAGATCTCCCTATTCGTTTTTGTTAATTAAAATTACAGTAAAAACAAGGTTTGTGAGAAAGAAAAGTTACTGCAGCCGTGATATGTGTTTACTAACTAAAAGAAGTTAAAATTATAGTCAAAACATGCCTTGTTTTGCCTTTGTCTGCAGCATATCCTATCTCAGCTGTGACATTCTAGTTTCTTGGCACAAGAATTTAAATTCAAATGGACTTGTTAAAAGCACAATGAACAGTGTTCCTCTTTCCTCAGCAGTTCAAGCCTGTATTCTCCATCGTTCCTCAGGATTCATGATGGAAATGGGTCTTAAACATTATAAAGCCATACAACAACTTTTATTCCACCTACTAATAGCCTGTTTAATTGAAACACAAGCTGAACTTAATACAAAAAAAACAATTGATTTATTTGTTTATTCACTTATTTTAGGGGGTGGGGGTTGGATGGTGAAGACAAAGGCATTCATTTGTCGGAACACATTTTAAGAACTTTATTTGTGAAGATCTGCATTGATTGTTTTCTCATGATGGTCAGCACTGAGAGAGATTTGCTGGCTGTGTTGCATACAGACAATGGTA
This sequence comes from Scarus forsteni, assembly GCA_036419115.1. NCBI lineage: Eukaryota > Metazoa > Chordata > Actinopteri > Labriformes > Labridae > Scarus > Scarus forsteni. The sequence continues at coordinate 13,003,255 of JAZDUH010000354.1, forward strand.
CTTGCTGACACTGACATTGAAAAGATACACAAACATCTTCAAGAAGTTGTTTAAGTTTAGGCCTATCAGGATGAAATTTAGCCCATTTCTTCAACCCTAACTGTCTCATCAACATAACCCCACAGAGACCCCTAAGCAGCTGTGTGAATAACATGCCTGATTTTAAGCACAAGCACATCGGTTTAATAAGCAGGGATGAATCTGCAATATTTGAGGGGAGATGGAAGTTGGGACATGAAGAGTATGTGAACATATAAATGATACACATGTGTTTAAACCAGGGTAGTGTTTACCCCAGTTCCACACTAACACCACTGATTGGGTTGATTTAAAGGCCTGAATTGATTTAAATGATCATATATGAATGAATAATAGCAAAAGCAAACGGTTTGAGATTAACATTTGTTTTTCAATATTGATGATCATATTGATGATTTTTATTTTTTTGAAGTTCCTTTAAGGATTCCTCTTCAAAACAGGATAAAACTAATATCAAAACTAATAAATAAACCAAAGCTGAGCATTTTAATGAAATAAACACTCAACAGAACCGACAACCTAGCATTAAAATCAAATTAAAACTGATCTGAATTTAAAAAACAAACTTATAAAATAAAAAAAATCTTAAAAAAAGAAGTGACACTATGTTAATCTTCATCTAAAGAGGTCACTTTCTTTCTGCAGTCTGTTTCTAAGTGCAGCTCTGAGGGCTTAGTTAGTCTGTTACTGAAAAAAGACAAATAATGACATATTGTACATGTATTCCAAATATTTAAACCTTTTTCTATTTTGTATGAGTTTCTGCATCAATTTTATGCATAATTATAAAATAACCACTGTTAATAACACTAACTGGTGGTTATAGTGCAGAAAGACTTTCTGTTTTATACAATGAACACAGTGTGTATCATTTCAGGATTGGCTATAATGTGAGTTCAAATGTTTGAAAACCCAGTGTTGGATACCTTTAGTTTGAAGATAACATAAAATAGCAGTGCCCTTTAGAGCTGAAGACCATTTGTTGCTACATTTTTCTTCCCCTTCCTTTAATTTACTTATTCTGTGATGTATGCCAAATGTCTATATTTTACTTTGAAGAATAAAATCTGCTGTGTGATAGAGCTACATACTAAATTTTACCTCGCTTTGCAAGAAAACAATCTAAATAAGAAGACATGGATATGACAAGTGTGGAAGGTGACATGTTGAAGTGTTATTATTGTTATTGTTTTGAGGTATTGTTTCCTGGCACAGGCCTCCATTTCTTTCCCCAAGGGTGTCAAGAGATTGACAGAAAGCTGTGTAGTCACTGTGTAACAAATGTGCCCACTGTTATGAGAACACAAAACTAAGCAGAAATACAACAAAAACACAGACCACCAACAAAAACAGACAGATGAAGCAATTATCTCCTATGTGTGTGTTTAACTATGGAACGAGTATGTTAGTGGTTATGGCTGTTAAATGGGTCAGAAGATGGATGTCGTCTCCTCAGGGATCATCTGAATCAGAAAATAAGAAAAGGCAGAAACATTACTTGTCAGTCATGTGACAGAGCTTCATTACAGTCACACATCACCCAAAGAGAGACTCTCTCTGGTGTTTATTACACTGGGCCTCAGGGAGAAATCGATCTAAAATGACAGCTGTTAGGTTCAGTCCTGTGGAGAGTGAAGTTGACCTGTACGCAGTGACACCTCGATAGCTGGTCCACTTTGAGTTTATCTGTCCATGCTGTCATGCTACTACAGGTTATATATATATATATATATATATATATATAAAATATATATATATGATCTCTTTACATGATGGCTTCACCTGATTGCAGTTATATATCAGAGAAGGGGAAGGTTGAGGACGTAGGGTGGTTTAGAAATATAAATAGCACAAAATCTGTTTGGTTTATTACACTCACTTTAACTGAGATAATAGCACAGCAGAGTTGCTTATAAATGACTTATGTAGTCTCTCACTCCCAAAGTGAGCCACTGTGATTAGAGACGTTAGGATACTCTGATAGAAAATCCCCTTCAGCTCATGTTTGGGTCAAACAAACAGCAAAGATGCATCCCACAACTGGAAGTAAATGATAGCCCTAAACTGGCTCACACACTCAAAAGCCATGTCTGAATCGTAACAAAACCAGATCTGTGGCCTGGACAGACCACTGTATCTCCTGTCTACTTGGGGGTCTGGTCAGATAAATCAAGGGTCTTCAAGAAAAAATGTAGAACTTTAATTATCAAAACAATGGATTTGCATAGTTTGCTTGCTAACCTTGATAGTTGGCCCCATATGTTCAAGTTGTTCAAACTAAATCAAATCAAATCAAATTTTATTTATAAGGCACTTTTCATACTTAAAAGCAACACAAAGTGCCTCACAGAGGCTAAAAACAACATTGAAACAGAAAACCCGGCTATCCCCCTCCCACAAATACAGAGCCATATCCAGAAACACACTTGCGGACATCAACATACGCAAACACACACACACCTGCGCCCACACACACATACCCACACATTCATACCAGCTGTCATAAAAGAGAGAAAGAGAGACATGGCTGTGCACCGAAGACTGAGGTAAGGAAAAAGCTACCTTTGGGGGCCATCAACACTGAGGAGGGTTCCCTGCCCACGAGGAGCGCAGTCGGAGACTTCCACCCTCCTGCACAGACACAAGGCCTCACAACACAGTGCAGGGGCCTATGGCCATGCAGGCGGAGCCATCCCCCAGCAGCGGACCCAGAAATGGACCAGGAGCAGCTCCCAGTGTGGAGAGCCCCCATGAGGAAGCACTGGAGCTAAAAACCATCATACTAAAACAACACTAAAAATATAAGAAAAGAAGAGAGATAAAATAACATAAAATGGATAAAAAAATAAGAATTAAATACGATAAGAAGTTTGACCAAAAGAATAAATGAATAAATAACTACACATGAGCCAAAAGCATGGTCAAATGCTTCGCCTGAACACAGCTGTCTGTCACTGTAACTCTGCTTAAAGGATTCTGTTGTTTCCAAGTATTCTGATCCAGAAAAAATGGAGACTGAGTTGTATGTTGGTTGTATAAGGTTAAAGTCAAAAGTAGCCATTTGGCAGAAGCAGCAATAAGCGCATTTAGGACAGGATTACTGATGTTAAAACTAAGAGAACAGAGGGCTAGTGTGTGATAGCACTGGCATTAGTCACACTCCACTCTGTTTAACCAACATCACAATGTTCACCTACTGACCCTGTCATCCTGTGATAAATAATGTTTAGTTAAGATTATTTTGACAAGTCATTTGAACATAGTTTTAAATGTGTTTTAGCCAGGTTTAATATCACCCACCTGGGAATGTTCCTTTGCCAAGCATGATAATCTTTTTTCTTTTTTTTTAAATGTATTTTTTGGGCATTTTATGTCTTTATTGATAGGAGAGAAACAGTGAATAGGCTTGTGAAGGGGGGTGAGAGAGTAGGGGAAGATACTCTGCAAAGTGGTCACAGGCTGGATTTGAACCTGGACCGGCAGAAGCACATACATGGGACGTGCATGGTTGCTAACCACTCTGTCAAACCAGCACCCCGCAAGCATGATAATCTTTTCTAGGGTGTGGGAGGAAAAGGTCTATACACCACGGGACTACCATTTTTGGCTTGTCAATAGTTTGCTGATTAAAATGTTGATAATTTTTAATGGTTCTATTGCCAACATTAAAGAAGCTTTTAGTTCAATAGCTATAAAATCAACTACTGTTAAAGTCAACACAGTGGTGATGAAGAGCCAACTCAGACATTCATTGTGCAGAAGAGAAAAAGTAAACAGACATGGCAGCATAGAAATTGCAAGGGCATAATAGATGGAGATGATACACGGGGTTTGTAAGGGGTGAGGCATAAGAATCAAATACTGTGGCAATATGGGTCACCTCATTTGGCACCAACCGGGGAAGCAAAAGCTGTCTACAGCCAAGCTAATACTAAACTAACCCCACTGAAAAACCAGCCAATAGTTGACATGCTTTGCTTGTCAAAGCTGCTTCCCAATTCTGGGCAAGCAAAGAAAACAGCTCACCAACACAGTCGTACTGAATCTCTACAGAGCAATGAAGCTAAAGGTTGAAGAGAGGCTTAGCAAAGCAGGTGGACATCAGTTTGAGTTGTTTTTAATAAAGCTGAATGGAGTGAAATAAATACACTGAATATATGTTTTTGAATGTTTTTATAGAATTTGGACATATATTTCTTTTTGAATGTGGATGCAGTCAAGCATAGAAAATCACAAAATGTTGCAATGCTAAGTATTGCAACTTGAAGCATATCCTATTCTACTGAGAATTGCAATAAAATTGAATCTAGACTCAGGCATTGTGATAATATCATGTTGTGGCTAATATCTGCTGGCATGTCCTTTCAAAATTACAAAACTTAAATTGTGATGTCTCATGTTTAAAAATGTAATTCTCCTGTTTTTCAAGCTGGTTGCTACTTAAGCTCTCCTCAACTTGTAGTTTAGGATAACTGATGCAATACATGTCATGAGAAACAAACTTCCACAAACAGATGATTTTTGGTGACAATGGAAACGCTATTTTAACATCTTTTACCTACAACTGATAAATGTTGTTATGCAGTAAAAATCAAGGCTGTAGAGTAAGGCTTGGTGTGACAAGTGCAATTGTGTGCTTGTACACATTTGTAGACGGAAGAAAAAAATAATGAAGGGGGCAGTAAGGTGCACTAATCAAAGGCAAAGTCATGTGTACAATTAATGAAATGACTTAAGTAATAAGGGAATATTTATATACTATATTAACACCTCCCCTCCCAAAAAACCAAAAAAACAGCCAATTCAGATTTGTAATTTGATTGGAAACACTAAAGGGTAGAAAAAGTGTCATGATACAAAACTATAGTCAATTTTTGGTATATAAACCTTTAACAATGATGTTTTTTAAGCTAGACAGTAATCACTCTATACCCACTGTAAGCTTTGGGTAAACGATATGACTGCAAATCTGTTTATTTTTCATACTTTCTTCTTTATTACCACTGAACAAATGGTGTTTTAAAGTTTCAAAATTGCCAATAACTTTAACAGTAAGGGTCAATCCCAATTGTACCCCTCAGCCCTTGGTTTTGTGCTTTCACAGTGAAGGGGTATCCCAATTCTCTGTAAGGTTAAAGGAAAGGGCAAAGAGGAAGAGCTACACAGTCCTTGAGCCGAAAACAGACTGGGACCTCACTTGAAAGGAAGCGGTATGCCATAATAAATGCCATAATACACTGCTCCTGCAGACAAGATGGCAGAGTGGAGACTGTAAGAAATTAAAAAATCTAAGTTTTTATTAAATCATTAAGTAAATATTTATTATGATGAAGCTGGAATTGAGTGGCTTCTCGATTCTTAGGGGAAGGGGTAGACAAAGAGGTAAGATGAAGGGGGAGAGCAAAAGGGTGCAATTAGGATTGACCCTAAGTATTTGCAATGCTGAAATAATGGCTTAGAAAACATGCTACCACTGTACTTGAATAAACTATGTTTTTTGTTTATCTGCACAGTCAGGCTCCTCAACATGCAGAGTTAGCCTTAAAGGAGAGAGTGCAATGGTTTGAGACACATATATATACACCAAAGTGAAATAGTCCACTGAATAAAGCAAAACATGGAATAATAGAAGAATCAATTGGGGAAAAAATGGCTATTACCTGGATATTCTCACAACAACTACCTTTAATTTATGACATTTCAGAAGCTAATCCATTAATTCATTTGTATAATTTACAAATGTCCTCTCCTCATTCATTACAGCAATTACTTCATTTCAGAACTGTTTAAAGAAACCTCTTGAATGGCAAAATGAAGTGCACAAAGCAACACTTCCTATGATGCCGTACTGTTGTGGGTCTGTAGGGAACCCCGTGCATAGCACAGCTGTTGAGTACTTTGAGCAGAGCTATTGTTCAGTGAAACAAAACAGCCCATTCAGTTTGGCTGGTTTCCAGAGCACTCCTATAGCGGCCAAATGTTTATCATTGTTTTGACACTGCATAGGATAGGACAGCATGGGGTCTGCCTATGGATAGCTGTGTGGAGTGTGTATGCTTGCCCGTTTGTGTAGAAGGAGGGAAAGAGGTTGTACAAAACATTAATGCAGAGGAAACAAATGAGTGTTGTGAACGACTATTTACTGTACTTGTAGACACTTCCTTGTAACACAAGACCAGTTTTTTTTCTCAGTGTAATTCATCTTAGGAAAGGAGTAGTCCAGTGGTTACATGCAGAGAAATAAAACTGAGGTATGTTGGTGTTGAAAGTATGAAAAATACATGTTTTTTGTTTCCTTTTCTACAGAGCAAGTGGCTCTGTTGTCTTAAATGATTGGCATTTTCTCTGTCCTTGAATCTTCTAGACAGCAGTCAGTGTTTGGCATAACAGTACAGGACAGAAATGAAAGGTGTTACATTATCTGCTCTGACTGCAGTCCGATAGCTGCTGCTGCACTGATTGTGCTCCCCCATTCCTCTCCTTACCCATTTAATCTCTTCATTCTGGCACTGTGCACAGCCGGGACAGTTCTGTTTTATTCTAATTGCATACTTTCGATTAAAAAAGCTTGTTTTCCTTGATTACTTTGATGTTGAAATGGGAGCAGGGGAGCAATTCACATTCATTCGGCGGTATGTTTTTCCCCCTGCTCTTTTGTGCTAACAGCAGAATTCCTATTTATATATTGGCAGTGGAACTAAATTACTGCAAACATCTCTGTGGGCCAGCCAGGCATAACAGATTGGCAGGGTCCTGTATCATGTCAGTGCCCCCTACTGGTCACCAGTGGGAATACACTATTGTTTATTCTTTGCACGTATGGCATCGGGGGGCTGTTGGAAACTCAGAGGAATGGTCTCCTGGATTCTTTGCTGGGCTGCAGGAATATTTGCTAAATTAGTCCCTCATGACTGGAATTCCTTTGCCTGCGTACTGCTCTGTGCATACCAGGAATAAATCCAGTTTACATTCTCATTATCTGCATTTAGCTTACAGGGCTCTCAATTTACAGAGTTCAGCCAGCTTCATCTTCAAGATCACTGCATCACAAATATTCCTCTCTTAAAAGAAGTGACAACTCTTAGTATGGTAAAGGACCTTAATATTTTTTCTGTGACCTATAAAAGGATCACAAACATTGTACAAAACAAATATCAAAAGGGAGGGACTGACACCTATGAAGAGATGAGGATTCAAAGAAAGGATGTCCCATGAGGGGGAGGAGGTTGAATGACCTTTCTGTTCAATTGTGTGGTCAGTTAAAGAGAGAAGTGAGTAAGGGCACTTTATTCTAGCTGACCACTTCTCCTGTTTACTCTAATTAGTTTATTGTTTGTATATGAGACTTAGATCTCTTTGTTGGCGCACATCTTTCCTGAATTCTAGAGTATTTTGCCTCATAATTTAGGCAATGCCAAGGCCATAATCCAGCTTCTAAATAGCATATTATAACCATGAAGTTTCTACAACCATACTTACATAGTAATTTACTGCTAACTGTATATGCCTTAAAAACAATACAACCTCATCCATGATTTTTTTTTCCATTAAAACACAATGGTCTCTGAAAATTATGTAGGGTTTCGTTTTAACAACTTACTTAACTCAGACTTTGCTTGGATAAATACACACACTCACTGCATGTAATAACTCACAGCAGCTACTTCTGCTCCTGCCCACTGATGAAATACTCTAATAACAGGCTATATTTATAAAACACAATTCCTGTTCCAAAATTTTTGCCCACATGTCTAAAATGACAACAGGTACTACAGCTGTTAATAAGGGTAGTAGTATGGACAAGTGCTCTCAAACCTTAATCATCTCACAGCTGTGTGGATGTAAACAAAGTGTGACCAAGGCATGATTAAAATTAAACAGTTTCACAAATTAACAACTCCAAGTCTTTCTGTAATGTTATGATCTGTCTGCTAAATTAGCCCAGTTGAGATGCTTAGCTTGTAAATGCTGCCTCTGAGGCCTAAGAAAGCAATGAAAGTAGTTAAAGCCATGACTAACTTTATGATCCAGGACTCAAAGCCACAGCATTTAGTGGGGAATAGGTGCTTTCATTGTTGGAGCCCCAGTGTTTGCCTCCCTCAGGGCATTACTTCACACAGCCATACTAAAGCGCTACAGAGCAGTGAAGCTAAAAGTTAAAAAGTGTCTCTGCAAAGCAGAGCAGGCTGCATTCATGGACAATAATCTCATAGTTAACAGAATTCAGTCTTTTATTGGATGTAAATTCATAGGTTAACAATTGTACTATTAAGTATTGCAAAGTTCAGTTTTATAATACTCAGCATATTGTAAAATATTAGGAATGACAACTTAATCTAGTTGGACTAAAGTATAGTGATAGTATTGTTTTGTGGGGTCTCTGGTAAACCAAACTTCTATGAGTGGATCATATATTATATTTATTTGGCAGCCTGTTGATATTAGATTATGTGGTACTGCACAAGCATTAAAGGATAGGGCACTTTGAACATCATATTCATAAATCTTAACTTTATCTATTAAAAAGTCAAAGCTGAAGCCATGCAGTATTTTTTTCTATTATTTACATCTTAGTCTTTCATCTTAAAACATAAGCCCTCTTACAATTGGATCCTATCCTCCTCCACATATCTCTTACATCCTCCACTCCTACATGTCCAATCATATTGAGATACAAACTGTTGATCCCAGGCATCACACTAACAAAAAAATCATACATGGTAAGTTACAAATGATTATGTTCAGAGCATGAGAAATGTATGGCATTCATTAATATTTATTCTGCTCATTTTTAGTTTGAAAGAGCACTGTCAAATGTAGCAAGAAAATAACAACAAATAATAAAGTTGATAATAATTGTGTTGTATCATAATATAATATAATATAATATAATAATGATAGTAATTCTTAAGTAATAATACAACCAATTAGATAACTGTGGGAAAAAACACAACTTGTCAACTAATTGATCCAATAATCAATAACAATTGTGGACTAAAACAGTAAATAGTGGCATTGCATCTCAACTGCATACAATATTACTTATAAAACTGTCATATTAAATCATTGTTGTGTTGGCTGAGTTTATTGCTGCTGTATAATCAACCAGATAGAACTACTGTTTGAGTGTTGTATTGTATTATACATGTATTCCTCAGTCACTTAATTTGCTAAACCTGTTTAACTGCTCATTCATTCAGAAAGTTTAGCAGTCATTCATAAGGCAGCAACTCTAGGCATTTTGGCTCTGCTGAAGTTCAAACTCAGCATCAGGATAGTGAAGGACTATGCCATGTCGCAAAGCTGAAATCATCTCTTTGATTTGAGTACAGCTAACATATTACTAAATGTTCACTGTACTCCATTAGCCTCCATAGTAACCAGATCTCAATACAACAGAGCACATGTGAGGTTTGGTGGATTCACATCAGCTGACAAATTGGCATGAACAGCGTAATGCTCATACTGTATGTCAAATGAACCCAAGTTTCGAAGGAAACTTGCTGAATATATTCCATGAAGAATGAAGGCAACTCTGAAGGCATAAAGGATCCAACCCAGTACTAACACGGTTGGGTCAGTAATAATAATTCACTATTTAGCCTTGACATTTGAACTACATCATCTTTTGGTCAATACAATAACTCGGGGCTTTTATTGATAAGACACTTAGCAGTAGATCTGGTGTCTTCTTATTGAATTTATTTTCATTTCAAACATGCATGCAAAGAACAACAAAAAAAAAATAGTGAAATGCCATTCACATACATGAGGGGGAAAAAAACGATTGTAGCAACCACACCCTCGAAAAGGAGTAGGAGGAAGTAGAATACTTTTTTAGTTCCTACCCCTTATTACTGTTCCTCATAGGTCTTATAAAAAATAAATTATTCTATTGATGCAAATACATTATACAAATGTATATTACGAAACATATAATCTATATAAATATGCTTAACTACAGATACAAAACCAATAAAATATATAATCAATAGACATATACATACGCATACATACAAACATATATTCATATGGATATACATATATACGCATGAACACATATCCACACACATCCTTCCTTCATATACACACATACACATATCCACATATATACACACACCCATATTTATCTGACATATAAGCATCAATATAGACATAATATACCATTAACACATTTACATCTGTGTAAATATAATTAGCACCTATGCACACACATACATACATACTTACATGTATATACATAATTCATAAATGCCCATATATATATATTACATCTATATCCAATATCCCAACATTTTTTAGCAAAATATTTATCAATATCAACATAACTTTTAAGGTTTATTTATTTATTTACCCCACCACTCTCACTCTTATAATAAACATTAACATACAATATGTCAATATAAACAATCTTTCCTTTTCCTATGTTTCCTTCTTGACTCCAATAACCCCTAACCCAGTCAAATGCGAGGCCAAGTTTATAACCAAAGGCATGGATTGACTTTTCTGCTGTGTGATGTCAGCATTTCTCCCTTGAGTCCCATTGCGCACTGTGCAACACTGACAAACATCAAGTGTCCCTGCTCTTTCTTCATTTTTGATTCTCTCTCTGTTTCTCCTTTCACAACAGTGAATGTATGAGACGCACAGAGGTGCACAGAATACAAATAAACAGCCTTGTTAGCCTTTTAGCCCACAGGCAGAGGTCAATTAACCTCTCAAGAGTTCAGCTGGAGCAATATCTTGGAGTTTAAAGCTAAGATTCAGAGAAGAAGATGTACTTTTGCAACTTCTCCCTCACACAAATGGATACTGACAGAGACAGAAGCATACAAATATAACCCTGAATCACTCGGCTGTGACTGCTGAAGACATAAATAGTATCAGATACAGCCGATAAAACCATGTGGCAAACAGGTTATATCATAAAAAATTCAGAAATGCTTTGAAAATAAATTAGCTCGACTTATGGCACAGAATTTCACTTTAAGATGTGACCCTAATGAATACATATAAATGCCATTCAAGCCTTTAAAGAAACGACATCATTCGCAGAGGAAGCACAAGGTAATTCAAAGCTTTTCATCTGAAATGCCAACAACTGAAATGTCAGAAGTTAATGTTTGAATAAGAACTGAAAATGTCTCTGAGAGCTGCCCTGGTATCACATAAAACTACAAAAGGGCATCTTAAGAGCTGCTTGTTCACTTCAAAGGGAAAGTATTAGACACGCTTTCTAATAACTTTTGCAGTGGTTGTCTGCATTTTTCTCTTAGTGAAAACAGCACAGCACAGTTTTGAACACTTCTCTTGATGGGCATCACGTCAGAGCTGATGCCAGCTGCACCTTGAGATCGGGCTGTTTGTCTTCATTAGCGTCTTGTGTTTTCTGCGTTGTTTTCATTAGCAAAGGTCCTCTCCTGTATTTGTCAACTGCAGTGAAAGGCCAGAGACACAACAGAATCTGGGTCACGCTTTAATCGTTTTCATGCTATCTCCTCCGCTCTCTGAGGTGTTTGTCTTCCATTAGCCAGGGAGACACTTTCCCACACTGGGGGTTTTTCTCACAGCTGGTACAGGCCGACCCGAGCAGCTTTGTTCCCAAGCATTCCTCCTTTCCCACCTGCATTTGCCTACAGCATGATGTTTGTTTTCGTTCTTTTAAATAACTGACAAAAAACAAGATCCACATGAAATCTATTTGGCCAGGACAGTCAGGTGAGCGTGCAAACATGAAGCAGGTTTTAATTAGTGTAATAAATCTGTCAATGTTTGTATTTTAAGGGCCAAATTTCTGAGTAACATTTAACTACTTGAACTACCAGGGGAGGTATTTTGTTTTAAATCTTCTGTGACATGCTTCCAGTCTTACTATAAAGGTCATTTTACCTTACTATACACATGTCACATGGCATCTACATTATTTTTGCCTCATATAAAAGGGTAAAAAGGCAAAAAGCACACAAGCTCATTTTTTACATGCTAGACTGGGATTGATCCCAGTTTTGTACTGAATTTATTCTTCTTGATAGCAGATCAGCCTAATTGTTCACATACAGTTGTCAGTCTTTACAGAACTGCGCTGGTGCTTAATCATTGTACATCATGACCTCTAATTAAACTATGAAGACCAGCTCTTCAAAAGGAACAGTCTCCTCCACTTTATTCCTGTGTTGCTAGTTGCAGAAACAGAATTAATGTGCCGTCAGCAGTTTAATGAGCCTCTAACCTATTGTTTCCCGTACTTTTCTGTGGAGCCGCATCTCCATTCCTCGCACTCAACAAAGAAAGTGACAGTAGATATGGCTCCGTCGTTGTGTAAGTTTAAGTGATTAGCAGCTGTGATTTAAGCTCTTTCTTAATTAACCTTGTTCTTTAATTCCCTCCCCCACTAATTTTCAAGAGAGACAATGGAGACTGTGTGCTGGGTGCTCATGGGACTGAGCCTATTAAGACGACAGGGTGATAGAGATATGGTGTATCTCACCGTGTGCACATTAACCGAGTCAATATGAGATAGATGAAGATGATAATTCCTAATCATTAATCTCACTGAATGCGAGGGCACCTTAGAGCTTGGTAAAGACCCTGGTACTGGGCTTCAGTCTCTCTTCGAGGAGCATTAAGAAACAAGAATGATGCGTTACAAGCCCATTGGTTAAATTGTGAGTCCTATAGAAAGAGGCTATGGCATTTAAAATGTTGACCTAGGTTTTCATACACAGGCCATTTTTCGCTATGAGGTATTTCAGCATTTTTTGCCCTTTTGGGTTTTTTTTGTTACTTGTGTTGCTAATTTTACAGCTTCATAACTTAAAGCTAATATTCTTTCAGCTGCTGCATGTTAAGTGCTTTGTTACTGGTTTTTGAAGAGTGCTGGACAAATTGTAATAATAATAATTATTACTAACATTATTATTATTATTACCATTTTTGTAATTTTTTTTTTTGAGAAGTCTCAAATGTTGACTTCTCATCAACTTTAGTCAAAAAAGAAAAACCTACAAACGGCAGAATTCAATACTCTTATTTCTGACTGGCATTGCACGGCCTAAGATTTGACTACTGCAAATGAAACACAGCAATTTCAATGTTATAGCTTTATATAGTAATTTTAAAACAATATATTGCCCAGCAGCTGAGGGTTTGTTGCGCATGGAGAAGCACTGAACCTAAAGGTTGCACGTCTATGCTGTGGTAGTCCTATAATCTGCCATGTCTCTACTATTTCATGTCCATACTGTACGTCTGTGCATGTGCATGTATTGTGACCCATGTGTGTAGCATTTTAAATAAGGCAATAAAAATCTAAATCCTGTACGTGTCCTTCTTCTTAATACCACTGCAGATGCTTTCTATTGTTTGATGGAGAGACATTAATATCATGTCTCAGTGTCTGTTATTCCCTCAACAATGCCCTCCACTTCTTTTCATAACAAAGATGTCATGCTCCATCAAAAGGTAGGCAGCACAAATGACAAGAAAGTCTGGAGAGCAATCACGGATTATATAAGTTGTCTAAAATATAGTGACAGGAATTGAAAACCAATTCCAGTTGAGAATCTATAACAAATCCCTCAAGGAATCGACATCATTATTATTTTTTTTTTTTGCTGAACAGTTCCCTAATCAGTTCCCAACGTTTTATCTCTGAATGCCAAATAAAGAACATCACTCTCTTAACAGAGGCAGTCTGCAGAAATGATAAATAAAGAAATCAAAAATGTAGAATTGGCAGACAGGAGTTAGAAGTGCTCAAAGTTGGTGCATATTATTTAATAAAAAGAAGCTTGTTGCACATCTGTTGGGCAGACACAAGCTAGAAAGATGCACTCATCCATCTAGCACTGTATTAATAATAAGGAGTGCCATGTGCTTGACATTGTTGCCAATGAAACCCTTTATGAGTCACTTTTGTCTGCACGGAGATCGATAAAGAATCAGACTGATAAGCACAATCGCTAAAATCTTCTTAATACCCATCTCCACTAATATGTGACTTTATTTTACAATAAAATGATGCTAACACACTAACATGCACTACCTCTGCCTTTGTGATGCCAAGCAAGCGGGAAAACACCACCTACAGGCTGAGCATCATGAAGTACATAATAAATATCTGAAGCACCAAGTATCTGAAGTTGTTGTTCATGAAAACCCGTGGGGACCTATTCATTTCCACACAGATTTTTTTCCAATAAACAATGAAGGAATCAAAACAGCACTGGATCAATAAGCTAAATCAATGATGGGTCATATCAATAAAATGCTATTAATTCTCATACCCAAACATGCTAAACCTAATACTGCAACATGCACAAAACGTTCAGGCTGACATGGGTCGCTGCTTGTTTTAATTACAGTTTTGCAGTTAATTACAGAGTTGGATAAGTATAAATAAAATGTCTGAGCAGATTAACTGAATAATATCAAAGCTTTACTTACAAAAGCTTAATAATGTGCATATTTCTTTTAAAATTATTAAACTGTACAGTTCAAAAATGATGTTATTACAGTGTCATTCCAAAGAACAAGACCATACAGATCAAGTCTTTTCTATGGTGTACTTTTAAAGAGCCAGGCTCCATATATTTTTCTTAGTCTTGGTTAATGGAGTTTATTGATTTTTACTGGACTGGTATAGTAATCTCTAATTGTTTAATATACTCCAACTCAGAGTCACTCATTCCAAAACTAATTTATCTTTGTTTTGGCTTGTGTGCTGTGTGAATAGAAGAGAAATGGAGGGGGAGTGGCCAGCTAAATACAAGAGCATGCAGTGGCTGTCTGTTCATGAGAAAAGCTCTGTGCTCAACGATTGTGGACTGAATAGCTGCAGGCAAGGCATCAGAATCAGGTCAGTCTGTTTACTGATCAGCCCTGAGCCTCCAGAGAGCAACACGGGCTAATAGTGCAGAGTTGCAGAAAGGGGAGTGTTTTCAGAAAACCCATGGAGGTGCCCACTGCCCTGGGCCAAACTCAGCCGCATAATTTCTAAATGTAATAACCATAAGTCAGAAAAGTTGAAATTCATAGTTAAAACTGGCAACGCTGTAAGTATTCATGTATGCATCAGTATGAGTAGCACTTGTACTGTCAGTATGTCAGTGCTGAGGGCTACTCCTCATTCATCCATGCTCTTTTTAAACCATATGTCCACGTGCAAATACACATCATGCACATTACTTCATACAAATGAGAAAATACAGTGGTGCACTTGGGCTGTGCATCTTTTTAAGCACCAGGATGAGCCACAAATTTAGACAAATGCAATGATTAGCATGTGAACAATACATTTCCTACTGAACAATTTCAGTTTTCTGACACATTGGACACTGCTTTGTCACAAGTCCACCTGGACATCCACCTATGGAGAGAGTTTGCGTATGGTGTGATCTTTCAAACACATATCCAGAAAGTGACTGAAAAATCGTTCAGTCAATCAATACAGGCCAATCAGATGTGGCAGTAGACAGGCGCTGTTGCCACAGAGTAAAGTCCATAATGTAACTTAGGCCAGTTCGTAAATGAAGCAACAGTATTGTTATATGTCGTTTCCATGAAAAATGTTTACAGTGTTGTTTGAAGTTCTTTACTAAATGAAAAATGCTGTCAAGTTTTGATATAACTTGACAGCAACTATAGCAGGCAGCAGTTATGCTAAACTTAGAACAGGATTGCTGACAGCCAGTTTCAACAGACTTCGACATTGTTAAGATATTTTGAACAGACAGAGTTATCAGCAGTGTTGTTTAAGCTGACAGTCAAAAAGTATTACACTTTAAATTTGATGCTACATTCTAATGCCCTTTGAGCTAGATAATTTTGGAGTCTCAAGAAGCTCAAACATTTTTGCATTTTGAGGTTTGGAAAATAGCAGAACAAAATCTGTTTCAATTTCCATTCCAGTGGCTCTCGAGGCTATTTCAAAGAGGCACATCAAAGCTTGATAAATATTATGCACTCCATTTGGCACTGTTTCTGGAAAATGACACATTTTGTGAAAGGATTTCTTGAAAAAAAAAACAGTTATGATGAATTTACTTTCCTGTACTTTTTTTCTACAAGTTTTAGAGACAAATTGTTATGATATTGGAATTCATTAGATAGGGCAGACACAATTTGGGAGCAACTGTTCTGCTCTAACCTGATTACTCTGTTATCTGCAGAATTCTTTGAGCTTTAAGAGGGAGTTTGTAATTTCACAAATTTACATTTAAACAAAAATTAAAGGTGTAGTCAGCGATGTGGGAGAAAACGAGTGGAGAGGTTGTTGATAAATTAATTTAGACCCACCTCCCCCTTCATACTTCACCCCTGGCTCCACCCCCAAAAGCTGATGGCCATGCATCGTCATGGAAACGGCCGTAGAAACTGCGTAGCTGACCAACGTAGCTAAGGTAACCCCGACTCGTCAGACAACTCGACTGCCAGTACTGATAACATCACAACAACAGTACATTCTGGCAGATTAGACAATAAGATGAATGCCTGATGGCTGTTACTGTTATGTGGAGCACCACAAAGCTAATGTTGCTTACCTGTCCAGCAGAAAGACGGCGACATCCGCGTCCGTTTTCAGGTCTCTTAATTTGCGGAGTTCCCTCCACCGTCGGAAAACAACACCAATGTTGACCCGGGTCTTCGGTCTTTCATGGTCATAGCCCTTCTTTTTCACTTTTCACTCCTCTGACCTTTTTCTTTTGGGCTGTTTTTCACCCATTGCTACTGCACATATTGTGTCTCTCTCTTCCGCTAGCTGTGCACGCTACGCAACCTACTACTCCCCCTCCCCCCTCTGTCTGATCTGCGCATGAGTATGATCGCCCCCTGGATGTGGGGGGTGTACTCTGTTTTGGTAACTCGACCCGAGCCACAGTATTTACCTGCTGAAATTTAGAGCCAAGGCTGTGTATTGAAACCGGACTTTTTTTTCAACATGCTGTCAGTGGGGACATCTTGTGGATGGAGAAGAGAAATACAGTGAATTTGACAAATACTGCATTAGATTAGAGGATTAGAAGATCGCTGACTACACCTTTAAAGCATATGGATACTGATAGAGTAAATCAAAATAAAACTGGCAGCGGTTGTCTAACTGTAATAATTAAACAGATTTTTAAAAAACACTTTTGCTTTGATTACATTAAGGATTTCTGACTTGAGATAGGGACACTACTGGCATTACTCTCTTGCTTGATGTCCATGAGACCTGTCTGTACTCAATGTCTTTGTCCATCAGCAGACTGATACAATTTTTGGTTCACAGGGCAAAAACATTGTGGCTGAATTTACAGATTATCCAAAGTGTTATTGACAATAAAACAGCTTATGTCACATGTACTGTCCAATTCTCTCTACAGTCAAAAGCCAAAACACACAGAAAAAAACATGCTTTCAAACATTTTTGGAAGGGAAAGCACAAAATCTTTGCCAAATGTCTTCATGGTTACAGTCTATTTGAGCTAGAATTAGATTTGAAGCAAGAAAACCATGATATTGTTCTTTAAAAATGAAAGTTGATTTAAAAAGTGAAAACAGGGTGATGAGGAGGCAAAGACATCATGGTGCATTCTATAGATATAACAGAAAACTTATGGGATATCTATAGCTAGTTTTATGGTCATAGCATTGGCTGTAAACACCAGAAATACATTTTTACAACCAATATTTAGCTTTTTATTACAAATATCTGTCGAAACTGATATTTGTTCAATAATTTTGTGCATTCCAAAATCCTGCCTATATTTAGACAAGGACTTAATCTCATTAATTTAAAGTCAGCCACCACAACCAATGCAATGACTGCACTGGAAACAACATGAAAACCTTACTGGAGGGTAAGCTGCAGGTGATATTGGTAACTTTTCGCTTGACAGCACTTAATATGGAAAGTTCACACTAAAACCAACCTGGCCGTCACCTATCTCCAAACTCAGGTTTATTTATTAAATTAATTCAAGCTGCAGTTATACTTTGATTTAGTTCCAAGGGAGAATGGACTTATTGACTGAGGTTACAGTAGGCTGAGTAACAGCCCCCCCTGATTAGGTGTCTTTAATGACATTGCTCACAGATGACAAACGGATTGTATGTTCAAGAGTAACCAAATGATAAACTTTACAGCTCTGTGTATTAAATAAATGGTCTACCCTTCACCTCTGGCATGAATAAAATGCATGCCTTCCTCTTTGGAGGAAACACCCCCACAACGGCCTGCTTTGCTGAAAATCTGGGCCCGTTGAGTTCAAACATTCATTCTAATGTTCGGAACCTTGGTGTCATCTTTGATAACCAGTTTAACTTTGATAAGCAGATCAGTGCCGTTGTGAAAGCAAGCTTCTTCCAACTCTGTCTCTTAGCTAAGACTAAGGCCTACTTTTCACAGGTCGATCTTGAAAAGACTATCCATGCCTTTGTTACATGTAGATTGGACTACTGTAACTCTTTATACATTGGCATGGATAAGTCATCAATTAACCGCCTTCAGCTCATTCAGAATGCTGCTGCTCGACTCCTCTCTGGCAAGAAAAAGCGTGACCACATTACACCAGTCTTGGCGTCCCTCCACTGGCTCCCAGTCCGCTTTTGCATTGATTTTAAAATTCTTTTAATCGCTTTTAAAGGGCCTTTGCAGCGGCTGCCCCTAGACTGTGGAACAGTCTCCCCATCCATATTAGAGCCTCCCAGACAATAGAGATTTTTAAATCTTCCTTAAAGACCTACTTCTTTGCCCTGGTGTTTCATCAATGAGCTCATACAAATCACAGGCACCTTAGTTTTTACTTTTTAAATTTTTACTGTTTTATTACAATGTTTTTCTATCTTTTTATTGTTTTTATTGTTATATTTATTTATTTATATGTATTTGTGTACAGCACTTTGATCGACTGCTGTCTTCTTGAAGGTGCTCTATAAATAAAGTTGACTTGACTTGACTTGTGCTTACAAAGGTTTGCTTTTATTGAGAGTTCTACAAGAGCACAGCACAAAAACTGAGAAGCATGTACAAAATGGCTTATTTAAGTTTGGGACCTGACGAAAGCCTGGACGAGCAAGAGATACTGATTCTTGATTGCATTATCTAAGTGTGTCTGACTATAAGTTAGATTTAAAGGCTAAATTTTGGTTCAAATTGTACAATATTCAGCTTTATCTACAGCAACTACAAGTTGCTTACAATTAGAAAAACACTAAATTTCAGGAAGGTCATCTGTGTCATAAATCATAAGTCAGTGTATAAAAATATGATGTCAATCAGTTTATCCCAAACCCTAACAGTTTATGTCTTAAGTATGCAGTCCTTTTATATTAAATCATTTAATTTGAGCATTTATTCTTTCATTTTATTTAATTATAATTTACTATTTAAGTATGAAGGCAATTTCCTCTCAGCAATTGATGCCATTATTGTGTTTTGGATGATTACTGATGTATGTAAGATTTAGAAAATTGCTAAGTATGGCTCCGTTTTCATTATGCTTGACTGAATTTAATAAAAAGTAACCAAATAACTTCATTATTCCTCACTCCATATCTAATTTTACATCTCCTTTTATCAGTCTATAGGTAAATTCACTGTCACTTTTATCTCGCAATTTTTATAGGTTTCATGATACGGAAGTGCTTTGGCAACAATTACAATAGCAGAGTTCTTGCTACCTTCATTCCCACTGTGGCGTTTATGAGAGCCTGAGACTACAAAAGCTGAAAAGAGCTTTGTCAAATGTTTCAGGTTTGAGATTTGTATCGGTGAATCCTGCTTTAAGGTATTAACGAATTTATCCTACAACAACCATACCTGGTAAAACAGTGTGTATTGTGTGTGTTTGTGCGTGTCTACGTGTGTGTGCGTGTGTGTGTGTGTGTGTGTGTGTGTGTGTGTGTGTGTGTGTCTCTGCTCTGCAAGAAGGTGCTGATTATTCCTATTAGAAGCATGTTGTGTTTCAGGCACAGTAACAGCAGTGTCATCTGCCAATGTTATTTCATGCTCGGTTGGGTGTGAATCAATTTCATTCCAGGGAACAATTACCCAAGATTGCAGATTTTTTTCCCCTCCCTCCAATCATAACATTTGAATCAAATCATTATGCAATGCTCAACTTACAGTGCCAGAGTGAAAACACAGCAGCGTCTCAAAGCTGTTATCATGTGATGTCTGTGACACACTGTCTCTAACAAAAAAAAAAAAGCTTGTTTGCAAGTTGCCATGTTTGTCTCAGATTCCCTTCATTTAAAACCACAAGAAAATATCCTGTTCTATGTTTTCCCTTCTGTTTCCTTTGGGTCAATAAATTCCACACATGACCTTGTTGAACTCTGTCTCAGAGCGTTTACATTGTTGGGGCAGGATAGTCAAACAGTACCCTGGATGGATTGGAGATAAAGTCTAACACATTCTCCTATTACTCACATAAAGAATGTCGGCCCCTTGGCGATGGACACACAGTCTGGATTCTTGGAGCCTCGTTGGGCCAACACTGTCAGTTACTTCTGGACTCAGAATGGGAATGAGGAGGCGGGAAGTTGGGAAGTCTAGCAGAAGAGCCATGCTTCAACAGTTAAAGAGGCTGATCAGATTGAGGTTGTGCACCTTCACTAACGCGGAGGTGTCATTCAAGCCCAGCTACCTCTAACTGGAGGAAAAAAGGTCCATCCATGGATCACTAACCAACACAGACAGGCAAGCGCACTCCAATTAGAACTGGCTGCAATGTATCCGCCCTGTCTTCCTCTGGCTCTTAGTTGGACAGGGACAGAAATACTGCTATGGGGTTAGGTTCAAGGTGAATATACTTAAACTAGCAAATCTTTAAAGACCAAGTGCAGTCTGACATGTTTTGTACTAACATTAATTCAAAATATAAGTGATGAAACTGAAGGTAGGCTTTTTCAGGGTAACATAAACTAAAATAAAGCTTGGTTGGACTTTAAAAAATGCAATGTTGTAAGTTTGATGGAACCCTAAAGCATTTATAAAATAATAATGACAAACACTTACCAGAATTGTTTACTTTTATTTCTCATAAAAAAAAAAAAATTAAACAAATTTACTTCTGGGACATCCTATAAGTATCCTATTAATTCTCTTTCTCTCTCTCTCTCTCTCTCAGTCTGCTCGTTTACTCGAGGAGTTACAGCAGTTTTAATCTCACACATTTAGTCTTTCACCACAGCTTCATGTTTTAGACAGGGTGACTGTCATCAATCAGTTTCCCCTTGACATCCTTGTCAAATTACAAAGTTATTGAAAAAAAATGACAAAAGAACTGTTAAAATTATAATATGAAAGGGGTTAAATGATTTCAAGACTGTGTTAAGGTGCATTTTGAACATTTTAATTTTCATACTGTTACATCCCCAGTAAAGACGCACTGCTTCGACCAATTGGAACCAAATTAAACAGAGTTTTGGATTTTTTTTGCCAAATTCTGCACATAAATACACAAAAGCCCTTTCAGGCTCTAAAAAACAAAGGAGGCTGCTGAAGGTTTCTCTCTATTACCACTTTCCCACCAAAATTTGAGGGTAAGTGCAGGTTTTTTTTCAACTGGGATAACCAACTTACAATCAGCAACTTTTCCACTGCCAGCAGACCGGGGTCTAATCGCCAGCAGAGGAGCTGAAAGTTTGTTTGTTTTTTACTCTGGTGAATCAAACTGATGTCATCACATTGATGACATCATCAGCGTGATGCACATGTCCATGTAAACAATAGCTGTGTTCGAAATCGTCCACTCATTCACTCACTCACTATTCCCTATGCAGTGTAAATGAAATAGTGGACTATATAGGGAATGACCAAATGACATTTCGGACACTACACTGAAATTTTCTAAACGTCGTAGCATCAGCTGATGAGCCGGTTATTCCTGTGACGGAAGTGGACGCGCCGAAATTCACGTAAACAAACCGGGCATTTGGGAGGATAAGTCGCAAATTTTGAAGCTGTTTACAGCCGCTAAAATACGTTAAAAAGCTACGCTATGAACGTTTTAAAGATACTCCAACGTTTATTTACATTTATGAATGAAAGCAGCGCCTAACAGCCTCCGTTCTCTTCTTCTTCTATGGAAAAACACGACCGCATTGCATTGTGGTATACGGGAGTACGGTATAGTGTACATCGCATGTACACTCAAATTTGCTGTGCATTGTGGGTATTTTGTAGTGCACTATATAGTGAATGAAATTAACTGCTGAGAATTCGAACAACACTACAAAATGGCGAACACACTATATAGTGCACTATATCCATGATAGTGAGCGATTTCGAACACAGCTAATAAGAAGGAGCATGGAAGCCATGGAAGCTGTTTACTGTACTTTGTACTTTTGTCCCTCTTTAAAATGGACAAACTCAACACAGACTGAACGACATTCAACAGCTGATGATACGATAGCGAATGGAATTTGTTACTGAGAAGGCAAAGAGTCACGTGAGTTACAGACTGAGGGAGTGAGCATAAAATATTGCTGTAGGTACTTCACACCAACGGCATTCCGTAAATTAGTGCAATCACCCAGGTGTCATGTTCCCACTGGAGCACTGGAGTTGAGCCAGTCAAAACCTGTGTCACTTGCAGGGTTAGTCAATGTGGGTCTAAATGCCACTTAGACCTTTTCCCACTGCCTACAAGGGTTGGGTATTTCCAGCAACGCCACGATTTGATACGTATTCTGATACAGAGGCCATGATACGATACTTATCCCGATACACATAAATTGTGAACATTGACTGTGCTTCTAACAGAATTCACAGCAGTTATTGTTTTTATTACATGAAGAAAAAGAACAAGCATGAGTTTTAAATAATTATTTAATTAAAGAACTTTAATTCAGGTCCCCAAGGATAGTAGACTTAAAGGGACTGTGAAGAGTTTCTAAGTAATTACAAAAAAGTCTCACTTTTAGATATATGCCTGATCGAAATACACACCTCGTCGCTTTGCATCCTGTTAGTTGTTGAAAAAAGAAGTTGTAAAGCAATGCAGAGTTCTGAGGAAGGTCCGAGCTGCATTTTTATTAGTATCAACAAACACATGCTCTGGCCTGGGTCACATCTTATGGTGTGTTCCAGTTGTAGTCAGAAGTAGGAATTTCCGGGTGCCGAGTAGGAAAATGCAACTGGAACATCCCCTGAAGTCGGAATTTCCTACTGGGAACTCGGTGAAACCTCGCCACCCCCGAGTTGACAATCGAAGATGGATGCCCCCAGTGTGAACAGTTATTTAGCTCCTGTAATAATCAATTTATTTGCACTTCTGACTGGGGTGTGTCGCTCTTGATCAGTTGTATAAACAGTATTGTTAGACTTATATTTACAAAAATGCTGCCATAGTGATAATCAAATTCGTCATGTGATATTTGTGAACAACAACGCAGGGCGTGCTAACAGCAGCTAGCTATAGCCTGGTAGATCGGCATGTTTTTTTCTGACTACAACTTGAACGCCAATAAGTCGGAGATGATGTCACTCCCAGTTCCGAGGTTACTGGAACGCAGCATTACGACAGCTGCCGTGCGTGCTCATGGGTAGCAGAGTCTTTTTGTCGTCGCAAATAGATTCTCGTCATAGCACCTTTAAGTTTAATTTTGAACATGTGTATTATCATGTGGCTTGGCTTCTACTATGAACTGTGCCTTTTTTAACATTACCCAAAGTGCATTTACAACAACTGTTCAAACACTGAGGCCGTATCAATTCTGTAGAATCCGTATCGATACACGTTTCCCCAAGTAGTGCATGACGATAGTTTGTTGTATCGCTATTTTGAGCACAGGCCTACTGCCTACAGGAGTTGATTGTTATTGGGCTTAAACAGGTTTTTGGACCAGTGGGACAAGGGCATATGGTGGTCTCACAGCCATGCTGACTCCTCCTATAACCCATCCAAATAAAGCCACCCAGACAAGCTAAGGCTACACTCCCTCCCTCCCTCAAACAAGCCAAAATGTTGGCATTTTGACGAAGGAAAACCAAGAGGTCCCCATCCACGGATGTGAACCTGCAGGCTCGCCTTGTGAACATTTCTGAGCTGAATGAAACATTATTTCTTTATTACAGCTGATATTACATCAGATTCAATAAACATAAAAGTATGAGCAGAAGTGCGACAAAAACTGGAAGTTGGAGACAAAAAGTCCTCTGATTATCTACAAAACAGTCTGCTTTCTCCAGACCACAGAGTGAGCTGAGAGAGTGCACTCCATTCAACAACATCATCTCATCTCTTGGACTTTTATACTGGCTGTTAACAGAGTAGATAAACTGCCAAGTGTTTATTTAGAGTAGCTACACCTACATTAAATGTTTGATATAGTGATGAGTGAGACAGTGAGTAGAAGGCTATGGTGAACTTCTGTTTCAAAAATACATTGTTGGACCACTGGCTTAAGATAAATATTTAAAGTCATTCTATTCTGCCCATAGGCCAGACCCACTGTTCAACAAACAATTGCACCTTGTTACCATCAATGTGAAGTTTTTGTTATCTTAAATTTAACAGCATTTTCTCTGCTTGTTGTCTCAATACTTTTCCAGACTGCCAGAGTTACTGTCAGGGAGCTGTAACAAATCTGGTAGAAACAAAGGAAGACTCTGTGGAAAAGACTCTTATACTTTAATATTGTAATATATTTGTTAACAGAAGAAACTTAGGATGTTAATTTTTTTTTCAAATATCTTAAACTCTTGTTTTTTTTCTCTATTACTGGCAGCAGGTCTTCTTTGATATCTAAACAAGATCTTATTGGCTTGTTTGTGACAGTTTGTCATTATTAGTGAGAAGAAGAAGTCTTTCACTGAGGGACAATGTCGCTTGTTCTATCATGGTAGTTAGCTGTGCACTTACAGATAGGCAGGAAGCCATTTGAAAGTAGAGGGTTGTGTAAATATGTGTAGTTTGGCCACTATGAGCACAAACATGAACAGGAGTGCTTTGTTTAAAGCTGTTTTGGTAATAATAATGGCAGAAGCAAAGTTGACACAGCTCCACAAATCTTGCAGCAGACATAAAATCACACAGAAATTCCTGAAGAGTAATTAACAGTCGGGGACCCAAAGTATGTTTTACAGTTGGACCATATGTTATTATTGTGTATTTATTATTATGACAGAAAGAGGGCATAGGCAGATTCTATGCTATTTTTTCTACCTCTGTCGTCATATTTTTTTCCCCTCTCAAATCTGACCACGAGGAAAATCAAAATTAACACTGGGAAACATTGGGAAATTAACATAAAGAAGTGATGATTCTTCTGACCGATCAACAGGATGCTTTGTGTGTAGTCCAGTGCGAGGCAAGTAATTGAGTTTCAGTTAAAATTCTGATTACGGCTCTCCATGATCATTGGCCCAATCACAGCGCTGCATGCTGTGCTCAATCTGTTTTGAGGATAAAACCCCACATTGCCCATGACCCTTCCCTTATTTCACTGCTCTCCTGGTCTAATCTGCAGAGTTAAGCCAGTTGAGCTGAATAAACACACTCATATTTCTGATGAACAGAGGATAAAACAGTTCAATGTCTGACTCATAGACCAGGCCTGAGTGAGGCTCTGAAAAGACAGAAAACAAGTACGTGTGCTTGGATTAACACCAAGAGTTTGTGTTTGTATCAGTCGAACTTGGCTCCTGGCCTGTTAATACATCCAGAGCTTCAGTCTAGAACGGTAACACTCCTGCTGTGTGTTTCAAAGTAAAATCCTGGCCTGTTTTATTCAGTAATGACACTAACCTTGTCTTCGCTCAAAGCTTTTTTTCTGAATATATTCCAGATCAGTAATTTAGTTACCGACTCCTCTGACTCACAAATTCATCTAGCACGATCTCAACATCCCTTCTAAAGTCTTTCTTCACAGCACAGCGAAGCAAAGTGTTGTACCACTGTTTAAATGAAGGAAATATTAATAATGTTGATTTTTAATAACATGCTTTTCTCTTTACGCCCCACCCCCACCTGCCCTTCTTCAAAAGCACATTTTTTGTGTGTGTCTGCATGTCAATTAGGACGACTGTGTTTGCAATATGTTTTAAGGGAATTCAAACAGTTTGCAGAATTTATCACACAGCTGTAGCTTCAATAGAAAAACATCTATTTCATCAATTAAAATACTGGTACATATGTTGTAAAATCAATGAAAAACTGTGTTTAATAACCATGATCTCAATATAAAGCAAAACAACTGTGATAATATGTGTGATGACATTTTTTCAATAATCCAGAAACCCAAATTTATCCCCACCATTTGGTGTTGGATTGGTATACATGGTACTCCAACAGGCCTTAGGTTAAAGGATAAGTTCGGTTTCTGCAGCTTTCACATTGTTTATAGAATCAAGTAGAACAATATACTCACCCAGAAGGCTTTCCTGATCCAAACAGTGCTTCAGGAGATATTTAGATCCAAAATCATGCGGTGGACATCCGTATAATGGTAGCACATAGGGCATACAGCACCGCTCCTACAACTGCATTGTCCAAAAACTCATTAGCTTCACCAATATTTCATCACGGTCCGCTCGCGCAACTCCTCCAAGACAGTCAGGGGTCGCTCCACCCATGTTTTTGTGACTGTGCTGACCTCTGAACTGGAAACTTTCTTCACGGCTGCCGCACATGCGCAGTACGGCTTCCTCCTTTTGATGAGCTCCTCATCTGTAAACTCTGGCTCAAAACTGTAAGGACACCCATCATATTCAAAGTTCTCATTCACAACATCGTCATCCAATAGATAATCGTCCATTTTGCACAAAACTGGAAGAAGAAAGTTGTTCAGTACCCGGCGGTCGCCACTGAAACAATGAGCCGTACTGCGCATGCGCGGCAGCCGTGAAGAAAGTTTCCAGTTCAGAGGTCAGCACAGTCACAAAAAAATGGGTGGAGCGACCCCAGACTGTCTTGGAGGAGTAGCGCGAGCGGACCATGATTAAATATTGGTGAAACTAATGAGTTTTTGGACGATTAATGCAGTTTTAGGAGTGGCGCTGTATGCCCTATGTGCTACCATTATACGGATGTCCGCCGCTCGATTTTGGATCTAAATATCTCCTGAAGCACTGTTTGCATCAGGAAAGCCTTCTGGGGGAGTATATTGTTCTACTTCATTCTATAAACAATGTGAAAGCTGTAGAAACCGAACTTATCCTTTAAATTGTGTCACGTTTTCCATTCCCTGTAAAAACTTACAAAGCAGTAATTTTTCAAAGTCCAAACAGAAGCAAATGATAATCCCACTACCTCCAAAGCTTATCATGTCTTTGCTTTGTCACAGAGGAGCACCTTGTGTGCACACAGAAACCCAGATTTTCTCCTGATTTCTTCCTCTCATGCTTTGTGAACCTTTTCCTGTCCATATCACACAGATCCCCAGCTGCTTTCAAGAAGGCTCCCATCATCAAGCCCTGATTTTGACTCAGGTCTCCAAACTATCAAATTGACAAAGAAGAAGCTATTTCTGAAAGAGGCATGAGAGCATAAAAAAGCAGAGGAGAACAAGAATCGATTGAGATCCTCTTTTTGCAACATTGGGGTTGTGTGATGTGGTGTATTGTACGCTGCATCAACCTTCCACCCACACTTTGCAGATCTAAACAGACACTGTGCTTGTTGTTGATCGTGTTGCCACAGCAACATTTCTATTTATCCTGTGAGACAGCTACACAAATAGATGAAGTGCAACAACATGACATTTTCTGTACTTCAATTACTTTGTGGGGCTGGGCCACGTGGGTTAAAAGCCAACAAACCATAACTTTCCCTGACATTTCCTCCCCCCACAGTGACCGTTGATGGATTCTCCCTGACAAAGCATTCATTATCGCCGAGAACAGAGAGTGCACTAAAATCTCTTCTCTTTTCTTCTCCCCTCCATCCTCTGCCTCACTGTCCAAATCGAGATGAACTCAGCTGCAGAAACAGAATGGGCTCCGCGCTCAGCGTCAGAGGAGAAAAAAGCACTGAATTGCTGCAGGACATTCGCAGGCAAACAAAAAGTATATCCTTATTGCAGGGTGGCTATTGTGGTGCAGTGGGCAAAGGGGCATATCAAATGGAAACAACTGCTCTGTGCCAGCTCCGATTTGATCCCGCTACAATGAGAGAGGCTGCTATGGAAATGAGCTATGATGGCATGCCATTGAAGATTAGCTTCCTTTTATCATTTATCTCAGAGTTCAATGCACTGAGGCTCAGTGGTCCAAGATGCAGAGAGTCACCTTACATGGCAGGCAATTCCCCCCAACCCCTCCCCAAAAGCCCTCTGGAGGGATGTAGCTAAATGTGAAATTCCAACAGCTCAATCTGAGAATCAGTTTGTGTGAAGATTGAGTATCACCTCTGGTCAGAAATAAAACCTTTCCTGCCTTTTTTGAATGACTCTTAAACCCGCAAAGATGCAAAAGGAAACAGTTTACATGCAAGGCTTGGTGCATGGCCTTATCACATCTCTCTTACATGGATGCAATCACACGCACAAAATTCACACTTACACACATACACATAAGTCTTATCCACCCACAGGCAGGGGACTGATTGTCTGATAGCATTAGCATTCCTGCCCAAACCTGATAGAAGCAACACAGGAATCGGGCTCACTTCAAGGGGTTCACATCACAGGCAGAAACACATCCATTCACCGCGGACAGGCTAATAAATAAAAGAGTAACCCTGTGGCAGTAACAAGCCTATAAAGTATAGCTATGTTTTACAAGTGCATGAGACGGACGGCCCAGAAAGATGGTTACCTTGTGAGAGTGAGCCGCTCTGTACTTTACAAGGCTGATAGGAGAGTGTGACTCTATCTAATACTGAGCTCTGCAGCAGATTGACTCCCTTCATCATGATATAAAAATCTCAGAGTGTCACAGTGAGAGTTATCATGTTTACACTTGGAACTCCAGTCATCTGTATGCTACAAAGTATATAGTGCAAGTGGAAAATATTAAAAAAATCTCAATAATCAGATGCTTATGGGTTATTCGGTGAATTCAACCAGAGGTCCCATGGTGACTGACTCAGATTTGTCTTTGAACAAGTGTGTAAGTGCCTCTACATATTTAATCAACATGGTGTAAGATCTTAAGGGTTTCTGAACTATGGGTTTTTAAAAAGGCGGGTCACGCATATTTTGAAACTTGTGAATTGTGTACGTTTCTGAGTAGCCAATTTTGGATGCCAATATCTGCTTTGGTCTTTGTTGTTGATTCTTTTTAGTTCGCCCCTCTACTGTAGAAAGCAACCTTGGGTTCCTTGAAAGGCGCTACATAAATTTAAGTTATTATTATTATTATTATCTCTGAAACAAGCAAATATTTCTGACTGAAAATTGCTTTCTCAGGTTATTTTGGTCCCATGCTTGTAGATTATGTCAATAGAAAAGGCCAGTCTCTTCTACTTTTTGAGTTATTGGTCTCCAAACTGGTGAACATTTAATGTGTGAAAATAGAAAAATCTATTTTCAGGGGGGCCAGTGTCAGCCAAGAATCATTTACGACAGGCTATTAATGCTGAGTTACTTCAATTTGAAGACAGACATGTCAGCAGGAAGGAACCTGACTCCTGAAAGGTCTTAAATTCGAATTTATGGGACTCTAAAAATGGTTCTGGCCTAAAAAAATACACATTTTGATCAATTTCTTTGCTGGGAAATTAGCCATGTGGGCAACTACCCATGGCCACTGAACATTTCTTCGCCTCTTTCATATTAATTTTATTTCTCAAGATTTTATTTTTATTTATTTATTTATTTATTTACTATTATTTTTTTTTTTTTTAAATGTATATTTTTGGGCATTTTGCGCCTTTATTGATAGGAGAGAGACAGTGTTCTCATTTTTTAATCATTTTTTAATGAAAGATGGTGTTTCCATAGTCCTCTTACTCTTTTAATTATTATTTTAGTCTTACTTCCAGTGTTCCCTCATTTTTTAATGAAAGATGGTGTTTCCATAGTCCTCTTACTCTGTTTTCTGTTAGAATCTCTTCTTCATGGTTTGTATGTGTGTGCAAGTGAGTGCTTGTGTGCGTGTGCTGTATGTGGATTGCAAGGGTGGGGGTGAGGGATGGGAGGGATGGGAGGGTGGGTGGGTTGTAGTTTTCATTGTATTTAATTGTTTACCTTTGATTGTTTTAATTTTATTTTCTTCATTTCTGTGTGAAAATTTTCTATGAAAAGTGCTATACAAATAAAGTTTGATTGATTGATATTTAACAAGAAAAGCACTAGGAGAGCGTGGTCCTCCGCCAGCACCACAGTCCTCACCTATATTTTGATTTTCACCATAAATATTAGTCCTACCTTTATTTTATCTAAATATTTAGATTCCTTGACCATGAACACATACAAATATGCACAAATACCTAAAATAGGCCTATATCGCAATGTTAAAGAATCCTTTAAAAAATTCCTAGATCCAGACGGTGATCTGGATCACGCTCAAAATCTGATCATTTTTCCCAATCCGGACATTTCCTCAAAATTTCATCAAAATCTTTCCATAACTTTTTCAGTTATGGTGCTAACAGAGAAATAAACAAATAAACAAACAGACACCAGGAATAACATAACCTCCTTGGCGGAAGTAAATATTTTAGCAAATGTCAACTTTTTGTGCTTTGACCGCTGTCACACTACAGGGAGTGCCAATATTTTCGGTTTAATCTGATGAGCATTTTCATTCTCTTAATTTGAAAGGCATGTGATCACCTTTTTAATGGATTGCATCAGTTTTACTTACACAAACATGTAGTTTTTCTCTGTCAACATAAAATGATCTTAAGAAGGACAAGGCCATTGTTGTGTTGGACTTTGCTGAGACCTAGTTTTGTTGTTCAGGATGGGGTGTCAGGTTTTCACTGGGACAATGCCCATGCTACACTTCACCCATTAGTGGTTTATAAAAAATTGGTGGGTGGGCTTCAGCATGTCTTGATTTGTGTGATATCAGATTACCTTAAGCATGACACAACTGTTCATGTCTTCATACACCGAGCTTGAACTTCCATTTGTTAGAAACCTCCTCTCCTTCAGTGATGGAGCAGTGAGCCAATAGAAAAACTCTAAAATCTTCTCAAACCACTGCAATCACCAGAGAGATACTGGAATTGAATCAGAGTGGTATTTTTTTCCCAACCTCACATGTCAAAGAGTTCATGTGCAGCACTGGTGGAACAGTCAAACATTTAGATGGAAGAGCCACCTTCAGGCCTCTACAGTTGGACAGATTCTTACAGCTTCTCAGATGTGATTGGTCACGTGCCAACATTCAGAGTCAAGATTTTCTTCATATTAATGGCTGACGTCTTCTAAAACAACAAAAACTTTGACTTGCCAGCAAGATTTGAAAAGCAGCCAATGTAACTAGTACAAGGCCCACAAATCCTTTATCCCAAAATTAATAAACTCACAGAAAATGAAAAGGGTCTCAGCTGATGTTCATTTTACTGTTGTTGGCACAGTGCCGCCAGCATCTGAGGTGGATGATGCTGAATTACAGCCTGGGAAATATGTTTTAATGCATCTATGATAAGGACTGGTTTACTTTGCATTGTTGAGCAGTCAGATGAAAACAGCAACATGTTCATGAACTTCATGAAGCAGTCACAGACTGGATTCTCTCATGGCCTGCTTCTGCCTGCTGGGTGCCATTCAGAACATCATGTGTGTCTGCACTTGAGCTCCAAGGACAAAGTGTAAGTCCTCTTGACACAACATTAATTCAGAGGAACCTGCCATGATTCAGAAAATGAACTCATGTTTTACCAGTATGGTACCCAGTTCTCCATATAATTACCAATATAGGACTAGAGAAAGAGTAGATACTGTCCACCTTTCTCTTAGTTGCAGAAGAATGCATGTAGAAAATATTAACATGAGGTGCTGTTTTGGTGGAGTGGTAAGCAAACTGGAAGGATTCACATTCATACTTCTGCTGGTCCCTATTTGAATCCACCCTGTGGCCAGTTAGCAGAGTGTCTTCCCCTACTCTCTCTCACCCCCTTTCACATGCCTATCCACTAGGGGTGTGAGAAAAAACATCGATTCACATAAGTATCTGGGTTTTTTGCTTGACCATTTTTAAATTGAATATTTTTGGTTCAAAAATCTTTTTTTTCCAAATTTAAATGCTTTATTTTAGTCTGTTTTAATAAGACACTTTTGAATGCAAGCCAGGCTTTTGAAGACAGAGAATAAACAGCTGGTTAAAATATATTGCTGAATAAATCCTAAAAACAAACTCACATCTTTTTCACTGGTGTTAAAAAAGCTAACTAAAAATTGCAAAAATCGTCAATATCTTAGAATCGCAATTTAAATCGAATCAGCATCTTAAAAAAAAGTTGTAAAAAAATCAAATCGGGGGAAAAGCGTATCGTCAAAGCCCTACTATTCACTGTCTCATTCTCCTGTTAAAGGCACAGAATGTCCAGAAGCAATCTTTTAAAAAAAATAAAAAAAGAACACACCATTATGAGCCATTATGATGCTCTGTCAGTTAGTTTTACATTAGACATCGCTCAGAGTAATACATATAGACAATCTCTAAATGAATTATTCCAATTATGTGAGTTTTGAAGACCATGTTTTTCTGTTATCAACTGGCATTGTGTCATAGATAGATAGATAGATAGATAGATAGATAGATAGATAGATAGATAGATAGATAGATAGATAGATAGATAGATAGATAGATAGATAGATAGATAGATAGATAGATAGATAGATAGATAGATAGATAGATACACTTCATAAAGTTAGGTTTTCACAGTTAAGTTTTCACTTCTGTACTATACCTTCTAGGGCTGAGACGATGCGCTTTTCTTCCGATTCAATTTTTAAAAAATTTTTTTAGGTGTCAATTCAATTTTAATTGCAATTCTACTTTAACACCAGCTAAAAGATGAACAATGGTGAAGCCTACAGACTTTATCAGGAAAAATACACATCTCATGTGAGTCCGTTTTTAGGATTTATTCAGCAATATATTTTAACCAGCTGTTTGTACTCTCTCTTCAAAAGCCTGGATTGTATTTAGAAGTGACTAATTAACACAGACTAAAAAGAAGCATTTAAATTTGGGGGAAAAAAAGGTTATTTAACACAAAAATGATTTAAAAATAGTCAAACAAAAATCCTGATACTTATGTGAATTGATTTTTTCTCCCACCCTTAATACTGTCTTTACAATCAAGATACTTATTCACTAGTCTACAAAGATCACATCAAGAGGATGAGCTACAGCAAAAAGCGATTATAAAAAACCAGCAGTGGCTGCCGTGAGGCTCCAGCCTGGCTGTCATTCCACATCCACGCCTGGCGGACACAGCACAGATGAACAAAATGACTCCATGTCAGTTCCAACATATGCACGTCAAATACTGGATCCAAAACACGCCCAGTAGACACAGCCTTTTAAATTTACCCAGCGTCTGTTACACAAGAAGAACTGAGAGCCAACCAATCAGAACAAAGTAATTCAGTGGCCTCAATTACAGGGAATGTCTGAGCAGCCAAAACATTGGCCTCAGCATGTCAGCGTTAGCCCCACTCCAGTCCACAGAGACCGCAATCAACAGCACGCAACACAAATATAAACACATTAGCTTTAATTAGATTGTGGCCAGCACTTTGACTCCATCAAATCTAATACATATTATGCTGGATGTAATCCAGCTGGTTGCCATGGCATTGTTGCCTCTGCAGTTGGGGGTCTGGGATGGAAAATGTGCTGCCGGGGACACAATGATTTGTTTAACTGGCCAGAGAAAAGAGAGCGAACAAGACTGCAAGTATTGGCTGGTAACAATTTATGTTTTATGTTGGTGTGCAAGCATAAAAGTATATCTGTCATTGTTTTATCCGGGTGGGTTCAAGTTTGTGTGCGTGTGTGTGTGTGTGTGTGTGTGTGTGTGGGGGGGGGGGGTCTGTTGGAGAGTGAATTATTTTAGAGGTGGGGGGTTGTTTGTAAATGTATGACCATGCAAAGCACAACTGCGTGTCACATCAAGCATATGCTCCCCAGCAGCTCTGCCATCAGAGCGAGGGTGGGCTGCAGCACACAGCAGGACTCTCTATGACATGATCCAGAGGGACAACATGGAGCACGGTCCCAGGGGCCAAAGATCTCTGCCCAGGACTTGAAGAAGGCTGGAGATCTGCTTGTGGTCTCAATGTCAGTCTGTGTGTTTGGGTGAGAGGGAGTTGGACGTCAGCACACATAAGCTCCATGACTACAATGGAAAAGATTGCATTCCTTTGTGTTGATATGGTAACCAGCCATACAATTTAATGCCAACATCTGGCACACCTACCTCCTTATTCTGATAAAAAAAAGAGAGCAGAGAAAATTGACCAGATGGACAAACTCTGATCTATGTTCGTGATCAAACATGTTGGTTTTGTGGGAGAATTATGTCAAGAGATGCATAAAAATACTGGCATTCGTATCAACTAAATAATTTTCAACATTGGTATTGTCACTGGCTCTTAAAGGTGCAGTGTGAAAAATGTGGCATTTTATACATCCACCGCATTTTGGCAAACAGAAACGGTGAATATACGAGATATATGTTTCAATTTGTATGTACAGTCCGTCAAAATAGGAGTACAATCATCCCCATAAAAAGTTTGTTTTATTTTTATTTAGTCAGAAACATTTTTATTAAAAAAATTACATTACCGCGGGCCGCTGTTTCGTGTAGGCCGACATATTGATCCGCCCTGTTGTCTACGGGTGGTTTTTAGGGACAACAAGAACGAAACGGGAATCTGTCCGTCGGTTCTGAAATCTACCTGGAATGCAGGTGAAGAAGAGGAGAGGATGGCAGTGGATGCATAGAAAGTTGTTACTCTTTCCTAGGGATTCAAACTGTGTGTATAAAAACACACACAACATAAATTGTGTGCTGTGTTCAGGATCCTTTTTGGTCTTCACAGGATTCCGTTGCTCAGCGACGTGACGTTTCGGCTACGGTTAGGTTCATCTAGACTCTGAACGCTAGATGTCGCTAGAATGTCAAGTTCTACACACTGCACCTTTAATTTACAATCCATGGTTACTTATACCAGTGATATTATCCCTTATGCTTACTGATCCAATTCCTTATTTATTCCTTTCTCAATTCCTGTGATTTTTCTGTGAACATGTAAACAACTTCAAACAAACAGCTCTCCCTATTTAATGCTGTGCTTAGTTGCCTCTTGTTTTAGCATGCTCGTGGTGTTTCACACAGCCGGAGACATTCTGTTGTACTGTTGGTGTCTCATTTTGTAGTTTAAGACACCCTTAAGGATGCTTCAGTCTCCTGTGCACACTGATTACTGTCTTGATGCCTTGGTGGCTGGATATGCCTCAGACAAGAGCATTACATAATTGACTCTTTAGGATATGAAGAACTTACTGATTTATAAATAACTAAATAAATAAAGCCAAATTGGTTCTGGATTCCCATGCCTCACTGAAATGAAGCTTATATGAAAATTAAGGAAATAGATTATTGTATTAAGTTGCACCATAATGCTCACATTTTTGACTTTCAAGATATACTATACTTGTTTCTATTTTGGTGCATACATACCTGCACAAAAATGATATGTAAATGTTTTCTAATTTATATGGGCACATGTTTATACCCAAACAAAATAAAAAATCAGCCTGTGCACTTACATGAAGTATGTTTTCTACAAAAAGTTAAGCACATGCAATATTACTCTTTATGATTTGATCTATTGAGAAATAGCCGTATTTCCCTGCCACTTCTGATGGCTTAGTTTTGTTTGGTTTTTTTGTTTGTTTGTTTTTTTGGGCAAAGATTTATTTAACATCATTCCAGGTATATTTTTGACCGTTAAAAGATAATTGTCCCCACACACAAATGTTTATTCTGTTATGATGATGGATTATTGCATCAGTTTCTGATTTGAAGTGTGTATTGCATAATTAGGTCACATTAGATCAATTTATGTGTTTGAAAGGGGGGAGTCTTTCCTGTAAAGACTGGTTAAATGGAGTAAATAAATGTGTAATACTGTTTGTTACACACAAAGTTTATTTCTATATTACTGACTAAAATCAAATGCTGGTTCAATACAAACTTCCTAACATTAAATCTACATTATTCAGCGTTGACAGTTTCTCCCTCACGATGAACAGCTACTCTGCTTCCCCTCCCCCTCGGGTTAAGAGTCAGGGTGTCATCCTCAACAGCCCACCATTATTCCAGCCCCACATCAACAACATCACCCAGTCTGCACTCTTCCATCCACAAAATATTGATCGACTCGGCCCCTCCCTCATCCCCCACATTGCCTACTTATCCACAGTCGTTGTCACTTCCCATTTTGACTTCTGTAACCCTCTTCTCTTTGGCCTCCCTCAAAAGTTCTTCCATAAACTCCAGCTGGTTCAAACTCTGCTGCTCGTATTATCACCATAATCCCCTCATATCCTCACATCCCCCCCAACCTACAGCAACTCCTCTGGCTCCTGGTGGCTAAGTATTGAATTCATACTCCTCCTGTCTATCTCCAACCTCACTCCTCCAATATCTGTCCGACCTCCTTCACATAGCCACTCCAGTCCTCTTCCTTAGAACCTCCGCTACCTCCCTCCTACTCACTGTGCCTCCTTCTTGCCTCAGCAGCATGAGGAGCTTTCAGATGCTCTGCTCCCCAGCACTGGAACTCTCTGCCACCAGAAACTCAGACTCCCTCTCCATCTTCAAATCCAGACTTCAAAACGGCCATCATCCTCTCCACAGCTACCTTTTTCCATCTCTGACAATTAATTTTATTGTAGTTTGATACTATCCACTGTTGTTTCATTTATTCAAAAAAGGCACTTTTAAAGTAATATGTACTATTATTATTATTATTATTATTATTATTATTATTATTATTATTATTATTATAAGTAGTAGTAGTAGTTGTAGTATAATTATAATTATATAACAGTATAATTATTATAATCAGTATGTCGTCCCTGCTACATGTATGTTGTCTACATGCGTGGGTTCTTTCTGGACACTCCAGCATCCTTTCATTAGGGCTGGGAGATATGGCCTAAAAATAAAATCCCAGATTTTTTTCCCCACAAACTCAATTTATGATTTTAGTCATTTTTTTTCCTCTCAAAGCAAAAAAACTCTTACCTGACAAGCCAGATGGACAGCTCAATATATCTACCACAGAAATATTTCACTAGTCCATCTGGGTAGGAGCCCTTTGAATTTGTTTTCAGGGGCAGAACGTTCAAAAAAAACACAAGCTTGTGATTGGACAATCGTTTGGCTCGTAACATTCATCACAGACCAACCCACATCAAGCAGGGTTGCCTCCAATAATGTAGCATACATAGCGGCTAATGTAGCGGCTAATGGCTAACAACAGTTAACAACAGTTCATGGATGTTAGCCATAGCAGCTAACTTAGCCGCTAACAGCTAACAACAGTTAATGACCGTTAGCTGTTAGCCACTAACTTAGCTGCTAACAGCTAACATCCTTTTATTATTGTCTTACACTAAATTGTACCACACAGATGATTCATTTAACACTTATATGTCACATGTACCTCGGCAAAGACAATCATTACAAGTAAACTTCTGAGGAGGGCAGATTTCGCCAATTTTCACTAGGTAGCCATGAGGACAATAGGCTAATCGGCATGTCCGTTCTCAACTTCCAGTTCTCAACTTCCGGTCGTCGTCACGTCCGCATTCTGCAGCTCCTGCCTCTCTTCCCTGATTGGGCCGTTAAAAATTCAGCCGAGTGAATTCGTTGGACAACGGAGGCTGGCAAGACGGACGGTGACACAAAAATGACAAATCAAGTTCTACCTTTATGTTGTCAAAACATATTTCTTGTTAACAAGCTTGTTAACATGTTTCTCTCTGATAATTATTGAATTTAATTAAAAAATAAATAAATACAAGCCCTATAAAAGTGCTTGTGCAAAAAAAAAAATCTGTATTTTTATCATTCTTCTATATTCTAATCAGTATATTGCCCAACCTTACCACCCACTGGACAAAAACATGCTCATTAAGTTGATTGGCAATACCAAATTGCTTTTAAATGTTGAGCAGATAATGGATGGACGGATGGATAAATTCAATGATGGCACAGCAGCTATTAATGT
Organism: Scarus forsteni; assembly: GCA_036419115.1. Taxonomy (NCBI): domain Eukaryota; kingdom Metazoa; phylum Chordata; class Actinopteri; order Labriformes; family Labridae; genus Scarus; species Scarus forsteni. The sequence goes on from JAZDUH010000354.1 coordinate 13,041,433, forward strand.
CCAACTAGGATGTTCAATTTATTTTGCACTTTACACAGAAGTTATTTTGAATAATTTTCCAGAACGATTCAGAGTTGTGTCATCAGCAAATAGAACAAATGTAGCAATTTAGGAGCATTACATACAGGGGTGGTAATTCCAGCTGAGAATCATCATTTACTAGCTGAACTCACCAATATGAATTTGTCTTTTTTTGCCGAACTATTCCCTTATTATCTTCCACTCTTTTCTGTATGCCTCAAAAAAACAAAATACATTATTCTGTCATAAAAAGCAGTAAGCACAAATAATAACCAAGAAGTCAAAGATGTGATCACCGCAGATATGGGGTGAAAGAAGTAAAAAGTGTGGCTAAATTTTCCACAATATGATGCTGACTCTACAGTGTCTGTATGTGGGATTCTGTGACAGCAGAATAAAACTGTGGAAATATATGTGTAAATTATGATCAATGATCATGATCATAATGTCATATTTTCTTCTGTTAATGTAAAATGAATTTTAAATTAAGTATTGCTATGCTGAAATAATTGAAGACTAAGTTTGACTTGAGAATCCTCTCTCACAGTCAAGTTGTGCTGAAGTTAACTTTACCGGTCATGAAAGCAGAGTGTGAAAGGCCTCAGATGACGGTTATGCAGCACAGAATAACCCGACACACAGAACACCCCTCAAAAGTCACAGCCGCAGCCTCAGCAGCTCTCCTGCCAACGGACACAATGCGTGACGTTCAGAGTATTTGCTGTTGTAATGTGCAAACATTACTGTTGGAGCGGCTCTGGCTTCAGCTTGCACTGGTCTCTCTGCCCCTCCAAACTTGGAGTGTAGCACCCAAAAGCTATATGCAGTTAGGCGTCTCTAATCCTGTAATTACCGGCCCATCAGCACCTAGTAAAACCATAATTGGAACCAGCTGTGTATTTGTTTTGTCCTTTTTGCTCTTCCAATTTGCACCATGACCAATTTGACATTTGCAAATGCATCTCTGGACCTTCAATTTAGCCAGTTTCTTTTTTAACTAGTTGAGACAATTTGATCATATTAGTCCAGAAACGTGAGCCAAAGAGGGGAGGAAACATTATCAATATGGTGACCTCTGCTCGAACATCCAATGGTTCCAAAGTTAATTCTGGCTAGCTGGGTATGAGTCAGACATGAGGTCCAAATGTACAGCGAAGCAAATAATAACCTGGCTGACAAAAAAGATAGAATGCATAATGGAGATGCTTGAAGGGAGAAAGTAAAGGTTACAAAAAAACAAACAGAGAGAGAGCAAAAAAAGTGAAAGTTAGGTCTGGCAGAGAGAGATTGGAGTTTCATTTATGAAAACATTTCCCAGAGGCAGTAACTCTCTGGGAAGAAAAACTGTGTTCTTTGTATTTATTTAATAACCAAGCCTGCATACTATCATCTATTAAAACTCACAGAACATATTTGGGGTGATTAAATCCAAATGCAGGATATTATCAGGTCTAAAAAACACTTACAGTAATAGTGTCTTTTTTAGCATATGTTGGCACAGCTTGTGCACACAATCCCAGTTTTCTATGCGTGGTGAACATGTAATCTTGTCTGTAACAATTTCCTCAAAAAAAGGTTTTTGTTGCATGGCATACAACAAACCCCATTCATACTAAATTGGAACATTGTGTAAAACATAAAAAATAAGAATACAATGATTTCAAACCCTTTTGAACAACATTCGGTTGAAAGCACTACAAAGACAGGGTATTAAATGTTCCCACTGAAAAGCCTTGTTTTTTGAAAATGTACAATCATTTTGAATTAGATGCCAGCAACATGATAAAATTACCTTACACAGGAGCCATAAAAACTGGAAAAGTAGAGAAATGATCAAACAGCCCTGTTTAGAACATTCCGCAGGTGAACAGGTAATCACAAACAGTTGTGTCATGACTGGGTATAGAAGGAGTATCCCCCAAAAGCGTACACATTAAGATGAGGCGAGGTTCACTGTTTTGTGAACTACTGAGTGAGCAAAGAGTCCAGAGGTTTAAAAATACTTTTCCACATACTGTATAGTTGCAAGGAGTTAGATGGATTTCATCATCTTCAGCCCATAATATCATCAAAAGATGCAGAAAACCCTGAGATTCTCGGTATGTAAGAGGCAAGGTCCAAAACCCAATACTGTTTTAGAAATCATGGACATTTTATTCTCTGGGCCAACAGGAAAAGGACCATCCAGACTGTTATCAGAGCAAAGTTCAAAGACCAGCATCTGTGCTGGCATGGGTGTGTTAGTGTCCATGCCATGGGTAACTTGCACAACTCGGAAGGCAACATCAGTGCTGAAAGATACATAAAGGCTTAGGAACGACATATTCTGCCATACAACAACACAGACCCCGGATCATTGAGACCCTTGATAATTATGATCTTCCTGAACTGTTAAATGTGTCCAGTTTCCAAGGACAGAAATTAGTCTTTGTTGCTGTTGAACTTTTAATTTTCATTTTCATGTACACATAGTGCTTTTATCAACAGTGACCACCACTATCATTATTTGTGTTGTTCATCATAATTTATATTCCATCCTCAAATTAAATGATATAGGAGAAATACATTTTAAAAAGTGTATAAAAAACAGGGTGCATAATTCTAGAAATCATTTTGTGAGCACAGATGCAGTCAATTGTTTACTATTACAGAGAAGATACTCCCCACGACCACACTAACCTTCACTTTTATTCTGTTTCCCTTGTGAAGGTCACTGTTTACTTTCCTCTCTCTGTTTACATCACATTTCACAGTCTGTTGCTTCATTCTCATCTAACGGCATGAAGGCTCCTCCGTCTGATTTGCCAGAAATGAAAGCAGACATGACAGACTAAATGACTTCAATTCTACTGCCGCATAGAGATACATGTCATCAGTGGAAAACACACAGAGGATAAATAACATATAAAACAGCGGGGAAACCTATCAAGAAATACAGTCACAATGCAATAAAGCTGCAAAACAACACAATACACATGATTAAAATTGTTTATGAAGGTGAAATTGAAACAGTTATTAATTTTTGCCTGAATTTGCTTGTAGCTGCATGCCGGGTGCAAGTTGGTGGGATTTTTATATGATTTACATAAAACAGTCTCCTTGCAATGGTATATCTTAGAAATGGCTGTCACTTGAGCAGCTGCATGTAAAAAATATCACTTTACAACAAAGATTGTTTGCCAGAATATTGCTCACTTTATCCAGCTAAACCTTTGCTAGGTTTTATTGCTTATGTTGTAGTTTGATAACCTTCAGTGCCTGCAAGCAGTGACCAGCTAGCAGTGTTGGGAGTAATGCATTGCAAAAGTAATGTGATTAGTGTAATGCATTCCTTTTTAATTTAAAATACTAATGTAAGGCATTAAAAAAACAGTAATATTTTACTCGATACAAATGTCAGTAATGCAAGTTACAATGCATTTTTAATTTAACCAGAAATGAAGAGGTGTTAGGTTTTTTGTTTGTTTAAATACAAATTCGCCAAATACTCCATGAGATCGGCGGAGGAGAAAAGTGCTGCACTAGGCCTAAAGTTACAGTATCTCTAACACAATTTACCAGAATTGTACCTTTTGTCTGTTATTGCTAATATTGTCACTTGTATTGTGCCATGAGCCATCAATGTGGCTATTATATTCTACTGTTTTTAGCCTTTAGCCGAACTCAGTCAGATAGCCACCACATCACCTTCCACTGGATGTGTAATGATGTTTGTGAGTGTAATGAGCTACATTTAAAATGCCAAATACATATTTTCTGTTTTTTTGACGAGAGTAACAAAGTAATGCGATAATAGTGTAATGCCTTCCATTTCAAATACAGTATTATTATAATGCAACTAATTACTTTGAAAAGTCAGTAACAAGTAATAAATAATGCATTACATTTTTGAAGTAACTCAAATAACTCAAGCTAGTTTGCAGTAACACTGCCAACTAGCTTAGTTATTTAAAGTAGCTTTGTTGCTTCTTAAATTGATACTAATCAAGTAAATAGTATAAAAACTAAAAACTGGAGGGTCATCTTGAACAGAAGCCTGGGGCCTTTTAAATTTATAAACAAAAGAAAAAGTTTTAGCAAGAGTAACTTCCTTAAAAAATGTCAATAAAGAGCACACAAATCTGGTATAAATGTGGGAATGGCAACCAACAAATCCAGTTCATACCAAAGCATATCAAAGCACATATTTAGGCATTTCAATTAGGTTCCAAACACTAAATTTTTTTAGTTTTTTACCCCCCAATGAGTTGCCCAATACTGCACATACTTTTAAAAGTTTTAATTCAGCAAAACACCGACAAGCACCCTAATTAGAAAAACAAACAAAACCTAATTGTGATAGCAGTTACAGTTGATTCAAATCAACAGAAGGAGGATATGTTGAAAGACAAAGAGGACAGAGAAGAGGATCAGAATAGATGTGAGACACTGCAGACATCACCAGCTAATTAACGGGAATTCCAAAATAGGGATGGAGATTTAAAAACAATCCCAGTTGAGAATCAATAACAGCTCCCTCAAGGAATCAATATCATTAGTCTTCAAGCTTACCAATTCCAATATCAATTCCTTCCACTATTTTCTTCATGTCTTGTAAGTCACCAGGGGCAGTCAGTGGAAACTTTAATCATGGCAGACAAAGTGAAGCAGTGGTCAAAAATGTAGCACAGTTAGTGAAAAAGGAGGCGATTAATTCAAAATGTTTTCACGGTGGCAACGCCAACAACTTGCACAAGAATTCATCTGGCACATAGGGCTGAACGATTTTAGGAAAAGATTGAATTACGATTTTTCTGGCCGATATTGCAATTCACGATTTTTTTTCAAACCAAACTTCAGTGCAAAATTCCCTTTGTTTACAGTACAGACAACAGTAAGGAAATAAATGATGAAAAACACTTAACACATTATTCACCTTCAATAGTGATGATAAATATCTGTTTTCATTAACTTCTACTCCTAAACAGAGGCTTTGTGTTGTTGACCTGCTTACGGGCACTTTTAACATATAGATTGTCTACAAATTTGTAAAACAGTATGTGTATAATACTTGACACAACAGATCCTGAGTCAGTCAGGAGTGCTGCAAAAAAATTGCTGCTTTGGCGATCACAAAATTGCATTGTCTAAAACTGCGATTTCGATCTGAAAACGATAAATTGTTCAGCCCTACTGGCACATGTGACTCAGCGTGGAATACCAGGGGCAACACATGATGACATAGTTGCAGCTACCTATGAGCCAACTTTTGCCCCCATAAAAATCCACATAAACCGTTCAGGAAATCATTAAAGAATTAGCTTGATCAGTTGAATCAATGATTGCACTAATATCACTAAAATCTAGTCACTTACAACAAAACGTTTAATAATAGGGGTTATACATTAAATCTGAGAAACATATTTTATCCTAATTAAGGTTGCACAGCACTATGGTGATGAGTAATAATAGTAATGTGCAGAGATATAACTATTTCATGTTTTGGAAAAAATTAATATTGCGCATCCTTAATCTTAACATTATCTAACTGTAAATAGGTACCAGTGTGCATATAATATCATAAAAACAACCATTAATGGCTAAGGAAGTTGTACGGATCCATTCTATTAAGTTACCGCCATCACTTGCTAATATCCTGCATAGCCAACAAGGGGGCTAATGACCTCTGCCAAGGAGGTTATGATTTAGCGAGGGTCTGTGTGTCTGTTAGTTTGTTTGTCTATTTGTCTGTTAGCAAGATTACGCAAAGGCTACTGGATGGATTTGCTTAAAAATAGTACCAAAGGAGTGGTTTAGTCCAAAGAGGAAGTCAATACATACTGGTGCTGATCCAATTCAGATTGACGTCTCAAAAAATTTCATTTACAGCATTATGGGCATTGTAATTGTAGTTTATTTGCACACTGACATCTAGTATTTCAAGTCTACAACATTTCCCAGCTTCCCTTGCAATGCCAAGGGGGGTTTTCCACGACGCTCAGTCTGCTGTCTCTACTCTGTCTCAAAGAGTCTGTGAGCCGATTAATGTTACAGGAACATGCGCGGCAGCTGTACTCATTCATAGTCCAGCTATCTGTGCCTCTCAATCACCCAAAACAAGGCTGCTGATAATGCCAACACAGACATAGTCCATCATAGCAGAAGTCAGTGTGTGAGTAAAAACCTAACCCTCAAACTCCACATAGAACCATACGCACCGTGCACTGAAGCGCCGTGGTTTTGCTCTGATTGACAGGCTGGAGGCAGAGCAGCACACACAACACTTACATCTGTGCAAATAGCAGGAAACTGGTTCAGTAAACAAGTTACAAGAATCACTACTAACTAGGTCACTCTATTGGACGATATTTATATCAACAATAATCACATTTGTTGCAGACTGATGTTTTCTTTCCACAAAGTGGAACTATAATGGTTGGTGAAAATCACAATTTATGGTTGTACCTGAGCTGCTTGGCAGAGGTCTGTGCTCTCAGTGTGCTTTCTAGTTTAATAATGTGGTGGTTATAAATCACCACTTTGTGGTGGCCAAGAGGGATGGTAAATTCTCTGTATTGTGTTAATGCTGATAAATACTTAAGCCTGCTAACTGCTATCACAAGGGCTGAGACGATACGCTTTTCTCCCGATTCGATTTTTTACAATTTTTTAGGTGCCAATTGGATTTAAAGCTATGGTCTACGATTTGGAAGCTTTGTACATCTTAATAACACCGTTTATAAGGCTGTTATGGTCCTATGGTCCTATCTGCACAGTATAAAGACCAAAAAGAACGAAAAAAATCCATTCAGTATATCCGCTGAAAAGCTGCATACTAGCTGACCAATCAAACCTAGAAGCCTGATAAGGTTCAGTTGGTCCGTGAGTCCATCCAATCCTCGTCTCCCTCACTACGCAGCGTCATGCCCCATGGTCCCGCCTCCTCTCCTCTACCTCCGGTGAGCAGCTAGCAGCGTTAGCTACTGAACTAGCCGGAAAAGCCTAGCGCCGCAAACCGGGAAGCCGCTTCCCTCTCCCGCGGGGCCCAACGGAGCTCTGCCCGCGGGTTGAGGCCTGTTAGCAGGCTAACGGCTAATGAACGGCCCCAGTCGGCCGTCAGCCCTTCAGCATCGTCCGTTTCGCCCCTGGTTGATCAGGTAATGGCTTTGTTTACTACAGTGGGAGATGTCTGCTGAATAACTCTGGTTAGTCTTTGCCTGTCCTGGCTAATGACTTGTAGCGGAGCGGGTTAGCCTGTTAGCCGCTAATCGTTAGCATTGTAAGCTGAGCTGGGAAGGACAGGCCGAGAAAGATAAATCCTCTCCCACAATCGGCTCCGCCAGACCCGCATTGCCGCCGGTCCAATTGAAATGGCTACTGCTGTGTGTTACAAGGGGGATGTCTGTCGTGTTTGATACTTTCAGTTGAGCTGAGCTGTTTTTGATTGAGTTTGCTGCTGATATATTATGCTAGTCGCTCGTAGCTCTGTCCGAGGGGGCTTGCCGTTATGAGGTGACACGAGCTGGGGGTGGGATCTTGGAACATGGAGGGGAGAGGTGAGGGAAGGGGGGGCAGGCTGCGGTTTCAAATCGTAGACCACAGCTTTAAATTGCAATTCTACAATATTGCCAATTTTTCCAATCTTTACTTAACTTTATAACACCAGAAAAATAGATAAACAATGATGATGCCTACAGACTATTTTAGAAAAAAATACACACCATATGTGAGTCTGCTTTTAGGACTTATTCAGCAATAAATTTTAACCAGCTGTTTATATTCTCTAAGCAAAAGCCTGAACTGCATAAAAGTGGCTTATTAACACAGACTAAAATGAAGCATTTAATTAGGGAAATAAATCAATTTAAAATTCGCCAAACAAATAATCCCGATACTTATGTGAATCGATTTTTTTCTCCTACCCCTAGCTATCACAGATGTATTATTCAGTTTTCTCTGTTATTTTAACACATTTTCATGTCATTGTCTGCTTGAGTGACGAACTTTAATTAAATGTCATTATATATTGTTTTCTTATTATATAAACAACCTTAAAATAACTGGATTGAGGCTTTGAGTCTGCATTTGTTTGGATTTTTTTTCACAACAAATACAATCTAAAAGGATTTCGAGAGTAAAGTGTGAAACAGTTTTCACACTGTGCTATTAAAATGATTTCTAAAGCTCCCTCTAAGATGGATAGTTTTATTAATGCTCTCTTAAACATAAGTATTAGATAATAGCATTACTCAATTTCAGATTTCAATAACGGGCTCATGTTGTGGAGATTTCAGCATTTCTTCTTTGTGTTTGATACTTTACCTTTAGCCAGTGTTGCCTCAAGGCTCATATTTGAAATGCTGCAAATGCAGTAGCAACACAAGATAATTTAATAGCTTTCTGACTACCAATCCCCTCGAGCCAGCATGAGACAAGGGGCAGCTATTCTAATGTGTGCTTGGCTCTCTTCCTTGACTTCGCTGCAACTAACACTGATAGGAATGATGGTTTTTATATGTATCGCTTTCTGAGTGGCGGCAGATGTTCCGCATTCTCCAGCAGTGCTTGGATCCGGGGGGAAATCAGGGAAAACTACACACTATAAAATTAAACCACTGACACTTCACCGGCCCTGAAACCAAATAGGGCCTGCAGCATCAGCAGGCTGGAGCGAATCCATCATTTCTCATTTTTAGAGGGTTCCATCTGTGCTAACTTTCATTAAGACTGGCTGTATCTGCAGTGAACTTCTTTATAATAGATAAACACCACACTAGTTATGCAGCAGGGCCCATTGTGCTTCATATCATGGAAAAACATACAGAGTGTATTGAAGGATTATAAAGTCCCCATGTGGGAGAAAAAGCTAACATTGTCTGATTTTACTACATACAAAGCAGTCATGATTATTTGTGTTAGTGTGCTACATGAAGTCGGACTTGGTCCTGCCTGACAGAATAACATTTGCTCTGAATGTCTCTGGGTCAGTTTAAATCAGATATTTCAGGTATTATATAACAGGTAACATAAGTTTCAAGATTTATTAAGTGTTAACTTATTTTACTTCGACTTAGTCCTCTTTTGTGTACTTGGATTTCTGTAAATCAGTAGATTTACTGTTGTATTTGATATAACAGTTCTGTACTTCATACATCATCGTTTAGAAACAGAAATTTTACAAAGCATTTGTCACATTTTGGGATTGAGAGTTAATCAGTAATGTGTAAAACAATAAAAGCTTTTAGTGATGTGATATATCAAAGGAAAAAGTGGTCACCAATCATGTTTCGTATTTTTTCGGTCCAATACAGTGTGCTTATGCAAAAGTTTCACTTTAAGAGTGTAAAAAATACATTTTTACTGGTACATTTGGCAGCTACTGTCATATATATCAGTATCAGGTTACGTTATGCAAGTCACATCTTCAATGCTGTTAAATACCAGAAGTAATATAACTACACTGTGGTCTCTGTAATGAGTTCATCATCAGGTCAAAGAGGACACTGGTGCAAAGTCTGACAAAAAATTCTCAGTCTTGACATAGTTCACAAGTAAAGCATGACCATGAGACCAACAGACATTTGCAAGAAATTCAATGAAAATCCTGAGAACTGTAGAGATATTGCATCAAGTTAACTTATCATTCATTGCAACATTTGGAAAGACAAACTCATAAACTACTGTACTGTGGATGTTGCATGTTTGTCTTCTTCAGTGTCTCTAGGTTCTTCATATGTAATTTCAAAATGGATGGTACGGCACTTGGGTACTACATCTTCTCTGCTCTCACAATTCAGTTATGACTATTCAGTCAGTGATTCATGCTGAATGCCATACAATGGGTAGCACCGTTGATCTTTTACATTCCTGCATGGCGATTTTTTATTAATGAATATAAGGAGTCAAACAGAAATTAGATTAGTTTTAGAGCTGCAGCTATCGATCCTTTTTGTAATCAATTACTCTATCAAATTTTGCAGATTAATCGATTAATCGGATAACTGTTACATTGCGCTCACTGCTATTTTTTTTTTTTTACATTGAATCACTACACATTATTAGTAGTAGTAACACACAAAACAGAAAAAGCCAGGTCACTTAAATCAACAACTTATTTTTCTTATTTTGAACATTCTGAGCATAAATGGGATCTCAAAATCAAAATCTATACTTTTATTTTTACTCTGGGCCATATCTTGCTTTTTTCAGTATTTTTTTTTTAAAGTTTGATTATTTTTATTTTATTTGTATTCATGCTTGTCTCTTTTTGCTAAATTATTGCCTTTACTACTGTACCATATTGATGATCTTATTTTGCTTACTATATTTTTAGGACCAAATAATGTCATACTTAGATACCAAGATAATTTAACTAGCTAATGTACATTTCTATAACATATGAAAGCATTCCCTACACCTGCTTCCTCTACTCACTGTCAGTGTTTCCTGTTCTACACTCTGCAATCAAATTAAATGTAAAGTTACTGGATGTGAAGAGTACGTGAACAAAATACACATAATTCTGGGCAAGTAGCCTCCGCATTGATATACGTTCTGAACAAGCCTTTACACGGAGCCATAATCAAAGTAGGTTATTTACTAGCCCATATCTCAGTTATTGATCAGATTAGCTGCTTCTGTTGATGTATCATGAGTGTCATCCTGTTGCACAGACCGGATGTTTACTGTTTACGTGCTGCAGCAGTGAAGGCGTGCTATCATGCTAAGCTACGTGCTAAGCTAACTCCGTTTGACATCAGACACACTGCACTGTGTTTTCTTGTCGTCCCTTCTTGTAGTGACCACACACTTGGGACACTCTCTGCCATTTCTTCTGCGGACTCTCTCCTTTCTGTCCCTTTCTTTTCTTTTATGATGTCTCTACATCAATGCAGAATCATCAGGATGTATCGATTAAAGTATTATTTTCAGCACCCCCTATCAGGGACCACGGACAGACTGCTAGTCTGAACTCAGCATTAATACAACAAACAAACAACAAAGTAGAGCTAGAAAAATGACATCTCTCAATTCAGATATGCCTGAGTGATTTGTGTAAGCTACAAAGGTGGGCCCTCCATGGGCCGGGTCCTTCCAAGGGTGTAGTCTTGTAGCCACAATGCCTTTTTCTTCTTCAGCTATTTAATGGCGGTGAGCAGATCCAATACAGCCACCATACAACAGTGACACTACATTTCCGAAATCCTTACTATATGATGAAAGTCAAATGACATCTTCCATATTTTTGTAAAAATTATTGACCATTAAGTGATCTGATAACCATGCACAGTCAGTAGGTAATATTACTCATTGCTTAAAAATAACTCAATAACGACATGATTGTCCTGAATAAAATAGATTTTCTGAGTAGAAAGGCTGACATGAATCCTTTTATTTTTGTGCTTCTAGGCATTGCTTTCCTGTGCTAAATAACTGCATTCAGATCATTTTTCCTCCTGTTTTTGTCCCTTTACATTGTAACCTGTAAGCCTCTGAAGCTCCTCCGTTGCTGGTCACACCCAGTTGAACCTGGATGAGGGGATTAGACCTAAGGCATTATGGAAATAGTACAGATCAAAAGAGGACCAGCAATGGTCACACTGTTCACGCAGGTAGACTGGTGGAACAAAGCCTTTTTAATTACCCTTTTAATTGCCCCTTAAACAGTACAAATTAGCATTTTAATGATGGGCATGTAATTAGGGTGGAAAAGGCTACGAGAGCTGCAGGCTGCTAATAATGCCTCTCAGCTCAGAGATCACAGCAACAGGAGACAAGAACAGCTGCACCTAAGAGTCGTGCCCACTGCACTGCTCAGGAGACAATGAACAGATGCCGCATATACACACAAACACAAAGTGGGACACATCTACACACAGATATCTATTGGTACAAAGAATTAGTGGTCAGCCAGGGAATTGATCTGCCAGCTTTCAGACACAAAGTGATAACAGTTAAACAAACACTATTTGTACGCATGCTTGTCTCAACACACAATTAGCTTGTCCAAAGACTGAAAAAGCTAATCTGAAAATTCATCAAATATTAGAGTGATTAACTGTATTTATCTGGATAATGTTGTCTTGGGCACATTTGTTGCTTAAACAAGTCACTGGGTTGGCCAGACATTAGACAATAATATGCCTGGTAATTTTGGGCAGAGGGCTTAAAAAGACAATTTTCTGCATTTTGAGTTGAACATGTCCTTTAGTGGGTTTAGAATGTCTCCTTCCTGTGACAGATGACTTCTATGAACAAGACAAAAGTTCTGCAGCATCAAGACTTCTCTTTCTCGGCCTCTTTATGTCACCAGCTGCCACTAAAAATATCGAATCCTCCTGGTCCTCCTGAATAGACCTCCCAGTGTGACATCATACATTACACCAATGTTCTGTCATCAATAAAGGCCATTGGCTCAAGGCACGAATTCCAGTGCAGAGCAAAGTAGTTGGTAATATACTGCCAAGCAGTGTTAAACTAACCAAAACCACAGAGTATACCGGTAAACATATCAGAATGGACTGGGCCTATCTATGCAAGAAAGTTGGATGTAAAGGGTCTGAATGTCTAACAGAGCACCTCAGATGGAGAGAAAGCAGCATTATGACAGGCACTCAGTATGTGAACACTTGAAGGCTGTTCGAACAGTGGTGATTGTGAACATAACCTGGCAGTCATCAAAAATGAATTTATGAACCTGATTTAGGGCCAAATGTTGCTTTTTTTAAGGTTTGTCACCTCTAATAATTGGTCCAAATAGGCCCAGAGTTTACTGTATCAGTTAGAGCTTCATGACATTAATTTTCTGTCACTGGGAAGCATGCATGTGTAGTAGTTACACTACAGGCATGCAATGTCTATTTGATACTAGCCTCATTAATTAATCACTGCATGTGTTGAGTCGGTGTGCTTCCTGTATGCACACTGGCACATTGCACAGTCTACAGGTTACTCTGCTTCTTCACTGACATACAAAAATGACACACAAGAAAAATGCTCACCTATGTTTGATAGATTCACAGTAAGTGCTTTCCAGCTACTAGCAGCACTTTGTCCCTTGGGATGGGTAATGTTAGGAAGTTATCAGTGCTGATACTGGTATCCATTAGAATCAAAATACAATATGATATAAATTCTTTGGACAACCATGCAAGATTTGCCTATACAATAACTGCCAGGATATGATATTGATACAATAAGATTTAGGAGCCCAAGATCGATATATTTCATACAGATTTAATACCATCATACAGTTCCTGTATGGAGGGCAGCCCCCCTGCCCTCCATACAGGAACTGTACTCCTCCAGAACCAGCAAGAGGGCAGGGAACATCATCAGAGACCCCACTCACCCTGGACATAACCTGTTCTCCCTCCTCCCCTCTGGCAGGCGCTACAGGGCCCTGCTCACAAAAACCTCGAGACTCAAAAACAGCTTCTTCCCCACTGCCATATCTCTGTTAAATAACTGACCTGTCTGCACAATTGTCTTGGATATATATTGTATAGGATATTGTATATTATACTGTGTATAGTATATAGTATATAGTATATTGTATAGTATATTGTATAGTATTCTTCTTATTTGCACATATTCTTCTCTTATTTGCACATATTCTTCTCTTTCTACAATGTTTAAGTATACAGAGTTTTGATATTTTTAGATATTTTTTATTGTTATTTATTTCTTCCTTCCTGTGAAGCAATACCACCAGCGGAAAACAAATTCCTTGTATGTCTGAACGTACTTGGCGAATAAAAGACGATTCTGATTCTGATTCTGATTCTGATTCTGATTTATTTAAAGTAACAGGCAGTTTTGGACATGTAATTGCTAAAATGCTTCTGTTCTGATTTAGACAACAGTTCAAACCTATTTGCTCAAGGGAGCAAGCCCAGTGAAGAGTGCAGACTGTGGAGAGAATACAGAGCCCTTGAAAACATGATACTTAACCACAATGCACTGATTCATTACCACAAAGTAAACCAGTAAACCAATCCAAGGTCCACAGTGGGAAAGGGGCCAAAAAGTGCCTGGAGCTAAAACAAAGGAAGCAAGACAAACAAAAAAGAGTCAAACAAAGAAAGAAAAGAGGTGGAAAGGATTTTTAGTATAAGAAAACCCAAAGGTAAACATACTTAAGCATGTACAAAAAAATAAAACATTTAATTACATTTAATTAGTAAATGTCAGATATCTACTGCAAAAATAAAAAACAAATTCTCAACATCAGCTTTTTTACTAATGCGACTTAGCCCTGGCAAATAATGTCTCACGAAACATAAACACAGATTCACAACAAGCTTGTATCCTCGCACTGCTGTAAGCATAAAGCCTCACATCTTTGCAGCCATCTCACAGACCAAAGCTGTGAGGAAACTGGCAATTGCAGCATTTACAACAGGTTTCCAGACAATGTGCATGTAGAGACTAAAGGATGGTTAAAGATGTGAGTAGTTTAGTTTAAGGCTTTCCAGCTAATTAAAAGACTAACTTGGCCTCCAAACTGCCTCTAGGATTCATTTGGCTTGTGCTGCATAAAGGCAGAGACGTATATCTCATCTGGAAATGTGCATGAGATAAAAGCAGGAAACATCAAATATGTATTTTCTGTGTGTAAATCAATGCCTCAAAGAAACCTTTACCTATGCTTACATGCTAATCAAATTGTTCAACCGCTCAAGCAACATCAAAGATGGCCCGCTAATGGTTTGATCTCAAGGGCAGGCAGATTCTTGAAGAATAAATCATAACTTAAATAGGCCTGAAGGATGTAATTAGATGTCTTAATGGCCGCACATGAAAAACAAATGTGGTGTATAGCTAACTGTAATCCAGTATGATAGCTACAGTGTAAATGCACAATCTTTTCTTTGTACCTGGCATAAATGCAAAATACTTTGAGTCTTCACATGATCAAATACAAATGTTTTTCCTCTCTTTGACCCTGTTTTTATGCTTTATGACAGCAGTTCAGAAGCTTGTAGCATTATTTTAGGATTGGACACTAATAGTATGCTGCAACAAGAAGACACATTTTTACAAGGAGAAAAGAGATCAAACCTGACATGCAGCTTTTACTTCTGTAAAACCTCTAATCAGCCTTAGCATTTCGCCTCAAACCCTCTCCTCCTCGGACTAAACTCACTAAATTGCAGCCTCCCTTTAAACTTGCTAGCATTTAGCACCAGCGCTCAGATTATTTAGCCAGAGCCCAGACAGACATGTGAAGGCACGGGGAACTGGAGACTGGCATTGTGCGGTGTTGTTCCTGAGAGAGACAGAGGAGGAGGGGGGGTTCTCAGTATGCTCTGGATGCCCATCCTAATTATTTTTCTCAGAGATGAGGTCACACTCCTTGTGGCCCAATCATGGCAGGAGGAGAGCTTGTTATTAACAATCTGCAGACAAACAAACACGCCCACTAAAAGGCATTCATTCTGCAAGACAGCTCCGGTCTTAATGATCAAATTCAAACAAAAAAACAACTGTGGACACCGAATAGTAAACAACTAAAGAAATATAATCTTCATATTTTAGCCTTGATTGCTTCAGCTTGGAACAATACGACAGATTTTTCTCTTTCTCTGTCTCCCTGGAGGCATGCAGAACTGTAGTATGATGACACAGCGTGCAATAACACCATTAGGAGACCATTACTGTTATTTGATGTGCATTAAGCAGCCCTTCTGCAGATGGTTTAGAATTGTTCAGGGGTATTAAGCTTGTTGTCATGGTGAACACAAAGGCTCTGTTGGGGAAAATGATTGTGATAATTAGCATCTCTTCCCCTAATGGATTTGTTTCTAGTATTGTTAAATGTTCAAGCCAAAAATCCAATCAACAAAACAAAGAGGCGCTAAAATGTGCACATTTGTTCAATGCTTTCTCTGATATCTGGTATTTACACGCAGCATAACTGTTTATTATGTTCCTCTCGAAGGAAATATATCTTTTTATTTTTCTACTTTCCAGCGGCTTAGATGCCAGGTCTATCTTTGAACAACAAATCCTCATCTGACTTCTGGATTTTATAGGATTCCAGATCTAGGGATCATTTTTGATTAAGAGTTATATATCAATGGTAAATTTTATACTTTCAATTGGGATTATGTGTTTGATTATGTCATGGTTATCTTTACATATTTAAATAGTGTTTGTTTGTTTGTTTGTTTTTATCACTTAAAAATATAACTTTGTATTAAATAAACATGTAATTTGTCTGATAAATTTGTTTGCAAGTATATGCTTATCAACAAGGGAGTTATATAATCAATAACCCACAATAAACAAAAAAAATAGGGGATAAAATGGCTTGGGTTTAAAATCAATCCCTATCCCGGTGCTTGAATTTTTTTTTTTATTTAAAAAAAAATATTTTTCTTGTTTAAGTATTAATATTCCAACAGGTTTCTGTTTAATTTGATTCAGATTCTTGGAGTCACAATTCAAATAATGATTCTGATTCTCAATCACAATCACAATCAGAAACGTTTTTTATTGACAAGTATGCAACACATGCAAGGAATTTGATTCTTGCACTAGTTTGCTCAAGTACAGGGAGGTAAAAAAAGAAGAAGACAAAATAAAAAATGGAAAATGGAAAAATAGAGGATACGATTAAATAAAACGCTGCAGTTCACAATGCTCGCTTGACCAAGGACTTCTTCAGGGAGAATAACATCACTCTTTTGGACCATCCCGCATGTTCCCTTGATTTAAATCCCATAGAGAACATTTGGGGATGGATGGCAAGGGAAGTTTATAAAAATGGCTGTCAGTTCCAGAAAGTTGATGCCCTTCGTGTAGCCATCTTTACCACTTGGAGCAATGTTCCCAAAAGCTTCCTGAAAACACTCGCATCAAGCATGCCCAAATGAATTTTTGAAGTGATTAACAAGAACGGTGGAGCTACTCATTACTGAGTCCTACTGAGAAAAATTTTTGTTCTGGTTTGGAGAGTTTTTTGTAATTTTTTACTTTTGATCAGCTGATAAACAGTCTATTTCAGTTTACTTGTTGTTTTCAATAAATTACTTTTTCAAAGTGCTTATTGTCACACTCCCCCTTCTTGCTTTTGCATATTGTAGCTCTATTCAAAACCTCATTGAGGTCCAAATGTGCAAAATGCATATTCTAGCAATTTTTCAACTGGTCTTCAGATTTTGATCAGAAGTGTATACGCATCTGGGAATATTTACAACTGATGAGAGGGAAGTGAAATTCATCCATAACTTTCTGAATTATGTACTATGCCAAGAGAGAAACAAACAAACAAATAGATGCTGGCAATAACATAACCTCCTTGGCGGAGGTAACAATACAATATGTTAAAGATGTACAGCACATGTATTTTCAACCTTTGCACCAGGTGATTAGTATGACATAGATACACTACAGACAACCTAAACAACAAAAACATTCAACTGATAATCACTTTCAGGGCCACAGGGACATTGACATACTATTTAATTCAAATGTGAACCACTTTTGTACACAACTGATCTCTGCCTATTGCTGACTTCGATTTAACATTTACCAGCTCCATATAGACAATTCAAAGCAAATGAAATGTGTTTGGTAAAAGACGTCTGACTGAAAACAAAAATGATTTTTTTAAGGATGTCTCAAATGTTCAACAGCTAATTAAAGCTAAACTATGCCCGTTTCCTTGACTTTATTTACATCTACCACACACATGTACTCTTCACGCAAAAATTCAACTTGGAAGGTGGACTATCATTTTGGCCATCACATTCATCACTTGCCAATAGGATGATGTAGTTAGCGGGCACTTCTGCCATGAAATAAGGTCAAATACACAATGCAAGGAAGATCTCAATTTAAACTTTTCTGAAATCTGTCTGGGAAAAGGATAAACTATCTTTTCCATTTAGAAAATGAGTTATGTTGTTGTTTTTAATACGTTAAGTCATAGGTGTCAAACTCTGGCCCGCGGGCCAAATTTGGCCTGCAGTGCAATTATATTTGGCCCGTGAGGCAATTTCAAATTAATGTTAGAGCTGGCCCACCGGTATTATACGGCGGCAGCGCTGTAACACCGCATTCACCGCTAATACTACAAATCCCATAATGCTCTGCTGTTGTTTTGGCGCGTCAATCAGGACAGGGGGCAGACACTCCCCTTCCTCTGTGTCAGTAGCGGTCATGGATGTATTAAGAAGGTAGGTAGGTAGAAATGTAGATTTGAACTGCTTAGTAATCCCTTCGCTGTTGATGTAGAAAAAGCACCAACCAACCTCCAAATGGACCTGATTGAACTCCAGTGTGATGACATGCTGAAGTCAAAGTTTGATGCTGTTGGGGCCGCACAGTTTCCACAGTTCATCCCTGACACAATGCCTCAGCTCTGCACCCAAGTTGCTCAATTGCTCTCCATGTTTGGCAGCACTTATCTATGTGAGCAACTTTTCTCCTCAATGAAGATGACAAAAACGTCTCACAGGAGACGTCTGACTGATGAACACCTTCGTTCGATAATGAGGGTTTCCTCAGCTCAAAGCCTGAGCCCCGACATTGATGAACTGGCATCCAGGAAAACATTCCAGGTATCTGGCTTGGGCTCATCAGATTAGATCAGTGTGTCGCAAAATGAGCAGAAAATTAAGTTTTCTATGCACTTTTTCTTGCTACTCCAAGTCCTGAATGGTTGATTTATTCATAGTTGTTAATTTATTTTCAAATTTATTAGCCTGTGTAAGAAGCTAATTTTGATATTTACCTCAGAAGGCTGCAAACAGAAAAGAGGTATTTCGATTTTTATTCAAATTTTATTTAATATGCCATTGATATGTTTTTTTTAAATTATTATCATTATTTGAAACTTGATTTTGCACGCCTGCACTTTTAAGTTATATATGCCTTACTTGTTCAATATTCAATGTTAAATCAAAACTTGTGTGGTTCCATATTAAAAGGTTCATTTGTTCAACCTTGGCCCGCGGCTTTGTTCAATTTAAAATTTTGGCTCACTGTGTATTTGAGTTAAAGCAGACAGCATCCATGCCCTCTCCAATTGAGACACCCCTTGATTAAGTGAACAAATATTGCAGTAATTGAGCAGCCATTGATTACAGTCTTGCAGTTTCTTATTACTGTCCCCACTCTTGTAGATTCCACCCTTTTCTTGGAAAAGGACACTGCTTGGAGGATCCAGCTGCACTGCCAGGCCATAAATACTGTCAGTAGAGCAAAATTACATAAAAGGAATCTACATAATCAACCCCTTAATGCCCAACCACCATTTATTTCTGTGAGAAAAAACACTTAAGCACAACTATGGAGATTAAATGTAGCAGATTTAAGACTCTGCTTTTATTTGTGATTGCAAATAATTCACACAGAAGAAGGTGCTTGCATGTTTTCCTTAACCTTGTGCAGCTGCTGCTGCTTCGACCTGAATAAATGTCTGCAATCAGGCGGATCCATCTTGCCAAGATCCAGTCCATATTCAGGGTCTTGTTCACAGCCCAAAGCAGCATGGATTTTGGAGCAGAAAGAGGCAGGGGCTTCAGGAAAAATGAAGGCAGGAAGTGGCTGCTTGTGCAGAGATAAGCATAGATGCCATCAGTTTCAGTAGCAGTTTTGTCAGAACTGGACTTGGTTCTGTATTGAATTAAAAACAAATAAGAAACAATGACAGCATTTCTGGGTAGGAAATATATTTCCACTTCTCACATGTTTTGGTTATATTTTGTTTAAAGAAGTGGATTATGTATTGTACTGTGCTGTGGAAGCAACACCAGTCAACTATGTTATCTGAGAGGCCTGTAATAAATCTGATTGATGGAATGACCGTCCAATCACCTGCGGATATGCTTCTGAAAGGTTCTGCCCTCACCAAACACTCTATGGACTGTGGTCCACATGAACTAGTGAAATACAGATGCTTTTATGTATTAAAAAATACATCTTGTGTGTCAGGTTGCATTTCCCTTGTTAGGTTCAAAATATGTATCATTTCTTCACTGGAGTGTTTCAGCAATCTGCGGATCTTTAGCATATGATCTAAGACAAAATATCTTTATGTGCCTTTTTTCCTCAAATCATGACTTTATCACCAGGGTTACTGACTGAATAAGTTTATATTAACACTATGCAATTAGCCCAAGTTTCTGCTCTTTGGCTATGGCAATAAAGCAAGTATAGTATTATCATCACTTTTGAGCTGAGTCATCTACATCATATAACAGAAACACATCAGCCAGGACAGATGAGCCTAGCAAGGCAAAGAAGGGAGAGGAAGATGAAACAGCTTGTTGTATTGTATGGTTTATCTTTGCAGGGCATCCCTCATGTCCACTTTCATAATAAACATCAAATCAAGCCAGAAAATCAAGTTTCAATTTCATAAAATTTAGAAGAATCCTAAGAAAGACTCATCTGACATTAGCTAGCAAGAACATGGATGTTGTGTGAAAAGTCCACAACAAAAATGAGAGGTGGAGGTTAGCCACCCAGTGGTTTAAATCAAAGGCTGTGTACAGATTCCCATCAATGAAAACACTGTAAACTCTCTACCACAGCAAATTATTCTGTGTCTAGATTGGCTGTTACAGGGATGTTGAACACTCCTTTTCATCGATAAATGAAAATGAAAGGGGGGGCTTAAGATTTCTCAGAGACACTGATTTAAAGCATAAGCACCAGAACAGAAACACAAATGTAGCAACACGTAGCTCCATGTCTGGAAACTGCATACCAGCTAATCTAAACCCAAACTGACCATGCAGTACAGTCTCACATTGGCTTTAACACCAACTTTTCTCTTTTCCAATCTGATATTTTACAGAGCGGACTCCTCCGCGTTCACAATAGAAAGAGCTGATTATGCTTAAGGTCACTCTGACATCCACGTTGAATGAATGACATTTAGAGTACATTTCCTATTTCTAACCATTTCCTCTGAAAGACATTTTCTTTCTATATGTACCAACAGCGTATGCACACGGCCCAAGTGCTTACATCTTTGTACATTATCATACAAGAGGCTTTAAGCTCACCCTTGGCTCTTGTACTTTAATGGAGAAAGGTGACTTGATTGGCATCTAAGTCACTCTCTTAAGACTCAATACAAAATAAAAAAACTCAGATTGACTAAATGGCTGTGCAATAAACTGCAGTTCTAACAAACTGTAAAGACTTTGTAATGAGCAAATACTAATGTGTGATTATATTGCAATAAAGTAATTTTATGCAAACCAGTCATGTTGTCTTGCTCGGCATATGGCGTTTTAGGCAAGACAAGGCAAGTTTATTTATATAGCACTTTTCCTACAACATATGTAACTCAAAGTGCTTTTATATGATGTCGCACCACTTTTATGCAATTACATGAACCAGCCTAGCCATTATTAAAGACTAAAGAACAAACTGAAAGTGGCCTTACAAGTTTCTCTCATATAATGCAAACCTAAAAAGAAATAGACCTTAAGTCCAAAATATCAATTATTTTAAATCCAATATCATTAGTATCCTAAAATCACTATTTCTTAATGTGATAACTCCCCATATTTTCCTTTTCACAATGAAAAATATAAATCATATCATCATGTAAGTTACACCAACATCACTCAGTCCTAATTAGTTTTAATATCATTGCTCTATCATGAAAATTAATAGTGGTTTCTCATGCAGAAACAAGAAGCTTAGATTTTGAAAAAACAAACAACTTGTTACTAGTTAATATTAGTAATATAAAATTATTTCAGTTTATGCTTTTGTTAAATGACAGGAAAAATGACAAGGTAGGTTGCATAAGCAGAAACTTGTAGATAACATTCTGAACATATGGACTGAATTTCTGAATTTTATTGTGCTGGAGTTCCCACACAGAAATTCAAATCAGTTTAAAACACTATATCATACAGTAAAATTCTTCTCTAAAGTTACATTTCCCTTGGATAAATGAAATTCTGTTTACCCCACATGTGCCCTGTCAACACAGTTACTTCAGTGCAGAAGATGAAATAACAAAAATGTACAAGGACAGTCCAAATCCACATACAACATCCGTGTATTTATTTAACCTATTACTGTGCAAGACACACTTATGGAAGCGTATTGTATGCAATGACAGAATGGGGTTTACTTTGCGTTAATATAGAAACACAGGCTTTTAATTGCAGAGCTACTGACCCCAAGCATGTTAGCCAAAGCTACAGTTGTTGCTATTTGAGCACGAAGTGAAAAACATACATGACAGAAAAGAGCTGATAGTAACTTACCTCGTCATTGTAGCTCCTTCTCCTTCCTCGCATTACCCATTTTCTTCTTTGTTACTCATAAAAAAGTCCTCTCCAGCAGAACTGTGGTTGGCATCCTTGGCTGACAAACTTCACCTGCATTAGCATGTAAGCTAGCTGCCTTCACTGTGCTATGTCAGAGATATAATGCGGGGCCTAAACAGGAGATAGACTTTTAGATGACTTGTACACACTGAGCTGAAATCTTTCGAGCTTAGTTCTTCGCTTGCAGTATAAAAAGCCTCTTTTGGTAGGTCTATACTGAGTTAGCTTTCACAAGCAACCAGATAAGGAGAGTGACAAACTTCATTAAGCAGGTGCAGAATCAGCTGCGCCATAACTCCTCTCATAGAAGTGCAAAAATCATTAACACTGATATTTAACTGTTTTGTATTTTACATATAGAGATACAAATAGATACATTAAAAAGTGCTACATTTCATATCCATAAGGCCAAATGTATTAGTTTAAATCTTATAAAGTCAAATAAATAAAGGCTATATATTAATTTAAAGTATTTTATATAAAACAAATTCATTTCTTTGGGTCACTTAGCTATGAAGTCTTTTTCCCTAAATCAGTCAGGAAATGTATTTATTATCTATTTACTTTTGTTTCCATATATCACATAAGCAAACATAGTCTTTATAGAAAGCTTTATCAAAGCAAATAAATCTGAAAAAAATGTTATTTTCTTTCCAACTAATAAACTGGACATATAAGTCATTTTTTAAAGATAAATCCAATTTCACTATTCAAAGCCAGACAACTTCAGCCTTTTTCACACATGCAACCCAGATGGGCTATATTCGGGATTATACCTGGGTAATTCTGACTTTATGCAGATAGTACAAAGGGGGCACGAAGATATTACCTGGGTAAAGTCTGGGTGAAAATCTCATTTGTTTGTGTTCAAGTCTGATTAAAATAGCCATATGGTCCACAAACAAATTTTAAAAGTTTCTGTTATTTTTTTCTGCTGGTTTGTTTGTTTGAAAAAAATATATTTAACAGTAAATAAAGATTAATAGATATAACCAAACATTTACTAAGTTTTAATTAAATTTTTACTGATAATGAAAAGGGTTGATCTGCCTTAATTTTAAAAGGTATGTTTCTGGCACAATTGCGCCTTTTATTACAGGATAGTATCTCTCCTGACCCTGGTGCAAAGGGACATGTCTCCTTGTGCTCCCATCCAGGATAATCAAGTCATCCTGGTCCACATGCCTTCCTGTATCTCTCCTCCTGCTCCCTGACCTTTATCTTCAGCTAAATCATATTTGCCTTCAGGACTTTGTAAGGTCTTCCACTCCTTCATAATCTATTTGCTGTGTCCTACAAAATTTTCATTGCTATGACATTTGACAAAAAAAAATCTTAATGGTAAGATATTTCAGTCCCTGCATTTATTTGTGGTAGACTTTGAGTGAATCCTTTTGGAGGCAGTGAGTAGATGGACTGTTGGCAGCTGTGACCCAGTGTTTGACATTGTCTCAAGAAAAACAACATGAGGATGTTTTATTTTTATGCAGAGAGATGGCGACTGAGACTCAACCAACAGTTTAACTGGATCAAGGTAAATAAATGAACGAAATAAACACACAGTAAGAGTTCATGGATTTGTCCTCACTGGCTTACAATGACACCCAAAGCTTCCTCATACAGGAAAACTGCTCCCCTTTTTCAGTGTAAACTAGCTAGTTCACATCAGGATTCCACTTCATGAAAATGTTGCATTATTTTCACCCTCCATGAGCAATTACTTGTGATTTTGCTTTGTAGTCCTAGAGGCTGACATACATATTTTCAGATCCATATCAAAGCCTCTCCCTTGCACAATAATGTAGTCTAAGCCAAATGAGCGTCCCTTGCTCAAGCTGATTAGAGAAGATTTATTAAGAGCTCCCTAAAGCAACAATATAGTGTGCTTGTAGTCCAGCTTTAATATCCTCATGCCCCATGCACAGAGGGCTATTGTTGTCAGTGTGTGTGGGACAACTGGTTCAGATCCACCCTCTGGTCTCATCCCACATCATTCTGCTCTCTATCTCTCTGTCCAAACTCTCAGCTGTTTTATTTGCATAAAGAAAGCCAACAATCAAAAAGCTGCAATATCTAGGAATTGGATTATTACGTTGATTAGAAAAGATTTAT
The DNA here is from genome assembly GCA_036419115.1 of Scarus forsteni. Lineage (NCBI taxonomy): Eukaryota > Metazoa > Chordata > Actinopteri > Labriformes > Labridae > Scarus > Scarus forsteni. The sequence continues at coordinate 13,065,855 of JAZDUH010000354.1, forward strand.
GTACTATTGGTTTTGCTCTTTAGTTCATGCTAAAGGTCTATGTGTAAAACTGCAGTGTTGGAATACACACACAGTCAAGGTTGCCCATAATGGGTGTCTAAGGGATGGTTTGCTGATGGAAAGACACGTAGGCTGTGCTGTGTGTCAAAATAGAGACTTATCAGGATTTTGGTGTTTCATTTACAAATGAGACATGGAATGCGGTTCTCAAACAAATACATTCCTCATCCCCTTGCAGCAGGCATGGGCTTATACAATTTAAAATTGTTCATCGTCTCCATTTTACAAAAGCCAAACTGGCTAGAATTTACCCAAACATCGATCCAATCTGTGATAAATGTAAATCATCTCCAGCAAATGTAATTCATATGTTTTGGCTCTGCCCCTCTTTATATACTTTTTGGAATGCTATTTTTAAATCTTTGACTGATGCCTACTGTATTGAAATTGTACCAGATCCTCTGATAGCCATTTTTAGTGTAAAGCCAGAAAAAGCTTCTTGGTCAGGAGATTTTTCTAATGTTGTTGCCTTCACATGTTTGTTAGCTCGACGTCTTATATTGTTTCACTGGAAGGATTCAAAGCCTCCTTCCCATGCCAGGTGGTTGAAGGATGTCATGTTTCACCTAAAGCTAGAAAAGATCAAATATACCATGAAGAAGAAAAAGGAAGTGTTCAAAAGAATATGGTTTCCATTCATATCTTATTTTTCAACTGTTAGTGGAATAAAGAACTGGGATGACTCAGCTATACAATCCCGAGATTAAATGTGTGATGCTGCTCTATTTTGTTTATTTGCTCTTTTACTTACTTATTATTATTATTATCATTATTATTATGCCTATCACTATCATATTATCATGTGTGTTCTTGTAAGTTTATATGCATAAATGTTTATGAATGTATGAATGTGTGTATATATATATACATATATAGAGAGACTGTTTAAACTTATTTTATAACTATTGTTATTTTATTATTCATTTATTTATCCTTCTTTCTGTTGTGAACAAAAGTAGCCTTTTAGGTGGGTGGGGGGTGGGGCGTTGTGGGAGGGGGCTGGGGGGTGGGAAAGTTAAGAAAGGAAAATGGGTAAACAGTTTCACTTGAAGATCTGTCATGTTTCTTATTTTTTGCATTATAATGTGATACATTTCTTTGTGTTGTATTCATTCTGAAAACTTAATAAAAAGATGTTTAAAAAAAAATAGAGACTTATCAAAGCAGGGGTGTAGTGGAAAAATAAGAAAATATAAAAAAGCTGTTTGACGTGTGATGGCCCCATGCTGTTATTGTGCCTCATTTTCTCCCACAATTCTTTTAATTAAGAGGAGAATCTGGCCCAAAGTATAGCATTAGCACCTGTCCTGAGTTTTTCTAAGTGGGGAAAGAACAAAGGGTTAAGCATCGTGGGACCTAGAGTCATGTAGGGGCCCAGGGAGCATTAGTAAAGGCATGGCCCATCAATGACTAACATTGAACACTGATGATAAACCAGTTATTTTCCAATTAAGTACCATTCGTGTCTTTATATAACTAATTGCATCATCATATCTGTAGATGATAATAACCATGCAGCACTGCACTGTCAACACAACACTGTCATGTAACGTTCATGAATGTTCTTCTCATTTTCACAGCTAAAAGACAGTAAGCCCTGTAGAAAAGTAAAAAAAAAGTCCATGTCTGTAAATTAAGTTTTAACTTCAGAATCCAGTGTGGAAAGATAAAACCAACTCAGCAGCCTTTTCGCTGATAATGTCAAAACACAATAAGACCAAATCAGAAGTGAGCAGAGTGCAGATTGAGTAACTGCAGAGAAAAGATGTCTGTGAACACAAAACCCAAACAGGGGGTGTAAAGAAAGCTTGTGGTTTTGTGGGTTGTCAACGAGCTCTTCAAATGCACTTGTGATTGTTTAGGATCAGATATGACAACTTCTGTATAAATATTGTGTTTTTTTTTAACAAAGAAAACAAAGCTTTTTGAACATTCAGAGATTATTCTTCTGCTCTGCTGTGTGCACAGGATGGTGTCTGTAGTTGCAGTTGTGGTGGTGGTGGTAGGGAGAAAAAGAAGAAGAAGGAGGAGGAGAGGGAGGAGGAGGGGGTGTTGGAATCAGTGACATTCTTCAAGGCCAGTGTAAGATTAAAGGCTCGGGCTGTCGGGCCTCTGATCATATATTCACAAAAGATACCCTGTGAAGAACATATCTTTAAAGAGAAGCTGGCTGAAAATAAGACCACTACTTGTGAATATTTGTGGCAGCCCATTATACATATCATATAAATGGTCCATTACTGAGAAAGGAGATTACACCCTGGAAAGATTTTTTTTTTTTTTTTTTTAAAGTTACCCATCTCATTTTCTGTTTGCCCTCTTTTTTTGGCACAGTCCTGCTCGCAGCTGCCTCCAGTGGCACGAGTTTGTCCTCTGTGATGTTTTATGTGTGGGAACTTCATGGATCCTAGGTTTGGATTTGGCCTGAAGAGCTTTATCTTCTTCTTTTTGTATTTTCTTTGTGCAGAATCTTTACAACATTGAAGCACAGTGGCATTGAACTCTAAGAGGGGAAACAAAACTAGCAGCCGTGGGCATAATGCGCAACCAGAAGCATTTATGCAGAAATGAATAATGTCAATAGTGCTCTCTTCCATAGTATTGCGTATTTCCCTGGCCTGTGACTCATGAACATAAATTCAGCACACACACTACAGTAAAGCGAATACTGATTAATATAACTTTCATCTTGGGTTTGCTTCACTTGGTGTGGCCTTGGGTCCTTTAATAGTCACGGAACAGTGGAAAATTTAATAGCTCACTACTCTGCATGTCCTTCAAATAAAATGTTTCCATAATGGATTCTTACTGGCACTATATGTATGCACTTAAACTGCACTATAACAGCTGCCCTTTTCTGCATCTCTAGAGGGAGTTCATCAAAAGATAACTGTGAGAGTTGTAGCTCCGAAGGCTGCTGAGATGTATTAATACATTAATCAATTGTTTCAGGTTGCTCTTAATTCATTTGTCTTTCTTAACATTTCCCACTTTTGTCAATCAATGAATGTGCCTTGCCTTTAAAGCAACAGAATAGTTACCCATTCTGGCACCATTAAAACATCAAAGTCCCATTTTTTACTAAATGGCAGAGGAAAAGATAATTGGCATGTGTGCATGCATATTAATTAACTGATAATGAGACGATAAGGCCTCTTCTCTATCTGCAGATGTGGATCCACTAATCAATTGGCAGTGAAATGGGCAAAAAACGCGCTCCTTTTATCCCATGACTGAAATTAAAAACCTATTTAGTACCACGTTTTCCAACAAAGTGCTTTTCATTTATCTTCTCCAGCACATTATTCAATCACACTTTCCATTTGTATAATGGTAATATTTTCATGTAATTTCCCACTGCCTCTGAGATGGGTATTTTTGATATGGCTTTGTGAAATAGCTATTCCATTCCAGCTCCATTCACCGGCAGGTAATAAACTTACAACCTATATTTCAGATTAAATGTCTTCAGCAAATGGAGCCAGCCTCAGATGTCTGAGAGAAGTGGAAAGATCACTTCTGCCCTCTAGTGGCAGCTGAGTGTACTCCATAGCTGTCATGCATGCCCTCTGGTGGCAAAAAACTGGAAAGTGCTTAAATATTGTGTACCCCAGCTCTTGGCAGGATGTCATTATTTTGCTGTATAGAGCTCTCAGTGTGTCTGACTGTTCAAGTGAGCAGCTGTGTGATATGCAGAGCATGTTGGAGAGCGGTGAGAAATCCACGGCTGAGACATAAGCTGACAATCTTAAAGGGTTGCTGTTTTAGCCTGCAGCAGAATTGGAAAGGTTTGAAAGAGTGTGTTGTAACTATCAGCACTGACCAGAGGTGTGTGTGAGCCTCACAGGGAAAGAAAAACAGGAGAGAAACAAAGAGAAAAATACACCACAGGGGGCTCTACAGAGATCTGATTGAATGCTCAGGAAGAACAAAAAGGTGCACAAAAACACCACAAGGTATTTGATTCAATGTTTTTATCACAAAATGTTTTCTGCATTATGAACACAGAAGTCTTCAGAAGTGTGTAAAATGTGTGTGTGTGGCTGGCCCAGATGACACAAAGGCTGATGGACAGTAGTGCAGCGTTGCCTCATCTTCCTCCTCCTCCTGCTGACAGGCCCTCCTTCAACCCGGACAGGCCAATCTGTACACACTGCAACACAGACACACACAGCCCATCTCAGTCACCACACAGCCCATTTGTCATGTCAAATAGCCTCAGAAAAGACATGGCGGTCAAGTTATAGAGGTGATTTTATCAATGTGACCCCAATGTGCTGGTCATAAATTGCTAGCTCTGTGGTGAGGTACTTTAACCTTTTTTCATTGATAGAAATGAAAACAGCAAAAGGACAAAGTTGGCAGGATGTTTGATGCACACACAGTTTTACCATCAGGTGAAGGTGGACAGCTCACTGGGGGCTCATGCATTAAGGAACGACATGACATAGGCAGAATAGCTGTTTTATTTATCAGTGTATTACACAAATTTAAGTATTAGTGTCAAAATATGAACAGTCCTATTCAAATGTTATCCAAGATTTTTCACAGCTGTTGAGTAGCTTCATTTAAAGGTGCTGTGAGGAGAATCTGTTTCCGGCGACATAAGGACTCTGCTACCCATGAGCACACGCGGTGACTGTCGGAAAGACGTGACCCAAGCCAAAGCGTGCGTTTGTTTTGATGCTAATGAATGCAGCTCGGACCTTCCTCTGAACTCTGCATTGCTTTACAACTTCTTTTTTCAACAACTTACAGGATGCAATGCGACGAGGTAATGTATCTCTTTCTAGTTACGTAGTGGTAGTTTTTGATGTGTGACAACAAGCAATTTTTGGAAAACTTAGCATTGTAGTTTGAGACTGTCCGAATAATATAAATTTGCTCTAGTTTTAATTGTCTTGTACTTGAGGTTGAGTATCCAGGCCAGTCCAGCCCTGTCCAACCCGACCACAAAGCTAAGGAATAGCATTTATAGATAGCCTATTTTGATGCTATAAAACTCATCTTAAAGTGTGTATTTCAATCAGGCATCTATCTAAAAGTGAGACTTTTTTGTAATTAGTTAGAAACTCCTTATAGCATCTTTAAACTCTACTCCAAAGTGTGGGTGACAAAATCATAATAAAATTACAAGAAGTTGGACATTTTCAAGAATTTTCTCCTGATATGTAAGACCATATCCTAATAAAGACCAAAGTTATTTATAAAACATCTAAGAAAGAGCTCCTACAGTGGGATGAACAAACACTACACAACAAATTGAGTAAAGTTTAACTTTTAGTGTTGGCAAAATTTCAGCAAGTGTAGAATTATTATGCCGTCACTGTATGGTAGACCTGTAAAGAAGTGCCAAATTAGCAAAGTAGTGGGTTGCTGTGTAATGAAATGTCATGAGGTAGACGAGCATATGTCATGAAGCTGATATTCAACCCATCGTTGGTGAATAATGTTATTTTTTAAAGTGACACCTTGTCTTGTCAAGTTTAAGATATAAAGGCTTATCATGTTACTTGTCTTAAAGTTAAATAGTGGCAGTTATGTTGTGATGTGGTCTTATTGACTGTAAGAAATCCTTCTACATTTTGCTATCCCTGACAGCACTGAGGAAAATGGAAAAGCGGTGCTCACATTGCTTTTTGCACGAGGCCTAAAAATGATTAAATCTGCATCTGATTTGATATTTACAACTTGAAATAATTTAATACTTACATAACATCACTAAAAATCATTTTACAAACATATGAGCTCTTACTTTGAGTGAGGGGTCAGGATGAGGTCTGAGTTGTCAGCTTGAATTTTCAGTTTTCTCCTGCTGGTCTTGGTCTGTCATTTCATTCGTCTCTTCTGTGGACACTTCCTTGGATGAAGCAGCGGTCTTCGGCCTCTCCTCAGGCTTCTCAGATGGATCCACCACCTGGTTGCCCCGGCTTGTGTTACAGCCCATGTTTTGACTAAAATGTAAGTCCTCACAGTGCACTGCTGTGCTGACTGGTAACTAGACTGTTTGTCCTGTCCCGCAGACCTGCATACATGTTTTGGATTTAGTGCCTTTGTTCCTAATAGCAACCTCAAGACTTACTGTTGAGTTCAGGTACCTGATTGTGTGTGGTTTTATTTTACAGGCCCTCGTCTGTGGGCCATGATTACCTCCTAAGCAACAAGGGTGGAGATTAACTCAAAACATGGTTACTGATAAACTCAGCAGGAGACTGAGGGATTGAGTTTCTGCATTCTTTCATGATGAGTGATACATTCATTCATGTCCACTGGGTTTATAACAGAGCAGATTCTTATTTACACATAAAAATGCTGTCAGTGGAAAGTAATCGGAAACTGAAGGACAATCTATTCATTAATATGATGCTTGTTATGAGACAAATTAGATAACATTTCCTCATGAAAAGTGTTTTAAGCTCATTACTGTTTGGTTACTCAATCAGAAAGATCATTGTCTGAGATATAAAGCACTCAACAGGAACCCAAACACCAAAACCTCTTTGTGATGGACTTTGTATTTTTGCTTTTTTCATATTGTTTTATATGTTATTCTGATAGGTTCTGTTTATTTATAACACTAACCCAGGTTAGTTTGGTGAAGTTTAGTTCACTGTCACTTTCTCGACAGTCAAAAATGGGGAAAGGTAGCAGAAAAGGGTCTTTTCTCCTGTTTTTTGAGTGCCTTCTTATTCATCTAAGCATACAGGGGTCAAAGATTACAATATTTAATTCAATTAATGTACATTTATTTTAAACAAATTTACTCTAGGACATACAGGAAGCATCAGCAAAGAGTGTTACATTCAAATTTTACTTAGAGTATTGAGTAGTAAGACTACAATTTTCTGTAACATGCAAATAGAACAACTTCTATTCTGGAGTGTGGCAAGTCAACCATTTATTTGTTTTGGTGTTTAACTGGTTGACTCATCACACTCCAGCAGATGTGTTTTCCATTTTAATGTCACTGTTCGGCACAAACCTCCAGTCTCCATTTATTGTGATTTTCTTATCAGTGAGTGGGATTTTACTAACTTTTAACCAAATTAAAATGTCAAAAAAATAAATTGTAATCCAGCCAGCACAATATTTATTCATTAAAAGTGGTGCATTTTTTTTATTTTCGGAAAAGTAGCAGTTTTGGAAATAGGAGGTTTGTGTCTGACAGCAATTATACAGACCAACAACATCTTGAGACCATTTAAAAAATTGCTAGAATGCATTTTGTACATTTGGACCTTAATGAGGTTTTAAACAGAGCTACAATATGCAAAAGCAAGAAGGGGGAGAGTGACAAAAAGAACTTTGAAAAAGTAATTTTTTGAAAACAACAAGTAAACTGAAATAGACTGTTTATCAGCTGATCGAAAGTTTAAGACCACAGGCTATTAAAGCCAAAATCTGCTCAAAATTTTCATTTTCTGTCAGGCATTCACACGGTCATGCCCTCCTGATGGCTAAAGCTAAGAAGCTTTCTCTTCTTGAACATGGTCGGATCGTGGAACTGCATAAGCAAGGCCTCTCGCAGCGTGCCATTGCTGCTGAGGTTGGACGCAGTAAGACAGTCATTCTAAATTTTTTGAAAGATTCTGAGCATTATGGAACAAAAAAGTCAAGTGGTAGACCCAAAAAATTACACCTGCGCTGAGCCGGAGGATCCGATTGGCTGTCCAAGACACAGGGTGGTCCTCGACCCAAATTAAGACCCTTACTGGTGCTGCCTGCAGCGCAATAACCATCAGACGGCATCTGTGGGAAAAGGGTTTCAAAAACAAAAAACAAATTCAAAGACCTCGTCTCCTTCAACGCCACAAAACTGCCCGTTTAGACTTTGCCAGGGAGAATAGAACATGGGACATTGAAAGGTGGAAAAAAGTTTTATTCTCTGATGAGGAAAAATGTTACCTTGACGGTCCAGATGGCTTCCAATGTTACTGGCATGACAAGGAGATCCACCTGAGATGTTTTCAGCCCGGCACAGTGGAGGGGGTCCATCATGATCTGGGCTGCTTTTTCATTCAGTGGAACACTGGAGCTTCAGGTGGTGCAGGGTCATCAAACGGCGGCTGGTTACGTGCAGATGTTGCAGCGGGTATCCCTCATGACTGAGGGCCCTCGTCTGTGTAGTAACAGCTGGGTTTTTCAACAGGACAACACTGCAGTTCACAATGCTCACTTGACCAAGGACTTCTTCAGGGAGAATAACATCACTCTTTTGGACCATCCCGCATGTTCCCCTGATTTAAATCCCATAAAGAACATTTGGGGATGGATGGTAAGGGAAGTTTATAAAAATGGCCATCACTTCCAGACAGTTGATGCCCTTAGTGTAGCCATCTTCACCACTTTGAGCAATGTTCCCAAAAGCTTCCTGGAAACACTCTCATCAAGCATGCCCAAATGAATTTTTGAAGTGATTAACAAGAACGGAGGAGCTACTCATTACTGAGTCCTACTGAGACACATTTTGTTCTGGTTTGAACAGATTTTTGTAATTTTTTGAGCGATGGTCTTAAACTTTTGATCAGCTGATAAACAGCCTATTTCAGTTTACTTGTTTTCAATAAATTACTTTTTCAAAGTGCTTTTTGTCACACTCCCCCTTCTTGCTTTTGCATATTGTAGCTCTATTCAAAACCTCACTGAGGTCCAAATGTGCAAAATGCATATTCTAGCAATTTTTCAACTGGCCTTAAGATTTTGATCAGGTCTTTAAGTGAGATATTAAAGGTATCAGTGAAAATTTATTTTACATTTCAGGGTCATACTTTCTGCAAAAGCACACAGCGTTTGATGATGCTTCCTGTGTCCTAATTTTTTAAAAATAAAAATTATTGTAGTCTTTGACCCCTGTATGCTTAGTTGAGTAGGGTGTCCCAAAAACAGGATAAAAGACCCTTTTCTGCTACTTCTCCCATTCTTTCAAAAGCATACTGTTTTTGAGATCACAATTTAAGCTTTAGCTTTTTACTCAGCACTCAGATGCTTTGAGAAATGTTGCAAGTAAAATAGTCGTCTTAGAAATGACTTAAAGGAGACATATCATGCTGATGCATGAATTAATACTTACATATAATATAATAAATTTGAAAACAAGATCTTACACCCCCTTAATTTTCAAAAAATGATTTTTTTTTTTCTGATATCCTAGAACGAGATTTGATGCCTCTGAAAATAGGTCATTGCGAGATGTCCGCGAGATTTAAATCGTCGTGACGACACAAGGTACCTTTCTTTTTATTGGAGTAATTTGATAAAACACCTCCTCCTCTGTGATGTCCGTTAGCCACAAAACCGTCACCGAGGAACACATCCACCAGCAGCAGTATATAGCTCCCTAGCTCACATTCACTCATTACCAGCTCTGGCCTGTAGGGGGACTCAATACGCGCTCGCTGCTTTGAGCCTGCCCGAAAATACAGTAGAAGAAGAAGGACAGGCTGGCTCAACCCTCTCGGCAGCTCTGACAGAACTGACCAATCAGAGCACAAAGGGCTGTGACGTTGCGAGGTAACTGTAGGTCATCCTGAGATCTGAGTGTTTCAACGAGGGCTTCATAATGGCCTAAAATGAGGATTTTGAGAACACTATTGTGGGGCAATGAAGGAACTCAATGACTTGTACTGAGGGCAGAAATGCTTTACAGGCATCCTAGTCTGGCATAGTGAAAAGGAGAAACAAGCATGATATGTCCCCTTTAAGTAAAGCAGAAGTACTGCTTCAAAAACCTGCGAAATGTGAAATGACAACAAAACAGATAAAGGGGAGGCAGCATGAGGGAGTGGCAAGAGGGATGGAGGCGGGAATCTCAGGGAACACACACTACGAGCATCAAAATAAAACAGGAAACACAAGACATGGAATATAAGGAAAACATTATTTTAAATGTGATGTAAAAATAACATGTTTATCATTTAATGTATCCAAATTAATTTCTGCTTTTACAATCACCAGATGTGAGTTCAGACAAAACAAACTCTTCCTAAATAAGAGAGCATCATACTTGCCTTTAGAGGACTGAAACACTGAAAACAGCCCACGCACCCTGATGAAGACACATTTCTGGCTGATGATGGCATAAAGAGTGGCGCTGATGGTCCTAAAACTCAAATGCAAACTTCTTATTTACTTTTAAATTCTAAATATATATTAAAAAGTGCAATTACAGAATAAAAGACTGACTTTGCACTGAACAATTTGTATAATAGTGAAATATCAAGCAAATCACAATCTTGAGTCAAAACCAATCAGAATTTATTGTTCTACATTTCATACAAATTCAGTAGCTATTCAAAGTGCTTCACAGGGAACAGAAAATGTGGTTGACAAAGAATGACATGGAAACTAATGGGGTGCTGCAGGAATGAATAAAAATGCAGGTGAGTTACTTCCTGCTTTCAAGCCCTCCAGTGAAATGAGATTTAGAATACCAGTTTCAGATAAGTGTCTGAAATAAGGTTAATGATGCACACACACATAAGACTTGAATGTATAATGAAAAATAATAAAATTCTGCTGATTTTGCTTGCTTCTGAATCTTAACCCCTTGTGTGTTTAAATGCTGGTTGCTAACTAACTGTTAACAAGACTATAAAAATGGCCGGTAACACGACAAGCATTTCAGAGTTTTTTTCTTTATAGCTCTACAGCTTTATTATGGTGAAAACAGTGATAGGTACATCATAACTAAATTTAATTCTAGCAATGAGGATTTCTTTGTGGTAGAAACATAATTGTTGCCCCTCTCTTTACATTAAAACTTAAGTGTTTAGAGTGGTAGAAAATGATTTGTTAGGAGAATTTCTATTTCTTAGTTATCAATGTTTTATTATCTTAGTATATTTTATCCTAGTATTCTCTATATCACTTTGTATGAATATCCTTTTTATGATTTTTAGTGTATGAAATTTATAATCACGGGACAGGCCAGTATGATTTTATGATTTCCTCTTGACTTACAATGGATGCATACATATACAAATAGCAACTGACTGACCGAAAGATGAACCAGTGAAAGCCCCGATAATGAACCCTGAAAGGCTCTGCAGATGAACCCATGGAGACCTACAAATGAACTCTTGGGACAGACATGAGACGAATTGATGAGAGGAAACGACCAAAGGCCGCATCCTGGAAGGGACATTTGTGCATTCCTGATTCAACACTCAAGAAGCCTTATTCAACATTTGAGAGGATCGATTGTTTTGCAGATGTCATTATAAATCAAAACTGTTATGTCAGAAGTGTATATATTCTCTGTGAGCCCTGAAAAGCCCTGATTGGTACGATGCATACTTTGTCACTGTACTCTGCCATCCCTTGCAAGTAAAGCTTTCGAAAGATATGCTCATCTCTCTCGTGTCGTCTGTGTGTTGGCTCCACCAGTCAGAGGTGAACTTCTAAGATCTTTTTCCTGATATTCTTGGTAAAAGAACAATTTTTGACATGATTCGTGTAATTTCTTCTGATTTTTATATTGGTAGTAGAGCATGCATCTGGTCCCTACTGGGTTTGGAGGCACAACAATGACAATTTCCAACAATTACATATATTTTATAAAGATTAATCAAGACAAGATATATATGATTGCAAGTGAAAAAACAGGAAATAAATAATAAATGCTTAATTTTCTTTAATTAGATAAAAAAAACAGTACCATACAAATTTCTTTATGTCAAAAGTTTTTTATTTATATAGGACATTTTATGCAAAAAATACTGTTTTAAAGCTTTTGAACACATGTGGGCCGACACAAAACCTGTATTGGTCTACCTGAATATCCGCCCTCCCACCTGCTGGAAAGATTTCTCTGTGAAGTGCAGCCATGTTGTTTAAATCCATAGCGAGAGATCTGTGTGAGCATGCTTAAGTTTAGAAGCTTTCACTGCTCAGTTGTTGGCTATAAACATCCACATATATCTTCACATATAGTCCACCAGCCTTGGAGGACCAAAGGGCCCAGTGGATTAAAGCCTACGCGTGTGCCAGTCACTTCATGTCTTACTGCTTCTTTAACTTTAGTCAAACACAAGACTGGGAACTAGACTAGTCCTGAATCTGGGCTCAGTACCAAAAATCCGCAGGGGTTACTTCACATGTTTGCCAATATTACTGCAACTTGTTGAAAGTCTGAAGGGTAAACTTCAAAGTATAAGCATTAGTAAAGAGGAGTTTAACAGCTGGCTGATGTCCTTAACCCACTCAATTACCCCTTAGCCTCTACTACCGGTAGCCCTGCTAGTAGGCTAGGTTAGCATTTTGTGAGTTAACCTGTGATGTTTTGGGCAATCAGCTTGCTGTTATCTGGTTACTGGCATAAATTAATGGTTTGTGTGTTTAGGACTCTGAGTGGCACATGGCTGGAGTTTCGCTTGAGTTACACCGAAGGGCTATCATGAATAGCCGTATGTGCGCTGCTCTGCTCTGGCTCACTAGCATATAAAGGCAACCGCCCTCAAAACCAGCCTTTCTGAACAGATGGGTTATGTGAGCAGGAAGCTTTATTCATGGTTTTTTTTTTTTGACCAAAGCATGTTACTGTTTCATGAAGACATCAAGGATCCATGTTACACTGCAGCAAAGTATGGCACCTTGAAAGTCTAAAAGGATATACATTTCACACTAACATCATTTTATTTACTCTATCCCCTTAACATGACCACTCTAATGCATAAGCCATTTTCACATCAGGAAAAACATTCACATGAAACGAACAATTGCAATGATATGTCCTCAAATCATACAAGGGCAAGGGGAGTATAAAACAAAAACTGTGAAGGAAAGACCCTGCTGAAAAGAGGAAAGGTAGAATGTTGTACAACGATGAGCGATAACAAGACAGGTTAAAGCACCACCTGAGAACAACTGTACACTTTGCAAGCAAAGAAGTGAAGGTCTCTGAGAAAGCCTGACAAATTAGAGCTATGGCAAGAAACAAACAATAAATGTGGGAAGGGGGTGGGGGCTCAGAACCCAGGGTGAGCATGGGTGGCCTGAGATCAGGTGCTCTGTATTGGGCACCTGGGCCTGGATTGTTGTGCTCACTGTATTGGGTCTTGAGATTTCCTAACCGTCTTTGAAATTTTTCTTTCCATGAGCACCTTTGGTTTGAAAGGCACCAGAACTGCTCATGCCCTCTCCTCTTTGGTTCTTATTGTGCTTGTGTTTGTTCTGCCATGTGTCTGTTTGTGAGGATGAATTATAACTGTGCTTTTTGTTGGTTAGATCTTTTTGTGCCGAACTCCTGTGCTTTTCTTCTGTATTCACCTGCTTGTCAAGGCACTTTGTAAACCTTTGTTATAAGAAAGTGCTATACAACTAAAGACAATATTAGTAATAATATTATTGCATGTGAAAGTGAGCCAGGGGTGCTTTTATGTTCTTCCCAAATAGGGTCAACACCAGGGTACATTCATGCTTATTTAATTTTGGATATATGGATGAAAGGAACCACCAACAGTGTAGAAGTTTAAGGATAGATTCTCATATGTTGTCTATACAAGCTGAGCCTCAGTCCTGTCCCCATGCTGTTCTGACTGTGATTGTAAGTTGACAATTAAATTTCAAAATAAGGCTCTACAGGTCAGACATATCTTTTGATTTACAGTTGATAGAAAGAAGCAAATCAGTTGGACTGGCTGGTGATTTAGGTGGGACCTGAGGGGATGCCTCCTGTATGTAACGGCTAAACTGTTAGAATCTAAAGAAATGAGAACTGGAAAGACCAAAAGTGTGTTAAATTGAGAGAACAATAAAATAAGGTACAAATTGATACATATGAATAATATACATAAAATTATAAAGTGCTACATTAAAGCCAGACTGAGCAAACTAGCAAATTAATCATTAAATGGGAACACAGCCGATAATGAGGCTTCACATGAAATCAGGCTCTTTCACATCTCCCACACCTCACCTTAGTAAGCTCGTTTGTGATTGGACAATTTATTCAACCGAAAGAAAACTGTGCAATGTCTTCTTCGGTCTACCTTCATTGTAACATCTTCATACACTTTCAACTGTTAAGGAGCTGCTGAGAAAATAGACCCAACCTACAGTGCCTAATACTTTTTTGCCACAAAGTTTAGCATTGACTGACTACAGCAGGGACCACCCCACAGGTAGCAGAAGATATCTGAGGATGACACTTCAGACATTGGCTGTGATTATTCCTCTATCTTTTTAAGATCCTATCCTGCTCTTTTCAGTTTGCTTGTATATCATCTTTATTCAATCAACAATGAATACTCAAATATTTACCTTTAAAATGATGCTTTGTGACATTTGTGATCATGAAAGCCTGTTAGCACTGGAGTTATATCATAACACACTTTAAGAAAGGACTGTTTACCCCAAGTTTGTCTACAGCCTCCAACTATGACACTGCTGATTGTATCTATACCAAAGCAGCCCCAAAACTCAGTTGAAATCTTCAGATTACATGTAAAGTGACTGATCGGATATATCAATACTGTCCCACATATTCTTCCAGGGACAAAACAATCTCCTGGATGCTACACTGCATTACAGTGAGTTTCATCTATAATGCACATTATGTATGCTTGTTCATAAGCATCAACTGGTACATGGTAAAAAAGGTTGAGGACCACTCGTCCAAACTGTCTGATTTAAAAACACCAAGAGACGGGACCAGAAATATGTCCAGTGCAAGCGAAGAAAAAGGAAACATAATTTAAGCTGATAGTTCTAAGTACCAATTTAAAATAAGTTAGCGTGACATTTTTTAAAAACACCATCAAAGTAAAACAAAGCTGCTCTGAACTTCTGCAAACACCAGAGGTTTTTTAAATCTTTAGAGGACGAAGCAGAGTGAGTCTTTATGCTCCTCTCTCCTCTAGTGCAAGTTATTCTGTGAGCCTGATGGTGGTGCCCCGTTCCTTCCAGCGGTCCGATCATTCACCACATCCATCAGTCTCCTGTGCAAAGCTGACTGACCATTCAAACGGCGTCGTCTCACAGGTGGACCATCATCCTCCCCTCCTTCAGTTCCATTCATTGAAAAGGCAGCACGAGATCGCCTGCTGGGAACCCGGCCTGAGACCACGTTGTTGATCTCTCGCAGACGCTGTGGGGGCAGGCATATTTAAAAAAAATCAGAGTCATCTCTTGATCAATAATTTTGATCTTATATGCAATTTATTTTAAATGCACGACATGCATTTGATGACTAAACAGTTCCTGAACAGACCTGTGAATTGTCTGAGCCAAAGGTGTAGATGAGTCCGGGTGTCATACGGGGTGCAGTTTCTCTGTTTAACAGTGAAATGTAAATGTTGTGGCTGCTGGACAGACGGTGTCTGCGAGGCAACTCTGTGTTCTGCACCGGACAAGGAGTCCAAGGGGGAGTGAGAACCTAAATATAAGAAACAAAATCACACCACAAGAGCCTGATTTAACTTGTTATACCTTATTTAAATGTACTTTTATGTGCTTATATGAGACTTTTTTCTCTGGTCTCTGCTCTCTAGGTTCACTTACCCCAGGAGGTTGTGCAAACTGCCGGGCAAAGTCGCTCATCTCTCTTGGGTAGACGGTGTTGAAAAAGTCGATCAGACTTCCCACATTTTCTTGACCGGGTGCTGTAAAATGAGACGATGGTTTGTTAGAGGTAAGTGTGGAAGAACAGTGGTCTCTAGTATCTGTAATCAGCGATATAATAATAGCAAAAAAAAAAACACAACATCATTCCACGGTTCATCTACAGTATAAATCACATAATATTACAACGCTGGAACAAGAGGATCTTTAAAAGCACTGGAGAACCTCTAACTCCCCCTGCACAATTTCTAACATTAATGAGGATGTGTTCTTTAAATTATCAATAATCTTCAATGAACTAAACGGCACAGCAGGAGTCATCAACAATGTTATAACTTTACATTTAGGTTTAAATAAGACAGATGCAGCTATTTCAATTTTTCCCTTCTAGCCAAGTGATCACCAGGTTCCAGTGGATTACCAAACAACTTTAACAAACTGAGAAACTCCCAACTTCAAAAGCCCGGAAAACATCAGTCCTTATCACCCAGAATGCCACATTTTAAGGTGTCAGATCTAACACAAAGTCCTTCCTGTTAAACTCGTAAAATGTCAATTGTTTTGAAGGTTCCTTCATAGATATATGATTCATAATAATGATTGAGTAATAGGGATGTCACTCAAACCTCTACCTCAGATTTTCAAACTTTAACAACATTCTAAGAGCCTGATGGGCAGGTGTGGAGGGCCTGATATGGCCACCTGTTGATGAATATGTGAATAAACAGTCTCAAAGTGGTTTGAACATTCGTAAAATGTGGGCCGCTGGTAACCATGCTGTCATGCCCATGCACCCACTGGACATAGAGTCTTGTCCTCTGGCTTTAAGGTTCTTACCTGAATCTCATTCCCCACCCTCTCCCACCACAATTTCTATTCACTGTCCTGTCTCTTTATTAAAGGCATAAACGCGTATGAATAGTAAATATAAATCAATACAACAAAAAGGAAAGCCTGGTTTATCTCTGTTTTATTAGAACCAAATTTGTTGTTGTTATTGGTATCGAACTGTTTTTAAAAGTGTAGAACTTTGGTTGTATGTATTTTTTTATTTGTGTATGTAAATGAACATTGTGTTAACTCTGGAAAATTTATATCAATCTTGTATGGGATCCCACCACATTGTGTGTGTATAAACACGCACAAACCTGTCCAAATTAACACTGAAACAAAAACATGTTGTGGCACTTTTTTTTTCTCGTCACGTTGTTTTGCATGATGAGAGAAGTTTCCTCTGCTCTGATGTGGTGTATATATTAACATTCATACAAACATGGACAGGGACATTTTCAGAAAGCTCAGAGTTTAAATCAAACTGTAATGGCAAATGTCATAGATGCTGATTTGTAGCTGTATTGTCTTTACTTCAAATCTATATCGATGCACTTGTTAAAGGTGCTATGAGGAGAATCTATTACCGGCGACATTAAGACTCTGCTAACCATGAGCATGCGCGGCGACTGTCGTAATGCTGCGTTCCAGTAACCTCGGAAATGGGAGTGACATCATCTCTGACTTATTGGCGTTGGAAAAAAACATGCCGATCTACCAGGCTATTGTTAGCTGTTGTTAGCAGGCCCTGCGTTGTTGTTCACAAATATCACATGAAGAATGTGATTATTACTATGGTAGCATTTTTGTAAATATAAGTCTAACAACTCCTACTTGGAACTTGGAAATTCCTACTTCTGACCACAAGTGGAACGCACCAAACTCACTGATCCAAACTAAAGCGTGTGTTTGTTGTTTTGTTGCTAATGAATGCCTCAGAACTCTGCATTGCTTTACAACTTATTTTTTCAACAACTTACAGGATGCAAAGCGACGTAATGTATCTTTTTCTAGTTACATAGCGGTAGTTTTTGATGTGTGACAACAAGCAGTTTTTGGAAAACTATGTATTGTAGTTTTGTAGCCGTCTATATATCGCTACTTACAGCTCGGTGCTCTAAGACGTGTCTGAATAATATAAATTTGCTGTAGTTTTAATTGTCTTGTTCCCAAAGTTGAGTATCCAGGCCAGTCCAGCCCTGTCCGACCCGACCGTGAAGCTAAGGAATAGCATTTATAGATAACCTATTTTGATGATATTAAACTCATCGTAAAGTGTATATTTCAATCTGGCATATATCTGAAAGTGAGACTTCTTTGTAATTACTTAGAAACTCCTCACAGTCCCTTTAAAGTCATGTATTACCTTGTTTTTGGATAAAGACATAAATCAATCTAAATTCAGTGATGATTTACCATCCACTGATTGTACAACTGCAAACAATTTCATGAAAAAGTTCTTACAGTTGTTTCCAGTTTGAACATTTCCTCTGTTTCCTCCAGAAAGCAACACGTTTTTGAAGACCTGAGGACAGAAAATGCACTTGTTACCTCATGCATTGAACCAAGGGAGCCAAACATTGTAAACCCCATAATTACGCTTTGATAATGTTTAACACTCTCAATCAAACAGTGATATTTTGCTTTTTATTTTGAATAATCTCTTGAGCTATACCGTAAAATCTAGTGTACAAGCTGCACGTCTGAAACTGTTTTTAACCTAAAGCATTTACTGCAGCTTATCTATGGATGCAACCAGTGCAACAGTGAAAAAATGTTTAGGCACGTAGCATCATGACCCCAATACAACATCAAGCACAGCCTGGCACAATCCAAAGTTTGCTCCCATTCACAGGGTAACTAGAAGGAAGCGACAGTCTCAAAGCTGAGACTTAGCAGGTAAACACGGTTAACCAGAGCTGGCAGGGGTTAGTGCAGCTCTACCACTGTAATTCTTTCATTTGGATAAAACATGTTGTGATGAAAATAAACTGTGTAGCACTGATTTGTTTTAAAAGACTCAAGATAACAAGCCAAAGTAGCAACATAACTTTACCGACTTAAGGACTGCCCAAAGGCTTAGAGCACCGCTCCACAGCTGTGACAGAAAGTCACAAGCCGACATGACAGAAGCAGAGATAAAGGGGAAAACACTTTCACAGGAATGACACACTTTTGGATTCAGTGAGGACAGAGGGAATCCTACTGCAGAAAGACTGTTTAACCCCTCTTACTTTGAAAGACTGGGAAAAAATGAATGCTGAGTGAACACCTGTGCAACTTATATTTTAGATTTTACTGTACCACATATAAGTTCAGGGCTTACTGTACTTTTTAAAGTTAGAGTCAAGAGATATTACAAAAAATAATGGATTAAGTAATAACGTACGCTTGTGCTGGCATGTGGCTGAGACATGTAGGCCTCCTTTATTCGTCTGAAGGTTAAATCCATGTTGGCGGCCTGAAAATGCAGAATAAGTTAGTTCATGTTCTTTTAAATACCACTATAGTTGATATAGAAGTATCCATCTAAATACTTCTACTCCTATTAAATGCTTCTATTATGGTCACAGAAGTGTCTATCTAAATACTCTAAGTAACTGTAAAACTTTTAAGGTACCTGCACACCAAAAGCAGCTTGAGCGTCCTTGGCGAACACTCTCCATGTAAAGTCAATGTACAGTCGCAGTGGGGCGGGGCTAACCCTCCCACGATGCGACTGCTGCGTTCAAGGCGATCACTTTGCTTTTCACGCAATGCCAACGTTAAAAAAAGTTTATCTTTTCGGCATGTGTGACAGTATCCGTGACAGACAGTATTTCATCTGGACTACAGAGTAACAATCCATGTCCGTGTGGGAAACATTAGTCAGTGAGGACATTTGTTACGCCTAGACAGGCCGCAGAAAACTGACGGATGATGCAGGGCCATCAGCGGCAGTGTTTGTGTTTGATAAGTGAGTGAAAAGGATACAGTTGGAAAAAAGTCAGCTTATACATGCTATATGATATATGATATGATTGCGGTGAAGCTCGAGCGGATGTGACATCACCAAGCCGCGGCAACAGCTGGCGGTGACCAAAATGAGGTTCTTATGGACACGCAACGCGACTTCAAGAGGCAACGCGATTTCGATCGTGGAGTCGCATTCGGTTTGAACGCAGCTTTAGAATGGTTATGCAGGTATCTATCAAATTTTTTCTCAACTCATTAAAAAATAACAAACAGTAAGACACACATCACACCACTGTTGGTAAAACCAGACAACACTCAAAACTTGTGTTTTCAATCCCTTTTCCAATGCATTCAATGGCGGGTACATACATCTAAAAAGAAACTTGCATTACAAAATTACAGCCATATAAAAGTAATTTACGTAACTTTGATAATTACTTGAAATGGTATTGCGTTTGGAGAACACCTGCCAAAACTACCTTTGATTTGCTACACATTTCACAATAGCACAAAGCCAACCTCATGTTTCACTTTGGTTGTACTGACTCAATATTAATCTGCATTGTTTAAAGCCTAACATCTGACTGTGCTGCCCCATGTCTGGAATTTGGTTTTGGCAGCAAATGGGTAAGGGAATTTTGACATTTTTGGTGATGGATTATATTATGACAAAGTGACAAACTAATGTGTCAACTGAATTAAAGAACTATTGCTTTATGTTGTTCACTGCAACAAAGCAATAATCTGATGGATTACTTTGTGTGATGTGTCCCCTACTACTGCGTAAGTTGTCTCTAAATTATACAGTCACTGCTCTTACATCAAATGCTTCCTCCTGTGCAAGGCTGCATGATCCTCCTATTCTTCAATAAATCTGAAATTCACCTTAATTTAACTTTTCAGAGTTACAGCGAAATGTTCCAGCAGATCACTCCAGCTAATAGGTATATCTGATCTATGTCAGTCTACCTTCGCCATGATGAAGATAGCACACATGAGCAGCTGGTCCAGTTGACGGTTTTTCATGAGGCCAGTGAAATGAACCAGAGAGTGTTCGAAACAGGTCCAGATCTTACAGCACAGCTCATCAGAGAGGTCCAGTGTCGAACACATATGCCTTAAATGCCCAGTCATCAACATGTAAACCTGCAAAAAGAGGAAACACAGAGCATTTCAAATTACATGTTATCACGTAAGATAATTACCGTACTTTACAGACTATAAGTCACACTTTTTTTATTAGTTTGGCTGGTCCTGCTACTTACAGTCAGGTATATATCAAAATACACAACATTTAAAACACTGACAGACATTGAAGGAGTAAACATTACCGTTTACAGCTGGGAGAGGGCGCTCTAGGCTAGACATAAAAAAAAAGCCTCCAAAATGAAAATCTTACTCTAACAAACTGCAGGTAGTAAAATACAGCAGTAAACTAGTAGGTACGAGTGTGGGTAAAAAATTAATAAAATGAGGGTGGGTATCGGCCAGAGAAGGGAGAGTGAGAATGAAAAAGAAAGAGACTAGAAAGCACTGAGAGAGTCCAAACTTCTGCCAAGGTAGCCCACATACTGCTGTTACATGTATAAGCAATTGTTCCATAATAAGGTTAACATCATAATATGATCATTTGACCCCGAAAACCCACATCTAGCACTCAGACTCATGTTGATATTATTAGTTAGACAGTTATTATGCAAAAACAATTGTTTGCTGATGGGGGTGATCTGGATCACCACCAAAATCTAATCTTAACTTCGGCCATAACCAACGTCTCCTGAAAATTTCAGCAAAATCTGCCCAGTAGTTTTGCGTAAACTTGCTAACAAACAAGCAAACAAACCTACAGTAGCAAAAACATAACCTCCTTGGTGAAGGTGACAAGAGCTCATTTAAGTCTCTAACTCTGTTAATCGCTGTGTTGTTTATATTCCTGCTGTTCTTTTAATGCACTTTGTAACCTAGTTTTTGAAAAGTGCTATATAAATAAATACTGTCATTATTATGCATTGATACAATCATCAATCAATTTTTTGAAACAAAGAAACCCAAAGAATAGTGCACAACAAAAAAACACATTATAAATAAACATCAACATGTTGAGATGAAATATGAAGCACTAGATTCAAAGGTTATATAGTTGATTATGTATCATTTTAGCAACATTTTTTGCATTACTCTTAAAAATTGGAGAAATTTTGTTTCACAATTTTATTTCAAACAGACTCTTAATGCTGTCTACTCTGAAAAACATGAAGATGTATTTGTTGTGTAGATTTAAGAAAAACGTTCCAAAGCCTCTGTTGATGCTCAAAAACGTTCTAAAGTCTCCTTTGATGACTGAAAAGGTTCCAAAGCCTGCTTTGATGTTCAAAAACGTTCCAAAGCCTTTTTGATGACTAAAAACGTTCCAAAGTCTCCTTTGATGTTCAAAAACGTTCCAAAGCCTCCTTTGATGACTAAAAACATTCCAAAGCCTCCTTTGATGTTCAAAAACGTTCCAAAGCCTACTTTGATGTTCAAAAACATCCCAATGCCTCCATTGATGTTCAAAAACGTTCCAAAGCCTTTTTGATGACTAAAAACGTTCCAAAGCCCCCTTTGATGTTCAAAAACATTCCAAAGCCTTCTGTGATGACTAAAAAGGTTCCAAAGCCTCCTTTGATGACTAAAAAGGTTCCAAAGCCTCCTTTGATGTTCAAAAACTTTCCAAAGCCTCCTTTGATGACTAAAAACATTCCAAAGTCTCCTTTGATGTTCAAAAACGTTCCAAAGCCTCCTTTGATGACTAAAAACATTCCAAAGCCTCCTTTGATGTTCAAAAACTTTCCAAAGCCTACTTTGATGTTCAAAAACATCCCAATGCCTCCATTGATGTTCAAAAACGTTCCAAAGCCTCCATTGATGACTAAAAACGTTCCAAAGCCTCCTTTGATGTTCAAAAAACCTTCCAAAGCCTCCTTTGATGTTCAAAAACATCCCAATGCCTCCTTTGATGTTCATAAACGTTCCAAAGCCTCCTTTGATGTTCAAAAACATTCCAAAGCCTCCTTTGATGTTCAAAAATGTTCCGAAGCCTCCTTCGATGTTCAAAAATATTCCAACACCTCCTTTGATATTCAAAAACGTTCCAAAGCCTTCTTTGATGTTCAAAAACATTCCAAAACCTCCTTTGATGACTAAAAAGTTCCAAAGCCTCCTTTGATGTTCAAAAATGTTCCAAAGCTTCCTTTGATGTTAAAAAACATTCCAACGCCTCCTTTGATGTTCAAAAACGTTCCAAAGCCTCCTTTGATGACTAAAAACGTTCCAAAGCCTCCTTTGATGTTCAAAAACATTTCAAAGCCTCCTTTAATGACTACAAATGTTCCATAGTGTCCTTTGATGTTCAAAAACATTCCAAAGCCCCCTTTGATGACTAAAAAGGTTCCAAAGCCTCCTATGATGTTCAAAAACGTTTCAAAGCCTCCTTTGATGACTAAAAACGTTCCAAAGCCTCCTTTGATGTTCAAAAACGTTCCAAAGCCTCCTTTGATGTTCAAAAACATTCCAAAGCCTCCTTTGATGTTCAAAAACATTCCAAAGCCTCCTTTGATGACTAAAAAGTTCCAAAGCCTCCTTTGATGTTCAAAAACATTCCAAAGCCTCCTTTGATGTTCAAAAACATTCCAAAGCCTCCTTTGATGTTCAAAAACGTTCCAAAGCCTCCTTTGATGACTAAAAACGTTCCAAAGCCTCCTTTGATGTTCAAAAACATTCCAAAGCCTCCTTTGATGACTAAAAACGTTCCAAAGCCTCCTTTGATGTTCAAAAACATTCCAAAGCCTCCTTTGATGACTAAAAATATTCCAAAGCCTCCTTTGATGAATAAAAACATTCCCAAATCTTCTTTGATGACCTTAAACATTCCAAAGCCTCCTTTGATGTTCAAAAACATTCAAATGCCTCTCAGGACTCGTGTATGGATTTTGCTCCAAATCACACAGCCCTGCTGGTGATTGTTCCTTGGTGGAAGGAGATTATTACATATGTGTAAATTAACTGACCTTCCGAGCAAACGCTGTGAGACCCCTGCTTCTTGGTGGTCTGTACTCAGGCTGCTGGTTGGGGTTTGCTGGTATTGGCTGGAACACAACTGGTCAGACAATGGGCAATAAGGACATTTAACGTAACACATTTCAAAACAAGTAATGTATAATTTCAATTAAATATTGTAATACATTTAATCAACATTGTACCTCCTGGTTGGTTTCCTTCAGGTGGCAAAACAGGTCTGCTCGGGTCTAACCCGAACCCGAGCTTGTGTGGAGGAAACACCTGCATTTGACATAAAGTGCTCATTAAAAACTCCCCAAGCACAATTGTGTTTTCATAACAACGATTTAACATTTGAATTCTGTTTTTTCTTACATGTGCGGTCAAAAATGTCTGTTTTCATTTCTCTAACCTGTGGACAGGCAGGCAGCTGATCTTCGTTGGCACTAATGGGCTCCCACAGGGGCGAGTCGCTGGTCCAGGCCAAGCTCCCGAGAACTTTCTTCTCCACTTGAGCAAGATGTCTGAACAGACTAGGACGAAGGTTCTCTCTAAACCGCAACACCAGCTCAATGACCTGACACATCACAGGGAATAACATGAAAGAGAAAGAGTCAGAAATGTTGTTCTTGTTTTTACAGTTGTGGTCAAAAGTTTACATACACTTGTAAAGAACATAATGCCATGGCTCTCTTTAGTTTCCAGTTATTTCTACAACTCTGATATTTCTCTGATAGAATGATTAGAACAGATACTTTTTTGTCATAAAAAAACATTCATGAAGTTTGATTCTTTTATGACTTTATTATGGGTTAATAGAAAAAGTGACTAAATCTGCTGGGTCAAAAATATACATACAGCAACATGAATAAGCAATTTTGGTGACTTAGAAAGTTGTGTCAATGAAATGAGCTTCAGAACATACCCTCTTAACTTCTTGTGAATGATTATGAGTGACTATAGCCGGGGACTTCTCTGAGGCCATTTAAATAGGGCCCAATGGATACAAAAAACAAAAACACTACAATGGGAAAGTCAAAGGAGCTCAGCACGGATCTGAAAAAGGGAATCATTGACTTGAACAAGTCAGGAAAGTCACTTGGAGCCATTTCACAGCAGCTGCAGGTCCCAAGAGCAACAGTGCAAACAATTGTTTGTATGTATAAAGTGCATGGCACTGTTTTGTCACAGCCACGGTCAGGAAGAAAATTCAAGCTATCCTGCTGCTGAGAGAAAATTGGTCGGGAGGGTGAAGAGTCAACCAAGAACCACCAAAAAGCAGATCTGCCAAGAATTAGAAGCTGCTGGAACACAAATGTCAGTGTCCACTGTCAAGCATGTTTTGTATCGCCATGGACGGAGAGGCTGCCGTGCAAGGAGGAAGCCCTTGCTCTAAAAGTAGCACCTTAAAGCTCAACTGAAGTTTGCTGCTGATCACATGGACAAAGATATGACCTTCTAGAGGAAAGTTCTGTGATCAGATGAAACAAAAATCATGCTGTTTGGCCACAGTTCCCAACAATATGTTTGAAGGAGAAAAGGTGATGCCTTTAACCCCAAGAACACCACGCCTACCGTCAAGCACAGTGGTGGGAGTATTATGCTGTGTGGCTGTTTTGCTGCCAATGGAACTGGTGCTTTACAGAGAGTAAATGGGATTGTGAAGAAGGAGAATTACCTTCAAATTCTTCAAGATAACCTAAAATCATCAGCTCGAAGGTTGGGTCTCGGGCGCAGTTGGGTGCTCCAACAGGACAATGACCCCAAACACAAATCAAAAGTGGTAATGGAATGGCTAAATCAGGCTATAATGAAGGTTTTAGAATGGCCTTCCCAAAGTCCTGATCTAAACCCCATTGAGAACACCTGGAAAATGCTGAAGAAACAAGTTCATGTCAGAGAGCCAACAAATTTAACTGAACTGCACCAATTCTGTCAAGAGGAGTGGTCAAAGATTCAACCAGAAGCTTGCCAGAAGCTTGTGGATGGCTACCAAAAGTGCCTAATTGAAGTGAAAATGGTCAAGGGACATGTAAGCAAATATAAGCATTGCTGTATGTATATTTTTGACCCAGCAGATTTGGTCACTGTTTCTGTTAATCCATAATAAAGTCATAAAAGAATCAAACTTCATGAATTTTTTTTTTATGACAAAAAAGTATCTGTTCGAATCACTCTATCAGAGAAATATCAGAGTTGTAGAAATAACTGGAAACTCAAGAGAGCCATAACATTATGTCCATTACAAGTGTATGTAAACTTTTGACCACAACTGTAATTCTGCATTTCATCTCTTCCCCTCAAAACTAAGATCCAACTGCTCCCTGTAGAGGGCCTAAATGCTTTTGTTTTGAAGGGTTATTTTTACATAAATAATCCATATCACAGGTTATTTGGCAGGAATTTTTGTTTCATTTCATCTGTTAAGCTCCGTGTGATCGGATAATCACATGCACAGAAAAAGGTAGCATTTAAACAATTTATAACTTTGTTTAATCTTGTTGCCCTATAATAAAAATGTTATTGTATATGTCATGTTTTTGATTTTATGCTTAATGTTTTCAGCAGATACCCCCAATATCTCAGTTTACCACCTTTATCCATCATCCAACAATGTTTACTATCCATCAGTAACCAGTGAAAGTTAAACCGGCACATTGAGGATCTAAGTCCTGAAAATTGACAATTATGTGTGAAAATATTTGACAAAATGAGAGCAGTACCAGGACATGATATTTCACTGCACTACTTTAAAGTGCCCACTTTTGGGATGTAATGGGCTAAGTGTGACTTCTTTAAAGCTGACACTGTAATAAGATTTCCTGAAATGTAGACACAATTTCTATGAATGTCCTGTTTTGCAATGATCAGGAGTATATGAAGGACATTTAGGATCCTAACCGTGAAATATGTAAAGACAGTTAAATTCAGTCTTCGCGCAAAGAAATACATTCAAACAATTTTCCAAAACTAACAAGTGATATGACAATTGTTTGCTGATGAAATCTATCATTCCATAAATAAAACTACAAACAAAATAAATGTCCGAATAAAACATGTGTTACACTAATTTAAAAAACTTCTGAGTTTTTTTTCATGCCTGAAAGTCCAGACTAAGGTCCAGACCAAAGTCTGTCTTTTTGTTACACTTTATA
This sequence comes from Scarus forsteni, assembly GCA_036419115.1. NCBI lineage: Eukaryota > Metazoa > Chordata > Actinopteri > Labriformes > Labridae > Scarus > Scarus forsteni. Next base: position 13,092,449 of record JAZDUH010000354.1, read on the forward strand.
CATTTGGTTTGGTCTGGCTGGATTTCACACTGACATGATGAACCCAGGTGATATCAACATCATCTGGACGTCAGCATAGATAATGCTCTTCGCCTCACATCCAGAGTTTGCACAATTTGGCTGCTGGAGCACATTGTCCAGGTCCAGTGGCCAGCTCAGTCCCCAAACATGAATCCCATTGACTGTCAGAAAGTCTGTTTTAAAGCGTAAAGAGCTTGGAAGAATTAAAAGCATTTCAATAAAAATGGGGCAATGTAATACACCTGAACAGTGAGAAAAGTTTGTGGAGAGCATGCCAGTCGGGGTTAGAGCTCTACTGCACACTTATGGCAGGATTACGAAATACTAACTTGATAATGTGATACTTTGTTTATTTTTGAATACTTTTTTTTAACACATCCTCTGTTATTCGCTGATTTTGATACAGACAATGTTGAGAACTGACATGCTGAAACTATTAAGGTTTTAATTTTCATTTGTCTTGTTAACAAATAAACAAAAATAACATATCTGCATTTGTATGTGTCTGTCTGCTGCAGCCACACTTTTTGAAATACAGAAGATACCTCTGTGAAAATTTCTGGACAGCATTTGAGATTTTGTAAAACATTAAGGGTGTCCAAAAACTCTTTCTCCACTCCTGTAAGATTACTGTTAACATTGGAGCATACAGTACAAGTTAATATCACATAGAATATAATTTGATGGCACTTTACTGGTGCAGTCATTTTTGGAATGGCATCTACTGTGAGTAACTATTTTTCAATGTGACAACTTTAATAATTTTGTAAAAAAAAAATTGACAATACCTTATGTATTGTCTGTGCTTTCACAAGACATTTATGTTTTTTTGTTGTGTTGGAGTTATCTGATGTTATTTGGGGGCGATATGAGAATGTATGCATGTGTAATTATAAGCCGGAAAAAATCTAAGAGACATTTATGATTGTGAATCCACTTTGCATAACTTTTTGATGAGTACATGCAAAATGGATACACAGCTAATGTAAGCTTCTGTTACTAAGAAAAAGTTGAAAACAAACCATTCCAAAGTGGTACGGCGAAACCTCCAGGATTTGAAGGAGGAGCGGCAATTCACACCAGAAGTTGTTGTTTTTTAAGGCCATTTCTAGACAACAGGCCACCAGACTGCGCTGATAATGCTCGTTACTCATGATGATCTGCAGTAAACACGAGTCATGCACAACACACACAAACACACAGAGGACAGGTGAATTACAAAAAAGGTTAGATCATTAAGAAAGGTTTCAAACAGTGAATATATATTCTGTATCACTCAAGCTAATTTCTCATTGCAGGCACCAAAATGTCTTTTTGTTTGTCTTCATTAATATCTCTGATCAAAACAGATTTGACAAATTAATATGGTTCTAAATCAGATACAGTCTAGAACAGGGCTGCCAAATGAATTATAATTTTATTGTTATCTTGATCTGGGCCTTTACAATAAACACATCTCAACAGTCTGAATGTATCACAAAAAATAAGAATAAAAATCAATGAATATTGTTACTACACATTTTCTCAAATTGTGCAGGTCTAGTTCAGATCATTTACAATGATTTTTACAATTCTCAGTTTGAACAGTCAAATCTGAATGCTCTGCTCTTAAAGCCTTCAATTTTTTAACTTCTACAGCCAAAAACATGGACTATCATGTGGCAGAAACAATAACTAACTGATCTGATGATTAATGGTTGCACAGTGTGTGTAGTTGTAGCTCATTCAATGACTGAAATGGGATTCAGAGAGGCAGTTTCAATTATGGCCACAGGAGGTCAGTACACTCACCGAGATGTCAGTAACGCCCAGCCTTTTCCTCTCCTGAATGGCATGTTCCTCCAAGACAATGTAATACCAAATCCCCGCTATGAGGCAGCATCGACCTGCCGCCTCTGGATAACAGCAAACACATCACACGTGTTAAATGTAGTTCAGGATGTCAAGGGGTTTATTCAGAATTTTGAAACCTTTTCAGAAGACTTCTTATTAAACAAAAATGAAAAGAAGTGGGGCAGAAATAAATAAACGTGCAGTAAAAAGAGGTTGTTGACTGAATAAGTTCAGTTTTGTTTGTGTACTGAAGTTGTCACAACACCAGAAGTTTGATTCTTGATTTACTACTTGTTAGCATCAAAACAAAATTTTAGGTTTTATGGTTTTGTTGATATTTGCTATCGAGCAATTTCATATAAAAATATCTGCTATCAGAGTAATAAGAAAAATATCAGCATCAATCACACAAAAGCCTACATCCAGAAGGATTCATGGAGGTTAGATGTTCCTTTGAGTTTGAACTCCGGGTAACAACGAGGGTTGAAGAACTGATTGCATTATCATTAAAACTATAATATGGAAATATAAAACTTAAACTGAGCCTGATCCAGCCATACCATATGTCATCTGATTTTCTGCATTGATTCTATGATGTTGTAAGAAAGTGTTCAACATGTTTCTCAGTCGGTTCCTAATCGCCTCTGTTGGATCACTAGAGCAGTCCCTGTAAAAAAAGAAAACATAAAATAAAATCTTATTAGTGTGTAAAATGGCACTGAAGTTAAGCTTGAAACATGTTAAGATAACAGAACGACAGCTTCATCAGGTAACAGTAGCTTTACAAGAAAACAGGAAGAGGAACATGTAAACAGGTGATAGTCCCTGCCTGACGATGATTTGCTGATGCGGCATTATTTCCACTATCCTGCTGTATTTTGAAATTAAACTCTGTGCGCTTATTTTCTTGCATTTGCTCGGTCAGCTTGGAGGCTGACGTGGAACTGAAGCGACTCTTGCTGAAAAAGACTCACTGCGTATCTCTAGAGATCTGGCATGGAAGTGCTCTCCACTGATGAAGCGAGGCACAGGCTGTAGAAACACAGTGCTTAAAGACACTGGGACACAGCATGAGCGGTGCATTCAGGCCACTGCATGGATGAATTATGTGGAAATTTGGGGTAAAAAGTTTTAAAATTTTATCCAGTACATACAGCACATCTAAAGACGATACTTTTTCAGATGTTTTACTCATCATTTATTTCAGGACCTCGTTATATTTTATTTTTAATAACTAATTACATAAATGTCACAGCTTAATTTGTAAATGGACAACATATTGGTTAGAATAAATGTAAGTTAACATTTTATATCAGTGAGACAGTTAGTAACACAATGTTAGGGGTGAGCTGAAGTACTTTAGAGGAAGAAAGGTGATAACAAAATATTGTTAAGACTTTTTAACTAAAACTAAAACTGGACTAAAATGGTTATTTTTTGTTGATCAAACCTAGACAAAACAAAATGCATTGTGAACAAAATGAATGAGAATTTTTGAGGTGAAGACAAAGACTAAAATCTATAATGGCTCTAAAAATCATAATCAACTAAGCAAGGACATTTTTAACAAAGCTTTCATTACAGCGTAATCCTACAGTTTTAGTGAAAATAAAACAAGAGAAAATCAAATATCAAATGAAGTATCAAACCAAATACAGGGTATATATGAGAGAAATCAAAATATAAGATAATAGATCAGAATCAGGAGCTTAAAGGAGATGATTGCTGATTTTCAGTGAGGCTGTTTTGGTGGAATGAAGGGCTTACTGTGAGACAGATGAGAATAAAGTTGAGAAGCAACAGTTTTCCTGAGAATTCTGAAGAGGAATGAAAGACTGGAAATAGGACGGGGAGTGAGTAGAAATATCTATCTTTTTTTCAGTCTGAGTTATTTGAATTAAAGCATGATAAATATTTACTGATGTTCAAAGTTAATCTGAGATTTTTTTCTGGGGCACCACTCAATTATATTTGGGCAATTGTCCCAGTAAAAGAGGGTCTGGTGACGCCCCTGTTTTATCCACTGTTGATTATTATAATGGCAAGAATAGTAACCTTGTATTGATACCAATGGCATTATAAATCATGTCTTTCAATTTATTTCATCAGTTCCTGTTTCAAATTCTGTGGATTTTCTGTGTGGAGTATGCTTACACAGATGTTCACTGTCAACAGTGTCAAACGTACGGCATGCCTGATATTTAATGCCACTGTAATTTCATATTAAGTCACAATTTTGACCACTTCAGTCTCCTGACTGCTATGATCACGTCTTAGACTTCCTGTTATTTCTGCTGACTCCCTCTAACATTCTTGTCTAACCTGCAACTATTCATTCTAGGGTTGCATATTAGGCTTATTAATGAATCCATATTTCAATAAAAACGCAGAATGGTGCAGTGCAGTTTTTAAGTAAGAGAACATCTCTAGGGTTAAATATGTCTTACTACCAAACTGAAATATTTTATGGCGGAGATGCTCTGGTCTTCGTATCATACACAGATAAAAAAAAAAACTGTATTTGTCTGGTGCAGAAATCACAAAAGAGTCCTACTCACCATTTATTATAATAAAATTTCAATTACAACTTCAAAATTATTGTAGCTTAAAAAAGATAATTTGATCTTAAAATTGTCATTCCCTTGAAACAACATGTCTTATGGAAATTGTAATACATGTCAAACAATCTCAATTGAATATTTTCCTCGAGCTGTCTAGATAAATCAGGAAAAGACAACTGTTCAAGAGAAGCATGATTCTGTGGCACTTACCTGAAAATACGAGTCAGGTTCTCACTGGGGCTCATCCCGCTCCTGCGGTGGTGACTGTCAGACTGGACAGCCATGATGACCTGCACACTGATTTAACAATAAAAACACACGTAAACACAGATCCACATGTGCAACCTTTACTTTAACAAGAAATGTAACTTAATGAATTGAGGCAATAAAGGCAAAACAAATACTGCTGTGTAGTCCAGTCTGGACAAAGACCAGATTAAGTATGTGCTGAATTGATTTGTTGAACCTGTAAACTAATCATTTTTATGGTTTGTAAAGATTCACTGACATCTGCATGTTCTTTATGGCTTGAGCTAGCTAATGTGAGCTAGGGATGGGACAATACACTCCCAATACGCTGCACCTCGATATGCCCGAGTCACGATATGATAGGTCACAATACAATATCAAAAAAGTAAAAAAGAAAAAATATTACTGTGTAATTACAACTTATTTGTTTTTGTTTGAGTTGCAAACAGGCCAAACACAAACAATAACACTCTCTCTAACCCTAGAGAGGTCCTCTCTAGGGTTAGAGAGAGTGTATGCTAACGAACGGTAGGCTCGTTTTCGCCGTCTTCGTCTTTTTTAATGAGAGAGTCAAAATACTGCCAGACAGATGACTTGTATCCAGGCGGAGCGTCCTCAATTTCGACCTCATTCGACTCAATCGTTCGGCTTTTTGGAGGCAAGGTAGTTGGTGCTAATGTTTGTTGTCGTCACTTCTGGTCACATGTGCTATTACTGGACGTGACGTCTTTATTTCGCAATCCGTTTTTTTCAAACTCGATGCATTTTGTCACGTACTGTATTGCCAAACAATATTTCATCCCATCCCTAATGTGAGCTAAGCAGTGTATACTCTGAGATTGTTTTCACTTCCAAAGCGTATGGTACATGTGGGTGTTCTGAGCTCAGCATGGTTCATCTGAGTATATATGTTGATTGATCCCTGTGTACAAACAACCTTACAGAGACTGGGTAAATAAATTATGGCTAAATTATGGGACAAAACATGTTGAAGGAGCAAAAGAGGCCCCTCTGCATCCATGTTAAACAGTGAAATAGTTAAAAATGATGAACTTCTGCCATGTTTAAAGTAAATGTGTAATCTAATAATACAAAGCTTTAGTTGTTAAATTCTGTTAAGAACATGAAATGTAGCAGCTCCTCTTTTAAAACGTCCACAACACTGTCAACTCTTCGGTCAATCATTTAACTCAACACAGGAAGCAGGATTCTCTTATCTGAGATATTATCCCAATAATGGAGTGAGTCAGGATCTTAACTGCAGCTTAGGTTTCCATTTCCTCATTCGCTGTTTTGCTTCGTGTGGACTGTACATGTGACAAATTTGGCTATTCAAGTTTAATAAAGCTAAAATTAGATTTGATTTGAGCTGTTTTTTTTATTAAGGATCCTAGTATCAGGCAACCTGTACAGGCATATTCTTATAAGACATTTTAAAGCAAAAAGAAGTTCATTGTCTTAACCAGATAATCCTTTTCTGTCAAGTTCAATCCAAGCTCTTTGCTGTTATGATGAACCAGCAGCAGGTCTCTTGTCCAAAAACTCTAAGAAGCTTGTACTTTATTATCTTCACCCACAAATACAGACTTAAATACTTTGTGGCTTCTGTGAGAAGTTCATAGAAACAAAAGAAACAGGCTGATAATAGTGTTGCTGCAGCATCAAGTACAAAAACAAACCAGGACAAAATCATAAAAATGTTCATTTTCATGTTATTATGTCTGACAACTGTAAACTTAACTGCTGGAGAAGGTAAGGTGTTGACAAACTGATTATAAACATACTGCAAAAAATGAGTTTCATGTCTTCCTCTTGTGTTTTTACATTTTCATACATAAGAGATTTTACATTTAAATCACTTTTTCCACATGTGATGTTAAAAAAGGAAAAAACCCTTAAATAAATGAAGACATAAATAAACAGAGCCTGCTTACAGGTAATTTAAACAATACCAGCAAATGTTTTATTTTCAAGCTACAAGTTTTAATCTTTTTATTGTAACTAACAGTTGTAGACAGTAACGAAGTAGATGTACTTAAGAACTGTACTGAAGAATAATTATGAGTATCTACAAAGAAATATTTCTTCACCCTCTCCCTCCTCTCCCCACCTCCTTTGAATGTGATGTACATGTATGAAAGAAAGTCAGAAAGAAATGTCCAATTCACATTGTTGTACAGAGAAAATCTATTGTATTTATCTAGAATACCCATCAACTAAATTACAATGAATATTTGAGAGGGAAAAAATATTGCAATATCTTTTTTCCTCAATATCAGTCAGCTCCAATAAGCAACTTTGTGTTTTATTCTCATCCCAAATTTTGCATACATCATATGGAAATACAAAGTTTTGTTTATTTTAATGGTAAATTATCTATTACTCATATTCAAATATTAATCTGACTAAGTAACTAACTTGTAATATCTAACCAGGAGTATCATACTTTTACTAAAACCCTGATGCTGTGTACTTGGTCTCCAGTAGAAAAGCCTCAACATGTCATCATCTTGATGACAAGTTCAATCCTCCTTCTCCTCATGCTTCCTAGTGATATCTTCTCATTCGTGTTATGAGACTGATGCAGTTTTCTTTAGTGCTTTCTTTCTAAAGTGTGAAGTACACTGTCGAGTGCATTAGACTTAAATATGTGATTATAATGTGATTGTCAATGCTGTATATTTTAATCAGATGATAAATGTTAAAGAATAGGGAGTCCAATACACACTATTAGTAACAATGAAGAAATCCACACAGCAGTAGCACAATGTTGAACAAAACAGCATTTCCTTAAATTTAATATCAACAGCAAAACAGTGGATTACCGAAAAGTGTTAAAAATCTGATCCTGTCAAAGATTTTTTTAAACGTTTTTAAAGGATCTGAATACATAACAGGTACGTTTTAGGATTAAAATAGTCCAAACTTTATAATCTCTCTTACCATTAACATCATGACAACAGGACATTGTTGGTGATTTTTAACTGGATTATGACATTAGAAGTTTCTGATCATTTGAGTATGTATCACTGTATATTCATGCTGTGAAGTGGTTGATCCCAATGTGGTAGATTAAATGATTCCTATGTTAAAACACCAGGTTACTTTTACTTTTGCTTTGTGCCTGAGACATTCAAAGAGCTCAAACTACACAGAGTAAATTGTGTTATAATCTTCAATAAAAGTGTTATAATGCCATAAGTAACTAGCCACACAGGCTAAGTGGAAGCCCAGCGTACTTCGTTAAGTTGTGCGCCATGTCCTCTGTGAACTTCAACTTGAGTTTCAGTGCATAAAGAAGAAGTAATTTAGCAGCTCGTGAGTCTCTTACCTGTGTTAGAGAAGCTTCTGTTGACTTTGGGGTCCAAACGAGGGTCCTTTCAGTTAAAGAACCCCACCAGTGCCTCCTGCTTCCTGTTCATGTCAGAGTACAGGTCGCACATGCCTCCTGGCTTCACTACTGACAACTACGTACTTCACGTCCAGACAGATTCCCGCCAAATGCTGTCACGTCACTTCCTAGCTCCGTATGACCACGCCCCATTTGAACTGCAGTCAGACCCAGAGCGTTCGAGAACGTTCGAGAACCAAGTGTATCTCTCTGCGGCTTGCAAGACGGAGGCGTGTCCTGTAGTGGGGTTAGGGTTAGGGTTACGCCTCCCACTACATGGCACGCCTCCGTCTTGCGGGCCGCAGACATACTCTTCTCTTCGAGAACGCTCTGGGTCTGACCGCAGTTCAAATGGGGCGTGGTCATACTTCTGTTTTGGGCTTTAAAGTACAGTAGGAAAACAATGTATCATGGTTTGTTTCACCCTAATGCAGCGGAGGACAACACAGTGCCCTGGCTTTAGGCTGAGATAAGAGATGCTGTAGTTTCTAAAATTCATTTATGTATCAATGACACTTTGAAAGCATCATAAGTCAGGTTTTACAACTCAAAACCCATCTGTTGAAAAAAGGCATACTCACCACTGCTTTGTTCTGTTTTGACTTTCACTCTTGTCTGTTGTTTTTATTTGTTTGAAATGTGCTATTATTTACTCTGCAAAGTTTCCTTGGGTGTTCAGATACAGAGGGACAATGTACATTGAAAGATGCTTCAAAATAAAATGTATATTATTATCATTATAATTATTATTAGTATTATTATTATTATACCAAATTATGAGATGTCTTTTTCTGTCTCCGGATGATGGCACACGGCACAAATCAGTCTCTCCTCCATCTTTCGGTGGGGTTGGAACCGGAGCAGTTGGTCGGAGCGTCACACATCATCAAATTAATGACATGGCGGGGGGATGTCATTGCTGACTGGCTGCCGCGACACAGTGTCACGGGAATTTGCGTTGAAAGTTCAATATTTTCAACTGGAGCATCGAGGCGTTGGACGCTCCAAACGCACCGTGCCAAATGCGTCTTTGCATTGACTTTGCATGTAATCTCGACACACATCTTTGCGAATTTGAGTCCAGTGTGGCCGCGACTGAAGAGATCTAGCTCACAAGAAGATACAACAAAAAGGTAATCAAAATATTTGACAAATTAAATACATTGTTCATCTTTAAATCATAATGCAGACTAAATGTCAGACCAAAGTAATTTAATGGGCCAAATTAGATCCAAAGATACCTTTAAAATGCATTAAACTAGCACAGTCCATTAAAATAAATTAATTCATACCTTCATTAAGAATAATAAATAAAACTTTTTTAAAGAAAATTTGGTTATTGCTTGTTTTTAAAGTTATTTTGCACTACTTCCCCCCAAAAGCATTGATAAAGCTAAGTTATATGACAATTCTGATAGAAATAAAATAAAATCAGCAATCATAGAAAATTATGGAAAAACATCTCTATTTTGCAGATTGCATAGTGGGTGGCATGGTGGTGCAGCAAGTAGAGCATGTGCCTCACAGAAAGAAGATTGCTGTTTTCTTTCTGTGAGGATTTTGCATGTTCTTGTTGTGCATGCATGGATTCTCTCTGGGCACTCTGGCTTCCTCCCACAGACCGAAGATATGCTTGTTAGATTAATTGGTGTCTCTCTTATTACCCTTAATGTGTGTGAATGTAAGAATGAATGGTTTACTGTCCCTCTATGTGGCCCTGTGATTTGACTGGTGACTTGTCAGTTGTATACCTTACCTCTCATCCAATGTCAGCTGAGATAAGCTCCAGCCCCCCATGACCCCGAGAGGGACAAGCCCTATAGATGATGATGGATGGATGTTAGGATGCACTTTACCAGTAAGCCAATTCATGGTCTCCCAATCACAGCAAATCTGACTGAACAAACTAATGGCAGATTTGTTTGTTATGGGTGCATAATTTGGATATAGAGCCCATCAAATGAAGCAGGAGGCTACTGGGCCTCCAGTTGCCCCCCATTTAATTAGACAGGAGGGACTGAGTATAGACTCAAAGGCATCTTACTTACGGTACTCTGAGCCAATGGCGCCATCAAGGGGTGTCCTGAAACACGGTCACCTCTCAGCGGTGACCTCATTCCTATCCGATCGCCAAATTGTTTAAATGTCAACGACGTCGAAGTTCCAGGACAAGAAGCTTTTCGTTCCGAGTGTCAGTGAAGGCAGCACCAGCTGACGCGGTACGTCAGTCACATTGCGTCATAATCACTTCCTCAGTTGCTATTTTCTTATTAAAAAACAGGAAAACAGATGAGCGGGGATCGAGCAATAACTTTCAGGAGTTGCTAAAATTAACTAGCTTTAGTGTACTTATGCATTTGATTTGGAGTTGTTTTAAACTAGTACTTATTTTGCTAGAGTATTTTTAGATTGTGGGCCTATTTAGTTAGCAGGCCTTAAGAGTGGAAACATAGCCTAAGATAAAAAAGTTTAACCAATCAAAGTTTATCATCAGCTAGTAGCTACTGTTGTCACAGGCCCAGACTTTGGATCTCAGTATTGTTGCTCAGTTCAAAATCGCAATACTTAATTCTGATGCTATTCATGAAACTGAAGTTATCCTTAACAGGTTCCCTGTTGGTCAGCTGTCCCCAATGTTCCAGAGCATTTTGGAATAGACATCCATCCATCATCTACTCCACCTATCCCCTTCAGGGTTGCAGGTGGCTTGGGTCTATTCCAGCTGACTTTGTGTGAAGGCAGGGTACACCCTGAACTAGTCACCAGCCTTTTTGCAGGGCCACACAGAGACAACCATTGACAAGAAAGGTTTCACCAATTCACCCAATGAGATGTTTTTGGTTTGTAGGTTGAAGCTGGAGTGCCTGGAGAGAACCCATGCATGCATGGAGAGAACATGCAAACTACTTGGAAGAGTCAATTCACGAAAGACCTGGTGTAAAAAATAAGTTTACCATTCTTAAACACAAAAATGCTAAAAATATTTAAATGGTCTATTTGGCGTTCTTTGACCAAGAGTGTGCATATGCAAACTTCAACTCAGAGCTAACTACATAATGATAACTTTCATTTTAAATTTCACAGCAAATTGCCAGTTTGTTAGTTCTCTTGTATTATTCATTATACATGTGAGTGAGCAAATCATTTGTTGACTAGCTGTTGTCTCTGTTATGCAACACAGCAACCTATTCAGACTATTTGACTTTGATTATATTTTAAATGAAATATTTTTACTCCAGTCAGTTCTTGAGCTGCTTTTACTTGTTCTTGAGTAAAATGGTCAGTTACTGTACTTTTACTTGTATACAGTGTTTGAGTTCTCAAATACCCATCACCCCTGTCTTTTTACTCCCTAATCACCTTAATGTAAAATCAAAAGTTTGACTGTCATTGAGTACATGGTCCTATCCAATATTTAAGAAAAAAAAAACTCCCTTTTGCAGTCTCTAACAAGCAAACTCGATTATACAAAGACAAATTTCCACTTTTAGTTAGCTTTACCAAATTAAGAGTAGTTTATCTCCTGGACTGAGTTCTACTCGTCAGCCTGTCAGCTTCTCAGTTTACACTGATTTTTTTTGGTATTTTTATCCTGTTATCCTGGCGGTGTTCTTTGCAGTTCTGTCTTGTTAGCTTAGCTTTCATTTGTCTGATTTTTCATTTGAATGTTTTAAGTTCATTATATAAAAGAATAAGCTGCTGTTTAACAAGAAAAAGAACACAGAGGTGTGAAACAAAAAAACAAAAAAACGAGGACATATCAGTAATTTAATAAAATTAACTTTACAAAAAAAAATTGTATCAATTGTCAGTGTTACACTTCCATGGGAAATTTGACATTTCTCTGTTTTTACTTTACTGAAATAAGTTCCCATTTTATAAAGTCATTTAGACATAGACTACTTCTAAAACTTAATAAAAACTAAACTAAAAACAGGCTGGTCTTTTGTTGATTTTAGTCTATCATACCACTGCCATTTGGAAGGCATAAATAATATGGGCCAATTTTTTTGTAAGCCAAACTTTAGGAAAAAATGGGATTCATTTTTAACGTCCACTTCTCTGCTTTTTTGTTGTGTTGTTGCTTTTCCTGTTGTCCTTTTTGATCTGCAAACTATTTCAACAGAAAATGCAAAAATAACCCAAATTCAGCTGTTTGTGTCACAGTGGATGACAATACCAGGATTAAAAGTTTTAGTAAAAACAAAATGGCTTCTCCCTTTTGTAACAACTTAATGAACCCTTTTAGTAATCACAAGTCAAGAACATAAAAAAAACAATTTCACTTACAGTTATATTTCAGCTTACAGTTCAATCCCCCCGCCCAAACAGAACAGCAGGCAAAGGCACACTTCAGTGATAGTCAGAAGAATATGTTTAATAAAAATAATTAAACCTCAATTTCCTCTATAGAACTTCATAGAAAGGAATCCAATAAATTACAAATGACTTTTTAAGACAAGTTGTCCTGCACTACATAAAGATTTATTTTGACTACACGGACCACAACTTGCAAATATTACAACTGTCCAATGAAAAATATAATAAATCAAGACAAAAACTGACCAGGGTGACATTTATAGGATATTATCAAGCCTGAAATAAAATACAAACCAATGATGCTAGTTTCGTCATCTCAGTGATTACATGTATGCAAACTGAAAAAAAAAAAACCTCCCTGTACAGCAGTAGTGTGTTTCGTCTTTCCTCTTGCATATTGGTCATTGTTTACTTTTGTCTGACTCAACATGGCCTCTCTAACCCTCTGAGAGTCCTTGTACAGTACAACATGAGAAAAAAAAGCAAAAAGAAAGCGAAAAGTCCAATCTTATGTCTACCATTGTTTCCATTTGTGTCCTATAGAGGTTTAGCACTGTCATAAATCCATCAACACATCGCCGCAGAGCAACAAAAACAAGCCAAAGTCCTCAGATCACCTACAGCAGACGAAGCGATGGCTGGGTGTTTGCATAAGGGCACTACAAGTTTAAAGAGAGCAGGGGTGCAGTTACACAAAAATGACAGTGGCATGTTTAAGTACATTGCTCAGACATAGAAAAATACTGTACTGTTAGTAATAATATAAAAAATGCAATTGCATTGCAAGCAAAACCTATGAAGAGGTCTAAATAACAGGCATACAAGAAAAACTGCTCAAAGCAACAGTAGAGATCTTACGCCACTCCAGGACGATGCTACAGCAGTACTTGAGAAATTAAACAAACTGAGTTAAGTCAGTGGGGTTTTTCCAACACTGGAGGGGCGCTCTGTGTGTCCAAACAGAAACCTGAACCTGGAAAATTATTCTGAAAAGTGTATCTAACAGTCCACTGTGTAACAGCAGTCCTAGAGCGAGCACTGTTGTGCTAGAAAAGGTTACAAAAAGGTACTTCGGCTTGAGTGTTTGTCTGGATACAGCTGAAACATTAACACGAGTGGAGATGGTGAACAAAATGCACAAGTATGGACACTTAGCACAGATGTGAGCCGTCGAGTGTGTCAGATGGAAGTGGAACAAATAGCGAGGTACAGGATAAGGGCACTTCTACACCTAGCTGAAGCTCCATTCAATCCCCAAAACACAGTCAAGCACAAAGTGAATAAACACAACAAGCTGCGATCATATCACTGCTCCTGAAATAAGCCTGCGCGGCACTGTTTCAAATTGAACGCTCAGTCAGTGACACGAAATACAATCTTAGGCAAGGTTTGTACAATTTTGTGCATGTGCCATAGTTTGTAAGACTTTGGTTGATAGGCAACCATGCGACACAGATTGCAGAAATAGCTTTTTTTTTTCTTCAAAATTTCCAGCGAGAAGTGTTCAAACTTTCAAATGTTGATGAGTTTTCTACTAGTTTGCAAGGCGCTCTCATTTAGAGTCAACATTCAGACTTCAAAGTTATGGAAGGAGTGGATACGGGGTGAGAGGAGCAGTCTAGCCAAAGAAGACAACACAGTGGAAGCTCTAAAGAGAGAGAAAGCAATGGCCTCTGACAGGTACAGAACAGCAGAGACTAAGACTTTACACATGTAAATCTGCACAGTGAAGCCAATCATTTTAGCACAGTCGAGGTAAGATGCAGTCAAATACGGCGGGGCTGTAGTTACAATATACATGTCAACAAGAATCCGAAATTCTTCCTTCAAACTCTGTCAGGACCATACATGGTCAAAGGGCAGTTTTTGGCACACAGTAAAAGGTGTTTTTTGTATTCCTGTCCCCACAGTTTGAAGAGTTTATGAGACACTGTAGTCAAAATCAACAGATGTGCAAGTGAAGGTTTGTAAGCTCACTGTGAGAAGCTAAAGTGCGCCTTATACGTGTACTTAAGGTGATGGTGAAAATACGTTTCTACAATGAGATATCCAAGTGAACATGTGAAACCTTCAAACAGTAAATAACAGCAGAGGAATTACATTTGATCCATTAGAAGGATTCAAGCTTATGCAGTATTTTTGAAGAAGGTAATACTTGTACAGATTTCCCTCCATATCTGAGTGATGTTCAAGAGGGAGTGTCAAGCAAGTCTGTTTCCATGAAGAGGATGTGATCAAATGCTGAAATAAACTACTGAATGTGATATGAAAGAAAGTGAGGTTGGGTTATTCACTGGGTTGGAACATGGCAGACAGAGAATCTACAGCTTCAGTGACATTCATTAGCTGCCCAAGTTATTGCTGACATATCCAATGTATGATCTGCAAAGCATAAGTGTCAACAAACCTGTAAAAGTTCTATTTACAAGAGAAACCAAAGTGTTTGTCAAGCATTCTCATAACCCCTGACAATCAAAATATATTAATAGTACAGCTCAACGAGCATGTTGATGTAGTTTCACTTTTTTAATAAAATTAAATCCTGACATAATTACAATAATGCCTTTTTTGTTGCAGTTGTACATAATGGTGTTGTACAAGTTCACAGAGTTCAGAAATCTACTTAAGTCTGACATGCAAAATGTCTCAAACAAGACTGTACCATTGAACAAAAACTGAAATCTCATTTCAGTTTTTTTTAGTCAGTTGTTCTTTTTTTTCTCTTTTTTTTTGTTGGTTTTTGTTATCTTTATAACACAACATTTTAGTTAGTTCTTGTATTTACATGTACAGAAATCGCAACATAAGTGCTGGAAAAGTCATATATATGTGAATATATGTTTACATATCTAGGCAATACATAAATAAATCTATAGGTAAATATTCAGAGGATCAGTCGTCATCACTGGAGTCTGAATCATCTGATGAGGAAGAAGAGCTCCCAGACTCTGATGAAGATGACCCAGCCTTCCCTGAACCATCAGGACCACTGTTCTCTTTTTGTTCTGCTGACTCCTCTCCTTCATCTTCATCCAAAGCCTCCTCTAACTCCTCATCATCCTCCTCTCCATCCTTCTCTGCTGCTGGTGCCTCGGTCTCCCGTGGCAATGACTGGGGAGCTGCAGGCTGAGGAGGAAGAGGAGCAGGAGGGGCGGGGTCAGTGTTGGAGCTCTGTGGCTGCGTGGCAGACACAGGAAGGTTAAGGCCTGGAGTGAGAAGCATCCCTGGGTAAAGCATACCGGAGAGTAACAAGGGGTTTAGAGACAGTGAGTGACTGGAGGCTGCAGAGGCAGCTGAAGCACTTTGTGGGGCGGCAACAGAGGAAGAAGAGCTGGAAGTGGAGGAAGGAGTCATGTTTGAGCCCTCTGTCCTTTCTCCTTTGGTGTCTGAGGTGTGAGAGGGGGCTTGAGAGGCTGAAGGCTCTTCTGTGGCACTGCTGATGGTTCCCTTTGTTTTCTCTTCAGAGGTCCCTGAGCCCTCCTTAGCAGGGGTCCCCAACAAGCTGCTCATGCCAAGGAGGTTTGGGATCCCAGCCATACCAGAGAGCATCATGGGAAACATGGCAGCCAGGTTACTTGCAGCCAGGTTGCTAGCATCAGATGGCAGCCCCATCAGGCCTGCGGTGAGCTGCAGGGACTGCAAGCTCTGGAGGTTCTGCTGGAAGGCCTGCAGGCTAGTTAGGTCCATTCCAGTCAGGAGGCCGTTGGCCAGCAGAGGAGTCAGACCCAGAGTGGAGGCTGCTGGGTTGGGTACTGCAGCAGCAGCAGCTGCTGCCTTGGCCAGAGGATTTTTAGGTCGACGTCCCCGTCGGCTCACCTCCTCAGGAACAATAGGTCCTGTCAAGATCCTGTCAAACATGCTCTCTGGGAGGTAACCCTGGAGAAACATAGATGAGGACAGGAGTTAGCAACAGATCCAAAGATCAGTCCCAATAACTTTGGTAAAACTGTTAGTGTTCCCTTATTGATCAATTCAATTAAAAGCTATTTTTTCACTCTGTTAAATTGTAATCCAATATGCTACATCTAAAATGACATTTGAGTTCAATTAACAACAGCATCTCACAACCACCTGCAAATACTCTTTGTTCAATAGTCAAATGTCTGCTTAAATAATTCCATTTCGAGTTGACATGGCACAGATGCCATAACTGATAACTCACCGACTGTTTGACAACATCAGCCCACTCAGGTGGGACTCCATACTCAGGGTTCTCCTGTAGGAAGCGGCACAGATCCTTCAGAGGAGGAGCAAAGGCTCCACCCACCTACAGGACAAACAACAGAAAGTATGATAAGAAGAAGTGTAAAACAGTAATAAGCACTTTAAAAACGTTGTCTGGAAACTCTGAAGCAGTACGTTCTGCACTTGTCACAGTGAGTAATGTTCTTTTCTTCCTTTTAATGTTAAAGGACTCAGACTCTTGACATGGTTATTAACAAATTAAAAAGTGGTCCTCTCATGTCTTTTCTGAATGTTTGAAACACAGAAACAAACCTTGCGTGCGTTTCTCCTGTTGATGATCTGAACCCTCTCTTCTCCTGTCAGGCTGTTCACGTCGATCTTGTTGGGGTTCCTGCAACGGTGCCTTTTCTGTTTGGGCCGTCCATCCTGGAAGTGGAACTGCATCTGCATCTTATTGACCCCCTGCGCAGGAGACAACAGAACACTCACGTTAAAGGAAATGACCAAGTAAAGCAAAATGTATTTTTTGCTTTCTGTATTAACTACGGACTAGTGCACTAGCTTTTGTCATGTCAATCAACCCTGAGCAAACAAATCCGTTCCCGTTTTAGTGAGTATGATTAAACCTTTAATAGAATGTCTCCTTGGTCACAACACAAAACCTTTGAGGGCAAAGTTCTGATCAAATATAGATACTTACGGGTATGAAGGCTCCTGTGTCTGCCACAAATCCAGGGTGCTCTCTCAGCCACAGGTCCAGGTCTTTCCTCTTGGGAGCGTCATCCCCAGCCAGCCGAGTGCCGTCTTTGAGGTTGATCACAGGAACTCTGCTGTCAGTGTCTCCTGGGGCCTGACCGGGGCTCTGGCTGAAGCCTGGCATAGGAGCCATAGCAATGCCAACCTGACCAATACCGCCCCACCCTGGAGGCATCTGGGGAGACATTGGTGCACAATAGTTTTCAACCATGACTTACATCTATCAGTTTGATAAAGTTTGAGTGTTTCTGTTCTGCTGCTTCAAATCAAATCAAACAGTTGCACTGCCGTATGCCCACATTGTAAAAACCGTGTTGGAACACCATAGGAGAAAAACCCATAAACTGCTAACCTGCTCAGGAACAGCAGGAACTCTACTCCTGTTCATGAAGAGCAGATCCATCCCCTCCACGTTCTTCCTCCGTCCCCTCCGCCTCTTCACGACTGGCTGGCCGTCTAGCACACCGTTCAGCCTCATCTGACTGGTCATGTCTGGAGGTGCTGAGGGAGAGGCAGCCTGTTAGTTTGGATCTTTCAAAACTAAGATGAAGAATTTTTGAGAATGATTACTCAATACTTCTGACAAAAAACATCAGTACCAGACTTCCAGCTCTTGGCTGCTTGTTACTGATTTTTTTCTGTACTATATTTTCACATATGTATTTAAGACTGGATACATATTTTCTGCCCCATTAAGATCTGTATGTCAGTCCTCAAAACAGCAGAGGTGCGTAACAGGTCTGTTTTCAGTCACTAGAACGAGACTTCACTGCCCCCTAGTGGCAATCAAGGAACAATATGATGGACCCATTTCAATGGATTCTGTATGTACAGTGAGGGGACACACTTTATCCAAGTTTTAATTAGTTTTTACCAAAGAAAATACTAAGTGCATCATTTAAAATGTGCTAAATGGGTATTAAAATATTTCTAAGTCTTGCAAAAAGGAAAACAGCCAGAATATGAGTGGATGGAATATCTGTTAATGGAAATAATAAAGTATGTAAAATAATATAATACCATAGTATGTTCTAATGAAATTACCAATATCATAAATAAGTTTACCAATTAACCTTATTTGAAATAATAAATTGAAGATTTTTGTTTATTGTCTATTCCATGAGTCACAGCTTTGAATAAAGTTTTTAGATTTTTTTTAAAACGCATCTTATATTTTGTGTAATCATGATCTCAATATCTATTTCTCTTTCTATCTATGTATCTATGTATCTATCTATCTATCTATCTATCTATCTATGTACATAAATATCTACAGTATACACATGCCACAGATGCAGCAAATTGACAGCACTGATAATTACCCAAATCATTTTTTTCTGTTTGTTTTGGTTAATGCACTAGTAAGCAGAAGCTCTTTAACCAAAATGATATTATCAATGCTAAAAAAATCATTATTATTGACATCAATGAATTTTTCAAGTCTACTGTTCTATAAAAGATACATGTTATCAAAGATTATATACTATAATTTCTCTATTATGGCAGTGTCAAATTAATGTTATCAACTTGCATTCCTGAACAAAAAAATGTGTTTAAGTGGTTGAGAAGCCCAGTGATCCGGCTCGAATCTGGGCATTAGACGTGAATTCAGTTTTAAATTCCTCATTCTTGCACAAAATGTTTGTCCAATAACATAAACATTTTCAGGTTTAAACAAGTCTTAACTTTTTTGGTGGCCTTTATGTATTTGTAATGCTTAGACATTATAAATCAACGGTTGGCTCTGTAATGTGGTCAGCCCTCTTGGACTTCCTGTTTATGATCCATTAAGGTGTTAAATTGCTAACCAATTTTGTTTCAGTTTTTAAAATCATTAAAACAAACTTGGTATTGGTATATAAGTTACATTTTTAGCTACCCCTTTGGGGAAAGCTTCAACCAGTTTAGCTTTTCCTTTTCCTTTCATTAATCTATGTCCTAAGTATGCCATGTGAAATGTAGTTAGGTGTAATAAATCCTTCAGAAATTATGAAAGTTACTCTTCATAAAGTACATTTACATGAAGTAGCACCCTTATAACTAGTTAAAGTAATTAGATACTCTGATTTCCAGGTTTTCAATAAACACACCTGTTTGAAAGCTGCACTGGGGCTTGGTGATGTCGGCCAGGCCTGTGTCCGAGGCACTTTGCAGCTCATGAAGTCGAGCGAGGTACTGCTGCTGGGCCTGGGGACCCTCCTCCGACTCTAGAGACCTCTTAAGAGGTAGACCTTGTTTTTGGAAGGTCAGTTTTAGACCTCCCTCCTGCTGCACAGACAACAAAGATGTTAAAAAAGTCCAGGGAGAGAAAAAGTCAGAGAGGAAAAAAACAGATATAAACAAGGAGAAACCTTGGCTTTTTTCTTTTGGATCCTCCTCATGGTGTGAGTTTATGTTTAGGAGATATCATTTTATCTATCCAGTTTTTTAAACATTAACTAATAAATGCAATTTTATTTTACTTACACTTTGCCTTGAATATACATTTCATTGTATTCAGAAAACATTACATTCATTTTCTTGTTAGTAGTATTGGGACACATGGACACAGAAGGGGGAGTGGCCAGCAGGGCAGTGGGTATAATCTAGTCAACATGGGCTGAATGAGAAGCCATGCCAAAGAGATAGCTGCTGACAGCATTTAAGATTTGAAGCTAAGAAGCAGCAGAGACTTTTTTTGCATAATTTGTCAAAGACTATTTTAAAAAGAGACGCCAACCAAGAAAGACGAAGCTTGTCAAGTTAATGGCCACATGCCTCAATGCATACTCGACAATGCCCACAGCCAGGGTCTCCATTTCAATCAGATTATAGGCACAACCCCTTCAGTACAGAGGCTTCAAACTGAACTCATTATGTCCTCATGACTGAGTGATTTGTGCTCATGTAATCACAGCCTCAGAGCCCGATTCAAATTGAGTGTGTGGGAAAAAGAGAGGAAGGCTGTTATTAAATTAATCTCTCCTCCTGCCAGGCAGTCAAAACCACTAATCATACCCAAAGGAAAGAAGAAGGAAAAACCAGAGAAACATGCTGAACACGGCAGCTAACACCAGTCATGGCAGCAGAAGTGGTAGGGGTCCTACGATTTGGGCGAAGCAGAGGGAGGAGGAGGAGGAGGAGGAGGGGATTTAGGGAGAGATCAACATACATCGTTGAGTTTTACTGAGAACTCCTTGTTTTCTGCAACATGCTTGGTCACCTTAGACCCCTGTGGTGAGGCAGAGGGGTCCTCGCACAGGCTGTTAGCGTTGTCCAGCAGCTTGGTGGTGTAAAAGGAGGCCACAGCGCCTGGCTCATACACCCGACGCGTTCCTGGCCATTTGCCTTTCAGCACTGCCTGGCAGATGCTGTCCAGGCGATTGATGATTACACGATCCTGGAGAAACAACAGGAGACTATTATCTTCCAGAAATTCCTAGATAACTTCTGCCAAATAATGATTAAAACTTTCACTACAGCCAACATCTTATTTCAATTTCCCCAAAGAAGGATGCTGCACCAGATTTCAAATGGATTTAGGTTCATTTTGAAGTCCAGCAGCGCTGTTTCAAACACATGAATAGCTGATCACCTTTGGCCAGTAGGATGCAGCGAGCATGTACCCTCCACCTTGGATGGGATGAGTAGAGTTGTTGTTGATGCCGTTTTCAGCCACACAGGTGTCCTGTGTGTCATCCTGCGTTGTGCTCAGAGACGCCACACTGTCCTCATCGAAGCCCTTGACACTTGTGGCTGCAGGCACTGAGAATGTTACAGGACAGAGAGACTGACATTTAAAATGGCTATTGCCTGGAAATTTTTTTAGAGTGGTTGAAAATGAAACATAAGCAGAAAAAATGGGTGAGCTGCAGCTGATTTAAACAATCTGAGATTAATTTGTTTTCGCTGCCAATAAAAAGTTAAATGATATTCCGAAGGGCTGTTCGAGTTGTGCGATAGCATTACCGTATCCTAATCGTTCTCAATTGCAAGTATTAGATTTTATTGCAGATCTTGTGTGGACAGTGCGGAGTAATATGAATCAATAAATGTTTCTAATATTTCCTGACTGTATAGCAGTGCATGACTGGGATGGTTGGACTGAATAACTTGTAATGCGCACTGATCAGCAACTGTCAAATCACAGGATGTGAATAATATATAATCCATTCATTCATCTTAATAACACATAATCTAGTTTGTGATCTCCTCTAAAGAAATAAAGGAAAGTCAAATACACCTCTACCAAATGCCAAATGTCACATCTGTTGGCAATGTGAACATGAAGTATAGGATGAAAGCTAACTTCAGAAAATTCAATGTCCCATCAACGTGAAACATTTCAAATTGATAACCCTGTGACTCTTAAAACTTTGAATTAACTACTTAGATAACAATTTTGTACCTTGTTTAAAAGTAACATCACTGATTTGAAAACCTCAATGTTTAACATGATTTTTTCATTGCTTTCCGTGGTGTTTGCTTCCCTGTTTACATAAAGATTGTTCTTCATATTTAATACTTATCCGATGGAGGCAACCAAATATGAGGATTAATAAAGACCATGACAAGTTTTTCAGGGTTTTAAAACATAAACCCTTTCATTCTTCTTGATACTGTTATGCTGTGTTTCGTACCGTGCTAAAATGTTTGTATTTAAAAAATGCTTATATGAAGAAGATGAATTAATATGATTTACTCACCTTTCGTCTTCCCTTCCTCTCTCTCACTGTCACTATCATCAGAAGAAGATGAGGAGGATGAGGATGAGGATGAAGACCCAGAGGAGCAAGAGGAAGAAGAAGAAGAGCTGCTGGACCCGGAATGTGATGAGGAAGAGGATGAGGATGAGGACGAGGAAGAGGAACGCGAAGAGGAGCTTGAAGAAGATCCATCGGAGTCAGACTCGGAGCCTCTTCTCCCCTCCTTGCGGCCTCTCTTGCTGGCCTTTTTGGGCTTCCTCTCAGAAGAGTTGGGTGTGAGAGGTTTGGTTCGTGCTGCTACCATCTTCCTCTCGCTGTCCTTTGCCTCAATAACTGGCTTCTCCTCTAGGCCTGTGGGAGTGGCTGGAGCTGGAGGAGGACTCCACGGCTTCTCCCTCCCCTCCTCTCCCTCTGAGGTTGGTTCCACTTTGGGCACGATCATGCCAGGCTCAGTGTCTCTCTGGGTGGGTGGAGGTAGCGGAGAGCCTGTCAACACTGAGCTGGCGATCTGGCACTGAGGGTTTAAAAGTGGAGTGGATGTGCGGGGTTGCTGCTGTGCAGCTTTTGTTTGGCTGTAGTTGCGTTGGGCAGCCATGAAGCTGAGCTCGGGGTCCCTCAGAATGTGGTAATCTGTGCGGCTAACTCCATGTTTTGCGGCACCGATCAGTAGGTCACGGTCATGAGTACCGATTTCCCACCACACAGGTAAGTCTGAGCTCATCTGACAAAGTGGCAGGCGCTCATAGAGAGACCGATGACGGAGGACCTGCTCCCTCACCTGGCGGAGAAGCTCCACTCTGTACAGAGTTCGAGACGCTCGCTCCTCTGTGATAGGCTGGATGGTCAGAGTTGGGTCCACTGTAGAGTCTGAAACAAAGACAAGAAAAAAACAAACATAAGAGAGAAACAGAGGGTTCACTTCAGGAACACCCCAGAGACCTGCCAGAGCCTGGAGTTTGTACATCATGCTATGTGCCTTTTGTAAAGGATTAACTTAAATAATCCATCTATTAAACTATTGAGCATCTATTTGTTTTTTGTTTTTTTTGAGGGGTACTAGCACTTCTCTCCTGTAATTTCTCTAAAGCAATGTTCAAAAATAGTCTGTAGGTTTTACTACAGAGAACAAAACACATTACATCCCAGAAGAAAACCTTTCACAGACACAGACAGTACTCACTCACAGGTATCCTACACTCCTTAAAAACTCAATTTCAAAACATTTAATACCTATTAAGGCGTGTAACTGGGAAAAGTTCTACATTTTATGCAGTGCAGAACAGATGAAAATCAGTATTGCTGTGGAAAATAGATTTTTTTGTATGTTTTTGTGGACTTTTTAAAGTGAGGTTGTTATTTCACCAAAAGAATTCAAGTAATGTGATAAATATTTAATCAATAAGAGGACAGACTGCACTCCAAAGAGATGAAAAGTAACCAAGACCTAAAAGAGTATCTCATGCAAATTCACGGATATATTTTTAATGCTTAACATACAAGTGTCAAAGTGTCTGCCACCATTTGTTTGTGCCCTCAAAAAGACAATGATTACTGAACAAGTTTGCAGATTACTGACCTCCCTCTTTGGGTGGTAGGCGACACACCCTTCGGCACATGGCGGTGAAAGCACACAGGTATTTCTGAAGGCTCTCGTCAGTCTTCTTGTGCAGCCGAGCCATTGCCCTGAACTTGGTCCAGTCAAACCGGCCGAGGGTTGGGTCAAAAACTACACCAAATGTGGAGACCACACGGTAAAAGTCTGCCTCTTCTCGTCTGGTCCATCTGGTTGAGGAAAAGGCATACATCTTATCTAAAATCTTCATTCATTTTGTCTTTCAAAATAAATCATCCATTTGATTAATTGTTATTCCCTGTAAGCTAAATTAAATCTCTTTACTGAGCAACACCTTTATAATCTGACCTTTGCTGACGTTCAATCTTAGCTGCCATCTTGGGATTCAGGGTGTCACTGAGAGTGGGAGGTAGCGGGCAGAGTGGAGTAGACAGCATCATGGTGGGCTGGGACTGAGACTGAGACTGAGTCTGGTGGATGTGGAGAATCTGCCGGCTCTTGGTAAAGCGCTGTGAGGCTGTGATCAGACGTCTGAGCCTGGCTGTCAACACCGAAGATGAGGGCCAGTAGACGGTTCCACTTCCAGTCACTGGAACTGCCTCTGCATCGGGTATCACACAGTAGGAGAAACATTGAATCCTGATATTTAGAGTGGCACAGATGTTTGTTAGTAGGGGAAAAACATACATGCAAAAAAATTCTGAAGTTTAGCCAGTAGGACGCAAGGTTAGGACGGTATGAAATGCTCAATTTATTTCAAAAAAGTCTAACTTGTTTCAGGTTTAGTGAATTAAATGTTTTTCTCAAATGAAAGTATTAAACATTTAGCAAGTTCTAGGCCGCATTTAAAACCCTGGTGGGAAGACTGCATTATTATGAACCATTATTTTAAATCTAAAACTCACCTCCGACATTGTCAGCAACCACCAAGTCTCCAGGTGAAGAGGCATCATCCTGTAAGACAAGGTCATGCCAGGTTAAAAAAGAAAACTTGAGCAGCTTAGGAGCATTAACCTTTCTACACTAAACTTAACTGTGATATCTTAAAGAGGAATATGAGTTAAACCAGCACAGCAGCAACATTTGGCTGATGTGGGCTTACCTCCATATCGTCCTTCAGCAGGGCTGGAGCTGGCTTGTATTCTGGATCATCCACATCCCTACACCCAAACAAATATAAAGCATATTTTGATTCATGACTAACAACTAAGCTGTGATGTTTAAAAAAAGCCTCAAAAGAATCCCAGCACAACTAAACAAAATATTTTCAGACAGCATAGCACATACCCGTCCATGAAATCATTGCCTCTCTGTTCAGCTGCGATGGCTTTCTCATCTGGTCGTCCGACACGTTCTATGAAGCACAGAGTCGGGTCTCCACGAATAGTGTTGTACTTCTCATAACCTGACAACACACAAGTAACTAAAGTTAGCAGGCAAAGAATGAAATGCAAACTCTTGAATATACTGATACACAGCCTTGATTATTTTCCAAAAGCAGGGAGTGCTTACATGAAACACAGACTTTTAAAATTGTTGATGAAATTCAAGTTTAAAACCATTACCATTTTCCAACCATTTACCACAACTACTCAATAATAGTGGGACAATCAGGCTGTATTTGTTCAGTGTTGAAAAAGTTGAAAAATCAATACAAACAATAGAAATGCAGCAAGCTAATTCAAAAGTACAGTGACTTAGAAAAAAATGTACTTGAATAATAAAAACTGACTTGTCTAAGTAACTCTGCTCAAGTAGAAACGCACAATTTTAAAGGCACCCAGTGTACCTAAAGTGAAATTGTTAATTTTGACACTTGCAGGGAGGAATTGAAAGTTTTAAATGATCTCTTCAACCTGTTTATCGCAAAAACAAGAATGTAAATTTCTAAATAGCAGAAAACCAAAAATATCTTTGTCTTATTATTGTGATCTAACATACACTTTACATGACAATTATTACACGAAAATGTAGTGTGTGCGTGTGTGTGCCCCTATGTATAAGGACGCTAGCTTAGGCAGTAAAGTGGGTGCCATCATGAGTTTTCAATAAATGTTAATTGCATGTCTTTGACGGTAATTACATATACATGAAATTATATTTTGGTTTTTGCTTTCATCCTGACATCAACTTCAGTGTGATTACTATTTATCTTTTTTTCTTTTACATATAACAAATCCTAGGTAATCCGATACTGGTAAACACTACTGTTTGTATGTACATGTTTATTAAGCCTCTAATTGCTCTTTTTTCTTATCCAGTGCTCTATGTCACTGTTCTTGTCATGTTTGTCCCCCAGTTAAAGGGAAAAAAGCAAAAAGAAAGAAAACCTAATGTAGGTTGTTTGATAGTTCAGTGCAACAGCAGATTGTGAAAGAAATATGTTACCTTGAAGTAAAACACCAAGTTAACCATTTTGGTGTAAAACAGAAGGACCCATCATTTGTCTTAATTTCCAACAGATATTGAGCTTTAGCTTCAACTGATGCAAAGTTTTATTGGATCACTGAGCAATCTGGCTCTGTACAAAAAGTGGTTCAATAAAATACTTTTCTTGAAATATTCATAAAATATCCTTTGGTACAAGTAACAATATAAATTAAAAATCTATTAAAATGATGGACAAGAACAGAAAAGCTACTCAATTTAGGCTATGAAAGTACATGTCATAAGATAAATTACACCAATTCTTACCATGCTTAAAGATTCCCAGCAGCAAACACTTGTCAGCGATGGCATCCCACCACAAGGCCGGCTGCTCTGAATGGTCGGGCTCTGGCACCCAGATCTTTATCTCACTGAGGAGGAGGAGGAGGAGGAGGAGGAGGAGGTTGATTAAAATATAGAATGCAGTTGGATCATTGTTATTTGCTGATTTCTATGTTTAAAGCAGCATCAGTTTTAGATAAGCTGTCTATTCTGATATACAATGAGATGCAACAAAGTAAATCAAGATATTAGCCATTTAATCTAACCTTGACTGAAGTAAAAGAGGGCTTAGTTTTTTTAAATGATTTCATCCAAACATGCAAAATACAAGAGTCGTAATATTATTATCCTGTAAACACATTCTTGTTGTAACCTCATGTTTTTTTCAATTACTTAATTGAGACAGAGGCCACCTCAGAGCCACTCCACTCTGTAGAACTAAAATAACAAGAGAAACAGGATAATATTACACTGTGAAAAATAACAACCTTTCTTGTCTGAATTGTAGTTTACACGTAAACAATGGTCTTATTTTGCCACCTGCACTGGCACCAATGAGAAGAAATCTTATAAAGAGACTCAATTTTCACCAGCAGGTGGAGCTCTACAACTGTCTTGAATATTTAGCTGATCTGTTGTTTCCTTCTTCAACAGGTTGATGGCAGATACTACTACCATTATCCATCCAAAGATGAAATAAGCTTTTTCTGATTTTTATTGTGACCGTCTGATATAGGTGTATTGCTTATTCTTTCAGAGGACTCTACACTGCTCAATCAAAGCTGCCAAAATCTGACCTCCATAATTATCATGAATCCAGCTACCGTACCTCATGATCTACATTGACATCTCAGATTCATTTTTTTATTAGTTGAAGCACTAGTTGGTATAGTTTTGCTCAGATACATTTGTAAGTGTACTTGTCGGATTAAGTTACTGACACACAAGCATCTCTTACAAAACTGCTGCAAATGAAAAAAAGCCATGGACAGGAAGTTGCTGTGAGTAATGAGAAAGGTCAAAGTTGAGCTCACCTGGAGTCCGCGCCGTCCAGCACCTTCTGGGCCTGGCTCCCTATCACCTCTTGTTTCAGGTAGTAGAGCATTCTGACCCTGAGCAGCACCCTGCACAGAGAAAACCCACTGGTCACAACAAAGCCCTGACCATGAACAAACGCTGAGCGAGCAGTACCAACACACACACACAGACATCAGCCTCTAACTGATGAACACAGTGCAAAGAGAGAAATGTGTCACAATTCAGCTGGGACTCTATAATTAAACTGTGATGGTAGGTAATTTCCTGCCTTCTCAAACACAAACAGCACAATCAAACAACAAATGTATATACATATGCCTGTGATCGTCAATTTCATGTTGTGTTCAAAGACTAATCGAGCTCGTCTTCCAAAGAACTCTCCACAACACACACTGAGCCTGATCAATTCATGTGAGTGACGGTTTGACTCAAGTCTACATACGCGGCTCTAAGGACTGAATGAACAGTCTACAGTCTCTCTCCAGTCGTCATGTGGTCGTGCTCTGGCAGTAGATGAAGGCTGGGAAGCCGAGGCTGACAAGGTAGAGGGAGGCTGACTCACAGGGGAGACATTAGCTCTGTGATGCATGATCACACATCACAGCCAGAAGGGCTTTGAGCGAAGACACAGTCAAGTGGTGGGAAATGTGTTTGCGCTGGTGTGCCAGGCTGGAACGTCTGGTACGCCTTGAGATTTTGCATTTTGTCTGAACACATAATGGTTATTAAATTCTGTCATGTAATGTCTGCTGTTGGAGGAATTCGGCACGGGGGTTTTAAGGGTTTCTGGCATGAACTCTCTGTGAAGGATTTGCATGGCTGTGTAGTTATTAGCGATCTTGCAATTGTTCCTCTCAGTATGATTTCATCTCGGAGGCTCCAGTGTAATTCTCTGACACTGTCAATGATCAGAGAAATTTCTGAATGATTTGAGTAATCAGAGAAGAAAACAATCCTCGTTGAGCATAATTAAACGTGTTGCTTAGCACTTCAAGCCAGAGGACTGAAAATATGTCTTTATCAAAACCATGGAAATATTTTATTCTTTGTTGTAAAAGCCACCAAGAAAACATGCATTCAACTGCAGCAAAAATGTTATCTTCACCTGCCAGAGCCTCTCCACAGAGTGGCTCTTTTTCAAAAAGCTACAGAGGAAGTGTGGACCTTACTAAAATTGCTTTCCACCACAAGCTTTAAAGGGATAGTTCAGTATTTTTGAAGTGGGGTTGTATGAGCTCCACATGGCCACTAAGTACATTAGATGCAGTAGAAAATTCTCTCCTCTCCCTCAGTAAGCCACAGTCAGTAAGAATCTGTTATCCAGAACTAGCTGCAAACAGGGGTGTATCGTACCAAATACAAAGGGTATTTTCTCCACCTACAAGAACTCCCATCAAAAATAATACCACAGTTTAAGAGTACACCACATATTCATGATTTTAAGTGTAAGAACTTTTCAGAAAAATAAAGTTTATCTGGAACTTACAGACTCATGTCATTGCTGCGAGCTGGGCAATGCTAATACACAACAGTAATGATTGTGTGTGTGTATGCAAGAGAGAGACATACACACACACACACACACAAGTAAAACAGATTTAGGAAACAATGTCGTGTGAATGCAGCCTTTGAAAATAATTCATACCAAACATTCCTTTCGATGTGAGCAGTAATTCAACTAATAAATCAGCTCAAAGTGAGCCCAAAATTTTGGCCTGATTTACTGACAGTTAATTTTTCAGGGCTCCATGTCTGCTGTGCTGCCGCTCTGTCTGTTAGAGTGATGGATCTCTGTGGTGACCTGTGGCTCTGCCAAATCAAAGTCTTGAACTTCCTTTCTCCCCACTCCACCCTTCTGTGTGTGTGAATGGACTCGCCCAGGAGCAGCTGCTGCTTCCTCTGCCTGTCAGCACGGCTCTTCATTGCTCTTCTTCCAAGCCTTTGTCAGTTAGTGTGCCTGTGCTTCAGTGTGTGCATGTGTGCAATGTGGTTCGCTCAGAGGCTGGAGAGGATCTCAGCACAGTCACACACCGTCTCTCAGAGGAGAATAAGCCAAGTATGCATGATATGAGTGGCATGCAAGGAGTCCCTCGTGATCTTTCCCATCATCAATCTGTCAAATACAGTGGAACAGGATACTAGGATCCAGTTTGTACAATGCATTAACATTCAAACCCGGCAATCAAATAACAAATCGCGGCCCTTAATGATGGGTGTGGAGACACCACAGTGCATTTTGAAGATGATTTAATATCTGATCTGAGGTGGACTGTATTCCTTCATCCAATGGTTTGTTTGACTCTGCGTGTACTGGCACAGACAAAGAACTGCCTGTAAACAGATGTAACCTGCACTGGTCTGCCAAAATAAGAGGTGACACATGTAAGCTAGTTCAGGCAGATGAATAAAGTTGCACAGATTCCACACTCAAGATGCATCACCTGTCAGTAACCTGACAAAGATTCAAGGAACTGTTGGTCTATTTAAGCTTTAATGTGTCTGGATAATTTTTTTCTGCTTTTCTTCAGCCAGCTCTGCCCTGCATGAACTGCACACTTGCTTTTAACCCTCAACCTCTCTGGCATATACCTACAGAATCCAATAGGGGTTATAAGATACGATCTCATCACTGCTCTCATTCTGCATAAAAAATACATCTGCATGGAGCGATAAGTTGGTAATCTTGACACCAAACCCAAATTATGTCTCTGCTGCAATAAATAAGCTAAAACAGAAAAAAAAAATTGAGATGAGTAGACTGGCGTCTGTTCATCCTAAAAATGAGATGGCTCTTGTTTGTAAAGGCACATCACTACTTAACCATGCATTTGTCTTCCTGAGTAGAGTTGTCATTTCAGTCTAACCAGCTCTCCATAATGTAACTTTCTTAACAGCACATCAATGTTTCCTTAAAAAGTTAATCAGAAATTGAGGGAGCAAAGCCTCTTGGTTGATTTACCCACATTTATTTGTATTTGTGCTCAGGATATCAGGTCATTCTCAGACTGCTCCATCCACCATCTCACTGCACATCTTCACTGTTTGCATGCCCTTGTGCATTTCTTCCCACCCATTTTTCCTCAAAGCCCCTCCTTGTTGAACCAAAGAAGAGTCAAGCCCCCAGGGATCTACATGAAAAATGTAAAAACACTGCTATGCAAAAATAAACATATCTTCTAATTTGTTGATGGATTAAATCAAGAACAAAAAAAGGTCTTGCACACACAAGTTGGTATCAAAGACCTTTAAAGAGAGTATTTCATGAGTGTGTTATCACTGTTCATGTTCATATTTGAGACCCTCTGCTGGGGAGGTTTGTAACCAGGTTGGAAATCAAGCTCTAGTGGAGGGTGTGCTGCATTTAGTGCTATCTAGAATCTTAGAGCACAGGGGAAAAATGGGACTTTAAACCCTTCCAACAGCAAGTCTGCACTACTATGTATGCAGGTTTGACAATTTGTATTATTCTTCAGAGCCCAGAGATACAATTTTCAGGATTTAAACTGTACAGAATTTGAAGCACGTGATTAGGTTTGTACTTCACAGATGTATAAAGTTAAATATTATCTTACTAAAATATTTTTCTTGTATCTTTGGGAGTAAAGAAAGTTTGACCCAAGGCTTGCTGCTGAATTTGAAACTTAGACCTTAACAAAGGGCAGCCCACCCAGCTGTGGGTTGTCCCTTCAGAGTTCACTCCACAAGTGATGATGTTTGAGAAGGGGTCAACAAGTGACCACTTCGGCTATTATTTGCTGATGACATAGACTAGTTGGTTCTGATGGCAGATTATCACTAAAGGCGTATTGTAAATGTATATTGTGGATGCACATTATGCAGTTAATTAGCTTTTTGAATGCCAAAATGTGATTTAGTGGAATGTATTCAGGAATCCCTGAGCCTCTGTTAAAACATATTTTTTCAAAGGTGCCCAAAACTCTACTTGCTATGCTAGTTTCATTCTTGATATATACAGTGAAAGGTAAAGATGTGAGACCACTTGAGTAACAACCTGTCGGTCCTTTAACCTTTTTACTAACATTTCCACCAACATCTACCAACCCTATGTGAAAGCTCTGCCCTACTTTCACTGTTCTGATAAGGAGGCCAATCAGCACCACCTCCCTGCCCCTCTTTATTCCACCAGTCACATTCCAGGTCCTCAAAGTGAAAAGCGCACAAGTCAGCAAACTCTGCTGACTGTGTCCCCGTTCGCCTGGCGTGTCACAGATCAGACAATCCCTGGATTCAGCACAACTGGACCAGGAAACAATAGAGAACTTTCTATGGAAGCTGCACTGCTCTACGTCCAAAGCCAAATGAACACGAGTCCTCATTTTAGAGAGAAGCAGCAGCCATCCATTTAGCTTTATATCTCAGAGGTCTGTTTGATAGCAGCCATTTTTTTCCTTCTGTCTGTAAATAAAGAGGGATCTATGGTGGCCATTAGCTGGGCTGAAGTCTCATTAACGATCATATCAGTCAGTGGGTCTCAAAGTGATGCACGTCCATTAATGAATCAGTCTGCTGTCGGCTCCAATAGATGTTTTAGTGCCTCCTAATTACTGTGGGCTTGGAGGTGCCAGAGTTAAAATTTGAGCCACGTGCAAATTGTATTTTCATTTTTCACTTAGGCTTCATTATATTAAAAATAAACTGATACAATCTGTGCTAGAGGAGAATAACGACCACCTGCCAGTAGCTATAATAGAACAAAGGTTTAAACAGACACAAGCACACTCTCTGTCCAACAGGCAATAAAGCAAGCCAAACCTAGACTATTAGTCGCCTTGTGTGCTGCAAGCAAGCTCAACTACAAACAAATATACAAAAATATAACCCTCCATTTTTAATCTTGTAACACTTTCACATTATCACAAATGTAGCCCTTGTATTTTAAAATCATGTGTAACAAGAGAAACCAACTCCTCACACAGTTAAAGATGCAGGGACATCTTAAATGACCAGTCTACTTCCTTGTTACTTTTGCTTCTTTTACATTGACAGCTACTGTTAAATAGTTATTTTATTTAAAGTAAATGAGAGAGAAAGAAAGAAAGAGCCACATACTTGTTGCAGTGGTGTTTGAGGTGTTTTTTGTAGCCATCGTCCTGAAGCATGTGCTCTGGGTTGTGCTTCCTGAGCCACTCAGCTTTGTGGATGTCAAAAGAGCTGGACTGAGTTTTCATCTTCTTTCCTTTCCTGCCTCGAGGGACGGGGGCAGACAAACCTGAAGGACACAAAGAGGTTCAAGTTTTAAATGCTGCACAAGACTTTCTTTTATAAGTTAATCTTTATTTAGCTAGGTTAGTCCTATCACAGCACCAGTATCATGCCTTGAGTTCATATTCATTTTCAGTGGCTGCTAAAGTATGTTCACAACCACCAATGTTAAACAAACTCTAATTTTGAGTACACCTGGTCCACCTGCATTCTCAGTCTGTCCAATACACTCTTTTGGCACACTGCTCTGACTACTTGATTAGCATAGCTTAAAAAAAAAGGTCTTTCAAAACAGAAGAACACTGGAGGCCTGGACTGAAGACTTTTAACCAGGGGTCAAAAACATCCAGGTTAACTTGGCCTTGCATTTTAAAATCAGTCTAAGCACAGTCTCATGTAAAAGAAGTATAAAACCTAAAAGATTTCTATTCTTACATAGTACCCTGAGAACAACACATTAGACAATGTACAAACTAGAAAAGCACTCAGAGAGCGCAGACCTCCGCCAGCACCACAGTCCTCTCCCATATTGTGATTTTTACCATAAATATTAGTCCTACCTTTATTTCATGTAAATATTTAGATTCCTTGACCATGAAAGCATACCATTAGCAATTGGCTTCATAATGACATCTATTTTAGTTCAGTAGTTATTCACAAAAATCGCATTTTTCGTCATGGCGGATCCAGACGGTGATCCGGATCAACACTAAAATTGAATCAGTTCTTCCTTTTCCCATGCTGAACATTTCCTGAAAATTTTCATCAAAATCCATCCATTACTTTTTGAGTTATTTTGTTCACAGACAGACAAACTCTCCCGAAAACATAACCTCGGGGGAGGTTATAATACACATTGTGCATTTCATCCTTTTAGATATACAAAGAGGAAAGATAGTCACAGCCTTGCCCTGTATGGCTTTTGAAACAGATATAAGATGAGCAAGGTGGGGAGTTGCACCATAATCAAGAACAGGTTAAATTTAGTTTAGTCCAAGTCTTTTACAATATCACAAGAGAAGTAAGATATGTCTCTGACTGTGATGAAAAACAGAAGAGCATTCAGCAGCTTAGCAACAAAGTAGACATTATGACAATCTGACAACCACCTTTAGAGACAATGTGCTCAGGCACAGCGCTAATTGCTCTTCTAATGTAATAAATCACGAGTTTTGTTACATCTTGAATTAAAATGAGTTTGGGCAAACACAGGTGAACTCCAATGGGATCACATGCATACTGATGATTT
This sequence comes from Scarus forsteni, assembly GCA_036419115.1. NCBI lineage: Eukaryota > Metazoa > Chordata > Actinopteri > Labriformes > Labridae > Scarus > Scarus forsteni. The sequence goes on from JAZDUH010000354.1 coordinate 13,126,242, forward strand.
ATTCAAGTTTGTGCAGGCAAGGTGCACAGCAGCAACAGTGAGGTCAGCAAAAAATGAAGAGGAATTTGAAATTTTATGTACAGGGCAATTAATATAAATAGTAAATAACAGCTGGGCCTTAGGCTGCCTCCCTTGTAGAACATCAGATGTGAACCTTTGTTCAGCCTGTAAGACACTGAGCCTGACCCAAAATAAAACCAATGAGACACAATGAGCTCCTTGTTTGCCAATTTTAGTGGTACAAATCTGACTAAATACAAGTTTACCAGCAGGAGGCCCTGACACTTACCCAGGTGATTCTGTAGCTCCTTGGTTTGTCCATCCTCAGTAGGGGCTATCAGGTCCCACATGAAGCTTTTAATTTTGTCGTCTCCACGGTAATGGACCAGGCAGTAAGCCAGCAGGGCCCTGCAGATGGACTCAACATCCCACTCTGTCAACTGCTTCTTAAAACGCCCATGGTTCAAAATATCTTTCCATCTCCCCCAGCTGGACGACAGAAGGGAAAAGCAAAATTAGGAAAAGTTCTCACGAAAGAAAACTTTACTTTTCAAGGGGTGCCTGTTTAACAAATGTACAACCACAGTAATCATCTCACCCATAAACCAGTAGATTCTTCTCCACTCTGAAGCACTCTGTGCGTCCATAGCTGTTGAGACGGTCGTAGCTTCGCCTGAGTTTAGGCTTTGTCTCATCATCGTCACTGTCTCCCTCTGAGAGCTCAGCTAACTCATCCTTTGTAGCACTGAAAGGCCTTGTCTGTTTTCTGACACGAGGAGTGTCGATCACCAAGCTGTTCTGTAGAGAGGGAAAGGAGGGCAAACGAATTCAACAAAAGTGCCTAATAACTTGAACAGAGTTGAACTTAGGCTGCAACTTGACAAGGTGTCTGAGCATGATATAAATATCTGTAATATTTAATAGTAAGGTTTGTCTAAAAATATCAGTAATCCATCACTTACTCTTCCATTGACCATCTCCATGTCAATATCAGCTTTTTTGGCCCATTTGTCCCAGAAGTTGGGGTCATCAAGAGAGATATCTGTGCGATTTCCAGATGCAACAAAACTCGCCTGAAAGCAGATATTAAATCACACACCAACAAAATATAGTCAAAACTGCAATCCATCTTATCAGACTTCTTGTCAAAAATCATGAGCTGTTTAATGTTACTGCATTGATTTTCCACAACTATTATTATTATAATAGCGTGTTCAAATTTAAACAACTACTTATGTTTCCTTTAAGTCACTTTTGCTCAAGCAGCTTAGGCATCTTTAACAATCACCTTAGCAAAGGTAGATCCTCGTCCCTCAGACTCAATGGTGATGGTCTTGGTTCTGCGCTGAAGAATTTGATCGATGTCCTCCTCACAGAATTTTGCCCCTTCATCCTCCTCATCCATGATTGCCCCATAAGCACCACGCCGCAACAAATCCTCAATCTCCTTCTTCGACAGTTGCTGGGCAGTCTGCGAGCGTCAAAAAATATATAAATTACAAATACAAACATGGTCAAATGAAAAGTGCTGTTAATTAGGCTGAGGTTCAGGCTACTTTATTTGAATCTCTGAGCATATCTGTTCAACAGCCAAAGAGATAGAGACTTCTGATTTGATGGACACATTACAAACAGATTTAAGAGAACACCATATGAGGAGGGAAATCAGATATCAAAGGAAAATCTCCAAGACTGATAACATATATATCTACATCTCTGTCTGTCTATATCTCTCTCTCTATATAAACATATATAAAGGCCAATTTGTATGGTCAATATCAGAAGTAAATATCAGATATCAGCACAAATCCGTTGATATAATAAAGTGCTGTATTGTGCATACCTAAATAAATAATAACAGTTTTCAATGCTTCATCAATCATGTCATAAAAGAAAGAGAAACATTATCCAACAAAGCAGGGAAAAACAAATCTAGGACCTAACCATACAAAGATGCATGTGCAAAATTGGTATTAGTACCAAGGTTTGTAATTGGTCCAGTTCTGGGATAGCTGAAAAAAGCTGCTTTTGTCTAACTTTGATCCACATTCTGGGACTAAAATCCTCCAGGGGGAAGAGGCTGAAAGTCGCTTTGCAAAGGGTGAAACTAATATTTCAAAATAGATTAAAGCTATCCACGTAACTGTCTCATGCATTGGGATGTAGGGTAGAATTGTAGCTCACCAATCAGCTGACTAGACCATTAAACAACCCTGTTTGAAGACACTGTCTCTTAAAAGTCATGTGATATGAGTCGTGATATGCGGGTTGTAAATAAATTCATACCACTCAAACCCTGTCACTAACCCCACCAGCTGTTTATGTAAACAGTCCGGATATGGAGGCCTGCTAAAAGCTCAACCTCTTTATACTTGAGATAATTCTCAGAGGACATCAACCTCAGCTAAACAACCTCCTACACACTTCACATGTTGTCGACACACTCCCTCACAAAGCGATTAGGCTCTAATTGGATTGGTTACACTTTAAGCAGAAATTTTCAAGGGCCAGCTCCAAGTTTGAGGGTTTGTGCACATTTGTTTTTCTCTGTTTGGCATCATGTTGTCTACCATCTGTTGCAGCATTTCTCTGATCTCTCTCAGGGCTGATGATATAGAAACTGTTGACTTTATCATTGTAAAACTTTACTCTGTCTAAGAAGTCAGTACAATAACAAGGGCTGTCACAGCAAAGATTTAGAAACAGGGTAATGTTGTTTTAATGACATTCACAGCAACAATACAGAAAGAAACTAAGGCATCAGGAGGCCAAGCTTTGGCTCATAACATATTTAAGATCATACTTAATTTATGCTTATCAGCGAAAGAAAATAAGTTATATGGTCTAAATCAGTAAAACAGGATCAAATGTGTCTTAAACAACCAGCCCAGTGTCAGACCAAACTATTGTGGTTCCTTGCTTTCAGAGCAACCATTTGATGTTGAGATAGTTAAACACAAAAAGCATTGATGCACAGCCAGAGAAGAAAATTACAAACCAAAATTCTTGTTTGAAAACTAACTGAACATAATCAACACTGAAAATTGATTTAATCTCCCATTTATGGTTTATGTAATATGAAAGGTTGTCAGTCTTACCCCTCCTCCTGTGCCTCCTCCAAGGCTGTTATCTCGACCACTCATGCTCTGTAGTACTGCTTTGTCCAGGCCCAGCTTCAGGCTGGCTCGATCAAACATTTCTCTCTCGTACGAGTTCCTGGTGATCAGACGGTACACTTTGACTGCCTTGTCCTGACCAATCCGATGGCAGCGAGCCTGAGCCTGCACAGGGAAGAAATAAAATTAACTTAGAACAGCAACTGTACTTTTCTCCGAAAAAATACTTTGAAATGTGATTTCTGTTGGTTGTTCCTCACCTTTAATTATACGACTAGGTAATGTATTTTATTACATTGGAAAGTCTGATTAGTCACCATTACGACAAAGTACAAATTTTGAGGTTGTGCATTCATGGACTGAGCAACACAGGTTAATGTGTGGGAAGCGCCTAAAATATGTTGTATGTAATGTTTTGAGCTTCAAGTGCTGCCAGGTGTGTGTCAGTCACAGGTGTGTGATGGGTGTGCATGGGTCTTGCAACTTTGTTGAATTTGTGTGTGCTCTATGGATCAATATGCCACGTTTGCCCCTTCCAAGGTCAGGTCCGTACAATATGGCAACTGGATGCTGGTTTTCTGGTATGCAGAGTGAAGGCAGTATTAGGCATCTACCCTGGTATCATTTCTGTAGCAAGGACAAAGTTCTGTGAGGCAGGTGCAGTCAAAGACAGACTATGAAGGGGGTGTCCCAGGAAGACAACACCCCAAGAAGACCATTTCCTCACCCTTGCTTCACAAAGGAACTTCAGGCATTCTTTAAGAGATTTACAGGCAAGCGTTTCACAACAGTACTACAGACAGACAGTAGGAAACAGAGTGCACATGGGCAGTCTTCATGTTTCTAAGGCTGCCAGCAAGCCTGCATTGACTGCCGTTCGCCATCAGGCCGTTTTGCACTGGTGTTGACAGCACTGACAGTGGAACCTAAGAATGTTAGGCAAATTTACTGATGAATCAAGGTTCTGTCTGAGGAAGCTGGATGGCAGGATCAAAGTATGGAGATGGCGTGGAGAATGCTATGCAACCTGCTGCACAGATTGCGTGACACTTTTCAGTGGGGGCAGTATCATGATGTGGGACTTTGTCTCTCTCACAGGCAAAACAGAACTTTTCATCACTGATGGCAGTCTCAGGGACATCAAAATGAGATTCGGATGCCAGTGAAGATCCCATATCTCCAGAATCTTGGACATAACCCCATCCACATGATCTTCAACAACTCCTAGTTAAGGAACGGCATGCCATCCTACAGCAATGTGTGGCCAGGTTCATGACCAGCATGAGGAGGAGGAGCCAAACTGTTGTGGCTGTCTATGGATATTCCTCATGTCATTGAGGTCCCTGACAGAGTAAAACGAATCAAGTGTCATAAAGGTCAATTTGTGCTGTTTTTCCTCCTAACTGTGAGAGAGTTAAGTCATCCAATCCACCAAGCAACTCATTACAAGGGTGAATACTAACAGGAGAATTTTGCTTGTGACTTTGGTCATTTTTGTGGGGCGCTACCTGTACGTTGAGCTGTGTTGCTCATTCCACAGAATCATGATCCTTATAAATTAAACCTTGTTGTAAAGGAGACTATTCACGCTTTCCAACAATATATAAAATGACACCAATTAGTATTAGTAAAGGGGAGAAATAATTAACTTAAAGGATAATTTCGGTTCCTGCAGCTTTCACCTTGTTTATAGAATGAAGAAGAACAATATACTCACCCAAAAGCCTTTCCTGATCCAAACAGTGCTTCGGGAGATATTTAGATCCAAAATCGAGCGGTGAACATCCGTATAATGGTAGCACATAGGGCATAGATCGCCGCTCCTAAAACTGCATTAATCGTCCAAAAACTCATGTTTTTCACCAATATTCCATCATGATTTGCTCCGGCTAGTCCTCCATTGCAGTCTGTGTCACTCCACACAGCGCTGTGTGGCTGTACTGACCTCTGAACTAAAGAGTTGTTTACCTGCCCCCGCGCATGCGCAGTACTCTCTGGAGCGCTGCCTCCGCTTCCTCCTATCTATGAGCTCCTCATCTGTAAATTCTGGCTTGAAACTGTAAAGACACCCATCATATTCAAAGTTCTCCTCCACAACATCTTCATCCGATAGATATTCGTCCATTTTGCACAAAACTGGAAGAAGAAAGTCGATTTGTAGCAGACCGTCTTCCCCTGAAACAATGAGCCGCACTGCGCATGCACGGGGGCACGTAAACAAACTCTTTAGTTCAGAGGTCGGTACAGCCACACAGCGCTGTGTGGAGTGACACAGACTGCAATGAAGGACTAGCCGGAGCGAATCATGATGGAATATTGGTGAAAAACATGAGTTTTTGGACGATTAATGCAGTTTTAGGAGCAGCGCTGTATGCCCTACGTGCTACAATTATACGGATGTACGCAGCTCGATTTTGGATCTAAATATCTCCTGAAGCACTGTTTGGGTCAGGAAAGCCTTCTGGGTGAGTATATTGTTCTACTTCATTCTATAAACAATGTAAAAGCTATAGAAACCGAACTTATCCTTCAAATAATGTTCGGTTATGTTTTTTGTAAGTTTGGTTTCATGCTTATGTAACTTTATGCTGGAGTCAGACAAAACAATTTAAGTATGACTTTGCCTACTCTGACAGTCATAGGGTTGGAGACCTGCTGGTTACAAAAATATGTTGTTTTATATGATGTGGTGTGTCACTGTAAAAAAACAAACAAACATTCTGATTCCCATCTGGGATACCACGCCATCTCCTGACAGAAAATCCTGCATATTAATTCTTTCCGGCCATCTTTGTTTGTTCCATCATGTCAGATGTGGGCAAAAGGAAGCACAGAGCACTCTGCACATGTGACAGTCATGGATGGAAACAAACCTTTCTGATGTGTACTACAACAACAGACTGAAAAAATGTTGAGGACCAGTAACATAGGTCCGCTTAGTCAGTCTATGCGATCATTTTGTATCAAGTTAACATTTAAAGTTATCATAACGACATAAAGACAAATTATGATATTATATATACAGTAGCGTTTATTTTGGGCCCACAAAAATCAAGTCAAACCCGACCCCAGCCCATTACATTCTGGCTTGAATAACTGTGGCTTGTGAGTTCAATGTCCTGGATGTTTAATGGTAGAAATCCATAAGGGTGACATCTGAACAAGCACACCACAGAGGTCTATGGGATACAACAAAAAAACCTGAAGTTGCTCCATACCTCAAACTTTCATTTTCACTGGGACAGAGTTAAGTTCCCAAACAAGTGTTTTTCTTTTTGCATCTTCAAGCTAAATTCTCCTGGCAATTTGTGCTCTGTGTGAGGAACTGCTGTACATGTGATGCACAGCATTCAAAGGACTAGAGGGAAGATGCGATTGGCACTGAGTGTGTGCCCTGCATGCTCACAGAAAGTAATTTGTGGAAGCTACACTATGTGTGTACTGTATTTGTTATAGTTAAAGGGGGACGCCTGGTAAATATTTATGTTATTTATGATTATTACCATATTCCCTCTCAGGCTCAAGAAACATGAGCGAAGGGGGGTGGATTGAGTTGGACCAGGTTTGGGCTGAAGTAAAAAAATATGTACTCTAATACAGTGTTTTCAGTCTTTGTTCTTGCTCTTCTGTCTTCCAAAGCTATCACACTGGTTATTTTCTATAGTCAGACACAGCTGAGTCGTTTGTTATGCTTGTTGGACAGGTCATGACCATGCTAACAGACAAACATTTAAGTAGCCTGACCCCAGAATTACATTAACTGGTTATATGTTCTATCATTGACTGAAATCTGCACTTGTTTCTGATTAGACAGCATGTAGAGGACTTTGTTACTGGCAAGTTATTGCATGAGCAGATGTCAGGGAAGAGAAAGCTATAACGGTGCCAAAATGACTGAATGATGAAACATCAATGGCAGTTTGTTGCTGTTGCTGCTACTGAGTGAGTGATTTCGCTGTATGTAGTTATGTTGTACCTGCAGGTCGTTCTGTGGGTTCCAGTCAGAGTCAAAGATGATGCATGTGTCTGCGGCTGTAAGGTTGATTCCCAGACCACCAGCTCTCGTACAGAGGAGGAAAACAAAGCGTTCTGAGTCAGGTTTACTGAAGCGGTCGATAGCTGCCTGTCGCAGGTTCCCCCGAACTCGGCCATCTATCCGCTCATACAAGTACCTGAAACACAGAGAAGTTACACCATGATAAAAGTGCATTAAAATAAACCCAATAACTCAGACATTGATCTGAATCCAGTACATCTTCGTGTAGAAATATGCAGCATTTTGACACTTATATTTTATTTATGAAACAAGTTAAAAAAGCCTTAAATATCTAGTTTTATCGAACGGCAGCACCAGGATCCAAAACTCTTCCTTTTTCATACTTTCCCTTTTCACATAAATACAGTGTGCTCAAAGAAACTGTATAGTGGTTATTTTCTTTCATCTCGTGTCCACTCTCATCCCCTCCCACAACCCGACCCCATGCACTCCTCTAGGGTAATCCACTTCCAGTCAGGAGAAGATTCACAGAAACCGCTGCTTGTCTGATATAGAGGGGCCCCAAGGGCACAAATAACCTGCTGCTGAACCCTGTCTGAGGTCTGCACTGCACAGCACTTCACATGTTTACAATAGTTAGGGTTTGCGCCAGCTGCTGGTGGGAAGCCAGAAGAAAAGAGGCAGAAACTTAATCAAAGGCTGAATAAAGAAGGCAGAGGAGGAATTAAATATAAAAGTGATTTAGTCAAACCACTTCAGACTAATTATTTCATCCAACTGGCATTACACTCTTAACTTAAAGGCTCCATGTAGCTGTTTAATTTTTTGAAAAAAAAAACCCCAAACAAACTGAATTCAGTTTTTCATGAGATTTTTTGTGATGCTAAGACACTACCTACATATTAGCAATGCAAATATTCAAAGAGAAGCAAAGTTAGAGCTCAAAACTTTAAAAGGCAAAACACGCCTAATCTAGACTTCAGGTTGCATATCGAAGCTGTTTGGTTCTTATTCACATCCAAATGTTTGTCTGCCACATACACAGCATGTCTCTGTGCCATGTGAAAAAGTCAATGCTTTATCTCTTCTATCACAACCAGGAGTGGGAAATGGTGAGATTTTATTGATATTAATGCTGCTGCTGATTCTCTTAATCGATAGTCTGACAAAAAAATTACAGTGTCAACAATGCCAAACACGTGACATTCCTAATATTAAATGCTGTGCTGCACAAACAAATGCTTCTGCAAGTTCCTAATGTTTACACTTACTAATAGTTGCTCAGACTGCACTTTTCTGTCAGTGATAAGGACTTGATTTTGATAAATTCTGCCCCAGTCTGTGATGATGTCAGACTTCTTTTCATTATTTCTGCTGAATGCTTCTGACGAGAGTATGACATTCTTGATTTTTTAAGCATGCAGAACAAAATGGAAATATTTGATAAGTGAAGCGATAAGCAAAAAGATCAATGATATTGATTCTTAAATTGAATTGTTTTATGACCTTCAATCAAACTTAGCATAGTTGCATGAACGATACAAGGTGACAAATGTTTAGAAAATTGGAAACTAAATTTGAAAATTTGGTAGAAAAATGAACCATCCATCTCTTATCTATACTACTTAACCCTTTTCAGGGCTGGAGCTTATCCCATGTGACACTGGGCGAGAGGTGAGGACACCCTAAACCAGCCACCAGATGATCGCAAGGCCACATAAAAAGGCAGACAACCATTCATGCTCACTCTGATACCTAAGGGCAATTTGGAGTCACCAATTAACGTAATAAGCTTGTTTTTGGTCCGTGAGAGGAACCAGAGTGCTTGGAGAGGTGCCACACATGAACGTTATGAACATGCAATCTCCCACAGAAAAGCCCAGACTGACATGAATAGAACCAGCAACCTTCTGGCTGTGAGGCACGTGCTCTACAAGCTACACAACAACGCCGCACTACAAATATGATGTACAAAATTTTAAATGAATACACATAGAACATAAAATATTTTGGTATGTTTTAAAAGTCAAAGAATTTCTTATTTGTCAGCGCCATAATGGAAGACGGTCTGATGAACCAGATGCCATTACAGACATGGCATGTTTATCATTGCTTTGAAAACACCAGATATCACAAATAAACTCCTATTTAAGGAAGCAGGACCTGCTCCTCTATCAGCAGTTCTTTTCAGTACCTAAATTGTGCTTTTTACTGCTTAAGTGTGGCACAGGCTAATATATTAAAGGCCATATTTTTGGCCTGAATTCCCACTGCTGAGCAAAGCCAGTAAAGGCTGATCATCTGATGGTCCTACAGATTATCTTCTCTTACAGGTTTTCTTGTGGTGTGAGGACTGTCAAGGGTGATTTTTATCCTCCCAGATTGTTTCAGAAGAAGATCAGGGCAGCCTGATGTGAAATTTTCAGAATAAAAAATACCTGAAATCAATTTTTTGGGGGGGAGTTAAACTAAGAACAGCTGTGTTTTGTCCCATGGAAAAGAACAAAAGCCACTCAGGAAGCAAGCTGGCTAATGCAGGAAATACAGCTTGTGGCTCTAACAGTGAACATGAAGCATTAAGTTAGCCAGATGTTAGAAAAGGAGGAACGCATTTTGATTCAAGGCAAAACACACAGTGTGTACTGTAGAACATACTATAACCAAACTGACAAGAGGCAGAGCTGAGATGAAACTGCTACTGCTGAGGATGTCCCAGAGTGGAAGACTTAGTTTATCATTTTGTTGCACACCACACACGAGAAGAACGCTGGAGTTTAAATGAATAAATCCTTTTCTGTTACCTTCTCTGGATGAGGTAGTCTTCCAAAATGTCCAGGCAGCGCACCATTTGGGAGAAGATGAGCACCCTGTGCCCTCCAGCTTTCATCTTAGGCAGCAGCTTATCGATGAGGACCAGTTTCCCAGCAGACTGCACCATAGCCTGCAGGTGAAAGTCCAGGGCAGTGGGGCTGTACACCTCTCTGAAGTCCTCCAGGATCTTTTCTTCTGCCCCTGGGTTATAAAAAAAGGAAAATAAGCAATACTGTCTCTCTTTGTTTCTCTTGATATATAAAAACCATGTCATGTGGATAAAGCTTTACTGATACATCATAAATTGGTTAAAATATTACAGAATTAAATATTAATGTCAGAGTTTAAGACGCCTCTACAACACGAAACATAAAATATGCTTTTATAACTCAGGAATATTTGCTAAAAAAGCTTGAATACTCCCCACAAAAAACAAAAACATACAAACAAAAAAGCATTCAATTTAAATGGCTTTTTGAAGTACAATAAAATAGTGAGGAGTCATCTAGTAATCACTTATGGTACTTCAATACAGCTAGCGCCTTAATCTTCTGAATTGAATCAACACATTCTGAACAATTGACAGGAAATTGTTTAATTGCAGACCTCAGCTGCAAGCCAAAATCACAGGTAGATATTTCTGTTATACACCCAAATGGCTCATCCTACCTTTAATGAGGTAGGGGTGGTTGCAACACTTTCGCAGCTCCATCATGGTGTTGACCAGGTTAGGCATGTTTGCCTGGCCAGCCCCTTTAGCCAGGAAAGAGAAGTTCTTCTCAAGGATGGCCCTGTAGTATTTCTTCTGAATATTGGTGAGCTCAACCTCAATGATCGTCTCCTCTTTGGGAGCCAACTTTTTCTCCACGTCCTCCTTCAGTCGTCGCAGCATCATCGGCTTCAGTATGCCCTGAAGCTTTTGGACCTGTGGAACAACAAACAGGAGAAGATGCACTTTTAGTTACCAGGTTCAGTCAGGCTTTGGGACAGGGTATACCACATGCAAGTAGGGTTACTGCAATGATGAACAAGAGGGGAAAATTTAGTCATGATTGAGCAACACACTGTAATAAAAAAGAAAGAATAGATAATTATCAAGATAATCTTGATAATGAATCAGTGCAGAGTATGCAGCTTCTCTACTTCTATCATGATGCTAACATCATACTGATGAATTCCTCCAAGTACTGTACTGTAAATGTTAAGTTTCCCAAGTAAGAATACAGATTCTGCTAATATGATGGCACCAAGACAAGACAGCAGTTTTTGTATTGGTGCATACTTAATCATGGATAATACACAAGCATCCAACTATGTCTCTGCTGATTTGGAGTGAAACAGAAAAGTAAACGCTCTATATTCATCTTTACATCTTCTATGGGCATCTGGAACTGCTTTATAAATACAATATGCTGTTATTACCTCCTTCACGGATGTTTTCTCCTATGTTTGTTAGTTTGTGAAAGTAATAGAGGATTGTCAGTCACTGCAGAACGAAGAAGGGCTTGAAGAGTTTGGTAATGATCTGAAACTGGAGGCAGAATTTTTTTCATGGATATTTTAACATTGCTGACAAAGCAAATAGTGTCAGAAATGCCTTGGACGAAGTTTGTGCTCAGACAGCACTTCTGGTAACGGCTTTTTTTTACATTATATATGTTAAATATTACTGAAGTATTTTTTGTAAGCTCTAGTGTTTTATTTGTTCCTCTTATCACTTAAAGATGCCATTACATCTTTCTAGATGCACATTATTAAAAAATCTTTGCAACATTGCAAAAGCCTGTGTATCTATTTGATCTTGAGTGGACCTAATATATTTTGGATGTATACATCATATTTTAAAAGGTTATTCTGCATTCGATTCACATGCACATATTCCAAATCAAGAGTTTTAGCAGTTCTCCATCAAAAAACTTAGGCACTAGACCCCAGAGGCAGACCAGCTTTCTGCAACACTGTTCTTTTTTTATTATACATGCAGGCCCTTGTGTAACATGACTTGAAAAAGTTCAACATGAAAGCACCAGAAACTTTTACTATGAAAAGGATTTTATGTTCCCACTTGCACAATGAGCTCCTGGATTTAGTGCTGTGTGGTGAGAGCAACACGTTTCAAACGTTTTCACTTTCAGCAGGAGAACCAAACTCCTGACATGCTTTCATGTTCTTCTCCTGAGCATCTCTCCTGCCTACAAATGAAATACTGAGCAGCAATGGGGGAAGGTGAAAAGCTATTTTTTGTGAGCAATTGTGTCAATTTGAAATTCTAAAAAAGCTAGTATGAATACCTTGTTATGTGTTAACACAGTCCACCATATGCTGGGTGTGTGTGTAGAAATTGTCACTGCTGCCTTGATACAAAATAGCTTCACTTTAAGCTCTGTGTCAGTGACACTTAAGAAAATATGTATTTAGTTTAAGCTATGAAATAATTTAATTTTCCTTTCACGTAACTTAACAATGTTAAAATGTATTAACATCGAGTGGTTGACATTCTCATTTGGTGTTCTATCACAGAAATCTAGTGACTTTGAATTTTCAACAATACACAACACTACTGTCAAGCCTCCTATCTCTACATCACACATTTTTAGGGAAAAAAAACACTAAATAAAGGTGAAAAAACACACATTGTTTGTCATAGTTGTCATTACGCCTCCCTATATAGTCAGCTTCCAGATAGTCAGCAAATCATTAGTACTGCCTGATATCAAGATCAAATAAAGTCACAGGTTTTTAGAACAACAAACATATACAGTACATGCCTGGCACTTTTTGTCATCAGCCAATGTAAATGAGTTGTAAGTTAACTCAATTTCCCCCTTTTATTTAACACTTCCATCCATGTGTGTGTGTGTGTGTTTGTATGTATGTGCGCATATATATATATCACATTTATATACACATACACACACACATACATATATACAAACATACTATATATATCACATTTATATACACATACACACACACACATATACAAACATACACATACACATACATATGTGTGTATTTATGACATTTTGTTGTATGACCAAAGCATTTAACATAGCACTGTTTACATTTAGACATCTTGATCTGCACTTGAATCTACAATAATCCCCCTATCTTATCAGCTCCCATGTATGTCATGTCATAAAACTGTGGCAGTAACGTACTTAATTGTCTGTTCATTTGCAGAAGTTATGTTCAAAACTGCTAAATAAGTAAATAGTTTGCAAGTGAGGGATTTTTAAGAGGTTCTGTTGACAGCTCTGGGACCATGGGAAGGTATGAGGTCCAAGAACAAGTAATTTGATACTTTATTGATTTAAATTTAATAGAACCCACTGACAGACATGAAGATGACTAATAGCACTGATATATGAAAATTAAATTATTAAGAGCATGTAATAACCTCATGACATTGACTCTGTATCAGCTGACTTAACGTACCTGCTCCTCTGTCTTAAGGTCTCCAAACTCCTGCATGAAGGTGTTTTCTGAGGGGAAACGTGCTGGCTCCAGGAAATGAAGAAGGCTGAAGAGCTCCTCCACAGTGTTCTGAAGAGGAGTACCTGTCAGCAGGACCTTGTGCTCCTGAAGGCAAGCGAGATCAGGATGTGAGTACCTCTTTTTTCTTTTTTAAATTACAGTAAATCACATCTTATGCACTCTTACATCAAACTGCTGCTTCCTGTACACATTTAAATTAAATATTTCAATAGTTTCCTTTTCTTTATTGGAGTGTACGTACCAGGCTCATGAGCTTAAAGCCCTCTAGCAGCTTGCAGTTTTTGTTCTTCAGGCGGTGAGCCTCGTCAATGATAACACAGCGCCACTCAATGGCATTGAGTTCAGGGCATCCTCCCAGGATCATCTCAAAAGTGGTGATGACAGCCTGAAACCTGTAGGCCCCTCGAACCACTCGACCCTGGAATAATAAATGAGAAATGTACTCCCAAAATAAAACAGGCAATCAGGATACTGGAACAGTTTGACAGAGAAAACCTAGTGAGCACATTTTAACTTCAACCACAGTACTCAAATGGAGCCTTTGGGTTTTTAATCTCACTCAATAAACTACAAATAGGGCTGAATGGTATAGGAACAAAGTGTGGTTAGAAGTGAGTAAATATTGGTTTAATTATGGGCATATATTATGTTTTAGGGTTCAGGGCTTTTTATGTGTTTAGCTTGGACCAAATTTTTTGGTGCTCTCATAATGATATAAACGGTAAATGAATTAATTTAATCTCACCACAATTTTAATCATAGCTATTTGTAACATCTTTCATAATGATCAAGTCTAATTTGTATCATTAAGTAAACTAAAACACATTATAACAACAAAGATTACTCCAGGCCTACAGTAGCTCAAGTTTCATCATGACAGCATGAAAAATGTGAAAGGGAGACAAACACGCTGAGTGAGGAAGTATTACCTGTTTGCAAAGACAAATATTTATTCTGGTGATAAAATTAGACTTTGACAATGTGATTAATGCCAAAGTTTATCATGACCTTACAATAACAGTTGCATTAGTCTTTATATCTCCACATCAAACAACTGAAGTTACACCTAAAACTATTTTTATTGTTATTTTACCAACAAACAAGCCCAATACAATCCAAAAACTATCAACAGCACCACCGGGACAAAGCGCACATGCAGTGGTAAGTCTGTTTGTTTGTTTGTTTGTTTATTTGTATGCCATTGGAGTCTTGGTTTCACCCCACCTTTCCATAAACATCCATCGCCTTGACAACACTCCTCTATGGATACTCAAGCCCTTTTCACATATTGCAACCCTGATATTATCTGGATAATATCCGGGCAGACTGCACAGGTAATTTACAAACATGGTCTTTCACACTAGCTTCTCAGCAGGGAGTATGCTGTGCTGCACATGGGAGAAGGGGTCCTGGAGAGCGGGATGGGGGGTGTCACAGGCAGCACACAACGTCAAATATACGCGGCAAAAGCCAGTGTTCATAATATGATGGCGGATGAACAATTTATTTCCTAACTTCAGTGTTACATTATAATCAGTGTGTCAACAGCATCAAATTAAGAGTTGAGAGAAGAACTGTGGCACTACATGCTTGACGATTACACTGGAGGAAGCTGCAGGGTTTCATCTCCGTATTCAACGGTGGCTCTCTGGATGTGTGAGAAACCCACTGGTGATGGCTTTGGAGCAGATGAACCACAAAACTATGATGATATGAATTTGAAACAACACTTTCGATGTCCAGATACACATTTGATTTTGTGTTATCCCCTTACAATCGGATAAACCTATCCCGGTGTAGTGGTTTTTATCAGTCCTGTCAAGTATCTATCTTCCTGGTTTGCGCTGATTGCACAGGATGATGTCATCAGCCTATGACTCTCACCTCAGTGAATTTTCCTGAAAATGTGCTGCAGCGTTTAGACATGAGTCTTTACATGGAAAAATACTAGGGGAAAATTCTCTGGGTAAAAAACTATGATTTCAGGGGTGTTTTTGCAAGTGTGAATGGGGTTTTAGTTATTCAGTAATCCACTCCCATAGCCAGCAGCCTGCTGTAGAGGAGCTTTTCTCTCTCTCTCTCTCTCTCTGATATGCCTGAACAGTGCTGACAGAGAGCTCCCCTTGGGGGCTGCTGCTGTGACATCACAGGCTGCCTGGGAGACAGCCTGGTGGCAGCATCGCTCTGTTCTGCTCTCGCTTGCCTTAATTCCTCCCACGGTTCATCTGAACACTAAGAGCCTCTAACTGCCTGTTGTGACACATCACATGGGCCGTCGACCGCAGGAGGCCTCTGCCTGTGGCTCACTAACTACCTATCAGCTCACAAAGCTGGACATGCAACCTTTAACACTATTGATTATTGCTATGTTTGTGCTATGGGAAAATGCATCATATGCATTAATATGCTAGATAGAGTAGCATAGCCCACAAAAATTGCAATAAAAAAAGCAGAACAAAACAAAAATATGAGATTAAGATACATGTTATCAAAGACATATATTCAAACTTTGAAACACAGGGCCGTTATATTCATTTTGTAAATCTGAAGTTATAAAAATTTCAGCAATTTCTGAATTTTCACTTAAGCACATCATAATGACTAAGGGTGGGTACTGATAAGATTTTAATGACACCAGTTCCATTACCTATCAGCTTAAATATTTAATGATTCCCTTATAATTTTAGGTGGATTTTTTGAGTGGGCAAAAGTCAGTCTACAATAGTTAGCAGCAACTATGTCAAACACATGGCACTCTAGATATCTAATTTCATTCTGCATTAACAAATGCTTCTGAAAGTTGTCTTTCTTTTTAACTTACTAAACATGCAGTACACAATATTTTTGTTTAAAATTAGGCTACAATTCAGACCCCTCTTCCCCCAATCTGCCATGATCATATCTTTGACGTCTTTGTTACCATCTCTGCTGTCTAGCTTAATTAGAGCGATATCCTTGAGCTGCAATGCATACACAACAAGGAGAAAAAAATGATGAGCAAAATGACCAATGTTATTGTCTCCCAACTGGAACTGGTTGTTGATTCCCATCCCCAATAAGTCAGCTTCAAAATTGGGGGTTATTCAAATTTTCCAAGCAGGCAGTCAAAAGGTATGACATTTTGGTTTCATTTGATTATTTAATTTTTTTGGTTTAATTTGTGGTTCAGAGTTTTGCAAATGTGTTAATTTCTCTATCCCTAGATGGGTTCACAGCGCATCCTAATATTGTTGCTTTTCCTCACTGCTTATCCTGTTAAAGTTAAGTGAGATATCTCTCCACAACTGCAGAACATTGTTGTGGATGTATCTGCAAGTGGGCAATAGTTTTGAAAAATCTGCCTGACACAACTGCACATTGAAGTGTGGATGCCGTATCAAACAGTTCAGAATTTAAAGAGAATCAGTGAGTGGCTAAACAGTACATGGAAAATTAATAGGTAGTATAACAATTGTTATACGATGAGGGCCTTACTTTAATCTTTGACGCATAAACTTGCTTGAACAAATTTATTATTCTAAAAATATTCCTTAGAAAAATCATTGTGAAAAATGCAAGTACAGCAAAAAAAAAAATCAATTCACCTGTGTATCCCTGAAATACATCTCATACTGCTGGAGCATCTGCCTGCTGACCATGCTCCCGTGGTAGACGATAACATTAAGATGGGTCCATGTACGGAACTCGCGCTCCCAGTTGGCGATGGTGGAAAGCGGGGCGATGATTAGGAACGGTCCTTTAATGCCCACACGGTGGATCTCCTCCAGGAATGTGATGGACTGGATGGTCTTCCCCAGGCCCATCTCGTCTGCCAGGATGCAGTTTCGTCTGATGGGTTAAGAAAACAAATGTTTTCATAGAAAAAAGCAGAAGCAATTAGGTTTCTTGCTTTTTTTAATGTGCATAAAGTGTTACCTGACATAAAAGGAGGTTACAAAAAGAGGAAATAGAAGCACAAAAGAAGGCAAACAAGAATAGTCCCATGATGCTTAAATAATAAGCAGTGAACAATAGAGGATAAAAACATTATCAGCAGTAATAACAAACCAAATAGAAAAGATTCAACATAATGGCAAAAACAACCGCCTGTGCAGCGTGCTGTACTTCAGCAAACCATTTATTCAGCTGTCCAGTGGGTGGGGGTATTATATCTTGATGCTAATTGCAACGTGCAGATATTCCCACTGGCCTCTTAAGCAGCTCTCCTCTTCTGATGAATCTCTCTGCGTAGGCAAACTCAAAATCCTGCATGCTCACACGCATAAAGCCAACTCCCATGGTTAATGCAAGAACACTGACACCATGTGCTCCGGGTCTACGCTGTGCGGCCCTTCTTTTGTGATCATGGGCGAATGAAAGCAAGTGCTGCAGCAGCATTGTGCACCTTGACAGGAAATTTGACACCCCTTGCAGGCCTGACCAAATAATGTGAATACAGTCAAAACAGCGTAGTCTGCACACATACAGGAAAAGTGAATCAGTATTCATTATCTGCAGCCTCAGTGCACACGGAGGATTCCTCTGAAAATACAAAATGCTTGCATAAAATCTCTGGATCTATATCAATAAACATAGTGTACCGGTTCATTCACAGGGGATTACTGAAGCTTTCCAAGCATCGACAGCAGGCGATGAGATGCTGTTTTATATATGCTAAACCTACTACTTGTCTCTCCATTTGAGGCGTGTGTCTAAGCTGTTTAGGTTAGCTTACTTATGTAGAGTGTCAGCAAGTCCCTGTCTCAATGAATTAGCCTGGTTTCTTTACAAATAGTCTGCTGCCATGTGCATGAATAAACAAAGTGTAAAGCAACTGACCTGTTGTACCAGTTGAAGAGGAGCCAGTTGACCCCCTCGAGCTGGTAGTCCCTGAGGCTGTTGCTGTTCCTGTACTCCCTTGACTGATCCCTCTTCTTCCAGTGATTGGCTGGGGGTCGTTCCTGAAAAAAGTTCAAACAGGTTTAAAATTTACAATACAACTATGATTCACAGGGGGGATATTTTGTGTGTAGTTTTACAGGGATAGATACACTGTTAAAAACAGAGAAAAGAGATTAGAATTGTTCTATAACATACAGGGACATGTGCTTCATTTTTTGGAAACGGGTGGACCAAGAATTTAAACAAAAGGTCAAAGCAGTAGACGAGAGTGCTTCCTGGTCTGAAAGGACAACATTTTTTCCACTAGGGAGTCAAACATGGCTGGTGAAAGCTTGATGCTGAAACACATCAGTGTTATTAAGGCCTTCATGAGTAAAAATGAAGCCTTTTTATTTTTTAGAAGAGAGTGCCTTGACTTTTTTTTCCTGTTAATTTAAAACAAGAAGTGTTTATACTTTCGGAGGTTCTTATGAGCAGGCAGGTAAATGCCAAAAGAAGGAAATTAAGCTGACAAATTCTTGATGGACATTCATAATGGTGCTCTCCCAGGATAGTACAAATAGCCTAACACTCTCTGCAGTCTTACAGTTGAACATTACAATGGCCCTGTTTACATGGGTAGTTTTCCTCAATCTGATTGAAATCGATCAGATTAAGTGAATCTGATTCGATCTGTATACATGAACTTTGAGTAAAGAGATCCACGTTCAATCTGCATTTGCATGGCCCCAGCTGAATCTGATTGTATTGTTTTTTTTGACATGTGCAGAAGGTCACTCTGCCACTACCTGTAAATGTGTAAGAGAAGACGAGGTGTACTTCCTGCTTCCTGTTTACCTCGAGAAAGAAGGATCCACATCGTGTTTTGTTGGGGACGCTTATTGTGTTATGGTTACATTTACATCAACAATTTTTAACTCTCGCAGAGTTTCTATTAAAAAGTTTGGTTCCTCCACCGTCCAGTTCTTCGTTTTGTTTGCCACATTTGGGCACGCTCTGTGTACGTCACTACATGCCTCTTACGTACTACGGAGTGCCAGACCGAACGATCCTCTCTATCAACCCAATCCGCTCCACTCAGCCGTTTACATGAAGCATGGAGCAGATTATAAATGGGAGTAGACTACCTCTTACAATCCGATCCGAAATATAATCAGATCCGGGTGAATCCTATTGGCTAAGGTGTTTACATGAGACATTTCTAATCTGATTGACCTTTCAATCTGATTGTAATTAGGATTTTTTTGACCCATGTAAACGGGGCCAATGGTACCGGTATTTTTTGTAGCATTGAGCCTTAGCTACAGAAAAAACTACTCCTTCATTATGTTCCTCCATCTAGAGTGTAAGTCTTAACAGAATTGTATTGCTAATTCCTCATAAAGAAACACCTTCTGGCAAAAACTAGATAGAACACACAGTTTGCTGCTCTTAAAGTGACTGGCAGCAGGTGTTTGCTGAACTGCCTTGATTTCCTAATTTTTTTACACTACAGAGTTTACTCATTTTGGGTAATGATGCCAACAAATTATAAAATATAAGTGCTGGGTCAGTGCAGAGTAGACACACTTACATCAATGGTTTTATATCAAATGAACAATATTCTAAGAGATAACACTTCCTTCATAGCTTTCCAAATCACCAGTGGAGAACAAAGTGCTCAGCTTTATTTAATCAGATCATCCTGATTAGGGATGGGAATACTGCCCACAGATTTGACTCTTTAATAAGTCCCTTGTCAATTCCTGTGTGGGGCGAAGATATCCTACACAGGTTTTCAGTAACAGCAATATCAAACACATGACACTCCTGATATTCAGTGCTGTGCTACACAGACAGATGCTTCTGCTAGGTGCAGGTCTGACCACTTCTGCCTCCCGTTTGCCATGATTTTTGACTTCTGACATTTTTGATTTTCAAGGCATGCAGAAACAAAGTGGAAGAAATTGAGAAAGGAATGGAGAAGAGAGAGACTAATCTTTGAGGGCTCTGTTATGCAGGGCTAAAGAGTACACAAAATATGTATTATTACCCGACAATCGTAGGGGTTCGGGACCTGTTGACCATGAAATTTGGCCGCTCCATCTCGTATAATGTGTCATAATAACTGACAACAAAAGACCAGTCTGAGACGGCTCACGACTCTGTGCCTGAAAGTCTAGCAGGATTGATTTTTGTTCTGCCTCCTACTATCTGTTCCTCCATGTCAGAGACCACCTTGCTTTAACACTTAACTGTTCAAATACTTTTAAAACAAGATTGTGTGGCTGATTTTGATGCAACATTGCAACATCATGGCAGACAGAAATTACATAAGCCTTCTTCTAAACCAGCATATGAAGTAACAGTTACAAAACACATACCAAGATTAGTCTTACTATAAATAGTAAACAAACGTATAGAAATGAGAGTTTCCAGAGTAATTTACACCCCAAATTAAAGGCTTGATTTGAATTTCCTTAATTTTCTCATTTTATGGCCATCAATGTGTTGTAAAGCTGCGTTGTTATCACTCTGCAGGTAAGGAGCCTTGGAATACCTTTTGGGGGCTGGGGGACATCACTGCCTCTCTATTTTGCTCAGTGTCAGAAACAGGCACATTAATTTCAGGAGGCGCTGAAGGGACTTGATGAAATGCATTTGCTGACCGGTGAATATAAACAGTTAGCAGAGGGGAGATGAGCAGCACGGAGACAGATGGACACACAAGCAGCATGCAAGAAGGTGCATGGCTTCAGCAACAACAACAAAAAAAACATATTTCTGTTCATTTGTGTGTAGGTTTTTGAAGTTTATCTTAAATCTTTAGCACCACAGCTGTGAAACAATCTAAAAAATACATAGAATTTTTTGTATCACCACTTTGACTGTAACTTACAATGCTCCTTCTGTCTATTTGCATATTTGCTGCATATCTGGAGTGAAATTATGTCTCTATACCAGTTCCTTCTCTCATAACTTGAGTTCTACCAAATGTGAAAATAATGGAGATTCTATTGTTAAGGCATGTGGTGTTGAAAAAAAAACTATACAAGAATATAAAATTCTGACAACCTAACATTGTGTTTTGACCATGCATGATGGCAGCTAAGAATGAATGGGTTCTAATTTTGAAATAGTGCTGATTGTTATTTTAAAAAAACATTATACTTGGATGTGTATGATCATGGGGTCTTTGTGTGTAGGTGGAGAGGACTCTTTGTCTATAGTCCGACTGGTTCACTGGACAACCAAAAACAGAGCCCCTTCTGAGAGAAACTGTGGCCAAGCTTCTCCACTCAGACAGTCTTTTGTTTTAGAAGTGTTTTCAACGCATTGCAGTTAAATTGTCTTAAATCTGTTCTATCAAAAGCCACTCAGTGGTACAAGAAAACATTTTAGATCTGATGATATTTGGAGCCTTGGTAATACGTGCGTGACATCATTGTGTCCTGGCAACGGTTGCCATACTGTAACTTTTCTATCTCTTTCTTTATTCTTACACTGAAGCCAAGTTTTAAAAAAATCAACAATCAAATATAAGCAAGTTCTGTCCCACAGCAAGTTATTTTCAAATGTCTCATTTGGGTAAGTGGAAGTAGTTACCAAGGAGGGTGGTGCTTGATAAAGGGTTTTTTTTTTTTTAAGTGTGTGGCTTTGCAATTGTGCAGCTGTCATACGCATGTGTGGCACATGCTCTGCATACAGATGTAGCAACTCAGCTAACACAAACAACACAAAAAAATTTTAACTGATTGAATTTTAGAAAAGAGGACATACCACTGCAAAATGCTAAAACCTAGATACAGAGCATGAGAAGGACGCAGAAAGGTGAAGACACAGTGATAAGTTCGGTTTACCATCCTGCGTGAGTCTGCTTTGGCTGCCTGCAGCTGCTCAAACTCTTCAATCTTGCTCTGATCGACGTCGTCTTTCAGCTCCCAAGTGCTGTCCTCGTACGGCAGAGAGCACCACTTCACCAGGTAGTACACCACCTCCTGCAGCAGGCAGATAAGAATTAGCACTGCAAAAGACTAGAGCGAGGCCACGCTCTGCTTTTATAATATTAACAAAGGCTGCGGGGAAGCCCATTAGGATGGCCTTGGGCACTTCTGGTATACAAAGACATCGCTGAAGTGGAGGATATAGTAAAAGGAAGAGATTTTACAAAAAAGCTGAAAAAGAGTAAAACACGTTCAGGCAGGTAGACACAAATAAACACACACACGCTGTAAATGGATATGATTAACAAATGAAAGACGGTATACTTTACCTCTCCTGTGTCTTTGTCCTCACAATATGAAACCTCCAATACTCTGTCTACTTCTACATAGTCAGGGTTAAAGGGCTCCTCTTCCATCTGAGAGAGGCAGAAAGAGAAACACGACAGATAAAAGAGGGATAATAAACCTGAGTGCCCACTCACCATCTGCAGTCTAAGACAAGCATCTCCACTGTATCTACTGAGCAGGTAAAGAAATTTGATAAGCACACAGATGTGCACACCCACACAAACAAAACCAATCATAAGTTAAATGTCTCCACATAAAATAAACATATGCACACATCTGCACACACTACAACACCCAAACGTGTGTGTGTGTGTGTGATCACAAAAAGTCAGTCTTCAGTATGTCAGTGGACAAAAACACAAACACTAAAAGCCCTTACATCTGCGAAGAAGAGTGCCTTCTGTGCCTGTTTCATCTTGAAACGTTTGATCTTCTGCTGAATCCTCTTGTCCTTCTCCAGCTGCTGCTCTGTGGCCCACTCACAGTGTAGGTAAGAGCTGATTTTCACACACAACAGCGAAGAACACAACATTCAGAGAGAGTAAACTCGGAAATAACATCTGAGGTTGAAGCCAGCAGGTGAGATGACTGGATATACATGTGGTCACAAATATCAGTTTCTTATTCCTCAGACTCTTTATTTACAAAAATGTAAGTGTGGGTTTGCACACTTCTATGATTCTCATGCATTAACCTCCAGCCTTTATCTGCCCTCTGCTTTAATCTGTTATTTGAATATATTTGTAAAAATCTAAAACATTGTAAGGCAAATTTGGATACGAGAAGGTACCCAATAATTAATTCACATTGCCAAAGGCTAAACGGATACTCCAAAACAGACCATCACTATTACTAATAATTCAGCAAACAGGAGCAGACATTCAGGAAAAAACATCTGCTGCTGACTAAAAATAACAAAATTTAGAATGAACCATGAGCAAATGATTATGTCCAAGTAAGGTTCTTTTAGGTGTGAGGTAGATTTTATTTTTTATTAAAAACTGCCAGAGTATATAGATGGGCTGCGCATGGGATGCATTTTTTTTGTTATGAGCAATACATAGCTTTAAACAGCATTTAAGATCATGACAGAAACATAATAAATTAATATGCAAAATGTAATGCTGTAGGGATGCACTAAAAAGTATTTAAATAAATTCTTGCCAGCTTTAAAATGCAACAGAATTTTTACACTTACTTCAGAATATTCTAATTACATCTGTTTTTTTCTGTATAAATGCTCATATAAGTTTAAAGATTAATAACAGCCAAGTGTCACAGAAACATACACTAGGAATCAGAGGTTATTTTGGAAATATTTGTATTCCTTGTTGTCTAATTTGGTGATTTTGTTGTAGTTTTACTTGTAAACACTTGTAGAAGGTGTACAGGGTATTTCCTGTCATCTTCCTCTGTCTGCAGTTCAATATTTTTTCAAACATGAACTAAGGGAGAAGGCATCTTGATCTAAAATGTTCATCAGTAAGCTCTGAACCACATTCCGTATATTAAACTTTTAACTAGACAATAACTGGCATAATACATGCATGTTATTCCATCCACTATCTGTAATGCCTATTCCAGGGGCTGGAGTCTATACCAACTGGTGTTGGGTGAAAGGCAGGGCACACCATCGATGAGGCGACAGATGTAAAATATAATTTAAAACATTCAGCTTTGTGGCATCATTCATAAATACTGTTTTAATCTGAGTTTAAATGGGCTCAAGACAACAGAACACTTACTAGTTTTTGTATTTTACAAAAAACTCCTCCACTTCAACCACGACTCCTGGAGACACCTGAAGAGAGATTTGAGTCACAACAAATGTTACAACTGGACTAGCTGTTTAACATTTGCACATTAAAATTAAACAACAGCTCATATTTTAGGTTGAGTTATATGTACTGATCAGTATTTGAGTTCTCTTTTTTCAGTGATTCGTAACTGAAGGACAAATTTCAACTTGTGCAAGAACGAACTCAGTCATTTTAAACTTCACAAACTAAGTGGATTGAGCTTTACCTCCTTCTTGATGATGCGAGAAGACATGATTTTGTCAACAACAGCAGCATCTTCTTCACTGGGATTCTCCTGCAAATGCAGAGGACACAAAGCATTTAAAATCAGGGGTCCATTTAGCTTTTAACTTTATTGATTTATGACAATATCGAAACAAATAATGCATAAATAGATTCTGATTGTTCTTGATATAGTTTATTTATTATATTATGTATCCTGTTCTAATAGAGTGCTCATATTTAGAGGCAATGATATCATTACACCCTTTGTTAAATACAATATTTTGTTAAAAAAGAACTTCCCAAGTCTGACAAAGCTCCTGAAAAATACCTGATTTGGAAAAAGGATACCATAATAAAGTCAATGAAAACATAATAAAAGAAAAAATGTTTCTTTGAAGAGAACTGTTGCAACAATAGAAACCTCCTAATTTTTGCCTTTCATCTAAATTTAAATGGGCACTGAGTGTGTTTTCACTTTCTGTACAGAGAGACTGCAGGGGTCCTGGTTTGCACACCACACAATGAGGTGATGAAGGGAACAGGCTGTGCTGCATTTTACTGAGCATGTAGAGCTCTTGTTTGTAAGAACATGAAGTTCTTTTGACTAAATATTAGGGACCATTTCCTCAAACACAGCCCTTTGAATGGACCACTTCTGTGGGTGTTTGCTGACAGTAATTTTAAAATGTATCGACAATAAAGATTTTTTGGCTGTTTCCACTTTCTGTTTTTCCAAAAATAAATCATGTTTCTGAGCCAACAGGGTGTTGAATGCAGAGCTACTTACAACAAAGAGTTGAAGAGAAGGCTCCTTGGATGCTGCAGTGTTGGTTTTCTTGGCTTTGACAATAACCTTGACATCTTCATCTGATAACCTGGCCTCCAGCTGTTCAGCATACTTCTTCCTCTTCACCTGGCGATTAGATCGCCTCTTCTACAAAAGCGAGACAAGATGGAAGAAGCATTTTAAAGATAAATATACATAACCTGAATCATGTCACACATCAAACTTTACAGCAGAGGATAAAGGAAACAAGCTGGTTATGCTTTAATAAAGTGGATTTGAAAAAATGCAGCAAACTCTTTCATTGTCCATTTCAATAACCTCTTCAGTGCTTAACAGGACAAAGCAAATGTCTTTACTTAAAGATAGTTAAGTCAGAAAGTTACCAGAGAGCAGCCATAAACCATGCTGGAAATGTCTTATATCACTTTTCTTTTCATAACTTTTTCAATGTCACCTGTAACACTCCAGATATTCATAATTATGTTAAATGACACAGGTAATATTCTTTTGACAACTGGAAAACATTATCTCTAATATCATTGTATCACCTTATCTATTAGACTGGTATCATATCTCTTGAAGAGGAAAGAAAAAACGAAACCCAAAACCACTTTACAGTGCTTCAAATCACATTAAAAACATCACGTGGCCAGTCAGTTCTTTTCATGGTCATAAAAACATAAACCACATAAATAACCTCTGAATTCTTGTACAAGGACAAAATCCAGGAAAAATATTCTGCCCAATAAGAAAGAAAACAACCCACACAAAAGGAGAGAGCTTTCAAATCCAGCTTCTTTCAACTCCTTCCTGTCAAGCCTTTATAATTATCACATGCGTGGGCTGCTGTATCCTGCATCAATACGAGCCCCTCCTAATGATAATATGTAGTTAATTAGGAATAAATGCTACTGAGCCAAAGTTAATTAGGTGTGGAGTACAATATCCCCAAAGGAGTTTTACCCTCACATCCTCTGGCCTGAGCAGACCAGAAGCCGGAAAGTCTAAGCTGCCACACGCCATGGCAATCGGTCTGAAGCCCTGAGGTGACCATGCTTCTGTCTACCACGCTACCTTGACTTCTTCAATGGGATCATCGTAAATGAGTCATCAGCAGGCTGTTTTAATTAAGGCCAGGGGCGATACTTAACCAGCGCAGTTATATCAGAGGCAATAGTCCAGATAGGATACAAAGAGGAGAGGGAGGCATGGTAGGACAAAGGGGGGATGAAGTCGCTTGTTTTCCTCACTTTTTTTAGACAAGTCAGGCTCTGTGTAGAAATCTGTGTTTCTGCCTTTCCGTGGATGTGAAGCATTTGCCATGTCGGGCTCTCTTGTGCACCTCCAAAGCTGAACTGAACTAAAATGCATGTCAAGAGGTGTAATAATGGCTTTTGCTGTGAATAGAGCACAGCAAAAGCCAGTGTATGCCAGCACTACTTGATACACACTTGATACACATACACTGCATTTCTGAACAGGTATGTTTAAATAGTGATATTTCAAAAACCATATCAACACAGGCACATGCTGTACAAGTCAGAGTGAATTATAAGTCCAGTTCAACAAAGTGAAAGTAAAAACAATTTGATGCCCCAAAAAAGCCACTTCAGTTTATTTCTAAGTTAGGTAAGACAGATGGGCAGGACTTCACTGTCACTGATACTTTTACAAATATTGTGTTAACAGTTTACAAACAGCAAACTGATTGGTCAATAATTGGATGTGATTTCCTTTAACAGAATTTTATTTGGTTGACCACAATCATATGAGAAAAGGCCATATTTTGCACTAGTACCAGAGAATTAAGTGCAAATGCATGAATGTAGATTGAACTTGTACGACGATTCAATGGTGATCAGTATGACTCAAGTAACGTTTCGTGAACATGTCCAAAAATGCTCATGGCATCAGTAAGGACAAAAAGCAAATGTTCTCATAAAAATAATCAATAACAGCTCTAACTTAATCATATTAATTGTAGAGGAAACCAAATCATCTTTTTATCGTTATTATTTATGCCACTTTCCCACTAAATTAGCGGGTATGCGCAGGTTTTTCAACACAGGGTAAACCCCCAAACAATTGTCAAGTGCCTCCTTTTCCACTGCCAGTGGACCCGGGTCTAATCACCAGCAGGTGAGCTGCGTGGTTGTTTGTTTTTCTCATGTGTTAAACTGTTGTGGATATCCTCAGCGCGATGAAACACGGCCATGTAAACAATGGAAAGTAGCATGGAAGCCATGGACACGGTGGTCAACAGTTTTCCATACTTTAAACTTGTCCAAAACGCTCCAACGCTTACAGACTAAATGACATTCGAGAGCTGATTATATGAAGCATATGATGGAATTTCTAGCTGAGACGAGAAAGAGTCGCAGAAGTCACAGAGGAGACAGGTGCGGCACGATGGCGTAGGCACGTTATGCCAACGTCATCCCATAAATTAACAGGTTCACCCAGGTATGATATTTCCACTGGAGCCGATCAAAAGCGAGCTGCTAAAAACTTGTGTCGCTTGTAGTGCCAGTCAAAAGGGTCTAAATGCCGATTAGACTCTTTCCCACTGCTAACACGAGCCGATTGTTACTTTGTTTAAATACTTTTTTTGGCCAATGGGAAAGGGGTATTATTGTTTATGTGACATGGACGCACAGTAACACTGATGCTGTGATATTTGAATATACACAGGTCCCAGATGCACGGCTATAAGTGCTGATAGCACAGTGCTAATTTTCAACACCAGCCCATGGGAGGCTTTAAGGATTTAAGTTGTACAAAGAAAAATGAGAAGAAACAGGAATAACTAAGACACAGTTCATTAGAAAATACATTAGAATTACACTGACATTTCAAAAAAGAAATAAATTACATGATAAATTTTACACACATGTATGTATGCACATATATATTCACTCACCTCAGGTTAATAACACATCATGCATTGATGTGTTCATCTTGCAGTTTCTTTGGGATTCTCTGGAAATAATCCTGTTCTTTATTCCCTTTTTGAACTTTAAATCATAACCTCAGGTAAGAGATCTACTTTAATCTTAAAACAATGCATTGTGTTAATTAGAAAAATAGAAAGCAGCTATCATTTCTCTAAAGATAAATTAATTAAGCTACGTTCTCTGCTATCCAACTACATATCAAAAACCTGCAGGTCATTAATTTTACTGGCTGCTGTGGCAAAAACAACTCTTTTTACATGAAGTTATTGAAATTAGGAGTGCACACAAGAAGTTATTAGTGCTGCGTAAGCTGTGTTTCTGATCAAAAATTATCCACAGTTTGTAGTGCGATCTTGAGATAGCCACCCACAGGATGACCTCTGCGTAACCCGCAGTCGATCCTCCCAGGCTTACAGTGAAGCTGGACGCCTTACTCTGAGCACAGCAAACAGTCAGACTAAGGATTCTGCTCAGTGGTGAGTCTAACTCTACAGAGTGGTGACTCTTAGTTTGGGTTTATATTTAATTGTGTGTGTGTGTGTGTGTGTGTGTGTGTGTTTGTTGTTGTATCTTACAGAGTCAGCGTCTTTAGAAGTGTGTCGAGGGGGAGGGTCATCGTCTGATTCTTCCTCTGAAGATTCCGGCTTTCGCTTTTTCTTCTTCCCAATCTTGATAACAATTTTCCTGAAGGACAAGAGACATACCATGAATCCCCTGAGGTCAACACATAAATACAAAATTCATCACAAATATGGCTAAAACTAATATTTTTCAGAAGGCTGAGTCACAGGATGTTGTCTTATCGATATACAGAGATGTTTAATTTTTCATTCAAACTCCACATTTAGTAACATAAACCTTATTTCTTTATTTCTTATTTTTCTAGATTGTTGAATAGCAAGTTTTTTAGAAATCTGATTTTTTTTAGCCACATGTCAGCTTTATCTGGATTCTATATTAACCATATTTAAAATGTTATGTGACAACCCCCACTCATGTGACCAACAAACTAACAACTGCTCACTGAGCAGGGAAGGCAGGGAGGTTTCAGCATCTTCAGCTCTGGCATAATGAGAATATTACAGAGATTATTGCAGTAAAATGTATGCTTTGATTCTGTACCAGACATATTTGTATAGGTTTCAATACTCATCCGTTACTGGCATACTGCTTTAAAGTAGTCATATTTGCCACAACTTTGGTTCATTTATTTGATTCCAGAAGCTGTTTAAGCATGTTCACAATCACTAATATTCAAAAAACCTCCTGGTTTTCACATATTGAGATCTCCTGATCCAGCTGTATTCCAAGTCAGTCAAAGGCTAGACTCACGCTGCAGGCAAATGCCACTTCTTTGCCCATGTGAGACTCATATCTGATTGTTTTTTAAATAGTCTGGACAGTTCCATTCTTTCTTTTAAATCAGACGCAGGCCACCTTCTTACATATCAGATACATGTCAGATGTATATGTGATGTTTTAAAAGTAACCTCACTCTGAACAGCCATGTCTCAATTTATCCAACTTTCACATTGTTTAAGTGAAGACACACATCACAATTCTGTCAGGACGAGGTGAGGCCCGGTAAAATTCAACATAAACAATGGAAGAAACGATTATGATGGACTCTGTCAGTGAAACCCTAACATAACAATCCCATCACTCCTAGCTCAGTCTCTGTACCCACACAAAGCTCTGTACAGAGTCTGCAGCCACCACTCCACAAAAGACCATCATTAAAATGTGTGCTTTCTTCTTCTCAGTTTTCTCCTCCCTATCACTTTGTCTTAATTTGTTGGCTCTGATTGCACAGCAGCTTCAACCATAGCCTTTAAACAACATGGACGTCATGTCGCTGGGCTCGAATTGAAGTTGCCACAAAAACTGCTCCCCCTGGTGACTGGCTGCAGTATAGGTCAACTCTCTGTGTCCCCCATTCATCTGAACGGGGCCGTAGTGAAACTTCCAAAAATTAATACACCTCGTAGAAATATTTCTCCCATCCTTATGCTGTGGTGATATGAAAGTATTATTGGGCTGCGTTTTTTCCAAGTCCTCTTTTTTCTGAAAAGTTTCTTTTTCATCAGTTATTAGAGTTTAAAAAATAACTGCGGTTTACGGCAGTTTCACAATGATTGTGTACGCTGTATGCTGCGGAGTTTTGCAACCATTTATGACAGCTGCGTCCAGATATGGTCCAGATTCACCATTGTGCATTGGCTGCACAATGGTGGCGCCCTGACGGGGGATATTATGGCTTCAAAATCGTTAAATGGTAGAGGGCGGAGCTACGCTGTCCACTATATACAGTATATGGCTTCAACAGTGATACACACGCTGACGTGTAGCATCCATATTTACTTCTGTAAATGCAGCACACCTCTGTGGCGTCACGTCTTCTTCTGCACATGTGGGTCACTTCAGGGCCTTAAGACAGTTCATACTGAAGTCAGGTGGCAGTCACAACTAAAGTATATTATGGACAACCACACAAAAACATTGTGTTTCTACAAAAAGTTAGAATTGTTGGAGCCTCTGTTACTTTAAGGCCCCCTTCCCCACGTGGGTCCAGTCTGCTCTAATAGGATGACTGGTCTACTCTGTGGTCAGAGGTCAATTCAGTGCGGCTAGGTATTAGAGCAAGGAAGAAATCCAGATGCTGCACAGTTTTTGTCTGACCAAATAAAACTCAACAAAACACAATACAGGCGCTTTAAGACAGAATTGAAAATGCAAACCTCAGCTCGTTTACTGTACTTTTCAGAAACAAAGAGAATACATAAAAGGAGACAATAGACATTTATCCAAGAACAAACACTAATAATCACGTATATGTGCTCCACATCTACATCTTTTGAACTGTTTTCAGAGTAAAACAAATTGTCCGAGGGTTAGACTGTCTTCAATGGATTGGAAAGATAGAGATGAACCCATGTCACTCTGTAAAGAATTAAAAGATAATCAGAAGCAAAGAACCTAAAGCAAATTAAAAAGAAAAGTCAAAACAGAGACTGCTCCTGTCATGCATTACAGGATCATAGATTTGCATCTCCTGCACTGCACTCCATAAACAATACATGCACTTGCAGCACTAGCCTATATTCAATAAGAATAGCTCTTTGTGAGGCTGTCAGTATTACTTTTTCGACCCTGACATACCTACAAGTGCTTGGGGACCAGCTAAAGTATGGTAGGAAATGCTTAAAGGTATTAGCTCGCTCACTATGCCTCCGTTTATGAGGAAAGGAATTCAGTGATTTGCTTAAGCTCCCACAGAGCCCGAGGATTGAGACCAGCATCATTTGATCGTCATTTGGCAAACATTTCTCCCTTTAAGCCAACATTTCTAGTTTGTGATTTTTCAAATACTCATCATGGCCCAATGTACAAAGACAGACTGCTGGGATGTAATATCAGGTAGCAGCAGATTGTTGTGCGAGCAGACCCAAGTTTATACTTCTTGCCAGTATTTCATCCTCTTGCTCTCTCTTCCCTCTTTCACACGTGGTTGCATATTATTTCTGTGACCTCTCTCTCTATATTTTCTCACCACATATGCACACACTTCCTATCTCGCGCCTCTCCACATGTAATATCTCTTGGAAGGCACAGGCGCCAAATCTCTAGTGTGGTGTGATATTAATGGGAAAAAAATAAAATAAAAACACTGCTCTCATAACGACTCACCAAGGCATCCTCTCTCTCTCATGCTGCAGTGTGCTTGCAAACACACACAGGCAAACATGCTCTGTTCTTCACATACGCATACGATCACAGACATACTTGTACATGAACAGGTCCATCTCCAGTGGGAAAATGTCCCTGTGTGCTTTGTTCACAGAAAATGACACTGGGGACTCAGAACAAAGATTCACACACTAGCCAATATCCTCCTCTGTTAACTAATAAGTCACTCTGTTGGACACCGAGTGGGCCAACAAGCCTGAATGTTAGCCCACAGATCAACCAATGAGCCTTTTCAACAAGTCAGCTGCTATCAAAGGGACGTTGCCCTCTTTACATGATGTATATACTAGACCATAGATGGCAATTTTAGCCACCAAGAGGGCCATAATACTCTCATTCTCACTTTCAGAGGATAAAATAGTTACAGTTACTCGTTACAAATTGCTGAAAACTCTCTAGTGGCAGCGCCTTGAGACAGTTCAGAGTTAACATCCGAATGTGGAAAATTGCCCAGTTAACCAATGTTAACAACTCCTCTAAGAAATTTTGGATCTTAATCTGGATTCACCACAAAAATCTAATCACATCTCCCCTCATGCCTTGACCAAAAATTCCCTGACAATTTATCAAAACCGATGAGAATCTTTTGAGTCATTTTGCTCACAGAGACAGCTGGATAAAAAAACAAACAAAATAGACAAAAACATATCCTCCTTGGGAGAGTTTATAAGAATATCACAGATAGCATAAATACCCAGCATCAAATGCAGGTGGATTTTCAATCAGCAGAGCCACTTTGTTCAGAGCCACATGGGGTTTCATACATAAGAATTGTATACTTTCTCGCTGAAGAACTTCATTTGGTGAGTCCTCCTTTTCTTATAGTGGTGCAAAGATGTGGAACTTGCTACTATCTGAGCTCAAGACCATCACTGAGTTCAATATCTTCAACGCCAGGCTTAAGGCTTGGCTAAAAACAAAACAATCCTGTACCCATTTTTAAAGAATACTGTGTGCATGTGAAGAAGGATTTATCTATTTATTTGAGTATTATTTTTAACAGTATTAGTATTTAATAGTTTTCGTTTTTTATAGGCTTTATTAATGTTTCACCGTAATTTCTTGTGTTTTTATGTGATGTCATTTCTTGTTTTATGTAATGTAGAAAGGCCCAACCAGGAACAGGAGTTGAGAATTAGCCTTGGCTATAAACTCCACTTGCATGGCATCAGTTGCAAATAGTTTTTTTGTGACTATGTACAATTGCGATGTCCCTGCCAAATAACCGAATAAATAAATAAAAAATAAATAAATCTCAGAGGGTTATGCACCACATGAGGAAAAAGGAACTTCAGAGTCATGCTCCTCTATATCCGCCTGTTGTCTAGGACCCACATGCTGCCTTACCCCTCCCAAATGCTTCCTTATGTCAACTTGTCAATGTCAATATCAATACTGATGAACTAAACATGAGGAAGACATGACAAAATCTACCAAGAAGACTAGAAAAACATACTTATTTATGGATTAGGAAGAGATAATTCTGAAATAATGCTTCACTATCTTTGTTTTTATTTATGGAGAAAAGCAGTGGAATTTACGAACAGATATTTTTTTCACGTAGATACACTTCATCATGCTTAATGGTACTAAGATATGTAAATATTCACACACAATAAATAATCAGATACATCAGATGATTCAATCTGCAAAACCTACCTGAAATCTATGAAATGCACTGAAACAAATGTATGTAACACAAAGCACAGTTTATCATTTTGTCAGGTAGAATATATGGTTTGGTAGGTTCATAGAAAGAATAACTAACAAAAGAAAAACTACAGCCCAGCCCTCCATCTTGACTGGTGAGTCAAAGGTTCATTCAACCCTGTCATTAAACAAAAACAATGAATATGCAGATTTTATAAACAGTGTGCCATTTTGCTACATGTAGATTTCTGAAGGACAAAACATACAAGTGATTGATGAATATAATATTAATAATTTCCACTGTTAATGTTGCGGTGCATTTTGCCTTTGTACACAGTGTCATGTTGGAAAATCAGGATGGCACAATTAATGACAGATTTTGTCACCTTCATGTTTTCATTTTTTTGATTATTAAAACGACAGGCACACTGGGAGAGGCAGGGTGGCCCCTGGGCCTCCAGCTGCCCACCTCTATACTGGATGAGGATGTGTCCTATGAATCAGCCAATTAAAAGCATTCCTTAGAGCCCTTCTACCTTTAACAAACTAAATATTAACAGAAAAAATGGCAAAATGGTGTCTGATTTTGTTTATTTCTTTTATATCATGTGAATACAAAAACAAAAACAACTAGTTTAAAGAATAAAATGAGCACCTGCCCCCTGCTAAATGAAGGGTTCATTTTAAATCTGTCATGAACGGTGTCAGGTAACCTGGCTGCCAAAATGGCAGAAGGCATTTTTCTAACATTCAGCATGTTTAAGAAGTGGCACACTAAAATAAGGAGTGGGGAATCTAACAGTTCAGCTACCGGACTAGAAGCGTGAAAACATTAACACAATTTAGGACCCTGACAAAATAAATAATGCACATTCATCAACTATATGCTTAAAATCTTCTTTCGCCAAACTTTTTATCCTCTGTTCAGCTCAATGATTACTATATTCACTCTTGACCTTATAATTTAGAGTAAGCAATAGATAATTTTAGGTCTATGAAAATGTTGATGTGGGTTAAGTTAACCCTTAAATAGATTCCCTAAAGAAACTGTTAATCTTGTGTGGGTGGAATGCAGATCCCTGTGTAAAAACCATAGAAGTTTTTTAAATCTTTTTCACATTTTGTGTTAGGAGAACTTACAAAACAGTGAGCTGAAATTTCACATGTATAGCTTCATATGTGACAGGCAAACTAACTTGCCCCATATCCAAAGCAGTAACAAGACCTTGTTGTTGTGGCTTTCCGCATTATACCAACATGAATGTATTTTCCATCAACAAAAGATCTTACAATTTTAAATAAACAACTGGCAGATGAAGGTCTATCGTTACAAAAGACACAAAAACCTCGAATGAACACCTACAGTAATTATGAAATCTCCCTTTGATATTATAAAACACTGGATTCCTCCAGCAGCTCTGTGTTATACGGTGTCCCATCCTTCTGCTGTCCCTCCCCCTCTGGGCGATATTATATTTCACAAATCCTCTTGACAATGACACTTTATGGTTGCCATGCAACGTGCCCTTGGGAGGGTATTTAGCAATGTGGGCGGTAATGTCCATGGTGACATCACTTCCTGTGAAAAACAACACCGGTACATGTCGACTCACAGTATGAATGGCAGAGGAATGTGCCAAGTCAGAGGGTGACACAATGGAAAAAAAAAATTAACCAGCTGTGCCACCGAGAAGAATAGAGGAAAAAAAAAAACACAAAATAAGCAGCTGAATGGCACTAAACACAATGTTCTTCCTCTACCAAATAAAAGCTGGCTGGGAAACGGGCCTTGCAGAATAACAGTGTCACATTACCAGGCAGCAGCTCAGCAGCTAACAGAATATAACAGGGCTAAAGCATCACTCTGATCCACATATGGGAAAACCTGGACTGTGAAACAAGAGACTTGAGGGCTGTGAAATCATCAGTTTAGTCAGTGCAGACAGAGAACACTGATGGTGATGGGGCTCCTTTGCACTGTGATATACAGCATTGTATGTGTGGCATTTATTAGGGCAACACAGCACAATAAAATCTTAATATGATGAAAAGCATATATTCTGGATACACACATGCTCTGAAACTTGCACACAGACACACGAGGCATAAGCCACATCTTAGTGATGCTTTAAGCCTGTTCCACCCGCCTGTGGCTGAGACACAGGACCACCCAGGGGTTTACTAACACCACTGCCAACACACACGCTCCATTCCACTGGGTAGCCTCCCACAAGCGTTTCCTCCTTGTCATATATTAACTGAAATGACAAGAAGGAAACGCAAGCTTTCTAATCATCCAATGACTGTGAAAAAGAGGCAGTCAGCTCTGCTTCTGAGGGTCAGACTCTAGCACACAACTGGATGATGAGCCGCTGCACAGGAATATCAAATGCTATAAACGTATCATATCTACTGACCTTGAACTAGAAAAAGATATCTTTTTGTTTGAGACTAACATTAATGACAGACATTTTCTTGTAAACTGAAAATAAAACAGTATCTCCAAATACCAAGATGTAAAATGCCTTTATTGTATTTGCCCATATGAAAAATATTGTCTGTACTGGTATATATCTGTAGAGTATACATATGTAGGGATGTATACCGTGGACCGGTACTTTCATGTACCGGTCCACGCTTGGGTAAGTACCCGAAGACCGTTAAGAATCTGGAAAAACGGTACCGTTGTCGGTACTTAAACGTCTCTTCAACTGTCACGCAGTTATGACTAGCGCCGCCCGGCTCAACCATGTCGGTCAGGGGTGCTGGTTTGGCGGAGTGGTTAGCAACCAGGCACCCCATGTACATGCTTCTGCCGGTCCAGGTTCGAATCCCACCTGTGACCAGTTTGCAGAGTGTCTTCCCCTACTCTCTCACCCCCTTTCAAAAGCCTATCCTCTGTTTCTCTCCTCTCAATGAAGGCACAAAAATGCCCAAAAAATACATTTAAAAAGCATGTCGGCCAGGGCTACGCACTTAAAGGTTTGAGCTCACCTTAGCAACGTTAATGAAAACTCTCTTTGTCAGAGAGAAGTTGCGTCCAAGGGGGGAAAAACTAGCAACATCACCAAACACTTGGAGTGCGAGCTAAACGAGTGCGGGCTGTTTGGTAGCTATAGCAACACGAGTAGAGTTAGTAGCCCGGCTAACACTAAAGACTGCAGCACCGACAGAGACAGAGACTCTATTATCCGCCCCTTTGGTAAAAGCCCTGCCGAAAACAACACAGTCACACGGGGTTAAACTCTTGACGAAGCCCCGCTGCACTCGGCCGTATAACTTGGATGAAAAGCCGACGGCACGGCTCTCTTCAGATGAATTAGAGCTATTAATGCCCGCTCGGAGTGGAAACTCTTTGTTTAGTGAGGTCAAGAGGAGCACCGGATGTGACTGACGGTCAGGCTGCGCTCACAGTGCCCTCTGTTGGATGAAAAGGTCCACTGCTCAATTGAATACACTTAAAGGACAAGATGTACATGTTCAAACTGACAGACTTCATTGATTTTAAGCAAATATTCACTAATTTTGAATTTTTAGATTTCATGTTCCAAAAACATCTGGGAAAGCTAAGGCACACTCAGATACACCTGCTTATAACATTTCACAGGTGAAAAGGTTAAGTGGATACAGAACATAGAGCTAAAGGGAATTAAAGGTTTTCATCATCTACAGTCCAAATATCAAGAGCTTCAGAGAATCTGGAGAAATATCTGCAACTAAGCTGCAAGGCTTAAACGCAACATTGAATGCCTGTGACCTTTGATCCTTCAGGTGGCACTGCAGTAAAAACAGTCACCATCCCGCAAATGATATCACCAAGCAGGCTCAGGAAAACCATTTTCACGTAAAACAGTTTGTTGGCTCATCTACAGGTACGAGGTAAAACTCTACCATGCAAAGTGAGAGCGATATATATCAGTCCTCTGTGGATTTCTGAAGAGTCCTGGCTTAGTTGTGTGTGTGTGGGATGTATGTGTGTGCTTGGGTGTGTGAGGTTTCGTGTGTATGTTAAATGTGGCCTGGGAGGATGGGTGGGGTTTTCTATTTTATTCTGTATCCCCTTACTCTGATCTGCTTGTTTATTTTATTGCACAGTGCTTTGTGCTACATTTTATGTATGAAAAGTGCTTTATAAATAAAGTTTGATTGATATATCAACATCACCCAGAAACGCTGACGGTTTCTCTGGGCTTGAGCCCATCTGAGATGGACTGATGCAAAGATGGAATGTGTGCTGTGGTCTGACAAGTCCACATATCAAATTGTTTTGGAAACCATGGCTGTTCTGCCCTCTAGGCTTAAAAGGAAAAGGATCATCCAGACTTCTATCAGCACAAAGTTCAAAAGCCTGCATCTGTGACTTAAAGGGGTGTGTTATTGCCTGTGGCATGGCTAACTTGCACATCTGTAAAGGCATTATTAGTGCCTGTAGGTGCACACAGGTTTTGGAGAAACAGATCGCTATCCAAGTGACATCCCTGCTTATTTCAGCATGCAGAAATGCCAAGCCATATCCTGCACATGTTACAACTGCGAGTGTGTTTCGTAAAACAGTTCAGAAACTAGATTTGGCTTCCAGACCTGTCCCCCATTGAAAACATGTCACACATTATGAAGCTACAAGCTAGAACAGAGACACCGGAGTGTTGAGCAACTGAAGTCATACATCAAGCAAAAATGGGAAAGAATTTTCACCTACAAAGCTTCGACAACTTCTGTCCTCCGTTCCCAAACGTTTACTGAGTATTGTTAAAAGGAAAGGTAATCTAACACAAATCATAACATCAATAAAATTGGCATCAACTGAGTGAATATTTGCAAAAATAAAAACAATAAAATTAATCATTTTGACATTAAATTTTGTCTCTTTGTAGTGTGTATATTATGACTACAATATGATTTGTAAACTGCTGTACTCTGTCTTTATTCATGTTACCTTCAATGTACTAACATAACTGGAATTGGGGGTTTGTTTTTGTCTTTAACCTTTAAGTGTTTTAAGAACTGCACTTTTCAGCCTAAACCGCAACTGCTCACATTTTTTTCTGTAGAAATGTTTTGTGTATTTTTTGTGCATTTGTAGAGCTTTTCTTTGAGAACTGCATAAGATTTATGGAATTTTCTTACTAAAATTTTAATTTCAAAGTGAGCTCAGATAGGAGGATGATGTGTAGCTAATGATGTGCTAAGCTCAGGATTCCTAAGCATGTTGTTTATCTGTTGTTTGTATCTTTTAACAAAAGCAGATGAAGTTCAGTCTGAGTTTTACTCTGAAAGTATTACTTTGTATATTTAGTACACATTGTCAAAGAAATTATTTTAATCTTTTGTTACTTACTACTACGTAAAAATTAGAACATTTGTCATGAATTGATGTAGTGATTACGGCAATGAGAGAAGACACTGATGATTGACATAACTACTGAACCAAATGCCAATATCAATGTTTTTTAATAACTTCTATGGTATAATTCTTCTGCATTTTCAACATCTTTCTTATGTTTGCATAATTAACTTGTTATAATCAATATATTTAAAAAACTTCTCTGAATTCTTTATCAGGTTTGGTTGATGTCAGAATTAACAAGATATGACACATGGATGAACTATACAATTACTTAGCAATGTTTGTCAACCGGGCTAATATTGGTCAAACCTAATGTCCAGCAGATGCATCTTTACATCCTGACATTTATTAGCAACATGCTTAGGAAAAACTTCCTGGTAAACCAATCAAGACATCACCATATTTCAAATGATATGAGAAATCAGATGGAGTATGCCAATGAAGAAATATCAAGATTAGACCAAAAACAAAAACAAATTCAGATACCTTGTGTTGTTCTCTATGAGAGCTTTAACAAGCCTAGCTGCACAGCAAAACATGGGGTCATGTTTAAGTTTGCTTTCTCTGACATTTCTGTTTCTTACCTGCTTTTGAAAACTGTTTGTGTGCAGATATGTAATTTATTATATGCCAAATGATTCGGTAGGGAACTTAACAACACATGTCATTAACCTTTTTGTTGAATCAAAAAAACAAACATAACAAAGAAAAGTACTATGCTTTAATTAGTTAGTTACTCAGCCCATTACAGAGTAGCTTTGAGAAAACTGCAGTAAAATACAGTCCCAAACTTTGAATTCTTTTACTTACTAGATGCACAGTTAAAAAAATGGGTGATCAAGCAACATGAAAGCAAAAATGGTAAAGAGGTACTATTTTGAATTCTTTGAGTACATATGTAATCACTGCAACTCACTCAAAAATCTATCCTTTACAGATAACTTTACTTGTTGTAAAATTGCATAAAAGCACTTTAGTGATCAATACGACTTTGGCAAAAATAGGTTATTCTTTGACTTTAGGAAGCCGTGAAAGGCTTGTTCGATTGTCTTGACATCGAATAACAGCTGGAGGTTGGGGAGCCGACAACACTTCAAGTGAGAAGCTGTGCAAGATTACTGAATTGCTGAGCAGTGTTTGATGGGAAATTATACCTGAAATAAAGCTACAGTGCTTCAAAAAAAATCCTG
Source organism: Scarus forsteni (assembly GCA_036419115.1). NCBI lineage: Eukaryota > Metazoa > Chordata > Actinopteri > Labriformes > Labridae > Scarus > Scarus forsteni. The sequence goes on from JAZDUH010000354.1 coordinate 13,166,515, forward strand.
TATCTACTTAAAAGCTAATATTCCAGCTTATGTGAATTTTTTCAATGTTTTTTAAAGTTCTTGCCTGTTTTGTAGATAATTAATATTTTATATGAATGACCACACAAACAATTATCCAAAGGTTGTCATTTCTGCTGACCTCTGTGGCCTTCAGGAACCATGTTTCTTGTCTCTAATTTCACAACCTTACACCACCTATTTTTTTCCTTTTTAGAAAGTGACTCTCTCCCCACCTCGATGGTCCCTAATGTTTGTTACTCATGGAGAGGAGAGTGATTTATTTTCTCCCTAGCAGGATTTAAAGAGGTCATCCTCCAGACATAATCTTGCATCTCTAATTAGACCACTGCTGCCCCCGCTCCAACATTACAGAGCGATTCTTGATGATAGGCTAACAGTAGCCTTTTCTCCCTTAGAGTGATAGCCTAGTTGCTGTTGGAGGCTTACTTGGCTCCCATCCTCCTATTGTGCCAAATAACCTCCATCCCTTGTCCCCCCAGTGTTGTCCTGCCCTACTTGGCATACTGCCACTGGGAGTATGTGTGTGCAAGTGAGGGTTTGGTTTTAATAGATTGAAGTTATGATGGTGCTTTGCAGGCCAAGACTGCAATGTGGTATTTCAGCATCTCAAAGTGGTCTTCATCGCCTTACAGTGCAAGCACCTCAGAAATTCTGATTGCGTGTTACTGAGTCATCCTGAAACGGCTGCTCAGTGTGGTGTGTTTGTGTGTATTTTTCTCATCCTGAGGGGCTTATTGAGACAGTAGAGCTGGTTCTTGACAGGAAATCCCCCCTCTTATGAATGGAAGGCTATAATCTCAGTGCCACACAGCACACAACTGTAGACAGTAGTAAAAGCACCATCAAGCCTCCTGTCAGAGACAAATACTCTATCAGTTCAGTGCACATGGACACACAGGGGACTGCTGCTTATACAGAAAACACTTAGAATGGGTAACATACACACACACGCATATTCAAAGTCACACAAAATGTGTACATGTGCATGACTTTCAACACAAAGACATGTAACGCAGACCCCAAAAACATATTAATATATCACATGCAGGCACATGTGTGAACATGCACGCATACACACCCTGCCAGGGATTAACTAAGAAAACACTCAATTAAAAAAAAAAAGCTTTCGCCCTGCCTAATGAAAAACTGGGGGAGAAGAGATTAGACGGCTACAGGCAGCACTGAAATATGAACAGCTATATGCTGCAGCATATACGCCAGACTTGAACCTCCATTTTCTATCATGTAATTGATCTTACAAGCACCATTTTGTTTGATATTTTGCTGCAACCGCTCTGCTTTGTAGTATCAGCATATTTAGAACATGCCTGCTTACAGGAAACACTGGATGCACTGCTACGAGCACGAGCAGACTGGAACCAAATTTATATTAGGGAGAAAAATGTTAAGGAGGAGGGGGGAGGGGGAAACAAAAAAGGGAATGAGCAGCACCACGCTTTCATCTCATGATTACACGAGGTTATTTTTCAGCAGGTAGACAGCCCACAAAGGCAAATTCCAGCCTGCAGAGTGATGTGATCAGTGAAGCCTGGCCTGCCAAATAACCCCCGACTTACACAAGGGTAGATCATTACCAAATTATTAATACATAACATGTAACTATAAAGATGAATCTATCAGGGACTCTGTCTCAATTTTCTGACATTAAATCAGGGATTATGTCAAGGCTTTACACTTCCTCACTCAAAGAAAAGAATAAAACCAGAGGTCCTCTGGTCACCCTCCCTGAAAGCCGAGGGGACATTGTGAGACACTTTTACAGCAGAGGTGCTCTCAACAACCATCAGTTGAAAATTAATCAGTGGACACAACATTAATATAAGTACTGTAAAACAGGTAAAAAAAAAACTCAAGTAAACTGACCATTCTGTTTCATGTATTAGTATCCATCTTATATTCTGCTTACTGCAACATCTTTTGCACTCATTACAACTTAACAGTCATCTTTTGTTGGGTTTGATACATTACTAAAACAGTTTAATATTTAATGTTTTTTTCACAGCACAAACACAGCAAAGTTAACAGAAGTCAAAGTCATTGTAAAAATAATGAGCCATCACAGCAAATGTTCATTCCCATTCGTCCAATCCATCCAACACGATGGACATAAATCTTTATTATTGTACAATTTTAGTTAGAAGTAAAACCTAAATACCTAAAACACAAGCTTTTCTCATAAAATAAACAAAAAAAAAGTACTTTAGTTACAAATTTAAGAGTTTGGAATAACCAAGGCTTTTGCTGTGGAGTAGATCTATTAAAAAGTCAATTAGATTTTTGACAAATTACCCTAATTAGATAATTACGAGTTGCAGAGATACACCTGCATTACTTGTTCATCCATTCATTCATAACTTGAGTGATTTCCCTGGGTAATTCCCAGCTTTCTCCTAGATACAAATTCCTCTCAAGAAACTGTAGTCTGTGTAAGCGCCGATAAAGGTTCAGCACCCGTGTTGATTTATTGATGCCGATATTAATCAACAAAAATTCACCACTAAAGTGGTTTCTTTGTCCCCATAGAAGAAAACTTCAATGTGCTTCATTTAATTTAGTAAACTAAAACGTCTGTTGGGACTGGAGTAATGGGATTTAGTTATTTAGTTGTGGTTTCTTTAAAGTCCTTAAAATCAAGAGCTTGATATTAAAACACTTTGATATGCAGATTTTTTTAGTCATCATTTTACTACTTTTTGATCGGCAATCTTCTTGGCTGTGTGTCATGCTGCTCCTCCACCTAAGTGGCTGCAGCAACCATATTTTAATCTGCTGCTGTCATTGATGTTTCATCAGTAGGACAGCTTTTTCCATATGATGATAGGACCCCTATCTTGTTTGCCAGGAGGCTGGCAGAGTATAACAGCTAAGTAATCCTGGAGGCATTTACTAGCAATTAAATAGAGCTGATGATTCGAGTAAAAACACAGGTAGTAATGACAGCATGGTGGTCTCAGAGAGGCAGACCCTTAAGTACAGAGACAATTAGGATAATAGTCTTATCTCAGGCCCCATTCCCTGCTTAAAGGAGGGTCAGATGTAACGTTAGACTGAGCAGACACTGAGCACAGACACACACGTCTAGCTCTGTGAACACAGACTAGCACTCACACACACACGCATACAACAGAGTAAAGTAATGACTCCAGCAGAAGGTTACTACCTCTGCAGCTGAGCTGTATTAATATTGTATGGGGAGATCCTGGGTGGTGCATGCATATGAACAGGACTCTCCTGCAGTACACATCCCTCCCTGGGGCTCTTTTGTTATCATGCAAACAGGCTGTCTTCATCACCTCACATTAGCAACAGAGAAGACATCCCTCACTGAAAAATCTGTGCAAATGCACAATCACACCATTTCTCTTTGTTTTTGGTGGTTTAGAGACAAATACACGCGAGCAAACCAGAAATTAAAATTAGCAGCACTAGCTCTCATTACTTAGCAGCTTTGTCTCCATGTGAAACATTAGAGCTGATAAGAGCTACACAGGCACAGTGTTCACAAACGTACAGTTTTACATGTAAATAAAATAAATGTGCCTATAAAAAACTACCAGAACCCTTCTGGGTGTTTCGTTTTGAAACACACAGCTGTCTTTCAATCAGACAAACAGCATAAGTTTTCTCTCAGCTAAAGCAAGATCCTACAACAGCACATACCTGACACCTTCCTCTTCTGACTCAGTGTCTAGTTACAGCTGAGTTGTTTGATCTGTAAGGCACGCAAACTTCCTTCTGTTGTTGTACGTCAAATTGCAGTCACTTTCAGAGTAAAACACGATAAATCTTTGTGTGTGCATTTAAACAGTCTCCAGTGACACTTTCTCCTTCAGAAGTGCCTTTTTCCTGCATTTACTCCATTCTCATTTTAAGTTGCTTAAACTTTACATTTAAATAACATTTTAAAAAAGTATCTCTTCAGTTTTCTTCCCTTTTCTCCATTACAGAGCCATTAGATGGTAGCTCAATTCAAACCATCTTCATGCCAAAGTGCTGCAACGAAGTTCTGCCGTATTTACATTTACAGACATTCAAATTCATTCTTCCATAACGTCTTTGTCAATTCATCCTGTAATACAGCTTGGGTGTGCATGACACAGCTTGTGCCACAACATACACACAAAGGCAGAGACACTCACAGCGCTCCTGTCTCCCGCTGAGTAACTCTCCCCTCTGTTACTACTGCTGGAGAGGGAACAAAGAGGTAGACAACTTGTTTCCCCCATTGCACCTCTTGAATGTTTACAGTGAAGGCAGAACATTACAGAGGGAAATGTTATGCCTTGAAACAGCAGAATGAGCTTTTGACTACTCAGGCTCCCACTTCTCAGGACTTTGGACATGCCTACCTGGCTGAAACACTGAAGGAGCATAACACAAGAATGTCTGATATCTACATTTCATAAGGCTGAAAGAGTAAATAAAAGAGAAAAGGACATTACACTAAGGTTATTTTTAATAATTTTGTTGATTCCAATAGACCTTAAAGCCTTCTCGATAAGATAGCTTTTCAAATCTCTCCATAATTGTTTCTTGAAATGATTAAAAAGAATCTGTTTTGTTTTCATGAATATTTGCCAGCTATGAATCTTCACACCTTGAGCAAAAAATTCACACACACCCACTTCCCTCTTGTCTTTACAGCCTGAGATATACATCAGTGCCCCGCTGCACCTTGGCACATGAGAAATCTGATTTTTTTTTCCTTCTTTTTTAAAACAACCTGTTTTTTAATTCAGAAAACTGTGTGACCACTACAACTACACCCTTTACCACAGAGAAATCAAAGTCTTTGATAGTCATTTAGTAACCAACCACAGGTACACGCAGCATCGGTGCACTCTGATGTCATTATGAAGGACAAGAGCAAGTTACATTTGAGTGTCAAATTCAAGCATATCAGATTTTCACAGTTCCTGCGAACACTGACGGACTAAAAATCAGACAAGTTACGCCACAAGCTGGCTTTCATTTATCAATCAGGTGTTGAAACCAGCACAGCGTTGGGTACAGATGTATCTTATGACAGGTTGCACTTGTAACTCCTGAAGATGTGTATGTGGCCAGCTGAAGCCACAGAAGCCACATTAGTGACTGGACGTTCAGAAACATTATGGCCTAAAACAGTAAGCATTAAAATATCACACTGCTTTATATTTACAGCTGACCTGTCGAAAAGCAGTTTGTGTTTTTCTGCTTAAATCCGACATAGAACATGCTGCAGAGATTTTTCAATATGCACAGGGGAATATTTGTAATTGCTGAATGCATCCTCTTTAAGTTTGTGAAGAAAACACATTTATTACAAATAAACGAATCAATCACCTAAAAGCTGCTCAACATAATTTGTCCACAGGGATCTGTAGATGTAGGGTGTAGCATAAAATAGATTATAGATGCCTTTTCTAAACAAACTAAGAACACGTCATAACAGGTATTATACCAGTGTGAGCCAGAGCAGTCATCTCCTGCTCAGTATTTGAATATCAGTTCAAGCATGGGGGTAAAATCCAGTAATTGAACTGTAAATAGACATTCAAAATAATAATACACAATTCTGCAGATCCAACTGAGGGCAGTGCCAGCACATCCCAACTGTCCATAACCTCATGCTGCTCTTTCAACCTCAGTAGACAACAACTAGTGCTGTATACTTCAAGAAAATGGAGGCTGTGTGTTGATAATGTGTAAAGCAGCTTGCTTACTCCTCATCCACAACAAACCTGGAGGCTCATTTTTCAGTCACCTTAGCAACCCCCCTGTCAGAGGCGTGGAAAGAGGCTATCATGGAAAGGTTGCAAGATTCATATACAAAGGGAATGCGGCCTACCTGTGTGGCCTCTGGAGAGGCACATAGTAACATGAACAACTGGAAAAGCCTTGTGCCTGTGTTGGTCCTGAGCTGGTGTGGGGTGTCCATATTTATTTGGTTATTGGAATGTATGCCAAAAAAAAAACAACTGAGTTTTATTTTTAAGAAAAGTGACAGTCCTTGTGGGAAGTAGAAATCCTCCAAATTTGCCAGATTTCTTTTTGGGACAATAAACCGCACTGGGTTTAAAGCAAGTGTACATAGGCTTAGACCCTGTGTGAGGTTTAAGCATGTCCTAGGCCCACATCTAGATACTTGTTAAGTTGTGCATGAAAATGACGATACACCTGGATCTGGATCTATCACATTTACTAACTAAGGGCCAATGTGACATACATGCTGACTTTTTACAGAAAGCAGACTTCCTTTTCTCAAACATCTGTTACCATGGACAAACAATTCAGCAGCAACACCTCATTCCATTTCAAGGGTCTCTGTTGTCGGCATATCAGTGAATACACAGATGATGCCTTATAGGGTCGAGCACAAGGGAGTGCATTTCTTCAAGTATTTAAAAAGTCAGTAGAACCATTGCTGAGCCACTTATTGAAAGTGCTATTTGGCCTTTTATTTCATAGAATAGGCGTTTTAAGAATATACAGCTCTGCAAGGCAGCTGAAATATAATACGCCAAAGACCACATGTCAAATCACTGAAAATCCACAATGGCGTCTAAATTACATTAAATAGCACTGTAGCATGGTTAGCATACTGACATATGAAAAAAGATCCTTTATTCCCACATGTGGAAGGCATATTCCAGACAAAATATAAGAGGGGGGAGATTAGAATTTGCAGGCACAACAGGTGCCATGGAGATTGTCATAGAAGTGAACTGACTTCCAGTTAAACCACTTCCTGAAATATACGTAAATGGAAACTATGTACAAAGGTGCTTTATGCAAAGTTACTTTAGACTCTAAACTCTAGACCTATCATAAAGAGACTCTTAATATCTAAAGAAGATAAAAATCATTAAATACACCTACAGTACACAGTGTTCAAATGTTTGTATTTCACTGTTCTACACCTTTCTAAACTTAAAGCAGTAAAGATGCCTTTTTAGTGACTGACTATGAGCAGTGTAAATTGTGAAAAGAATGTTATCAAGTCTGTGGCCTCTTGAAATCAAGCCTTTTCGTTTTATTTAGGGTGTCTGACCAAAGGGAATGATTTAAATGTTTTAAAATGACAGGAATGTGTGATGTAATAAAAGCTATAAAAGGCTGACTGAGATAATATTTGACTCCTTAAGCAGGCTGTGTTTCATCCTGGTCTGAAGCTTTTTTGTGTATGTAGGCCAAATATTCCAGTGAATATCAATGGGTTACACAGCACATTACCTTGGAAGAATAAGAAATTTTTTTGGTTTAAATTCTAAAAATTAGTATTGAATGTTGCTAATTCTATCAGCTGTTGTCCACCACTCTTAAGTGTTAATCAGGAAAAAAATGATGTGAGAAAAGACTAGCTAAGAGAGACTTAGGCTTTGTCCACTCACAGAGAGTTGTACTATGGCAGCTGTTACTACACTTGTGTTGGTTTTAACATGGATATACTTGCTTTGACATACACCCAGCACATGCTCTCCTTTTGTATTGCTGCTTTATACAACCATTCAACAAGAGAAAACACACCAAAGCCTTTGACATGGCCCCAGATTACTATAAAGTGAAACTGTGTTTATCAGAATTAGAAATACTTGATCATCCCTGAGGGGACAGTTGGTTATTTCAGTTGCTCTTATTTACAGTATAGCAATACTCCAGCCTGTACTGGAAACCTTCAGCTGCATTTGACTGTGGCTGCCCTTGTTACATCAGATGATGAGACATGTATTCTCACGAATGCCTTTTCAAGTAGTATCAGCACTTGCTCATCAGATAGGTTTCATATTGAAAGCTAAACACAGCGAGTAAAAAATGCCTGTTAGCACCAGATGACACAGTCACAAGTTAGGCTTCAACACAATTCAGACTCTAGTGTTTGGTGGAATAACTAAAAAACTGGCCATTGCAGAGGCATGGTGAGGGAATATTTGCTGCACAGAATATATTTAACATGTTCCAAAACTGACAAACGTACTTTGACTTTAAAGCACCTACACACTTTTCTTTGGCTCCCTGCCTCAGGCCCTCACATTTACAACAGCTGATATTTCCACAACTGCTGTTGGGTGTGGCTTATGGCTAAATGCTGCTTATAGCAGTTAAAACAGGGGGATGGGAGGCAGATCGCAGTATCTTTACATCAGCACTACTTGCATAAATATACTCTGCAGCAGTGTCTCACATGTAAATGCAGTCTTTGTTTGCTCCTCCCATGTCTGAGCTGATGACAGAGACTGCTTTATTATTATTGCGTGCAGTAAATTCTGTTGAACTTTGAGCTTCCATCTTGACAACCACAGGAAGAAAATGTTCACTGGGTGAATAATGTGACAGTGAAATCAACCAAAACAATCAGGTTTTAGAAAAAGGCAGGATCTCTGCATGCATCAGGTGTTAGTTATCAGTCCGAACAATATGAAATGTGCTCGCTTCAAAAAAATGAGCATCCTTTCGGCATGCTTTTTTTTTTTTTTTACCGTTTATAAAAAAAATCATCTAAAAAAAAAATACAGTGAAGACACAGATAGATACCTGACAAAACAGACTTTCCGCCAACAGGGAGAAAAGCCTGCTATAAAAGTGAATTAATTCTCATTATTTGATGTTAAGACAGCACATTCACAGCTTCCCTTCATTAAAAAATTAATTACTGCTGGATAAAGACATGCATTGTTAATCATTTGACATGCAATTCTCATTCTCATTTTTAGTCCGTTGATAAAAATGAAATGTTGAAGTTTCAAGTAATATATTTACAAATCAAAAAAAGAAAAACTGTCACAGCTCTCTTTAAGGGTTAAATGTGTTTAAATCTCCTTCAGTATGCTGCTGTAGTGACAGGGGGTGTACCCACTGCAGTGGCATATGTCACTTTTTTATTCAGGCTCATTAAACACTACTGTGGTTTGACTCTGGTTCTGTTAAAAGAATTTATACACTGCTTTGGGGAGGGAAGGACCTGATCAAAGCTCTACTTACTGAATAATCTTTTAAAATAAGGAGCATTCAGGGCTTTACAGAACAGTGTTAACAGCTGCGATTACATACCCGATCTTGGCCTTCTGCTTGGGCTTGGATGAGGGTACAATGCAGACTTTCCTGCAGGCCTTCTCTTTTGGACGTGCTTTGCCGTTTCCTTTGTGCTCGCGGTCACGGTGGCTCTTGTGCTGTGAAGAGGAGCTGGGGAAGCTCTCAGGGCTCATAACTCTGGGGATGTTCTTCTCCCCGCGCTGCCGGGCCTTGGCAATAGCCTCTGATATAATTCGGTTGGCCTTCTCCTGCTTGTCCTGGAGATTTGACTCCATTTGATGATGCGTCCTCCGCTGTGCCCTCTTCTCCGCCGGGGAGCTGGATGAAGATGAGGACGACGAGGAAGAGGAGGATGAAGATGAGCTGCTCTTCACTGGGGGACTGGGAACCCGGACCTGGCAACTGGGACCATTGGCATTTTTTCGAGGCTACAGGAGAAAGGAGAGAGATGAAAAGAGGTTATCAGTATTTATAAAAATCTAATTCTTTTTCTCCTTTCAGGCAAGGATCATAAAAATTAGACATGATGTCATCTTTTGTAGGTGACACAATCCAAACTAGGATGTGGGGCTATATGTGCCATGGAAAGACCCAGTAACACAGAGACCTAGAAAACTGACACTTGCCCTTTAAAAAGGAGCAGAGTGACTGAGGCTAGTGTTGTGGATAAAACACCACAGCAGTGTCTCACAAAAACTGAAAAATCGATCCAAAAGGTAAAACTGAATCATTTTATTCTACCATATCATCAATGTTACAGCCAAACCAGTGCTACAGTCACAGGCTGTAGTCTTGAGCTGCCTCTTTGGAGTGCATTTGTCAATATATTAAGGCAAATAATGCTTGGCTTTAACATGAATCTAACAGGGATTTAAGGTCGGTTTGTGAATTCAAATCATCCCTGTTAAACAAAACCTATATCCATCTTCCTTCCATCCTGGTGAATGGGTTTTGTACATTTTGTTACAACAAAAAAATTAATTTGTAATCAGGAAAAGACAGTACATATTTATTCAGTGGTTGAGCTTTTTTGATTTTCTGAAAAAATAGTAATTTTGGGCAAAAGCGATTTGTGCTCAGGAGTGATTATAATTTAATATTTTGTAACACGGATTATGAAAATAAAACCAAAAATATTACATTCTTCATACATGATTAACAAATGAAGCACCCTTAAAGTCTGCTATGATGTGAGTAACACACCACATGAATCTGAGAAAACAATGCCAGCACACGATGATACATTTTACTCACTCAAGGGAAATTTTGACGCACTGATTACTATCAACTGTGATGAACTGATGAGACCACTACAACTTCCAGTCATTCAGAAAACACGGCGACTGCTGCCTGTGTGAACCTCAAAGGTGCTTGTTGCTGTCCTGTCTCTGATGCTGTGGGTGGGGGGTTGCCAGCATCGCTCCACACGATGCTCACTTTTAACTTTGAGCCTCCTGCAACACTACAGTTTCGGTATGAGACATGAAACTGTTCCCTCAAGAATTCATTTAGATCAGGTCAAGAGGACTTAAAACTCTGACACTTCCACCATGTGACATTAACAGTCAGAGAGTGTAAAAAAACTAATTCTTCTCCGTGTGAGCTGTTGAGAAAGCGTGGTAAATAACAACTCGGCGTAGCAGGTTACAGAAAAGCCTCCCAGACATAAATAATCCAGCCTGGCTGATACATGATAATATGTGAATAATAGATGGTGTGACTGCAGTTATGCCTACACAAGCGCCTCGAGGTTGGCCTTAAGCTCAGCGGAGAGGGAACCCATAAATGGATGACCTAATCTAAAAATGTGTTGCCTACATGGCCCAGGCAAAGTCGGCTGCTGTTTTTCCACTGCCAGCTTAGTTATAATAATTATTTTTACCGGCAAAGTGGGGGAGGGAGCTGATTCTGTAGCGATTCATTCGGAAAGATCGACCAAAGGCACACACACACACTCTCACACAAGACCTGTATTATGATTTTCACGTGTGCAACAGTGCTGAGGCTATTAGGGAGACATTTGCTGGAATGTTCTCATTCAAGTAAAAAGGTAAAAAAAAAAAAAGGAGGGGGAGGGGTTGAAAGTAAAGCACAAGAGCGGAAGAACACCAGAGCACATGAAATGAGCAGCGAGAGGAAGCAAAATTATGAAAATAGGTTCCTATCAGGGGGGTAGAGAGAAAGAGAAAGAGGGAGGGAGAGGGAGAGAAAAGATAAAATGCACCAAATCTGAGAGCACTGCAGCTGTGTAATACATCTATAAATAACTGAAATTACAGCCTGCCAGCACTGCAGTGATTTCAATCTCTTGAGCAGCACGTAGTCCCATGGAAACGGTGGGGACTGTTTAAGCCCGTGAAAAGGTAGAGAAAGCTCCACTTGGGCCGGCCAGCTCTCCCTTGCTCACTCCCTCAATTCCACATGTAGTGAGCTCTCTGGGTGACTGACAGGTTCAACTCATGACAGGACACACACACACACACACCATTCACAACACAAACTGGGGAGTGGGATCCAAAAGAGTGCGGGAATGGGATGCATGGCATGAGCAGACAGTGGGGGGTGGGGTTGTGAAAGTGTGCCTTGATAAGGTCTAGCACAAGCAGAGCAAATGAGTATGGAGGGGAGGAAAATAAAGCAGCAATGAGTTCAAGATGGCGGCAGTGCAGCATGAGCCAGTAGCAGAGGAGGTTGTTCAGTTCCTGCCGGCCCCTCCTCCCTCCTCGTCCCTCCTCCCTCCCTCCCGGCTCTCAGAGCAGCTCACTTACCCTTCCTCTTGGCCTCTTCACTGTAGACATGGTGTTTTTTTTTCTTCCGCTTTCCTCCCCCTTCTCCAACCGGCTAACAAAAGCCTTGCCCTTTCGCCGGGTTTTTTACTCCTCTCCCTCAGATGTTGCTCACGTTTTTCCCCCTTTCCCCGCAAACGCGCTCACTCCTTTTCCCCCTTCCAACAGTCGTTTTCTCCCACTCTTCCTTGAGCCGTGGCCGTCCCCCCCCTCCCCTCCCTTGCTCTCTCCTGGTTTTTGCCTCCCCTCCTCCTCCTCCTCCTCCTTCCCCGGTCAGCTTCTCTCCTTGGGCAGTGCGAGAGCGCCGGAGCCGTGCGTCTCCTCCTCCCCCAGCGGGCAGGGCTCAAGAGGAGCGCATGGGAGCTCTCTCTCTCTCTCTCTCCCTCCCTCGCTCTCTCGCCCTCGTTTGTCTCTTCACAGGGTGATGAGGGAGCAGCACTGTGGGCGGTAGAGGAGGTGCGTGGCAGTCCAGGAAGCTCTCATTCTGCTCGTGCGTGCTGCTTCGCCGTCGTCCGGCTTCATCCAAGTCTCCCTCGCTCCCTCTCTCAGAGCGTGTGTCAGAGTTACCTTCCCCTGCCTCCTCTCTCCTCCCCTCTCATTGATTCCTCTTTCCGCTTGACTTTCGTGCGCTCTCTTACTTTCTCAGAGACGTTTCCTTTGCTCTTTCCTCGTTCTTTTTCGCTCCTTTCGCGCCTCACTCCATCTTCTCCACCGGCCAGGATAAGGTAGGTTACTCCATTTTTTTTTACTCACAAAAAAGCTTTTGTGTTGGCTTGCTCACTTGTTTGGCCGGTTGTTTTTTTCCTCCTTTTCCCCCACTTGTCTTTTTCCTCGATCTCCCTCGCTGCCCTCCCCTCTCCCTGGCTGGGGCGTGTATGGCGAGCTTGAGACTCTTGCAGGCAGAGCGGCGGAAAATGAAAGCACAAAGCAGCAAAATGCATCAGCATGAATATTAGAGATGTCGTTAAAACCCAGACTCGTTTTTCACTCTCTCTCTCTCTCTCTCTCTCACTCACCCTCTCTCACTCTCTCTCTCTCTCTTTGTAGGGAAGTAGGCCAGCAGATGGTGCTAGCAGTTATTACATTAACTTTCACAACTTAACCCCCAAAGTACTGGATCTCACTCGCACCACAGATTGTCAACACTGACACTTTTCTCGTGCTCATGAAGGTCACTGCCACTGATTCTCAGGTTTGTTTAGGGTTGTATGAAAAGACAACAAATGCAGTTCTCCACACTCAGCAGAAATAGTTGCACACTGAGGGAAACTACTATCACCAAACTATAAAGCAGACATTCTTCCCTCAGGCTTCAACAGATTTTCCTGGATTCAACCCCCCAAAGAGGTCGAGGCCTGATCCCCAAGAAAAAAAAGGGGACACTTCAAGAGCATGTAGCTCCACTTGTGCCTCATAAGAAATCTTGGAGGAGCGAGCCCACTTCTCCGGGGACTTCTGACGCTGTGATGCAGAGGCCATGTGCACCAGCTGGCACATGGTATTAGGAATATGCAGAGACACAGGGCTGGCCTGCAGCCAGGTACAAAGCACAGCACTGCTGGGTCACTGACAGATACCCCATCAGCTTTTCAATCTTACTCTACTCTGCAAAATCAGCTGGACAGGCTGCTTTTCCAATCAGCACACCATGCACTTCACATGCAGGAGGACGGACTGAACTATGTGAACTGCAAAAAGAACTTCCAGACATATGCAAGAGGCATGGAGGGGATGTGTGGTTGGCGTCATGTCTTTAAATATGAATAGAAATGTAAGTGTAACATATGAAGGTTTGTTTATTCAAAGCACTTGTCGAGTCAATAAATGCAACAAATCTCCCACGATACACTCAAAAGCTAAACTTTTCCTTCATGACAAGGACTTGACATCCATAAAAGAGCATGTTGTGATGGTCAGGCACAAGCCCCCCATCTCCAATTGTATGATTTTCACTTTTTTTGGTCGCCTTCCATGTTTGTGAGTGGGTTTTAAGTTCCAAATTAAAGTACAAAATAAAATTGGTTGGTGCCTGCCAGCTACAAAATGTTTTTTAATATATTTTTAAGTTATGTATCATATTGCTCCCTTCCCTTGCAGCTCTGAGTAAACCACGCTGGTGTGAATTATGTGGGTTTGTTGTGCTGGCTGCAACACAATATGGCTGATTTTTCATGATGCACTGATAACCTTATTAAAGCTTTGCTGAACTGACTAACTGGACTGGAGTGGACAGCCTTATTGTAAATGTGTTCAGTGTCTGAAGAAGGACAAAACAGTCAACATCAACACACGGGTATAATCTTTGAACGCTTTCTCACTATCACCTTCAAGTGTCTGGTTTTACATTTACTGCTGGGACATGTGCCATGTGACCACAACAGTAGGCCAAACGTGTACAGAGCAGGCATCACATCCACCTGCCAGCCCAGGCCTTGGAGTTTGGACTTTAAAGTAGCCCACATGCTCATTGGGAGCCTAGTAGCAGCGTCCTTTCCAAGCTAAACAAATCAACACACAGATAACGGCCACCCCTGTACACACATGGACATCAGCTCTGTTGTGAGCAGTTTAACAGAAAACAAAATAGTGTCCATTTCTTGGTGTACTTGATTATGTAACCTATTTAATCACAACGCCACAGGGTGGATTTTTCACTGCAAAGGTGGAAAAATGTTTTAGCCAAATAAGTCTAAAAGCATGTTCAACAGAGTGACTTAATAGTACAAAAGACAAGAAACAGACATTTCAAGAGTCTGAATAACACTTCATAAAAAACCCATGTGAGTTGTTGAACCTGCTGCTTTAATTGAGAATAAAGCAATATTTGACTGGTGAGGTCTGCTTGTAAATCAATAAAGAGCAAAACAAGAAAGAAAAGGAAAGACAATAACAGTCAACACATGCTCCAACAGTCACATGGCATGGAGCCACTTGGCATCTAAACGGTTAATATGCAAACAAGCCTGGCAGCTCTGTATGAGGGGGTGTGGCTTCCTCTTAGAATAGATGAGGGAGGGCTGAAGGAGAGGACAGGAGGGGAGTAGAGGAAGGGGAGGGGAGAAGCTGTACTGCTAAAAGGAAGCAAATGGAAAAAAAAAAGTGAGTGTGTGTGTGGGGAGAGGTAGGCTGGCTTTGAGGCACAGGTGTCTGTCGCTGAACACGCCATTAGTTCCCCATCAAAGGGACTAATATAAGCTAATAACCACTGCTCTTATTTCGTACTCGTCCCACTGTGGGTCTCTGCTCAGTCACCATTAGGGAAATGAAAGCTTAAAGCTATAGCAGTAGATGAAAAAGAAGAGATGGACAAAGACCCACCGATGCTTCAGTATCAACAACAAGCTGGATAGATACAAAGAGTAAAAAAACACAACATCAGTCCTGAGGGTAACACCGGTTTATTCACTGAATGGAAAGACAGGGGAGAATTTAGTCTCACCATTCAGGGGTTTTCCTGGTTAAAATATGCCCTTCTCCTACAATTGTATACATGCATAAGTCAAATTGTGCACCAAACTGCTCACCAAACGGTTTTTGGCTTTCCCCTTCCATTCATCTGGAGTGCATCTACCACCACTCAAATAGAAAAGGCACAAAACACTCCTGATAATTTAGTACTTATACACACTTTTTTTTTTACTTCAGCAAAGAATGAACCTTAAGATATATGGTATGTATCTCCTTTCC
Organism: Scarus forsteni; assembly: GCA_036419115.1. Taxonomy (NCBI): domain Eukaryota; kingdom Metazoa; phylum Chordata; class Actinopteri; order Labriformes; family Labridae; genus Scarus; species Scarus forsteni. The sequence goes on from JAZDUH010000354.1 coordinate 13,182,042, forward strand.
TTTCTTTTTTGTAAATTGTGTTGAATAAATAAAATTTTGAAATCAAGGTGCAGGATCATGTTTAGAAAAAAAAATAAACAAACTCCTGTCTGGTTGTACATGGACCCACAAGACATACATCTGCATGTTTTTTCACAGCTTTACTGTCTTTACTAGCTGAGGTTACAGTGAAAATGACAAGTGCCAAAAATGACAAAAGTATTTGCAGTGTTAGCAATGCTTTAAAATATCTTGATCTGGATCCAGATCCATCACCACAACCTAAAAAATGTGGACAAAATCTGTGGGTGACTTTTTTTGAGTTATCTTGTAAACAAACTAGGGATGAGAATTGATAAGACTTTATTGATACCAGTGCTATTAACAATCCTGCAAACTGATGCAATTCTGTACGATTCCCTTGTTGATTCCTGCGGATTTTCTGTGTGGACAAATGTTGGCTTGTAGATTTTCAGTGGCAACAATGTCAAATACACATCACAGCATAGAAAACTGCTTCTGCATCTTGCTGGTGTTTCCACTCAAGGATGTGCAGTAGGCACCTTTTGTTAAAAATAAAGCCACAATTCTGAGCCCTGTCAGGAACTGATAAGGGAATTGATTAACAAAAAGACTCATCATATCAATTCTTTGATGGAGCTGTTAACGATTCTCAACTGGAAATGGTTTTCGTTTCCCATCCCTAACACAAACAAAACAAAAAATTAATACATTACCACCATGGCATAGGTAATAATGATAATGCAAGCGTGTCTGCTCCCATGAGCATTCAGCAGGAAACACTACACTGGTATGTCTTTGTGCAACCATCCATCAAAAAAGTGTCTCTCTCTAAAGAGAAACTTACTTTAGCTATACAGAGAACATTTAGCACGTATTATATGAAGATTAAATTCCATCCATCTATACAATTATCCTTACTGGTTATCCCTGCTGGTGCTGCAGAGGGATACCCCTGCTGTCACTGGGCCAAAAGTGGAGTACACCTTGTACTGGTTGCCAGCAAATCACAGGGCTGGCATAGATTGACAACCATTCAAACACATACACACATCTGAGGGCAACTTAGAGACACCAATTGACCTGAAAAGTATTTCTTGTTAGCCTTATGACAAAACAGTCATTTTCAAGTCAGGACAATACATAACATGATAACAATGCGCCTGAATAACTTTCTCACCTTGAACTTTTTGCTGAACCTTTCCCTCACTTTTCACATTTTTACAGATTTATCAGTGACATTCACAGTCATGAACTTGGCCATTTTTTACTTTAAGTGAAAATAGGATCATAGTCTCATCACAAAGCTGTAATACCTACAGCTTTGTTAATAAAACAGTTGAGATTGTGTAAAAAAAAAAAGAAAAGAAAAGAAAAGAAAAACAGATTAGGCCTTACTAATTAGGCCTGTGACTACAAGCCAGTGTGTAGCCACAGTGGAGTGTAAGGCCGCGGCAGGGTTGATAAATGAAAGGAGACATGATGCACAGCAATGCTTCCTCAACCAATTAAATACAGCACCATGCATTAATGATCCTTTATTCGGGGCCAAGAGGAGCTGGGCCAAGCATGCTGCCCTCCAGAGAAGCTGCTGAAAGTCTAACAGAGTATTATTACTAATGTCTGGCCTGCTCTACTGTGACCAGACCAGGCTGAAAGCAAACTGTGCCGGGAGAAATGGGACAGGATTAGATCACAACAGTAAAAGGGTGAAGACTAGTTGAAATCTCTGTAGAAATACAACAGACTTGCTTTTCAGATAGTTAGTCACAGTCAGTTTGGGATGGGTTTTTTGTAAAGCCAACATGAGTATTGTAAGTTTAGCTGCATAAACTAACTACTACATTTTGTAAGTATACAAACATGTTAACATACACACACATATATATTTATATATATATGTTTTTTCTGTAAAATAGTCCACAGCAGGGCTGTCACAAACACAATACTAGACTTTCATCACACTATTGTCATGCCCAAACATATCACAGTAACAATATTTTTCGAAAAGACAAAACTATACAATATGTCCAAATAATATACAGCTTTATTTGTTGTCTTGCTTTTGCAAAATACTCTAAAAAGATGCACTGAGAGGTGGAGGGACTGTCTACAACCACCAATAATAACAACCACTAGGTGATAATGACAATATAAATCATATATTATAGAGTGATATGAGGAACACATTACTGTTCATTTAAAAAGCTATCAATTTATGTAGATTAGCTCTTTACAGTATTTGTACTGTCTCATAAAAATACTTACTAAAAAAGATTTCCAAGAGCTACGATGCCGTTTTACTGCTGAGGCAAACAATTCAAATCTATGTAAAAATCACACATTTGTTTGTGTAAGTCTCAAATTTCAGTTGTATCTGCAGCTGTTTTTATCTCCTAAGGTTTGTGAAGCTACTATTGGAAAAACATCATTTTTCTGTTTCAGTTTTTCAATTACCAACAAAATAAAAGAATTCACCCATAATTACAAATACTGTCTCTTGTTTATCAAAATGGAGCTTATCAGGCCACAGTCAATCTGCAAGTTTTTGGAGCTCAAACATTTTTGGCTGTTTCTTCATTTAGAACTTAAGGAGCAAGAAATCAGTTTAAACACATCTAAGCTGATGTTTTAGTGGCTTTACAGAGATATATGATGTCTGCAGCTCTGGATCAATTCAATTCATGTCGATGTATTCCTGCTCATAATCTGTGTCAAAGCTGCAGGCAGATGACTCTCTGCAGAGCGTGTGTACTTATTTCTTGTTGCTTTTATTTACAGACATCAAACTGGTAGAAAATGGAACACGTAAACATACACAGCGCTGTATGCAGGGTGGATGTGCGGGGCTCGCTCTGTTCATGTGGGCATGAGTCTGCTCTGCTCTTTGTGTCAGAGAAATCCTTCTGTCCACTGCCCCCCCTACTCCACCCCCCAGTTATGAGCCAGATATATGCCCATTTTATAAAACCAGATTATTGTCATTTTTGATAAAGACAGACATCATCCTTACTGGTATATTGCAACAGCCTTAGCCCTCACAAAGAAAGTTACAGGTCAATTCCACAGGGGTTACATGCCCTAGGTTACAAAAGCACTTACAGACTTAACATTCAAATTAAATGATCATATAAGCTACAAGAAGTTAGGTGTTTTTTTTTTTTTACTGTAAACAATGCTTCTGTAGTGTGTTAGGCCTCAGTTTTCTTCCCAAATCATCTTATACTGAACTGACACAGGTGCAAAATTAACTAGGTCCATTGAAATATAATACATAACAATTTTTGAGACTAAGACACAATCTTTGCAGATAATACAAGTCTACCACAACATGATTTCAGTTTGATTAAAATCCCAGAGCCTTTTGTCTCCAACAAAAGTAAGCTCAATAAAATCACACACATATCCTCAAAAATAATTCACACCCCAACACCCAGCATCTCAGAACTTAATGAAAGAGCATTAGCACGCCTCGGTAAAACAATAGCCATGGACATAGAGCACCCTCTCAACATCCACTTTCAACTTCTGCCCTCTGGCCGCAGGTACAGAACACTGAAATGGAGAAGGGCTCGCTTTAACAAGAGCTTTGTACCATCTGCCATCTCCATCCTGAACAAGACAACCCACTGACCAATGGGTTGTAATGGAAAATGCATGCTCTATGGTTTTCTATGGTTTTTACATGGTTTTACATGTAGTATCTGTTTCCCTATTTGTATGTTTTTCTTGTTGTATATGTCCTTCTTGTTTGGCAGGCTGTGAAAACAAATTTCCCATTGGGACAATAAACTTATCTATCTATCTATTTGTAAAATAAAATAAAATAATATACTTTGGATTACATTGGATTTTTTAAAATTATTTGACTTCCAGATGATTGAAATGGACAATTGATCAGCTACAATTTGATGAGTTATTACACCTATAACTTACTCAAAAATATGTATTTATACTAGAAAGCACTCGGAGAGCGCAGACTTCCGCCAGCGCCACAGTCCTCAGCCATATTGTCATTTTGACCATAAATATTACTCCTACCTTTATTTCATGTCAATATTTAGATTCCTTGACCATGAAAACATACCATTAGTAACTGGATTCATAATGATATCTATTTTAGTTCAGTAGTTATTCACCAAAATCACATTTTTCGCCATGGGGGCCAGACGCTGCTCCGGATCAACACCAAAATCGAATCAGTTTTTCCTTTTCCTATGCTGAACATTTCCTGAAAATTTCATCCAAATCCATCCATTACTTTTTGAGTTATTTTGTTCACAGACGGATGGGCGGACGGACGGACAAACTCTCCCAAAAACATAACCTCCTTGGCGGAGGTAAAAATAAATCCCTTTGGTTTAAAACATGATACATTGCCAAGCATAAAACTCAAGAACAACCAAAACAGTACAGACATGCCGTTCATTTATTAACTGTCTGCCTAGCCACCATGCTGAGACAGGAGCAGCCAGACCACACATACTTCCACTAAAGTGAATAAAATGTGTGCATTCAGCATAATCTCCAACTTTTAAAAGACACATAATTTATTTGAAATGCGATCAAACAGATAAATTAATTAAAATTACATCAAACAGGCAAATTATTTTAAAAAGAGGGAATTAAATGAATACTAACTTCAGAATTTTAATTTCAGTAAACCAGCATAGATCTTCACTGGATATAAATATATGTATTTTTTACCTTTATAAACACAGAATTACTCTGTATTAACGACTCTTAATTCATGTCCGGGTAAAGCACACAACTAAGAGCAATCTTATGAGCATTAGATGATTAAGATACGACTGACAAGGGCCAAACACTGCTAATCTATCTCTTATTTTCACAAAAATGAGTCACATTAAACCTTTTACTTTATACCACTGAGGTGCTGACCTTCCTTAACTTTATAATGAAATATATCACGCATGCCTCTCTTTAACATGGCACAGATAATGAACAGTAGCACATAAAAGAAATGATCTGGTCCACTCTGAGCTGAGACAACATCCCACCTAATGGCCAAAACAACTTTGATCCGACGAGCTTTAACAAGGCGGCATGTGAACTCCTCTAATTGTTTATTAAGCTAATTAATATGTTTATGGTAATGGAGTTCAACACAGCTTTCCCCACTGTAAACTACAAGGTTCATTAGTGCAGACAGATCCATGGGCATTGTTACAGGTACCCCGACAGCTGGCTAGGACAGAACTAAACACTAGGGGGTGACTGTGAGGAGAGAGCAGGGCTGCATAGGAAAGGAGAGGAGAGGAGGAGACAGAAAGGTAAGAATGATCCCCCCCTCAAAAGAAGGAGAGAAAACGTTTGAATTTCTTGCTCAAATCTAACCTCTACTAAGCTTGTAAAATCAAATGATACATCAATACTTTCTTAATATCACATTTTCATAACCATACATCATCATAAAATGTCCTACTATGGAATGGATTGAAAGTGCTGAAGCTTACAAAACAAACTACAATCCAATATTTCAACCTCAGGCTACAAAGCATTTATTTACAGAACAGAAAATAAATATGTGAAACAAGGCAAGTTGTTTTTTGATTCATTATCTAATAATTCTATAAGTTTTTTACCCATTTGAACACAAAAAAGGCTGTGACAACTGTACAGTGTTAATTACTTGAGCATCTACAGAAAAACAAAGCATTTTAGACAAACATTTAAGAAATAAAATATATAAGTTCACAAAATACGGAAATCTTAAGAATTCACTTCCAAAATGCTGATGTTCAGTTGCTGTTTCTTGACCTGTATTTTTTCACTGCAGGTTGTCAATTGAAAAAAAAAGATCTTTACTCAAGAACTAAATATTACTTTATTGTAATTTTTGCTGTATAATATCTAAATTCTTGAACAGAGTTGTATCGAAATTTACAAATCCAGCATCCTGACAACCTTAATCTGCCTGTCCATGATAGCAAGCATAACCTTAACTTTTCTCTGCCAGAGCCAGAGACTGAGAAGAAAAGGCAGTGATTTTAACTATGGCATCTTTATGTGTCAGTTCACGGCCAGTCACTGAGCAAGATCTGAGATGACATTTAAAGTGTCAGCAGGGTGCTCAAGAAAGAGCATCAGGCAAAGTGAAGAGTAAGAGGAAATCAATCTATTGAGGGATGCCCGTCACAATTAGCTGCTGACAGCTGATTAACAAACCAGCAGACAGCATCACTGTGCATCCAATTCAAAAAGAAGTCATCCCAGCAGCCCTGGTTAACTGAAACGAAGGATCACTTATTATTTGAGATTGTGACAATAGTGCTATAGCAACCTGTGTGACTATGAAATACCTGAAAGTATGTGACAAAGACAACTGCTCTTTAAAGAGGGCCTGCTTGATGTGATAAAGTGTCCTTCCAAATAAAAAAAATAATAATAATTCTGAGATGTTCATGGCAAGCTGAATTTCTGAAGACATGCAACCAGGGTTTTCTCCCCATCTGTTGTTGCAATTTTTCCTGACAGCCCCCTACATTAGTTTCCTGTTAAAGTTTGGATTACTCATGAGCGAATACCACAGGAACTATTTCTTAAGTCCAGTTTAGACCAAAAGTTTTGCATCATTCTAAAAGCCTGTGAATTCACACCACTGCTACTTGAAGGGACACTGCACATTTTTCTAGGCATCAACTCAGGGTGTTTGCATTTAAGCATTTCAAGCTCAACTGGAAGCTGCATATCCCTGAAATGTTTGATATAAATGAGGCCAACGACAGTGATGATACACCTGAAATTATACCTCTGTAAGAAAAAAAGGTAAAAGGGGAGGACAGAGGCTGTGTCCGAAATGGCATACTAACGTACTACTCATACTCAGTGTGACGTCAAAATGAGTATGTAGTGCGTTCACATTAGATAGTATGAAAAGATTGAGTGTGCGAGAAATACACGGATGTATACTATATCGGAAAAACATTTTAAGTATGCAAGGGTGGGCATACTAGTCACACTCAAACGCCCCATAATGCATTATGACCGGCATTCAGCTAAAAATCAGCCACTAGCAAACTTCCCGTTTTCAAAATAAACACATCTTTTATTAACTCCTTTTAGTTCTTACTATTTTTTAAATTGGGCTCTTGTTTTGGAGCTGACTGGAAGTTTCTTCGACAGCATAATGCACGCATAACGGAATGTCTGAAATGCCAAAAGGAAATTTGTTTCTGTGCGTTTTATGGCTCAAATGACCACATTTTGGTATTCTATGTGGTGACTTAATCGCCTAAAAAGCTCTCTGAACTTTCAAATGTGGCGAATCAACAGATATTTGATAGCCTGGTGTGCTTCCGATATTTGTTGTCGGAGGTTTGAAATGCATCATGGGAAACTTATAAGTATACTACAGTGTGAACGGTTGGCATTCTAATCACACTAATAGTATGTAGTATACAGTATATACACATGAGTTTGTAGTATGTAGTACGTTAGTATGCCATTTCGGACAGCCCCAGACTTTGGAGCAGTCTGTGCATTTCAACAGAAAACTCTGGGGGCTGAATTGATGGCATGACTTTGAGGCTGGAGCTTTCTAATCTTTTTCTCAGTTTCTTCAAGTTAATCCATGCAGTTTCTCCATTTATGGGATTTGTGTTGCCTCCAAGTGAAGAGAAAACATTACTACAGAGATTGATTTAACTGAGAGGACAGCTGATAATAATACTTAAGATTTAAAAAATAAAAATGAAGGGTGTCTACTTACTTCGCTGTTTCTTTTTCACCTCACAGGCCCCCTTAGTTAACGCCCTTCTATATGTTTTCCCAAAAGGTTGTATCTTCACTGATCATTGTCGGTTGATTTTTGTCTAAAAGAACGTGATCAGCTGATCGAAATTAATGCCTGAAAACACTGATACCTGTCCCCAATCACCTGTGGATCAGTCATCTTCTTTATAACTGTATCAGTCTTTAAAACTTTGTCTCCAGTCACTTAAGTCCTACACTGTATTAATCCAGTGTCTTAGTCTGTACTGAAATTCATGCTGAGACCAACAGCAGACAAGCTGAATAATTAAACTAGTGACACTCCAAAAAAATTCCACCACGTTTAGTGATGCATTTGAGATCCAATCAGAAACATTGAGAAGAGTTTAGATGTACGAGGTAAAATGAACTTTTCATGAAGCTAAGAACAAAATGTGTTTCACTGTAATTTACAGAGTTGGACTGTGAGATTTTAGCATAAAAAAGTTGAATGGGGATGAAATTTGCTTTCTTGGCATTATAAAACAAGAACATCAGTTACATTATGTTAATGACATAATATACTATCTGTATAGCCTTTCATTATGAAACTGTTTGCTCTGTTTTGCATGTTTGATTGATTTAATAGTTATAGCTAGTCTGTCAAAAATCCAGTTTAGAAAAAGCGATAAATAAAGTGATTGGTGATTTGTATCAGCCTCCAAAAGCTGACTGGGATATCCCGAGTTTTTTCTCAACAGAGACACGACAGGTGGAAAGATGAGGCTCTGCTTGAAGAAAGAATTACAGACAGTTTTTTTACCGCTGATATGTTGGTAAGGCCTGTCATTTTTGAACTGGCATGCTTCAGTGTAGATAATATTACAAAATTACAGCATGCACTTGCTTAAAAAAATCAATTTACTTTGACATATTTGCATTAATTAAATCCAAAACTTCCCTGTGTAATTTTCTTATGGAGTTTACTGGGTTTAAAAAAAAACAGTTAAAGTGAAAAATCGAGCTTCACATAAGAATTTTTTAAAATTTAAATTTTGGATTTTTTCACACCAAGCCAAAGGTGTTCTATGTTTTGATACCCACTGTAGGTGATCTAACAAATTAAATCACATAAAACACATTTGGACTTTTTTTTAGGTTCACCAGTTTATCTTACACAGCCATCCCCGACAAAGCTCTGAGATTTTCAAATCCAGTTTCAACCGGGCTTCAGAATTCATTTAACAGGTGCAATTTTTGTGCATGTCATAAAAGTGCTTTGGCATTTTTACTATTCCATCTTTACTGCTTCCTTTTTCTAAACAAATCCTCCACCCATGGCCTGCATGATCTTTAGGATTTTAAGCAGCACAGGTGAGTGGCCTCTGAAATAACTCTTTTTTTATCCACAGAGGCAACAATTGGGCCACGAGAACTGACTGGTGTTAAATAAAAACATAATTCTACATTTGTTTCAAACTGTCTTAGTTATCTCATTAATAAATATTAAGTTGTAAAAGATACATTTATTTCAGAATGGGCAGGGAAATACTTGGAGCTTGTGTAAAACGCCAAATTACTTTTAAAGGGAACTTGGGCAATGGCTCTATTATCTTAAATTAACAGTCGCAAATGTTGGTTAAAAAAATAAATGCTACACCTACGCTTCAGTAAAAGCCTGTTAGATATGGGGATGTAAAAGGTGATAGAGCTAACGATTCAATCGATACCTTGGTTCCATAATTCATGGTTTCTGGAGGCACCTGCTTGATGGGTTGCATCTGAACAATTTAGACTAACTTTAGCTGAATTTGGTTTGTCATAATTTACAATAAGAATAGAAATACATCTATTGTGAATCAAAACAACCCAAACAGTTTCTTAACCAATACTTCTGATAGTGTTAATGATTACTCTTGTCGTGGCCTATTTAACACTGTTTCTGTTTTACAATGTCTGTTTGTTTAGTTGAAGGACAAAATAAGACCCTCTCAATTTACCTCAATGGACAGAGAAGGCAAACATGGTTTTCAACTTTCACTCTTGCAGCTAGTATAGGGTAACAAAGTAAAGCCCCAAAGTCTCTGTGTAATTTCGGTGGGTATTGGATGTGCTGGTACCACATCGACACTGGATTTTAAAATCTATTTTAGCGCTAAAGAAAAAAAAAGGAGATCTTAACTTTGGTCCAGTTCTACTCAGAGAAATTAATTGTATATTTAAAACACCCAGCAATAATGTTAACCTCAAAGTCCTGTTGGCCTCTAAGTAGTGGCAGTTGTGCAGGTGCAGTATGATTCATCTAGCCCAGAGGAAAGAGATGTGTTTTGCATATTGAACAGCTCATGTTTTTTTGTGTGTTTCCATCATGCTTCGTCACAAGCAGAAACCGTAAGCCTCTTCTATACGCCATGTTTTCAGCTGTGGATGATCTGAGTAATGATGCAGTACTCTCTGAATCAGAGATGGCACAGCAGGTCAGACACCAGGCAGTGAAGTGATGCTGAATTGTGCAAAACAAGCAAGCCGGATGATGCCATTCATTAATGGGAACACTGGTGCAAACTAAAGAGAGGAGCTGAGAGGAGGTCCCTGAGGATGTGAGAGAGAGAGAGCCAGACAGAGACCGTGAGCGGGGAAAGAAAGGCTGGAGGGATGAGAGGGAGGGTGAATTCAGCGAGGGGCTGACTGCCAGACCTTTACAACTCCTTCATTATTGAAGCAGTGCAAAGTGAGAGCGGGGCCAGTGCCTGTGTAAAAAAGGGAACTCACACAGAGGCAGCTACATACATCAGCAAACAAGAAACAGAGCTGGTCAGTAATAAGCCTGCAGCCTGCTCTGATTTCAGTCTCCTGCTAAGTGAGCAGCAGGTGTCTTTAGAGTGGTTTCTTACAACAAATACGGGAAAAACAGAACAAACTCTGTTCCATAAAAAACTATGGATGAAGTCTCAAAATAAAAGCAAATCTAGCAAGGTGAGCAAGGTGAATTGTTTTAGGAATGATGTGCCGTTTCTTTCTATTACTTTTACTCACTGGAAAATTAAAGTCATTTCACGGTACGGCCGTTAAACCTCTGCTAATTTTGAAATAAGCTGCTAACAGCCACAACTAGAAAGGAGAAGTCTCTAACACACCCAAGTTTACTGGAAATTCTGATTGAATAACATTAAGACATTGCATTACCGCTACAATAAACAGAGTGCCAAGCTCCTCTTTATAGAAATGTGATGATACTGATGTCACACAAATTGGGCGGAACACAAAGTGTCCTTGAAATATGCTCTAAAACTAGCTGTGGAGTGCAAGGCCAATGCAAAAAAATACTTTCAATGAAAACAGGAGTCACAGAAAACAATGTTTGCATTTTTTAACTCATATGTAAGATAAAGAAACAAAAGTACTATGCCATCTTGATATGGACTGATTTGTGAGCAAAATCATAATGACCTCCTGGTCTGATTATCAAATAATTCAGACTCAAAGCTTATTCATCATAAAAACAGAGGGGAGCTGTCACAGGTAGGCTTGGGGAAAAGGAAGTGGTTATGTATTTCTAAGATTAAAGGATTCAGTGAGGATCGTGCGTTGTGGTTCTTTGTTTCAACTCCTAACAGGTCCATATTTTTTTAATGGTTAAACTCCTTCTGGATTTTGACATCCATGCAATTTTATGTTGCTATGTTATTTTTTTTTTGACATAGCACGTAAACAAAAGTTTTGACAAAGGTAGTCTGGCAGAGAGCAGCGGAGGAAGTTTTGAATAATGGCAACTTTTGTGATTAAGATGCTTTGTACAGGAAATGCAGCAAAAATGACAAGGTGAAGCATTTCCTTCCTTCCTTTTCCGTGAATCTAAGGAAATGCACGTGTTCATTGTGCTACGATCTCTGATCCACATAAGCCGCGATATCCTCAGCAACAGGCAGCGGTAGCAGCTGTGATAGTGTCTCTCCACACACAGCTGAGCTCATGTTCACATTCTGTCAAGGGTAAGTGAATCATGTGAACAAATATTTCAAACATATTTTATGGATACAAGTCCAGATAGAGTCCCATTCACCTCCTTTTACTATAAAGAGCTCCTGCTAAGCTCATTATGAATGAATGACAGAAGAGGAGGGGATGTTATTGTGCAGTAAATGAGAAGACATACTGCAAAGGAATTCAAAGCTCTCTGACACTGTCAGCACGGTTTATGTTTGCAAAACACATTATTAGTTTTGGAAAAGTATAACTACATTAAAACTTAGTTACATTTATCTACTCATTGTCATGTTTAATCTGAAATTGCTGACAGAAGAAATAACCACAGAAATTATTTTCAAACTGATTGTTTTTGGTTCATAGATTTTTTTGTTACAACATAATTTCGCTAGTTTAGATAGTAAGTAGGGCTGGGTTAAAAAAATCAATTTAATCAATTTCCCTTTAAATGGTTCATAATCGATCCATAAAATCCAAAGATCGATCTTTTAACGTGGGTAGTTTTTTCTTCATTGGACGGTCCGAGAAGCAGCCTGTGGTATCAACTCTGCTCATCTCGCGTTTAGCTCTGCTTTCCACTGAACAAGATCTGGTGAGATGTTACTGCAAGCAGTCAAAAAAAAACATGGCAGAAGCGAGTAGCACTAAAGGGGCACCAGGGACAAAAAGCCAGTAACTTGCAGAATATGCATTAATGCATATCATTAATATGTGATTAATGTAACTGCTTTGGGTTCAGTTCTTAATGTAAAAACAGTTTTAATAATGTACCAGGTCAAAAAGTCATTTACAGCATTATTTTTACTGAGATAACCCAGACTGAACAAATTTCTAATGGTGAATGGAATCGTTTTGAGACCTCTTAATATTGAATCGAATCGATCCAGAAAATCTGAATCGATACCCAGCCCTAATAGTAAGTATTTGATGCTAAAACCAGGCCTATCATAGCTCAGAGTGATGCTGAAAAGCTTGTCCATGCCTTTGTTACCTCTAAATTGGATTATTGTATTTCTCTTTTATCAGGCTGCCCTCATTCAAGTCACTTGAGATGCTTAGGCTGGTTCAAAATGCTGCAGCACATGTATTGACTAGAACTAGGAGAGATGATTTCATTACTCCTGTATTAGTTTCTCTGCATTGGCTCACTATAAGAATTCTAAAATAGAATTCAAGATTCTTCTTCTCACCTACAAAGCTCTCAGTGGGCAGACACCTATCTATCTGTAAAAGGCTTGTAGTGCCGTACAACCCCTCTAGAACCCCAAAAATGCTGGCCTGCTCATGGTACCATCATCCTCTAAAAGTAGTCTGGGAGGTAGAGCCTCCAATTATCAGGCTCCTCTTTAACGGAATCAATTTACCAACCACAGTTTTTTTACCTTTAAGGTTGGACTTAAAACATTCATTCAGGCCTGGACCAGCTCTTAGTCAAGCTGCAATAGGCTCAAGGTGCGCTGACACTGAATGCAGCTTGGGCAACTGAGATCACCTCGCCCACCCAGGTTGCACTGCCTGTCGATAAAATAGCTCATTTTGTCACTGTTGTTAGTCATGCCCACTGGAGTTTCACCATGATCACATCATATATCATATCTTTGTATGTATTAGCTGACATTATTCCAGCTGCATCCTTTTCACTCATCTGCCAATTGTAAAACACCACAGCTGATGCAAATGAGGAAGGACTGGACCGCAGAGAACCACCACCGTTGTTGAATAAGACGAAACTAAAGCACTCATTAACTAATGTTCCTGCACGGGCATGGATTTTCACTCTGTGATCTGGAACAAAAACAATTGTTTTGGTAGTCGTCACACACCCACACAACATTGATTGGCTGTTGCAGCACAGTCGCACGCAATGTCGCCAGAAAAGTTTTAATTCTTTTTTAACTTTGGCGACCGAGCGACGTAACCTGGTCTTTGCTCTTGTACACATCTCTGGTTCTTGTCTTGTAGGTAGCCTGGGATTATTGGTATGAACAATGCTGCTGTGGACCTGCGGACCTACTACCATTACAAATATTTGGCCTTTCCTTCAGCCCCATTTCACTATTCATTAGAATTCCTGACATTAACTTGCAGCAGTAGCCAGCCTATAGACATATTTTTATTTATATATATTTTATATATCTTTTAATCTGTTAAACTAAACAGCTACTGGAATCTTAATTTTCCCGAGGGAGTCGTTCAAGATACCAATAAAGTATCTAAACTAATCTAATCTTAAAGTATCTTTTTCAAGTGTACTTACTTTTAAAATGTAGCTTTTCTTGCTTTACTTGACCAGATCTGCAATTTTAAAGGCCAGGTTTTAAGCCTGCAAGCAATGATTTTTACAAATGTATAATTTAACATTTTTAATTTTTTTGAGAGGCATGCTAACACATCACAGGACACATCTATTGAAAGGGGTCAGATGGAGGTGGTTTACGATGACAGCACCTTTATAAACCTGTGTTGCATTTAGAAAAAACTATATTTCTTTTTTCATTTATAAATGAGACAAGACCCAAGGCCTAATGCACAGAAAATTATTCTGAAATTATGTTTATGAATGAAATTATCAGCACAGGAACTGAGATAATGGGGGTTAGACTTTATTGGTACAGCTATATTAAGCCTTCTGTTACATATCTTTATTAGTTTTGAAAGTCTGTATTATGCTTTTTGGGGTTTTTATATGTTCAACCAGCTGTATACATTCAAGTTTCAAACCAAAAGCTAAATCTGATGATCAAATGAATGGCTGTGGTTAAACCCATTATTATCTGTAGTTAACCTCCATGCTCACCTTCAGTTGTATATATATAAAAAAAAAATCACTCACCCTCCTTTCCATGCATCTGCTTTTCCTGCTGCTTAAACATCCTCTTAAAAAAAATGTAGAAGAATCCTTCAACACTTGGGTTTCAGATCTGCTAGCTGAAAACCGACTCCAGTGTTAAAGTTTGTTTGGAGACCCTGCTGGACCACTGGATTGGCTCCTCAGCTCAGGTAATCAAGCACCACATCGCTACACAACATATGGAGGTGGTGTTCTGGGTGTGGTTTAGGTCAGTAACACTATGATGTGTTAATGATGGCATTTAGATTTAAGCTAGAAACTTGGATAACTGTTGTTGTTTGGGCATTGTTTTTTATATTTTCATAGCAATATGAAATAACATGGGTATATAATATAAATGAGTAAATATCATAAGGCTTAATAACTTTCTTTAGTTTTCTGTTCTTATTATTATTCAAATTTTTTGTCAAAGGCACATCTAATACCCAGCCAAAATGTCAAGGTACACTTACTTTATCTCCATACAATCTAGCCTATTTATCGCATGTTAAGGTATCTTTCACATTACACTCGTGTATTTTTTATGTACAATTGCATGATAAAATATGACAAATATATCACTAAAGGGATATTTATCAACAAAGAAATCCAACACATACTTTTACAGTCAAATTCAAACATGATTCAAACATGACTCAGTAGTTATTGTTTGACTGTGTTCATACATTATGGTTTTAAAAATTTCCAGGGCAAACCTAGACTTGCCTTAGGACACACAGATGTACCCACCACTGTACTAGGGCTGGATATTTCCAGCAACTTCACGATACGATACGTATCCAGATACTAAGGCCACGATACGATACGTATCCCAATACACGTAAATTGTGAACATTGACTATGCTTTAAGCAAAATTCTTCACAAGTTTAGTTTTTTCTGAAAAGAAGAAAAAGAACAAGGATGAGTTTTAAGTGGTTCTACAACTTGAGAGACATAAATTCAGATCCTCAAAGATGGTAGACCTAAGTTCAAATTTAGAACATATGCTTCATTATGTAGCTCGTCTTCTACCTTGAACTGTGCCACTGTAAACATTACCCAAAGTGTATTTACAACAACTGTCAAAATATTTAGGCCATATCGATTCTGTAGAATCCGTATCGATACATGTATCCCAAAGGAGTGCGATACCATATTTTGCCGTATCAATATTTTGAGCACAGGCCTACACTGTACTAGACTATTTGTGTATTTTAGTCTGTCACTTTGACCTATTACTTTTCTTCAATTGGTCACACAATCATATAAACTAATGAGAGAGTCAAACTATTCCACACATTCTGTCATTAGGTTCCCATGTTGAGTGCAAGCAAAAAAAAAAAAATTCGAAACACGATCAGTATCAGCTTACCTCACCAACAGCTGACAGGCTAAACCAAATAGTATGTTTGAAATATGCAAGATTGAATCTTGATCAAAATACATCTTTGTTTATTCAAGTGTCTGTTTCGTGTCAGTCTGCATATCATCATTGTAAGTTGACTATGTCCAAATTGTGATGACAGATTTAAGGACCCAACACCTCTGACAATAAACCGCTTTTTCAACATTGAACGATATAGTGAGTAAGTTGTTTGCCTTGTCAACAGAAAGTGCCTCATATAAAATTCAAGAACATTGCTTAATGAACTAAGTCTCAATTTACAACCCTGGCGTCTATGGCAACCAGGTAACGACTTCCTACTGACAAACCTGTTTGCTGAACTTAGAAATCAGTAACCAGTGGGCCAACTGCCGTCTCTGTTGACAATGTGACCGACATAAAGTTCTATCAAAGTCAAACTGTGTAAAAGTACACACACATGTACTAAGTTTAACAAAAAAAGGTGGCTGTTGTAGCTTTAATTCGGAATTTGTATTTTAACATTGATCAAATACTTAAAACAATCACTGATACATTCTCAGAAAATCTATTCCTTACACCACAAGATGAAAACCATTGTGTGACTTGTTACCACAAGGACAAAGGGGTCATTAAGATTTCTACATGTTTTACAGTCTTCTGTTTCACCCTGCAACTAGTTTTATGTCATCTTTCTCACAAAGGTCAAGAGTTTTTTCTCGCCCTAAAACTCACGTTCTGGCCCCACTTTCCAGCTTCCTTCCCAGTCAAACGTTAACATAGGTCAAAGAAGGCTGGGTCATGTCACAAGAGAAAAAAGGAGATATTCTGGTCACATACCCTCAAGAAAGATCACATCTGACTGCTGATCAAACATTCACCCACCTATCAGCCATTAAGAAAACATTCAAAGCCATCCAATCCCTGGAGAAAGAGGCGATAGAGTGCAGGAAGGACAGCAAAGCAGAATAAAAGAGTATACTTTAAATTCAGACCTACTGTGCACTTTGAGCTGGCAGCGTTCCCACATGCTCCTGACACACTCAATCTAAGAGCAGCTCCCTCCTCCCCTCCTCCACAGAGCCCTCCCCTTCACAGACCGCCTGACTTCCTGTTTACCTCTGACCCTTGGTTATTCCCCGCCTCTTGCCTTTATCTGGCAGGCTTCCAGACAGACAGGCCAATGGTGGCGGAAGCAAACAGACAGAGCACTTGACAGAGCGAGCATGCCAGAAAGAGAGAGAGAGAGAGAGGGAGGGAGTGGATGTTGGGGGAGGTGATCAGAAAGAGTGTGTGAATGACACAGCCGATCACCTTGTGGCCACTGAAGCATCAGGGATTTTTATTTTTTCTGTGAGTGTGCAAAACAAATATATGTGGCACGTGTGGTGTGAGTGCTGGAATGGTGCATGGTGTCAAGGTTCAAGGCTGATTATGGCATTTCCTGCCTATTTTAGTTTGGATCAATACAAATGTCAAAAAGTTCAGTCTGCAACAAAGCTAACATATCAAGCTGCTTATTTACTCACACAGTGCACACACACACACACAAACATATCCAAAGTTGCTTACTGGGGAAACAGCTCAGAGGCCATGGAAGGGTAGAGAGGAGCGAGCAGTGATACCCGGTCAGATAATAAATCTAACCCAGCAACACAAGCAGGCAGGGAGGAGACTACTGCTCAGTGTCACTGCCAGGGGGCCTGCAGTGAAACACAGCAGCAGCCCTGGTCATCAGTATCCATCAGTCGCCACCTCCGTCTCTGTTTCTCCACTAGTAGGAGTGAAAGCACCATTTGCACTATCTGGCACCAGAGCCTGATGAAAATCAAAGTAGTTTTAAGTAAGTAGCAGAGGAAAAGATTGCTAAACAAATCACTGAGAAAGTTTTCTTCAGAAGATTGGCATGGCAAGAGAAAAGAGGTAGAAATGTATCAGAGGTGATGAAACAGCCAGAGTAGTTCACAGCACAACTGATTCGAAAGATCTTTGCACTCCGAGTTTGTTTTTATTGATGCATCTTGGCATCTCTATTCATCAGGGAAGATTGAAGTATTCAACAAAATGTATCATTCAAAAGCAGACAAAAAGGATTTGTAAAGCCTTTAAACAAAGAAAAAGAAAAACACTGGACTTATCTCGTCCTACCAGGGTCATTTAATTGAGTTAGGTCCAAGTGTTACTGCATTAGAGCAAAAAAATATAATGCTTTAACAACATAACTATATTGTGCTAATGCGCAATAGTCACATTAAAAGGGTATGCAAAGTCTGTCTCTCCATTTGTGTGTTCGATGGTTACCAAAACCACCAGTTTACTATGTTCATTGACTATCTACTTTAATAACCCATTCTGATTATACCAACTTGCAGTGTTTTTGTTTTTTACATTTTAATTGTCAAGTTACTGATAATGCTTGTCAAAGATACAACAGTGTTGCAGCTTAAGAGAGAGACTATGTTAAATGGAGACTTTCAGCTTAAATTTTCTTTATGTTGATTTTATTTAGATTAAAAACGTTTTTTACAGCAACAAAAATATGGGCTCGTAGCGCAAAATGGTGAGATTTTAGAAGATAAAACATAGGACTATTAAACGACAACCAACTTTGGACATTGTCTGATATGTTTCATAACATTAGCATTGACTGATGCAATTGAAAGCCAGAGCTAAACTCGCTCCATTGTGTCTGTATCATACTAAGTCAGAGGACTGCCATGTGTTAAGTAGATTGAGTGGATTTAAGGAGGAATAAGTAAACTTGTACTTATTTATTTATTAAATGTTGCACTCCTTTTGTTTCCCTCAAAAATCCCAATAATTAATGACAGAGGAAAAAGTATTGCAACATAGTTTTTCTCAATACTGTTCAGCCCTACCGCATTGTGCAGAGTACTAAAAACCTCACAGAGGAATGATAACAGATCTCTCCATCTTACTTGCCTTATGTGGTTTGCAGTGTGAATGCCACCATGATAATCTTTGTTACTGATACTAAACCCTTGATATCACCTTTGAGTGAGGATGGCCATTACCAAAACAATTATGTTTGCATATTACTATAACATTAGAGGGAATCAATGCATAAAAGTGACAATACGCATACCAGTCTAGCAGTCCCACTAGCTGAGAGAGCAACTTCTGTTGACTGAAATCAGTGTGAAGAAAAAGGAAACACTTCAATTTTACTGACAAAAACAGTGTTGTTAGTAATTTTTGTATCCATTACTATTTTTAATCATCCTCACGAAAATCTAGATCCTGAGCTTATTTATGTTTAAGAGTGACACAAATAAATCTTTGGATCCATAAAGTTATGTTTACAATGAAGCATTTTGTAGTTTAAGCAGAATTTGTATTTTACTTGTATTGGAGACTGGATCGGTGTACACAGGCTTTGTCTAGGCAGACAGTTTTAGCATCCTCATCCAGGGTTCCCACTCTTTTCTAGAAATCATTTTCCAGGACTTTTCCAGAACTTTTTCCAGTGTCACATAACCAACTGAAGTTACATTGTTGCTGTGGGCAGTTTTCGATTCTAGTTAGCCTTCTAAAAAACAAGATTGGAGGTTGATGAACAATATCTCCAGCTATTGATCAAGTTGATCTTAGAATTTCTTTGTTTCTAACTCTCCAGCACAAACATTGTCTGTTAGCTATCTGCTTAGTCTGGCTTTTATGTGTCTTATCATTATAAATTTTTGGTTATACGTATTTTTTTATCTATATTTACTGTGCTTTTTTGGGAATACATTTTGTTAATTTAGCCTTAATTTTATATTGTTTATTATTTTTTTTATTATTTCTCTTTGTTCCCATTGTTTTGAGTTTTTATATTTTATGCCTTGACTTGCATTATTTTACCTACTCACATTTTCTGGCTACACTTACATTAGTTACCAAGTACATTTTTACTTCATTTCCTATGTTTCAAGCTAGAAGGAGGACAAATAATTTTCCAGGACAATTTAAGCTTTTCCAGGACATCTCACTTTTTCCCACATTTTCCATATGTTTTCCATGACTGGAAAATTGGGCAGTCATTTTCCAGGTTTTCCAGGATGCGTGGGAACCCTGTCATCAGTGTTGTTGCCACCAGTTTAGTTTAATGTGCCGAAATGGTCTAATAATTTTATTTCATTAAAAAAGTGTAAAAATAATGAGAGTATTTGGTCAAATAGAAGTCAAACACATTTAATGTGTTCATTACCTGTAATAAAAATAGATAGCCATCCATGATTTTTTTTATTGTTTACTGTAAAACATGCTGTTATAATTGTGTTAGGTTTCATATAGACTTAGGGCATAAAACATAATCAGTTGTCCCCAGTGTCCTGTCTTCTGAGATATTTGTCTTTTTTGATGATTGCTTTGGTCAAGTCCTAAGTCTTTATTTTCCTCTAAAGTAAACACTATAGCATGGTAACAAAAGTAAACTCCATATTCATCATTACCTGAATATATGTGTGCTCAGTGACATGATCCCTGTTGCTGTAACATCCTGGTTTCATCTTCATAACAAACCCACCGCCTTTCGCACTCAGCAGAGTGTTACAAAAAACTTCAGTAAAAAAAAAAGTAAGAAATATGACTTATTGATTACATGCACTAACTTCTGAGAATTGATCAACACAGTTATTGACAGACTGGGAAAAAAGTTACTAAAATTATCCACAAGCTAAAAGCGAACTGCAAAAATAATAATAATAATAATAATAATGGGATTGCAGTCTCAGAGCATAAACTTACTTGCTTTATGCGTCTGACAAAATATTTTCATGTTGCACAGAAAACAAACTTCAGTCTGAACAACTGTATTTGTTGGAGTTCCTGACCAAAACCTAAATTTCTTTCTTTTTTTTTTTTTGGATATTACACCTGGGCACATCATGTAAACGTTCTCTGGCGGTCATTTGTCGGAGTAAACATAAATCAACCAGGTTTTCAACTAGACCTTTAATACACCATAAAACTGTTTCAGGTGGCCAGTAGCTTCTTTCCTTATATCCACAGTCTTGGCATCAGATTTTATCAATGGATTCATACTTTTTTAAACTTACAAAAATGAAAACAAAGCTTGAGGGATTTTGCCTGAGTTTCTTTTGAGGAGAAGGTCCAACAGGAGCGAGAGCATCACACCAGAGGACAATCACTATTCAGTATACAAATGAATTATCTCAACATTTCTAGTAAACATGCTAGTTCTTTTCCCACATCTTAACTGAACATAAACATAACATACACTCTGGTTAACTGCATTTAAATTTTAGTACATTGTGGTGCTTGATTAACGGTCAAATTCTAATTTGCATTATGCTGTCTTAAACCAATCATAAAAAATTGAAAGAAAAAATCCAGCTTGTCCTATGCTGCACACACTTTTACAGCTACTATTTATATTTTCTAGTAAAGTTGTGTATTTTTTTGATTTTCCATGCTTTTGTTAAATTTTGCAGGGTTTTAAAAGTTTTCGTTAATAAACATTCCTTTCAGGACAAACAGTGACTGGTTTCTTATGCAATGATCATCCCTTGATAGTTTTAAATATAAATGATTACTTCTAAATAAGACAGGATTGTGTCCATGATATTTCTTAGTGTAAGACACAGAGATGTGTTTTTAACATGCTCCCGTTGCCCCACAAATCTCCAGAACCAGTTTCCCTTTCGCCTTTGGGGCTTAGTTTAATTTGCAGCTTTATATAGCTCAAACAGATCCGGAGGGATTGTGATCAAGGATACAGCGTAAGGAAGACGCAAATCTCCTATTGACAACAAACTCCAACTGGATATCCAAGGTTGTTTTCAATGGAAATATTTCTGTCAAGTTATGCAAGGTACAACTTCAAATAAAGAGAGCAGCTGCTGTAATTCCCAAAACTTTACCTTCAGCTGCCACATATTTTATAATGCTGGAAAAATAAATTAATATTAACTCAATTCACTTTATTCAATTATTCTCACTAACTTTTCTTTTTATTGAGATTTAAAAGAACAAATAATGATCAATGTTAACCACTTAAATGATGTTATTTTTTGTGAGCAAAAACTGAAAAAGGTCTATTAGTTTTAGTTTGTTATGTCAGTTTGTGAAGTCTACTAAAATCCTTTATACAGATGATTTAAGATTTAAACATTAAGTAAATGCTGATAACCAGTTTAACTTTCAGCAGAGTCTGGATATTTTGCACCTGATTTGAGCAGATTTTTGTATTGGATGACAACACTTTGTCTTTCAAGCTACTTAAACCACATTTGAAACTTTTCCCCCAATCCAGCAGCTGAAAGACATGATAAAGTTTGAATAGATTGTAGTGCTTGTGCTCGTGGAGCTTCTGTTTCCCTGTACTAAAACCTGGTAAATGTTTCTGCACAATCAGCAGTATTTATGAGCCCCAACTTTATCTTGATATGACTAAACATTTATTCGCTGGCAGGGTTCTTTACCCTAACGTGTTTTTCAAAGGCACACTTTAAATTGTGAGTATTATGGCAGAAACATGATACATACTAGGGCTGGGTTAAAAAAAAACGATTTAAACGATTTTAAATCGATTTTCCTTTAACTGGTTCATAATTGAACCATCAAATAAAAAGATCGATCTTTTAACTTTGGTAGTTTTTTCTTCTTTGGATGTGCAGAGAGCAGTTTAGCATTACTTTCTACTGAGCAACATCTCACGAGATGTTACTGCAAGCAAACTTGGTTGAAAGCACTATATGGGCACCACTGGCAAGTGTAAAAGCTGATGTTTGGATGTACAGTATTTTAGATTTAACAAGTACGAAGGAAAATACGAGTTGGACAAAAAACAAGTGCAGAATATGCATTAATGCATATCACTAAAATATGATTAATGTAACTGCTTTGGGTTTCGTTACCTCCAGCAAGGAGGTTATGTTTTCGGGAGAGTTTGTCTGTCTGTCTGTCTGTGAACAAAATAACTCAAAAAGCAACAGATGGATTTTGATGAAATTTTCAGGAAATGTTCAGCATGGGAAAAGGAAGAACTGATTCGATTTTGGTGTTGATCCGGATCAGCGTCTGGCCGCCATGGTGAAAAATGTGATTTCTGTGAATAACTACTGAACTAAAATAGATATCATTATGAATCCAATTGCTGATAGTATGTTTTCATGGTCAAGGAATCTAAATATTTGGATGAAATAAAGGTAGGACTAATATTTATGGTCAAAATCACAATATGGCTGAGGACTGTGGCGCTGGCGGAGGTCTGCGCTCTCTGAGTGCTTTTCTAGTTCTTCATGTTAAAACAATTTTTAGTGACGTACCAGGCCAAAAGGTCACTTTTTAAATTTACAGAACTATTTTAACTAAGATATCCCAGACTGAATAAATATCGATTTGAGACCTTGTAATATCGAATTTAATCGATTCCGAAAATCTGAATCAATACCCAGGCCTAATGCATACAATCTAAAAAAAATTACCACAAGTGCACTGAATGGTAGATGCTGTATTGAACAGTTCAGCATTACAATAAGAACTGTTGCTTCCTTCCACTGTATAAAGACAGACTGCTGACCAAATGAGAATAATTACACATTTCTAACTGACCTCAGGGATCTCACAACATGATAACACCAAAAGCTGAGGCCTGAGTTCAATTGTAAAGGGCACAAGTTTTATACCAATAGACCTTTAAATGTAGTGAGCTGGGACAACCAGTCAATCTTGAATTGTGTGTTCTCATCACAGCTGCAGCTGACCATTAAAACCATTGGAAACCCTAATTAGCCACATTCACCACGGGAGTGAGGAGTGGGCAGATCCCCTGATGCCTTGCCTGTTCAGCAAACACACTATCAGCAGGCTCTTCACACATCAGTGCACATGAATAGCACAGTCAGCCTGTAAGCATCAACACAGGGCTGGATGTTGACACAGACAGGGAGAGGCTCACTCGGACGCCTTTCGTTCATGGCCTCATTTCAATCAAGGACCTTTGCTGTGGCCAAATGGCTGCTGTGGGTGAGCTCTGGTAAGGCAGAGTACTAGTTGTTGCATGGCCTGCTGCCCACAGGAGTAAAGTGGGCAGTGCTGTGTACATAAGGCTGTGTTTTGTCTCAAGGGGATGGGTTTAACTCCAGACATGAGGGGGATGCAGACACTGATGTTGTCATAAGAGATCTAAAGTTTCCATGTCCTGGTGGGTTTGATCATTAACATTATGTCTTCGGTATCTATCATGCACAGATTTGATTTAATATGACTAAAAAAAAGAAAATAATCTCAGTAAAGAATCAGATGCAGCTCTTTTCCCCTCCCCTTTGGACAAGCTCAGATCTAAAGGGGCAGGGTGACTTCTGCAGGCTACAACATGGAGCTCTATGCTGAATGACATCCGAAACAATGTCTGATGAGGAGAGGGAGGGGGTTGTTACACCTGTCAGTGGAGACTGCATAGCTATCAAATAATAAACCCCGGGAATTACAAAAACTGAGCATTTAAGGGGCTTTTGGCATTGTACATTTCTCTGCCAACTGAGAGTTCAGTGAAGAGTGTCATGTTCTTCTGTTCCTCTAACATTAAAAGCACAGAAAATTGATTTTGGGCCTTCAAAGGATTTAATCAAAGTGAAATAATGTCATATTTCTGCACTCTAAATCTTTGCATTGTGATCTTGAGTAATAAGTTCAATAGGTCAAACAAATAGATTATGCTTGCTAATAGACACAAAAATATAACCCAAGTCAAATTCCTTATAAATGCACACATATCTAACCATTAAGCTGACTGTAATTGTTAATGTAGGCTTACAATGTTGCTACCAAAGGTTTGTTTTTTTATAGCCTTGTGAAATATCTATTGAAAACAACACTTGCAAAAAAATCTGAAAGAACCCAGGCAAGGCAAACTGTTATCTTCTTTTAAATAACCTCTTTCTCCTCCTCTCCGTTCTCTGTGCACACTGATCATAGGGGAGTGTTATTCTTGTGCAATCTATCTTGCTTTCATATGAGCAAAGTTTTCAATTTCAACATATATAGTATTTTATTTAGGCTTTGGTTCAGAGCATCTTTTTTATTTTATCTGTCTTATACATACATCAAAATATATGAGCACTGAGCAGCATATCTTGCTGATCCAGCATATATTTATTGCTTTAAATCAAATGATTCAGCCTCTTTGTGCACAGTAGACAGGAGCAGGTTCTGAAATATTAACAAAAGAAATAGGGAACATACTGTGAATTGAATTCAATCAAAAATTAGTTCTGAATCTTACTTTTATTCCCAACATTGGGTATAAATAAACATACTTTCCTTATGATATTATCTCACAGTTTTGCTGTTTATTCCATAATTAGAGAAAAAAAAAGAAAAATATCACAGCTGATAACTTACTATTGAGATCTTAAACTGTCAACATGTATAGCTGGTAATGTTTGTTTTACACATTCTTTTTATTTGCTCTAATTTATGGAATTGATCTCAGGAACTGTTAAAACCAGAATAGAAAAATCCAAACAGTGCCTAACCCTATCACTGTAGCGCTTAGTAAATGTGTTTCATTGTTGGTAAACAGTTGTTATTTTAGAAACAGCTCTGGTGAAAGGTACCAGATATTATCAGAAAGGACAAGGATGAGCTGAAAAATCACATGCCTTTTTAAGTGGGTAGACTGTGAAGAAACATCTGTTGCTGTGCTGCTGGTCATGTGTGACTCTGGGGCCAGGAGGCTGTGTGGATGCTGCTAGGTTACTATACGACCAAGGTCCAGGAACCGCCTGAAGCCTGTTACAGCCAGCTAATGCATTCTCCCAACCTCCCCCTCTCCTCCTCTCTCTCTCTCTCTCTCTCTCTCTCTCTCTCATGCTCTTCCTCTCTGTCTGTTCCTCTCCCTTTCTTTCATAAGCTTTCCTTTTTTTTTTCCATGAGCCACTGCTCTCTCCATCTCCCAAACCCCCTCCCCCTTGATGAAGTGCTAACCTCTCTTCTCAACCACGCTCTTTTCTTTCAGCCTACTCTCTCACATGTGCACGTGCACACAAACACACGTATTCAGACACACTGAAACTGTGGCAGCCTCCACAACAGTGTGCAACCTCCCCCACGCTCCAGTAAGGCACTGTGCAAGTGCCTCTGGCTTGCCCTGACCCACATCTTGATATAGCCCTAAGTATGCTTACAGCTAAGTCCTGAAGACACTCCTGCCACTCTTAGCCTAATCAGCCTGACCTGCTGTCGGCACACGGGGCAGATAGAGGCAAGGCTGGACAGACCATTATCATATTCAGAAAGCTTTCAGATGGCTCTAGGTGCTGCCTCCCGCCTTCCCCCACTCCACCACTGATTGCAGGTTCCTGCCACACAAGCACAGGTGATATCTGGGATAGTTAGTTAAACATTACACAAATGGCCAGTTTCTCTGCCATGCTGTGCTGCCGAGAATACAAAACAGCCTAAAGTCAGCATAGAAATGTTCTCCAATCACTAAACAGATTTAAACATGAAGACGAAATCTAATTCCTTTGATTAAATGTAATTGATTGGCCTTTGCCCTCTAATCATGTCCCCCATTAATTACCCTGGCAAACACTATTTCCAAAGCAGTGACAAGGAAATAATCATCTTTCACTTTGCATTACCTTCACATCTTTGTACTCAACAGGTGAGGGTTTCTTTTCTTCATCTTCCTGGTGGCTGGGCTCCACCCATGGACAGTTGGAATCCCCCTGTTGGCTGAGAGCAGCCTCCAGCTGGGGCATTAGGTCAGGCAGGAGGTCAGGAGGCTCCAGGCCCTCCAAGTCCTCCTCCTGGGATTGCAGGAGATTGTCTCCTGGTGCTTGGTATCCATTAGTGTTGATGGCCCCGCAGCTCGGAGGCTGCTCAGAGGGCAGGTGGTTGACCGTGCTGGGGTAGCAGCTCATAGAGTCAGCAAACATCTCAGATGACTTGCAGTTTCCCTGGGGTTCCCCTGAACAACGAAGGGCCCGGAAAGTACATTCCTCTGCTTGGCTGACTGGGGCCCGGGTGTGCTGCTGACTCATAACAGCTGTGGATGAAAACTGACGTCCTGCCCCTAATATTTCAGGCATTGTAGAAGTGAGGGGTGCAGTGGTGGTGGTGGTGCACCCGGACACTGAGGCTGTGGACAGAGACTGCTGACTGAGAGCAGGTATTTCAGGCTCTCCGGGGTAGGCTGGGTAATGTGCCGGTTGGTAAGAAGTGGCAGAACTCACAGGGCATGTGGGCAAAGAGTGAACCATAGATGATGAATGCATGGGAAAGTGCAGGTTGGGATCTTCTGTGACTGATCCAGAGAAGGCTTGAACTCCCCTCGGCAGCTGGTAGCCTCTTTGCTGTTGCTGTTGTGGTTGTCTGCATGTCCCACTCATAGAGGCATTTTGCTGATCCAAATAGGACTTACTCGGTAAAGCCCTTGAATGAAACCTTGGTCCTAGTTGGTGTTGAACCTGCTGAGCATGGTGAACTTGTGGCTGCCCTCCCTGATGAAAGGAGAATTCGTGATGCTGCTGTTGCTGCACGGATAGGGTTTGTGCATTCATTTGATGGTGCTGGTGCTGGTTTAACAACTGCGGCCGATGACTTTGCTGCTGATGCAGCTGCTGCCTCTGCTGTTGAGGATGATGACACGGGTGATGCTGTTGCTGCTGTGCTTGATGTTGACGGACATGTAATTGCTGCTGCTGATGACAAAGCTGCTGCTGCTGATGTTGCTGTTGTTGAGATAATGAGTGGTACATGTTTCCATTCTGGTCTTGGTTCCCCCACATTGGACTGCTACTGTTACAGTATAATCCATTGGACTGAGGAACTTGACTCATGACAACATTGTGGTACTGGCCATGCTGACCTGTTATCATGCCCCCGCCACAGCCACCTTGGCCTCCTGGACCAGAAAATGCCTGATCAATAGGAAGCTGTCCCTTGATACCCATGTGGTGGCCCATCTGCTCACTGTAAACTGGCATGGTTTGCTGGGTTGAAGCTGGTGGTAACATATCTTGATGCTTTCCTGGGCCCAAAGGCCCCACTTGGAGAGGCTCAAAGTCAGCACCAAGGTTTAGCTCATCCACAAGTGAAGGAGCTGAAGGGAAGCCATCCTCATCCAGTCCTTCCAAACCCCCAACAAAAAGGTTGGGGTCATTAAAGAAGTCCATGGTAGAGCCTGGAGAAGAGTGAGAACCTTTGAAACTCCACTGGATCCAAGCTGGTCCCAATGAGCCTCAGTCACCAAAACTACAGCATGGTCCTGGTGTTGTGCATCTAGAAAAACAGAGAAAGGACCATTAAAGCACAATGCTGATATGACAAAATGATATGATGAAATGCTAACAAAATGTGTTTTGTAAAATAAGGAGTGATCTAAATATGAGGTTTACCAACTTTCAAGCCACATGAAATCAAACAAAAACCCGAAGGAACTGTATATTCATATCCATGAAAAACAGCCTCTTTCACACTTGTTACAACAGTTCATCTTTCTGCACAGGTCTACTTTTATCTACTACTGCTCAACAGAATTTGACAACTACATAACTTATGAAATCTATTAAATAATTCATTAAGAACTTTTCAAAGTGTTCATTAATTCAACAATAACGCGTTTAATTTTGACAACTTACACTTTTCAATGTTAAACAAACTGATGAATTGGAGAGAAAAATTAACAATTTCTTAAACTTCATTCTATCATTTCAAACATGGAAATTCACAATCTCAATTAATAATAGGGTAAATCAAAAACTCTAATTCTTGTATAGTCATTTTTACAAGGCTGCTTAAATTTCCATGGTACACCATTTGGTACCCATTGGTCTTGCTCATTGTTCACCAACTAACTAATAACCTTTCATTGTAGCTGGGTCTGCCTGATTCATTTTCTGTTTTCAGGTACAACAATCCTGCTCCAAAGTGAAACTACTGAGGTTGTCCCGCAGAGGTATTGCCCAATCAAACCTACCATAAACCCTAGCTTTTAGAATAAGGAGTCAGGAGCAACAAGCATAAAGCAAGTGTATGTTTACATGTATGTCTGTAAACAATGGCTGCCTATGCAAACTAACATCAATATTACCTGCTTCAGCGGCAGTTCTATATTCCTGAATTAATTGAAGAATAAATAACAACAAGGAGAATACATTATTCTCCTCTTTCAACATGTTTTGGCTTAAGTGTACTTTCGAATTGGGTCATGTTTTGTGCTCTGCACTGCGGCAAAAGCATGGTGTAGCATACAACATGTTCTACTACAACCAATTAGCATGTAATGAATGTGAATTACAACAGGATTGTCCTGAATACTTTCTTAAAAGGGTTTGACCTGATATAAAATCATATTGTTTGTCATTTCATATAAGGTACAGAGTCAGACAGCAGTTATTTTTATGATCAATTAATTCGAGTGTTTGATTTTTTTTTAACAATTTGGGTAAAATTGTTTAGTCAAAGTGGCATGGGTCCTAGGTTTAGACCAGTTCAGGAACATTGGTCCAGATGAACATTGGAATCTAGTTTGGAATCAATGAGTTGTCATAACGAGTAGAAAAATCATTTCAAGCTTAATTTTCACTGAAATCATATAATAACTCATCAAGTATAAATGTATTCAATATGATCAAATTAAATAATCAACCTCGACATTGCTTTGCTGGCTTAACTAAATGCAAGAACGCCCAGGCAGTGTAAAAATAATAGCTTTTAAATTGCAGGTAATGGCTCGGTCAAAAGGACCTGGGAGAAATTTGGGACTGTAAGTTGTCTATCAGCACAGCCTTTCATGTGTGCAGTAAAGAAGTCGGTACAAACCAACCGCTAACCATCAGCAGGTGGCTCCTCCTGCACCCCCTCCTTTTTATCACACACACAGGCACACACACAGAACCCACCTCAACCCCCCACCCCCACAACCAATGAGGCTGCCTGCCCTTGCTACTGCAGAATGTGTGGGAGGTGCAGACAGCTGATAGAATTTCAACAGCTAGGGACACAGGCAGATGAGGTTCTTCGTCAGTGTGTGAGGGTGTGTGTGCGCACATGGGGTGTATTTGTGTGTGTGTTCTGCAACCACAGACCAGCGGAAGATGACTGAAGCTTACCCAGGCCAGTCATTATATGCTGACTTGCAATGCACCCAGGAGCGCAGATGAACAGACATATTTCCAGAATCTTAGGCTCACATTTAGGGATACTTTTTGTTTTTCAAATGAAATCATACAAGTCCTCATTTAATATACAAAGCAAACAGATAACTGTAAACAAATGCATGGTCTTTTCTATTATAATTGCCTTACATAAATATTTGGCTTTGGGTGCTGTTGGTAACCTTGCAGTGCAGCTGGATCAGCAAGGTTTAATGTCTGTAATCAGGCAGATCCATCTTTCCAAGCTCCAATAAACAATGACTGCGAGCAAATGTTGCACTGCCCAATCACTGTCTGCTGGTGCGGGAAGAGAGAGAAGACAGCAGCACTGACTGCCCATACAGAGGTTAGCATAGATGCTAACAGCTTCAGCAGTGGTTATATCAGATCTGGACTGCATTTCTTTGTTATATGAAAAGACTGCTGCAAACTTGGAAACCAGCTGCTGTGCAAGGTTAGCAGTAACATTTGCCTGTTCTCCCATACTGTGCAAAACTATACTTCTTGATTTTTTATACAAAGATGTGTCCATTAAAAACCCTCTCCCTTTTTTGCTTGCTCCCCTTAAAAAAAAAACTGTTAAACGGTCCGTTTAGAAAAAAAAAACAGAATGATAACATTAGGAGATATGCCACCTTCCCCAGGTAAGAGATGCTGCAGAAGGGTTTGCTGAGCTCACAGGTGGCACCAGAGGAAAAACATTTATGGGCATGTAAGTGCAGCAAACATACAGGAAGCCAAAGCAATATCCATTTCCAATGAAGGGCATGGTCAGAAAGAACTCAAACAGCCTGTTATGCGCAAGGATAATACAGATGGATTTAAAGGCATACCAAAATCAAGTATTTCGGTGGAGCTTTAAGGTGAGAAATTTAAAAAAAAATCTGCTCTGGGGCTGTCTGAGCACCCTGCAAACTTGATGAGATGGAACAAAATACAGGACTTTACCGCTAGCACCTTGCATCATGTGTTCTGCACATGGTCTACAGTTTCTGCACTGACATTGGCCCAAAGGTAGATCAACATAAATGCTAACTATAGCAAAAATGTGCCTCCAAGTTCCATATCAATCAATACCTATATTATGCATTTATCAAAATCTATACCAAAATGGATTCCACTTTTACCATCATGTATACTAATGCTAAATCCAACAAGATCAGCTGTTGGATTTCACACAGAGGAGCAGGAGGATATTATATTTGTTTTTTTTCCTTCATACTAGTTAAATGGAAAAGGCATGGTGTTAAGAGTGCCATAGAAACTATGAAGCTCGGCAGTAGAAACTGAAATTGGCTCTGGTTAAAACTTTACAAACTTTATGCTTTGCCTTTATGACCAGGTGAAACAAGTGCCTATTGTACATTCTAAGACCCTGCAGATATTCATGGCTGACACACTGGCTGTACACAATGGCTGAAACTATTGTATCTACCAATACTGATTAACTTTTCTAAGCTAGTTTTATATTCTGATATCATGCCAATAATATAATGTTTACAGAATTTATCATGTAAAATAGTTTTTGTTAAGAAAAAAAAAACACCCAAGACCCATTCATTTTTCTTAAGTCATAAGAAAAGTTTTACCACAAATTGAAAGTACTCATAAAAAGCATGATTTTAAAAAAAATGATTTATTGATCAAGTGAAAGCTAAGCACATTGGGTTGCTCTCTATAAAAACATTTTCACTGGTGACTAAAACTTGTATTACACACTGAAAAATAAAAACCACATAGAAATGCTGTGATTAACTAATTTAGGTCCAATGCTTGTCACTCCCGACACACCCTTCCCAACGCTATTGTCAACGGTTACCAATAAAATATTTCACATGAAGGCATGAGGTTTGCCCTGTTTTCAGGCTGCATTGTGTTTACCAGTAAAGAATTGTAGTACATTATTTTCTGTTCCTTAAACTGGGGAATCACAGGACTCCAATAAATGTAAATTATTTGCAGGCTATGAAAACAAGAAGACTGCAAGAACCAACAAACAGCAGTTACATTCTAATATGTTTATAAAGAAAAATATGTATGAATAAATTCAGTTTCAATTACAATTTAATCATGATACAAAACTGCCTATTTGGTTACACACTTTAATAAAATAAAACCTCTATCAGACGTGCCACTTAAAACCCCTTTACCCAAGTGGGTCCAGACTGTTCTGATTGGTTGACTGCCTACTCTGTGGTAACTCCTCAGGTTAGCCTGTTCATGTATGTTTTCAATGGCACTGCATTCTGTCTTCAGCCAATGCTCTGCACTGGGCATGCCAATGGGTTTAAACTACTGACATAACAAAGAAAGATGCAATACTGATCAGTCCATTTGGTGGGGCTGGGGGAATGAGTTGTTTCAGGCAGCTACTTGCATAGTGTAGACAGGGGAGAAGGAGAAGTCCTGATGCCACAGACTTTTTGTCTTGTGTATACTTTAGACGTACTCTTATCACAGTAAGGAGACATTTAAACCAACACTACTATATCATCTTCCCTGGCACTATGTAACTTCATTGTGGATGGTAGAAACACTTCCACATTTAAAAACAACAAATTTTTATTGCTTTGACTGCTTTTCATGTTAAGTTTTTGCCTCGGGGCAAAAGCTTAACATTGGGAAAAGGAGAATATAAAGCAGTTTTTGAAGTTTTTAAAATGGATTTAATGAGCAGAATTTAATTTATAGTAAATATGTATTTATTTTCCTAATGAAAAAAGGGACCTCGGCTCACACTTCTGCATAACAAGTGGGGGTAATGCTCCTCTGACATTTGATGCCACCCGCTGTTTAACAAAAAGAAAAAGAAGAAAGCTTAAAGTAGAGTTGTTATCATGGGAGAAGCAGTGCAAAACCCAAAGAAAAGAAAAGTTTTATCAGAGGAGACAAAAAAAGAAAGCGGGAGAGTAACAAGCTAAATGCCCAGACGGAGATAAACAATGGCTCGGCGTTCACTTGCTGGCGTGAGCCGTAAGATGTGGAGGGATCTCTGACCAATGCTGATTTGGCCCTGTTATTGTTGGACTTGTAAGTACATGATGATTTATATGAAAAGAAACATGATCAGACCGTACCTTATCAGTCCACATGTTTTTTATTAACTTCTGGGGACGTCCTGACAGCTCACTTCTCCTCTCTCTGAATGTCAACAAATGCATGTTGGTGTGAGGCACTCTGTTGTATGACAGTGCACTTACACTCAACGACAACAGAGGCCCCAAGAGAGCTGAGAGCCAGAATCTTAGTGGGCCTTTAAAACACTGTAAGGTAGGGGTGTGGGATATGACGATATTAAATCGTTAAGGATTATAAAGTGGGGATGATCTCATAAAGCAGAAAGATCGTCAGATCGTCTAAGTGGGCGCAGTGACTTCGACGCGCAACCGACTAACCAATCGTAGCACATTACGCGCAAGGCATGGTGGGATCTCCTGTTTGGCTATGTAGTGTGAAGCCATGACGGAAAAAGTAAAAGAGATAAAAGATTGAAGATGTCTGAACAAAAATCTGTTATAAAGCAGCTGTATTATTCACTCAGATTATAGATATTGCAGTTAGATAACATTTGTTCTAAATTGTTGCACTTTAAGAGATAACCAGTTACTTAAGTTTGCATTTATATTTGACCCTTTTCAATAAGCTATTTGGTGTGTTTAGTTTTTATGTTACAAAAGTGCACTTTATTGTTGTTGATTACCTTTTATGTTTAAATTTATTGCACATTTTTATAAAAACTGCATTATTCAAATTTAAACCTGTTCAGAAAGTTTCTTTGGCTTAAATTGTCATTATTTTTCTTTTCGGGTTTTACATGTTTTATATGTTCAACATAGGGAAAAAATGGTCAAACATGCAAATTAGTCTAGAAAAATCAACGTAAAATAGAATTGTGATAAAATCGTGATCGTGGTTTTATTTTTAAAAAATCGTGATATGATATTTTTGCCATATCGCCCACCCCTACTGTAAGGCCTG
The DNA here is from genome assembly GCA_036419115.1 of Scarus forsteni. NCBI lineage: Eukaryota > Metazoa > Chordata > Actinopteri > Labriformes > Labridae > Scarus > Scarus forsteni. Next base: position 13,216,046 of record JAZDUH010000354.1, read on the forward strand.
TAAAAGTTAAAGAAGAATAGTATAGACGTGAAGAAGTATTCTTTTTAAGAGCCAAAGCACACATAAATGTCCAGGAAATGGGATACAAGAGACATGCCCCTAATGTGATGCCAACCAGAGACATTTCAAGCACTTTATCTAGGCTAAGGAGAAAAAGAACTGAACAGTTGCTCAGTGGTCCAAAGTAGGAATGCACAATATTATCAGGGCAATATCAGTACCACCAGATAATTATCCAATTCAGAAGTTTAATTTATACATTCTGTACCCATGATTGGAACAGACCAATATTGGTTGAGTGCTCTTGACCAAAAATATAGGAATCATTATCAGTACATGCAATAATAAGTTCAGAAGCATATTGGCAAAACTTCTGCACTCCTACTCCTGTTTTCAGATTAGAGTGACCTACACATTTCATTTGAAAACCAAGGTCCCAGAGTCTGGAGGAAGATCAGAGAGGCACAGAATAAGTTGTTTGAGGTCATCAGAGGTGAAGGATACTAAATCATCTGCTGGTGTTGGTATACTGCGTTTTATCAAGTCCAGAATCACCACAGCCAGTAACTAAGAGATAACAGCACACTTCACCTTTTTATTGAGAAGCTTTATGGAGATACAGATATACTGACCTGCCCACAGTGCCAAAACAACCAGAAACTGGTTTGCCTACCATGGTATTACTATGATTAGTAATCACCTGACCTGAACCCTATTAATCTACGGGGTATTGTAAAGAGAGAGATGACTGTTTTAACTAATGACTCACTACTGAGTTAGTGTTATTGTGTGCACTTGTGTGTTGGTTGCTGAACATGTGTGTTGCTACCATTCTTGGTCAGATCTCCCTTGAAAAAATGGCCTCTGATCTCAATGGGACTAGCCTCGCGAAATACAGGTTAAATTAAATAAGAGACACCAGTGGGAACAATACAGGCAAACTAAAGGCTGCTATCAAAACAAACTGGGCTTCCAAGACACCCCAGCAGTGCCTCCATGTCCCATCACATGGATGCAGCCCCAACAAAGTGAGTGCATTAATTCATATAATTACTGCTCTTTTTTTAACACATGCCTTTACAAACCACCAGAGTGGTCACATTCTATTAACAAATACAAAACTCCAGTTTATTTCATGTAATTTAATATAATCTATTTGGTAACAACTGAATATATTTATTATGAATACAGCTAGCACTGAAGCTCCTGCTAACCCTGTAATACCCCCAATCTGGCCTGGAGCCTCACTTGTCCACCTTCCAGCTGTTTCCTCATAATCATGACGTTGTCAGCATCATACAAGCACGTGTGCCAAGCCTTATACCAACAACATCTGTGAACATATGGTTGTCATTGTGTCCTGTGAATTAGACAGCCACACACTTCTACAAGAGTTTATCAGTTTTGTTAGAATAAAATCCAAATTGTTGAAAACTGAGCAAGCAAATCAATTAATTGTTAAGTTATATTTTCATTTTCTTTTAGAAAAAGTAGATAAACATTTTCTCTGTTATTTCATTTTGGTCTTTCAACGATTACATTGTTACTTTTAAGTTCTTTGAATTTTAACTGCAACACTTTCATGTATCAGTTTTAACTTGCGTTACTCTGGTTCTTATTGACAAAGCAGAAGATGTCGCCTTCGTTGAAGACGCACCGAGCTCACCTCTGAAGTCTTCTTCATTTTGAACCAGCCATGGCCTCAGCTCCTGACGGCGCGGTGTCTGATAAGCCAGCGAGGCGGCAATTTGTTGCGCTTCTTTTAGCGCAACTGCTCGCCAAGTGGATACAAATGTGAATGAACGCGGGACTCTGGTTTGAAAAGAAATATCCCCTGCCTCTGGTTTCTTTCAGCAGACTATCCACACGTGCTTTTCTCCACTGGAGCTTCACTTGGAAAGACACGGGATTCAAGACGTGTCGTGACGCTTCTCACTGAGAGAGAAGGAGGAGGAGGGGGGAGGAGGCCGGAGATGGATGGAGAGGTCGACAGTGACGGTGTCCATGATAATAAGCCACTCTCGGTTGGTGCTCGACACACTTTTCCTCTGCGTTTTAAAGTAAGGCTGCTTGAAATGCGCCAGCTCACTTTTTTACAGCAGCCACACACAGCAAGTGCAGTTTGGTGTGAGCCTGGCTGGCCGCTGTCAGTTCAGGACCACCGTGTACCAAGAACCGCGCACAGAGGAGTACTTATTATAAGCCACGCGCATGTATAATTCACCTGACAAACTTTGGGAAACAGCACTGACGCTCGCTATTTAAAGTGCGAGTATACGGGAAACTAGTGCAGACAAGTTTGGCAAGTATTCGGTCTCGTTCCTGCGGGGAAGATCCACATTCAGCACGGCGGTGTGTCATCAGACAGCTGAGGCGAGCCCCACTCTCAGGCTGTCACACATTTGACAGCTCCGCGCCTGAATGAAAACCGAACTCCCGGAGACTCACCTATCTGTCAGAGAACAGGGGAAGAAGTGTTATTCCTTACCTGAAAAGAACACAACAGCTGACCCCCGGGCGTGGACACGGGGGAGAGTTATCGGCGAAGTTGTGACTGTGTTGTTAGTTGTACTCCTGCCGAAGACCACGGCACAGCGGCTCTACCGCTGCTGACGTGACTCTGATCACACCACATTTGCATAAAAGTGACACTCTCTGTGATTGGACCGCCGACAATTTGCAACAATTTCACCTCTTCGTGTTGAATTAGAGAGCGACATATCCAGCGTGGTTACTTCTGAGACGACTCAGTCTCAAACCGGCCCGGTGGGTCAGCTGATAAAATGCGGGTTCGTTTGTAAAGCTCTTATGTTGACAGGGTGCATAAGATGGCCGCGTACGAGCCAGAGCCAATCCAGGGAGGTTTTACTTTCGCACATGCAGCAGTCTTTCCTCAATGCAAACATGACAGGGGTGAAAGAGCTGCTCTGCTCCGTGGGTGCGCACCGACCTCTGCTGGCAGTAAAGAGTCCTAGCATTTATGAAAGGCTCATTTTCAGCACAGTGTGGTGAATTAACCCTTTAACTCCCAGCTCAACTGTTTGACAAAGGTCGATAAATTCAGAAATATTTAATGTGTAAAAAATTACACATCATTGTTTGTTTATGTCAATGTTTCAGGATACAGAAAAAACTATAAATAATCCAAAAGAACTGATATTCCCTTTGTGTGCGATTTAAAGGTTTAAAAAGCTAAAAACTTTTATTGCCCTCATCATTTTAAATACTTAACTTTAATGAAATATATATAGTTATTCATCAGAAAACATTTTTGATGTGAATGTTTAACTGAATATCATCTATTTGAAGTTACTTTTATTGCTATTTTATTGGCAAACATTGATTGATTTTGTCCCAAATATATGTGCATTTTAAGCCATCAGGTTAACTTTTTAAACCTTTGAAACCCACACCATGAAAATATCTGTTTTTTGGTTCATTCATATTTTTCTCCATTCGCTGAAATGTTAAGAGAATCAAACAATGATTTGATTTGTTCTGTTTTATAAAACATAAGATATCTCTGAGTTAATTTTTCACCTTTACCAAACAGTTGAGCTGGTAGTTAAAGGGTTAAAGAGGCCATATTTTGCCTTAAATCAGGTTCATATGTTCATTTTGCTGACTACTAAAATATGCTCACGATCCCTGATGTTAAAACAATAGTTTTCATTAATTGACTTTCCCTGTCAGTACTGTATTCTCTGTCCGTCTAAGGTGCTCTGCCCAGTCCACTCTCATGGTTAACTGGTCTCTTATGGTTAATCGATCTGTCCAGTGATGTTCAGTGCCATATTGGCAACAACTCTGCAATCATTCTAAGGTTAATGCTCTCTAATGGACTAAAACTGAGACAATGGTAGGACTTCACATTGGTTAGACCATTCAGGGGCATATACTTCTCTGTAAACTACATTATCATAGTTTATGTTTCCATGCTGTCTACCAGCGTTAATTTTGACAGCATTTTTAAAATTTTAGTTTTTCCTGTAGTCTTTTGCCTAAAATATCTTTTAGTTTTAGTCATAATTTCATATAAATTGTTTTAATTTAAGACTTGTTTTAGTGACAAAATTTCACAACATTTTAATAGAAATCTACTGTAAACTGTGAAATATTAAGCGTAAAGTGTAAGGTATTTTATGTTTATTTGAATTTCGGAAGTCTTGTTTTACACTTGGATTCATCCACTACAATGCTAAGGCAGTTAAGATTCACTCATCCAACCTTTCCACACAACTTAAGTAGCTGTGATTGATTATATTCCTAACTTGTATTTACTTTCTACATGAACAAGTTAGGTCTGATTTGGATTTCATCTCTGTCAAACATTGTAGTCTACTTTTTATCTGGAGACGAAAATGTATGTTAATTTAGTTGTAGTTTTAGTCCATGTGCACTGTTTTTTTTTTTGGTTATGGTGTAGTTTTTGTCAGGGGGAAAAAAGGTTATTGAAGAAAAGAATTATCTAACAAAATGAACACTACTGTCTACTACAATATCTTTCTGTATGGATATATTTTGGCTTCATCTCTTGCTAAATTGTCTGTGTTTCTATATATAGATCCATCCCATGAAATCAAAATTCTTTGAAAACATTGCAGGATTTTATGTGACATTTTTTGTCAGCTAGCAGCAGGAAAAATGCCAGTCTCATTACCTTAAGATACAAGTAGCATTTCACATAGCAGATATTTTAGGGCCAGTCCATTTATTTATGTCACACCAATAACTGCTTGCAATGTTTATGATGTGGTATCTTCGCAGTAGCTCAGAAAAAGTCTTTAATTTCATTCTTTGGGTACGAAAAGTAACTGTTTTAAGCGTGCCTTGTTTCCAAACAAACCTGAATTCACCTCATGTACCTTTTAACAACCACCCCTAAGATGTCATGCAAGAGGACTTACATGTTATCTAAAAAATAAGACCCTCTAAACTTTGCAATCTTGATGACTTGTAATTTATCAAAAATTCACAGATACATGGCATATATGTAATTTATTATTCTTTCATTTATATTTTTGATCCCAAGATATAATGCTGAATCTATTAAATAAACTGAACAAAAGTCAAATCAGATAGTATTTTTCATTTTAGAAAAGCCCCCATTTCAAAAGGCATTTCCAAATGCTGCATATGAGACAATTACAGATTATGGCAAATTAAATCTACAAGTTTATCGGATAGAGCACAATGTATACATCTGTTCAAAGATGATTTAGATATTTCCATTTTCCCTGCTTCATTTTGTCCGTTTATTACCGACTGAAAACTCAGCTTAAAAACCTTTTGACAGATTTGCCTGTCTTCTTCATTATTACATTTTAATGATATATGAAATTACCTGCACTCCACTTTGACTTATGACGTTGATAAAGTCATCCATCACTGATAGTCAAATATCAATAGTGACCCAGAAAATTTTGCAAGACTTCTCCCACACAATTTAAGTGTAGAAAAAAAAACCAAACACTAACTTACATATCCCCTTTCCAGTGATCCAGCTACTTTTTACAAAATATTGCACTCAACATATACAAAAATTGACTTTGGTTTAAGTTCAATTTAGTGGTCCCACCAAAAGGCACTAGAGCTTGTGTTTATAAAGTTAATCTTGAAACAGAAAAAGTTTTAGATATGCTGCTCCTGCAGGATGGAACATGCTGTAAGTAAAATTAGGTTTGGAGAGCTGGTCCATTTACATCTTCGTAAAACCAGATCAAAGTCATTAGAACAGGAAGCAAGCTGTAGATACTACAAGTGATGGTTTAAAGTCTGCAATTTGAATTGATTTGTCGACGTATCATTGTGTAGTTGCTTCATGTAATTTCGTTGATGTGCGAATTATCCTAGCCAGAATAATCTGGTAAATGATATTAATCTCAGAGGTTTTCCTGGTTAAATTAAGTTTAATTATGGAGATTTATGTGTAAACATTTGTCAAACTTGGACAAGATTGGCACCATCATATTCCAGGTTAAAAAATGTTAACAGTTAAAATAAAAACACGTGAATTACACTGAGACTTGGTCATTTCATTTCCTTTTATTGCAATTATAAATAAACAGGTTAAGCACCAAATCTCCTATTTTATCTTTGTCATTTATGCCAGAACCCTATACAAATAAAACATCAAACTAGGTAAAATACCAGAGCTGTGTATTCTTGTAACTGGACAAAAACTCACTTTTATGCAGTTCATATGCTCGTAAAAAACTAAACCTTGTCAATATACATGTCTGATTTCCATTCAGACCTATTAAAGACCTTCTTTGACTTTGAAAAAAATAAAATAAGGAAACCTAACTGAATTCTGCAAAGGAAACCATTCATTTAAAGAACCAAAATCATTGATGCAGTCACAACTTAAAGTCAAAGCTGAGCCCAGCATCCAGTATTTACACCAAACCTTTAATAACAAATGATACATAAAACATTCAAAATGATTTAAAATCAGACAATAAAATACAGGAGCTTACTTATTTAGCATCTTATTAAGATCCATACTTTCCCACTCTGCTTAATATATTACAAACTATGTAAGACAGTTTACACAGCGAAGTTAAAAAGAAATCATTGTCCAATGCTAAACAAATGTCAATAAAAGTGGATAATGGAAGAGGTTTGGATTTGGACATTTTAACCAAACTGCAACTTGAACATCCCAAGTCTGACAAATGAACAGTCCTGAGCCAATTTCAACAACAAGCATCACTTAATTTGTCCACTATACTTACTTTGTGATTGCAAGTTGCTTATCTCAGACTTTCAGCTCCTTTTAGGATAGCATGTTACATCACCTTACGCAACACATGCATGGATCTGATCATCTAAATGAGAAAGCTCTTTGCACTGCATCACAGGCTATGATGTGGCTGAGACATCCATTTGTCGTTGTTGATTTACATATGGTACAAACTTGGTTTTCTTATTCTAAAGCTCTTTTCAGGAGATGCCTACAAAGCTCTTAAAGCTGAGATATACTGTGAAGATTTAATATTAAGTTCTGCCAACTGTTTAAGGGCCCAGTTCCCTGTGACAGCTGAGGCAAGCCCATGACATCTCATGCATGTGGGTCCCTCTAGTGGCTGCTTCCAGGACACTGCAGGCTCAGCTCTGAGGAGGACTGTCGTCTTTGCTGAAGGGCTGCGTCGATCCTGGTTTCACCCAAGACAACCCTGACACCTGTGTTCCCTTGTGGTGATCCTCAGGCCGTCTCTGGAGTAACAAAAGCAAATTAGCAGTTACATAACAGGCACAGCTAAACCAATCAAAGTGCTGATAGCTCTCACTCAGGCTTAAACGTTTTGGGTTTTAGTTCTTTCAAGGGGAGCTACACTGAGCTGAACTTTCCTGTTAAAATAGCTTGAACAAATCTGAGATGTAAATTCTTTCCTTTTGTACTCACTTTGTATGTGAACATTCGTTCTTTTGCTTCTTCGTGAACAGCTGGGTTCCAGGGAGAAAAACTGAGAACAGAAGAAAGGGGAAATGTGAGAAATCTATTTTCCTGCTTCGAAGAGTCATTACAGGATGCAAGGAAATGTCTATCTAGTGATGAGGACTGATGAGGGGTGAAGTGTTCACCAACCTTATTGCGTAGGGATCATCGATCTTAGGCTGGTCAAAAAGATGACTGTTGCATAGTTTTACGCTATCTACCACTTTGCTTTTAAAAAGTTGCACGTCTTTGTCATATCTGAAAGTAAAGAAAGAAAAGTTAACCATGATGGATGAAGTGTTGCAAGACCTAAAAAATATGACACTAGCAATGTTTTTTTTTGTTGATATTTTAAAGCTTGTTTCTGACTCTGCTATATGAATTAGCAGAAGGCATTGTTAAAAAGGACGAGGAAAAGAAAACTAAAGCTACATATTCTGTATGCACATCAAGAATTTAGTAACTATATGACTGTATTTGTCACATTCAATATTTTTTTCCCCTTTAGGATAAAAGCAAATAAAAAGATGCTCGGACACTCACAGCACTGCAGCCTCTGGGTTGAGTGGTTCTGTGGTATTAATCTTGTAGAAAATTGTACGTGCATACATCAAGACTTGCCAGATGTGGTTGTGATTCCGTCTAAAAGGGGATACGAGATGACACCATTAAGTTTCTTCCATGAAAATACATATTTGATCAGTTTTTCATGTCGTCAAAGTGCAAAGGGATAAAAGAAAACAAAAACAAGAGCACAAATTAATAGTTGAGGTTAAATTCAAAACATGTTTTACATTAAAAATTTGTTTTGAAAGAATAATAAGGATCAACAACGATGGATATTGTATGAACACATGAGAAAAAAAAAAAAAAAAAAGGGAAAAAAAAAAAATACCTCCACTTGGTGAAAGCTCTTCTGACGTCAAGCTCACCAGACACAGGGTCAACAAGGGGGTGGAAGACTGGGATGTCAAAAACTAATTTCTGAAAAAAATCATATTGAACAATTTTGTTTAATAAAAAAAGTTTTAAGGATCAAAGCCAACAGCCATTTAAGCTTGAATGTTGTAAAAGAGAGTAGGAACAATTCAGGGCAAGGGAAAAAAAAGAAATGAAAGTTGTAGTGGGGAAAAAAAAGCAGAAAACAGCACGATGAGAAACCAGAATCAGTTAGTGATATTTATGTGCTCAAAATAAAAACAGCTACGTTCATCACACTCCAGTGGCTTTAACTCAAAAGTTATAGCAGTGAGTTAAATTGTGTGTTTCCTTGAAGGACCAACAACTTGGGCTGGGCAATATACAGGGTGTCCTTTAAGTCTTTTACAATTTAAAAAATGCATTACAAAGGCAGTTGATGAGATATCTTAACCAGATTTGTTTAATTTTATCAGTGTCTATTAAAGTTTTTATTCACATTAAAATTTTGTGTTTCAGATATTCAGTTAATGGAAGGAAAACTGTTAAATGAACATCTATAAAATGACTACTCCTCAAGAAAAGGCACGATGTGTATCCTGGTTTACCGAGACAAAATAAGAGGTGCAGACTCGGTGAAACTACCAAACCGAGTATGGAAGAGATCCACCATCATGTCCTTCAATATGTGCAAGGCACGAGACATTTATGGAGACAGGGTCAGTGTTGAATAAAGGGAGGAGTGGGTGACCAAGAACATCTGAGGAAAACAATCGTGTAAGACAAGCCTTTCCTTCCATTAACCGAGTATCTGAATCACAACATTTTAATGTGAATAAAAACTTTAACACAGATTAAAACAAATCTGGTTAAGATATCTCATCAACTGCCTTCGTAATACATTTCTTAAATTGTACAGAGACTTTATGGACACCTTGTATATCCTGTTTTTAAACACACATACATTTTTGAAATGGATATTGGTTGTTCCAGATTCAGCTGTTTATTCTGCAATTAAAAAGAAAGATACCAGTTGCCAAGTTGGATGTATTTTACCAGAGAAGTGCAGCTGAAGATGTGCACTGATATTGTACAGCAGGACCTTTGGGGACCTGTGAGCCATTCATGAGTGTAACAGGACATTACAAGGAAGAATGTGAGTTAGTGTTACAGTCCCCAAACAAGCCGCTTTCAAAAGGACTACACACGTTTTGTACTTTGTTTTGTTTACATGTTGATTGTTTGCACAACTTTGTATATTTGGTCATGTAGTAAAGGAGCTTTGTTTTTCTATTTTATTTAATAGTTCACTTATACTACTTAATTTCAGTATTAGTCAAATGCATTTTTTTTATTTAATTTTAAACTAGTAGTTCCTTGTTGGCATGTGCAATTGTGTTAATAACATGTCTGTGTGACAACTATCATTAAGTTCATATGGATTTTACTTAAAAATCAACGTTTATTCCAACTGCGATCCAGGAGTGGACTGGAGGAGAGCTATGAGCCTCCATAGACCAGTAATATGGAAGTGATACAGGTGGTCAGCTGACAGTAGTTGGCAGGGTTGTTGACCTATTTTGCCCTGAAGGTGTGACTGGTTTCCTAGGCTGTTTGGGTTGTTTGAGTAGGGCTTAGTATTTCTTCATGGAAAAATATATTGAGATTAAACAAACATTAAGATTCAGCAAAATAATATTGAAACACTTTGGTCCATGGTGAGGAGCTTGAGTATAAAAGTCAGGAGGTAGCTCAGTTTCTTTTTGAGTTAGAAAAATCGTGGACTAAGTGTTCTCAAGCTTGAGTACATGCATCATACAAACACTACTGACCCACTTAAACTGGTAAAACAGTTTCAGACTACTAAAACAATATGAGCACAGCATGACATGACTGCTAAGACTCACAAAAACTGCTACTGTACACTGAGCTAAATCAAAGAAAAAGTGCCCCTGACACAATGAGATGCAATGTAGAAAAAAAAAAAACATATCGCTGAGTGCTTTACATTCATCTGAAAGTTGGTATTTAGTATATCATCAAGAACTCTGAAATTATTGTACATTTTAAACTATTCAGATTCTTTCTAAATGGTTGCATGACAATTAAATGCAAGAGCCAATAAACTCGAGTTAAAGCAGAAATATCTTGATTTAATCACCGTAAAACACTTTTTGACATGATGATGTCTCTTAGTCCAAGAGGCACATTATACTTACAGGACATTCTCCATCTGGATAGTTGTCAGGGATGTACACAGTGAATTTGAAGACTCCATCCTGATACAGGCCGTGTCTGATGAATATGACCCCAAACCACACTACACAGCAGGACAAGAGGACAATTTAACTCAGAGTATGGTTCAAACACAGTGAAAATGCAAATTAAGTTTTGATTTGGCATGCATCTTTCAGGGAGTATTCTATGAGGAAAAGCTTAAGACTTCTTTTGTCAGTGTTAACACAATACACGGTTCTTCAAAACAAAAGTTCTTACTTAGTGCTGATTTGTAGGATGGCTGGACATAAATTCCTGGGAGCTTCTGCTTTATCACCAGCGTGCTGCAGGTCACATAGCAGAAGGTCAGATTAACCAGTCACTCGATAAAAAGTTAACTATTTGCAAAAGGATACTCACAACCAGACTTAATACTGCTTTGCTTCCATCAATCAACAAAGAGCCACCATGATGTTTTTAAATCATGAACCAATACTTACAACTCGGCCAGCAGAGAGTACTCCAGGTAAAAGGGGCCATAGGAGGCATGGGTGCCATTGGCTGACTGCACTGGAGCACCCGATGCTGGAGGCTTGGTAATGGGTGTTGCATTCTTAGGAATGGGTGGAAGCTGTTTTTTGCCAAAAGGTAGCCGGGCCGGGCTGGCTCTCTGCTCCCCGTGCCCACTTTGTTCCTCGTTGTCAGGTCTCTGCTGTGTTTTCCAGAGTGGTATGAAATGAGAAGATCAAAACATCAGAAATTAAAAAGTGAGCATCCTTGTACAAAACAGGCAGACATGTAATGAGTCATGATAGCCGTCAAAGGCCACCGTGTGCACTCAGCAACGAAATGGCCCCACATAACGGGCTGTGGCAAACCTATTAGGTTGCATTTCCCATCAAGTATGCAGCTTATCAGGAGGCAGAGTCTAGACGAGGACATGTAAAGCTATCACTTACTTGATGATACTGTTCAGAATGATAAGAGTATTTACTGTAAAGGGTCACTGTACACGCCAAATACACCTCTGCAGGATGCAAGGAATGCAGCAGGATGGCCAAAGTTGCTGAGGAGTACTACAAGTATGTCAGGAATGCTTACAGTGACGAGCGCAGTTATGGAACAGATTAAGCCTCCACATTTGCTGAAGTCTAGCTTGACTGCACAATGGTTTTGGAATGCTTTTCCGACTACATAGAACAAAAATATTCACACCCATACTCAAGATACTTTGTTTGCCTCCTCCCTGCCTCACCAGCATTGCTCCACCATGGCACCATTTGCTACTTTTATCTGTACAAATCTATACTAACACATGTTCTGAACTATAACGATAAGATGGGCCATCTAGTTTCCTACACAAACAATTTTAGTTATCAGAAGTCACAATTCAAACAATTCTACTAAGAAAACAGTCCGTTTAAAAGAACTTCCTTGTGAATTCCTTTGATTATGGACTAATAGAAGGGTGGAGATCCTAAAAACTAAATATGTTAAGGTAGTGTTTATAAGCTCACCAGCCAGACTTCACAAATATTCAAACTACTGTAGAGGACTTAAAGCAATGTTTTAAAAGATTTTACTGATACCAATGCCGTTAACAATTCTGCTCGTCGATTCCTGTTGATTTGTATGCACAAATACAGCAGGTCGACAGGGTTTGAGGGACAATAACACCAAAGACGTGGCTCCCTTGATATTCAGTACTATTCTGTTAAAGGGAGATGTTTCAGCACGTTGCTGGTGTGTCCACGCTTACTTGGAATCAAATTAGATGTTATCCAGTCAGTGTTATATTGGATCAAATTGAGCAACACTTTGACTGCTTTGGTCTCCTGTCTGCCATGATCACTTCTTTGACATCCCTTGAGCTGACTGCCTCTGATAAGAGCAAGAGAGATTAATTTAGCTATTTGTCATCAATCCTCAACTTGAGCTGGTCTTTGAGTCCCATTCTTTGTGTTGTTGATGTGCAAAACACAATCTTAAGGAAATTCATCAACACACAGTCCACTTAATTATGTAATTTGATCTTATTTTGAATTTAAGGAATAAGAAACGTTCTACCACAAGACTCCGAAAGAACATTTACAATTTCTTTCATAAGGTCAGTGCACATGATTGATGCTGTATTAATTTTGAGAAATATTCAAGGTTTGTATGATCAAATAACTACATCTTTAATGAGTTGGCTAAAGGATTAATTTTAGGTGTCAGAACTGTTTTATGCTTTTGGCTGCACCATGTGTACCTTGTATACAATTTAATACCTGCTGCACTGTATCAGTATTGTTAAATCAGATCATGTTATCTAAAACTACATTTAACTTGCATGTCCATCTTGATGACACCTATGAAGCAAAACAGCACCCAGTAGTACTGTGTACTCATGGATCAAATCTCTCATTAGTTTCCCTTCGTAGGGGTTTTAAATGTTGAACACTTGTCTTTTTAGTCCAATTTAAAATATATTGATGCCAGACATGTTATTTTACCTTACGACTTGTATTTGCAGACATGCTCCAGAAGGGGTTAAGGTTCATTACTCATTAAGAGGCTCAGTTTGGTGTCCCTCTTTTTATGTTGGTCCCACGACGAATGCTGTCCGTGCCATCCGCTGCTGTGATGGAAAGAGGACATTGCAGAAATAAACAGATCAATGAAATCAACATGTATGGAGACAATGCAACATACAGAAAGTTGGAAAGTGACTCTTACATTATCTTTATGCCCTGCAGTGGAGCAATACTTTGTGTACTTGTACGCAGACAAAATCTGAAATCCACAATGTAACTTTACATCTGTTTTTGGAGAAATTTTCATCATCCACTCCCGAAGGAAAAAAGTTGGCTTATAATTGAGAAGGTTTACACCATCTGTCAACAACATGAATTATTACCATGTTTGGGTTTTGCTACCACATGATGTGGAGTGACTATTTACTAAAGGGGTGTTCAAACTATGGCCTGGGGGGCAATGGCAGTCCGCAGACCTGTGATCAGTCAAAAAGCTAAAAATCTAATTTGGCACTGATTAGAACATTGAGTCTAGACCATACTGATGAAATATGTAGAATCAATTCATTAAGCAAATAGAGCAAAAGAGCACAATCACATGGTCGAATGTACAAAGGACAAAGTGCTCCCCATATTCAAGCACCAACATTGTTTGCTACGTTTTGTGTTCGATCTAGAAGAGACATGAATGCCTCTCCTGTCTTTGATCATTTTTCCACATTCTCATCCAGACTATGGCTAGACATGGATACCCAAGAGATAACCAGAGTCAAATGAAATCTGACTCAAACCCTAAAAGTCCTTAACTTTGGGGCTGGGTCCATCGCTCTTGTATTTTTCAGTGTGTGACCCTCACAAAAGTTTGGACACCCCTGATTTAGCAGCAAACAAAGATAATGTTCACATTATATTTCTAAAAATCTGATTGCATTGCTTTTATCAAAAACTTAAGCCTTCAGTAAAAAAGACAACAATTTTTGTTGTTGCTTATGCAATCCCCAGTAAGAAAGTCGTTACCTTTTTGCAGCAACGACCCCTCAGGCATAAACAGGAACACTCAGTACACTGTGTAAACTTCCATTTAGTACTTTCAAATGCCAGTAGAGATGATTCATTGAGAAATAATGTTACTTCTTTAACAGTTTTATGCAAAATAAGTGGACTTTTACCTCAGTAAAGAAGTGAATTCATTTTATTATCAAACACATATGTAGATTGCATACAGGTTAATGTGGCTAACGTTGTAGCACCCAGCATCTCGTCAACCTAGCAGATACTATTTCATGTTTTGACGTCAAATTTAGACGGAAAGAAGTGCAAAAGTTTCTTTAAGTTTCTTTATTGTCTGAAAATTAAACAGAAAGAGCGATTGTTTGGGACAGGATAGCTTCGAGCTAACTTGGCTGTTTCATGAAGTCTGCTGTCTGTTTACATGCCGTCGACTAAAAACAGTGTTTATCTATTTTGGAAAGCGTGATTACAGTGACATTAATCCATTCTTCTTTTCTGTTTCGCCTGCTTTAAATATAGTGACATTTCTAATAGGATATCGAGTTGCGGGGTCAGTAAGCAGCTGAAGTTATTATGCTAACGCGGCGTTAGCAAACATTACGGAGCAGCTCTGGGTTAAGTTAGTTAAACTGACAGATAAAAATATCGTTAATTAAGACAAATAAAGTCTTGATGGAGCCGATGGTACAGTCGCTGGCTTAAAGTATGAGCGCCGTTTCACCTGATTGCGTTTACTTACTTTATGTTACCTTTATCGTTAGCCTACAAAGCAGCCCTCTGGTTTCTACCAGCATCATGACTGTCCCTTTATTTTAGCACCAGCTTGGAAGACAGCTTACTAATGTGACTCACTGTGTTGAGTAGTGAGCAGTAAAGTCTCCTCGAAGTGGATTTCAACCGGTCTCCAGCTTTATTTTTTCGGAAAGTGCCCAGCTAGCGTTAGCTAAATACTTTGACAGACACCAATTGCAGTCACACAAACCGGGAATCAATCTAACTTGATGAGGGGCGTTTCTGAACCGGAAGAATGATTCTCACTGGTCACGTCCGTCAAGCGTTCTCGCTGTTGATTCGCTGGCGCATTTGTCACGACGAAACTCAAACCGAGCCCTTATTAACTCGGGGAAGGTGTTTGTTGGAGAGGTTCCTGTCATTTTGCAGGTATGTTATACTGATGCTGTTAAAAATGGGAGTAAAATGCATCTACACTATGTTTAGTTCTTCTCGGGGCATGGAGCACAGTTTATGATTTAATTTCACAGATTAATCTCACAGTAGAACTTTCATCTTTTTAAAAGGGAGCTGCCCTCCACCTGTTCAGTGGAGTTCAGGTAAATTGTTTCTAAAGTTGTTTGTTTGACACCTCTAGAGCTAACAAAGAAAAAAAGACGGGTATTTCATCACTTTCAAGAAGAAACACTATAATAGACACAGTTTATTGTGTAGCCTACGTGTCCTTTAGAGGTGATGATAATGATAGACTCAAGATCAATAAACCTAACAAATACAAATACAAACAGAAACAAACACAACATCTCAACAAAAACACACTCTTGATGAAATGCCCTAATGCCAGATGTGAGGAGTAAGCTAATGGGCTGTATGTAGGGGTGTAATATCTGTAAAAGTGCATAATTTGAGGAAACTATGCTCGAGTACAACTAAAAATGGTGAAACTATTTAAGTGAAAAGAGGTAGTTATATCTAATTTACTGAAAGTAAGTGAACAAATACAGTTGCGTTATGCAAAAGGGATAACAGCTGGGACAAAATGAGTCAGTTGTTTATTTGTGTTGGTCAAACAATACTCTATAATGCAATGATACATGACCCATTTAATACCCTAAAATCACAGAGCAGTAATTATGCACTGATAGAAAATTGATATCTCTTTGGAATAAATCTCTGGATTTTTTTACACCTTGATTTGTTGTTTTTTTAATTAAAAACAAAGCATAAACTAATGGTAAAATACCATAAATACAATATATTTAATATTTTACACTAATGTTCTGTGGATGATGAAAAATCTTGTGCAGTGATTTCTCTGTGCAACAATTCAATGCAAAATTCCTGCTGTATACTGCAATAAATTTGTTTCCAGCAGAAACAAATTTGATGATGATGTCTATGGTGCATAGATCTGTCACTAAATTAGTTCCTTTAGTCCGTTTGTCTTGGCCTACCTCCCTTCTTTTGCCCACACACCCAACACAGCATTGTGTGGATTTGCTGTTCATCATGAGACTGGGATCAACATTTAAGATTTCCTGCTGCTTAACAGAAGGTTTTTTTCTTGCTGCCATGATGGAGGGATTCATAATTGGCTGTATGGATTCATTTTGGGTGTTGGATGTATGTATTTGTATATTTATGTATATGTATATTTTTATATTTATAGCTGCATCGATGCATATTTGTGTATCCATAAAATGAAGAGTTTGATGCTCTTTGGTAAAGTGTCTTGAGATAACACTTTATGAATTGGCGCTATACAAATAAAGATTGATTAATTGATTAATTGAATAATTTCAGAGAAAAAAATGATTGTAATAGTCCAGTTGGATTTATGTTCTTATTCTAAGCACTCCATCACTTTTTCTCTGTTTTCTGTGTGTACCGTTTTGTTTCACACTTTTAAAACAGATATATTTTTTCTCTGTTTACTGTTTGTTTTTATGTTTTTATTTATTTTTAAGTACTCTGGCCTTAAACATTGCAATTTGAGCCATTTGGAACAAAAAATTTGTTCATGTGTGCACTTGTGGTGTATATTTTGAATGAAAATAAAGAACCTATCTATCTACTAATTGTTACGAAACTGTCAACTCCAAGTTAGGATCAGTCCTTGTTGACATCTTGTATCGAATTCATCCAGTATCACATATTATAAGGATCATTAATACGATGATCCTGATTCCCAGATGGGGAATTCAAGTGTCACAGATGAGCAAAGTGGCCAGCAAAAGATCACAACGTAAAATTGTAAGAAGGAATAGAAAAAAGATGGGATAGCAAGTAAATACCATTTTTATACAAGGGTGTAAGGTGTAAAAATAGAATAATTTAAGATATTGGGGCAGTAGATGCCAAGGTAAACAAAGTTGTTCATGTTTCAGTATGGAGTATGGCAACATAAAACATGTATCATTGTAAAAATACACATCGTGACATTATTTGTAAATCCTGTTCCTGTACCTTTTGATATTTTTTCCTAATTAATCTGAAATGCAGTGAAGCACAAACCTTCCCACAGAAAATCATCTGGGAAGTAAAAGTACTGCACTTAGACCTACTCAGAGTAAACATAATGAGTAACTTTTCACATCCGGTTATCTGCAAGTAGTGTCAGTTATAACTTTAATGCAATACAATTGCTGATCTAAAGATTATGACACAAAAACAACAACTTTTGTTTACCTTCAGTCACCTGCACCCTTTAAAATAAATGAATGAACAGGTAAATGAATTATGGTAGATATACATACATTAACATAATGTTAAGTACCTGTGTTTTAGGGGTGGGCAATATGGCAGAAATATCATGACAATTTTTTTAAAATAAAATCACAATCATGATTTTATCACAATTCTTTTTTACGTTGATTTTTCTAGACTAATTTGCATGGTTGGCCATTTTTTTTCTATGTTTAACATGTAAAACATGTAAAACCTTAAAAGAAAAAAAAATGACAATTTAAGCCAAAGAAACTGTCTGAACAGGTTTTAATTTAAAAAGTGCAGTTTTTATAAAAATGTGCAATGAATGTAAACGTTAAAAGTAATGAATAACAATTAAGTGCACTTCTGTAACACGAAAACTATGCACACCAAATAGCTTATTGAAAAGGGTCAAATATAAATGCACACTTAAGTAACTGGTTATCTCTTAAAGTGTAACAATTTAGAACAAATGTTATCAAACTGCAATGTCTATAATCTTAGTGAATAATACAGCTGCTTTAGAACAGATTTTTGTTCAGACATCTTCAAGCTTTTATCTCCTTTTCTCTTTCTGCCATGGCTTCATCCTACATAACCAAACAGGAGATCACATCATGCACTGCGCGTAATGTGCTACGATTGGGTAGTCGGATGCGCATCAAAGTCTCTGCGCCCACACAGACGATCTGACGATCTTTCTGCTTAGTGAGATCATGCCCACGTTATAATCCTTAACGATTTAATATCGTCATATCGTACACCACTACTGTGTTTATACAACTGATTAAATTAAAAACTCTTTAAGTGGAAGAGTTTCACCTTTTATTGTGTACATGCTACACTGCTCTGTATAGGCTTTTTGTAAAGGAAATAATCACAGAAATTGTGTTTTTGCTAGAATGTCATACAAACACTGTGAAATGGCAGCAGTGTTTAAGCAACTTTTTGCTCCATTTATGCACTTCTTGAACAACAAAAATCTCTTTAAAAGATTATAAATTCAACCCCCTAGCAATGTTGGGCACAGTTCTTTTAATCCTACATAATGTGATCAGTTTTCAGGTGAACAAAGAATCCCTTCAAGGCACCAAGGGGCCCTTTAATAAACATAAATTAGACACATTTTCTTTTGCTGTAATTTTGATGTTTCGCTGTACTGCACAGCAAAAGACCTCTGAGGGTTAGGTGTATCCAAGCCATTTGTGCTACACATTTTTTTAGTTTTGACCACGCTTCATTGGCAGTTCGCTCTACTGATTGATTGATTTCCTAACAATTACTCCTAATTATTTTTCTGGGTAGGGAAAAAAACTAATTTAATGCATGGTTGACTGCATTAATTGGTAAAAATGACATTGTCCAAGTTTCAGGGTAAATACAAATTATTGACTCCATTATTGCTATCTGATTGTATATTGTCCCAAGTACACTTCACTGACAAAGGTAATTAGTGTCCTGCCTCCTCATTGGGGCAGCAAACAATGCAAGGTCATCCCCACTCTTTTGACACGTACAAATCAAAGACCACCTCAAAACTAATACGTTTGTAACTGCTCTGCCTCCATCGACATTGAGACAAACAGGGCTGCAAGTATTCACACCACTGCTCTCATAATGAGGTTTTTGTCACTGCCACGGATTCTTTATCTAATCAAGTATTGTGACCTTGTTTGGTCAAACAAACATACTAATGTAATTAAAGTTAAGAGATTGAATTAACTAATTGATTATGTGACCCTTCAAAGTTGGATCGCCAATTATGCAATAAATTCTTTAATCAGTTGCATTAAAAATGTATTTTTTTGTTCTTTCTGTTTTCATTCTAAATTACAGGCTCATTAGCAATGTCCGAGAGTAAGTTAAAAACCAGATGAATTGTGCCATATTTAAAAGGGTATCATTCAAGAGTTAGATAAGTATAATTTTGAGAAAAAAATGTTATATTTTATTGTCCCCATCTGAAATGTATGTATATCTATCTATTTGTCTATTTGTCTATTTGTCTATCTATCTATCTATCTATCTATCTATCTATCTATCTATCTATCTATCTATCTATCTATCTATCTATCTATCTATCTATCTATCTATCTATCTATCTATCTATCTGTCTGTCTGTCTGTCTGTCTGTCTGTCTGTCTGTCTGTCTATCCGTCTGTCTGTCTGTCTTTCTATCTTTATCTCATTCTCTCTCTCTATATATATAAACTATGTTCCCCTCAGGTCTAAAATTTGCTTTAAATGTGCAACTGGTCCTGATATTGAAGACATAAAGAAGTGAGAATAGATGACTCCCTGTCCAAATAATACATAATAACATATTATCTAGATAATATGTTAGTTTGAGTAAAGAAAGCCATATCCAGATTCAAATGTAATATTCATTTTAGAAATATGAACAACTTCGGAGTAAAGGTAAAAAACAGCCATATCCTTCATATAGCAATAGTATTTTCTTATCCCTGAGGCTATGGCCTGGCTAAAACCTCAATGCAGCAATTATTTGCTGTAATGACTGTGGTTGAAATAAGCCTGGAGATTTTATTAAACCAAATGAGAGCATCATCTGAGTATTATCACTCCGTGATTGACAGTGACAAGTGTAAAGCAGACTCGGATGTGAGCATGATGAAGAAGCTCTCGGCAAAGCTCTCGATAATGTTACCCCTGATAAAGTTGCCTGGAAAACCTCAGCCAACAAATGGAGATGGAAAGCTCCTGCATATTAATTCCAATTGTCAGATCCCTCTGGCGGGGGAGGGATAATCTGGCAAGAGGCCATGGCTGCCCCCTCCATTCACTGAGGGGCATTTTGCACAACTAATGAAAAAGAAATCCATTGTGCTGATCATATGCATAGATTTCACTCCATAATAACGAGGAAATAGAAATATTCATAATAAAAGTAAAGGTCACTCGCTCCTGCAACTAAGCTTCCTAAGCTGCAGTCTTTGTAGTAGTTGTCAGGTTACGGTGATAAAATAAGAAAAAAAAAGCATCATGAATTTTAACCCTGCAGAGGCCAAGATGTGAGACCTTGACACCAAGTACTGCCATGTCTTGTTACATGTTGGTCATTTGTTTATGTTTCTCTTACAGCGAACAGTGCAGAAGCCATCTCATCGATGGATCCAACAGACCAGTCTACTCCTGCATCGAGCACTGAGGTTGAAGGTCAGTCACTCAAGTCTAATTTACATACCTTGGTCCTTCCCCTGACGCACAGAGCCAAAGCGAGTGTCTACATTCTGCAGGGATTTGTCTGGTCTAGTTAATAAAACACATGGAAATATGAACAGCCGCCTCCTCAGCTCTCCCATCCTGCCGCTCTGTCTATGTGGGTCACCTGGGCCTCCTCAGACGTATGAGCAGAGCAGTGCAAGGGTGGATAGAGGCATGTCTCACCTCTGAAGGGCAGTCACAGCATTATTATTGCCCACGTGTGACTTCCATACTGAGCCCTGTCTTCATATGCATCTTACATTGGCATTTATTAGTACCATGCACTAAGTACAGGCCATGTTATTGAATTTGAATATCAGCTCCTAGCCACATTCACAGAGCCTGGAAATATATTATCATAAGATGAAGCAATCTCATTTAATAACACCCAAACTAATAAAAGGAGAGCAGATTGGAAATTAAATTTATGAATATTGCTTGGCAGAAGGAGTGATCCAAAAAAGCCCAGCTTGGTCTGTCATATGCAGATATTTCTTTAGCTGGAAGCGCAGGTGGAGATATTTCTGACTATCTCCCCACCCGTCTCATGTGGAGAGCAGCAGGTATGTTTCAGTCCTTTTGTTTTATCACCACAAAAGGGAATAAAGCCACGCTTTCCTCTACTTCATATTAATATGACAGAAGTTCTAAATTAAATTTCACCTGTGGTAATGTGATCAGACTTTAAATCACCAAGGTAGAAACGATTCTGTAATAATCGACAGTGCGTCATTGTGATGCCCTGATCATAATGTTTAGTATTTACCATAACTACGGATGTTAATTGATGGGATTGTATTGATGTCAGTTCTGTTATTGATTCTCATATCAACACACACTTAATTGTGAGGACTTTTCCTGTTGAAAAAAGTGTACCTGCTCAGGTTTTCTTTGTCAGCAACATCAAACACATGGTACACTAAAACTTGATAATGTGCTTTTCAACAACGAGGTTAGACCAAACAATCCATATGGTGACATCTTTGGTTGTCCTGGCAGGTGCAATCCAAAAATTGTTGGCTCCAGATATAGTTATTTTATTTAAAAAACACTTTAAAAACACTTTAATCAGATTTCTTCCTTAATTTGACTCTGTGAGACAGTACCTCATGTTTATTATAAATGAGGGTTTTATGATTGGAAGTTAATAACCTGATAGAGAAGCAGAGGGCAACAGGTTCAATGGCTGATGCAAAGTACAAGAGTATTTCACCTTTCTTGAATCCTTAAGAAATTTAAATGTAAAAATATCCTTATGCTGAGACATGAGAAAAGTTAAAGGAGGAACTCCAGTCAACAGAGAATTAAACTCACTGTTAAGCGTGGACCTGATATGACATAAATACACTATTCCTCAGACTGCCCATTACAGATGATGCTTAGACTTTAATTAAACCTGCTGCTTTGTTGAAAAATGCTAACTTAGAGCAAAATGATTGAAGAAGCTATCAGTATTCCCAGTTGAATAATGCTCACAGTAAACATTTAAGCACCACAAAACATGCACAACTGCTTCAAAATTCAACATATGTATACGAAGACAGATTTTTTTCAGTGCTGTGTGTGCATGTGTGTGAACAGAAGCCTTTTGGCAAGACATTTGACGGGGCTGGACCATCTGTGTGTAAACGTTGACTCCCGGTGGAGCCGTGACTGTCACTCACCGCCCGGCCAGTGTAGTGCCAGGCATTGATCGTTACATATATCTTGCTCTGTACTTCGCAAACCTTCATCAACAGATGCGGCAGCAGAATTGATTAGCAGCAAGTCAATGACCAAATCTCTTTGGAAACATTTTTATTTATGTGTGTGTTTATGTGGATAGCTTAGAGGGCCATTAGTGGGATTACCTTTGAGGCTTGGCTGAACAACAGATGTTCAAGGACGACTCAATCAATTTGACTAGCAGGCTGGAGTTGCCGGAAACAAGTCATAAGTCTGTGAGGGGGAAGAGGTTCACTGTGGTTATACACAGGTACAGCTGAATTAGACTTGCAGCAGCTCCATTATTTAGAGTGATAATACTGAAGACCTGCTTATAAGTAGAGGACAATTTATGATTTAAAGGCCTCTTGACATTTACAGACTGATCACAATATCTGACGGTGTCTTGATTTGTAATTTATTATAAGCTTAAAACCCATTTAAGTTATTACTTATAGTAAAGCAACATTTGTTATGGAAAGAAATCAAGTAATATTGCTTTATTCACGTGAGCACATTCAGAAGAACTATGCATCATATTTATGTTCTTGAGTCCATGTTGAAAATCTTCTTTCATTTAGCTGAGTCATACACAAACAAACTAAGTTTGCCCATTTATTATAATAACTAGGCAGTGCACAAAACATGTTTATTAAATAGATTTCCAGCCCGGCAAAATTGTATGGGTATATGGTTTTCAATAAAAGCAGGAACAGCCTCCAGAAAGGCCTGTTTTAATTTGTGCTGATGCATTGTGCGAGCAGTGCATTCAATTATACACATCTATATTGAATTCAAATGAATGTTAGATATGGATATTTTTATTATAGTTAAATAATCTTAGTTCCACAGAATATGTATTATTTCTCAGAGAAGATCATGTTCTTTCATTCTTTTCAATTTTCCCCCTTCCTCTCATGAATGACAGGGAAAAAATGTGTTGAAGAGACTCACGATCTGCCTTTCAAGTCCCTGCTTATGCTTCCTTATCTGCAAAATTATTAAAATGAAGTCAGAACACAAAATGGTATTTAAAAAGTTTAAGTGAAACAATTTGCATTGGGAGTGTGCGAAAATGCTAATGCACTCCCTCACTAAGCCTCACAATCACTGTCATCCATTTCGAGCCCTGATTGTTTTCCACATGGATGCCTTCATTCATTATTGCAAAATTATAAACATAAAGAAGATCTCTGTATTAATATTTCTGCTTTTTGTTAAAGCTCAATCAACCATAATGTTCTAATTTTTTCTCTGTGAACCTCATTTTAAATTATCTCACTACTCAAGGAATGGATGTCCCAAAAGGGATTTATTTCATTTATCAGGATTATTGAATTAAATTAAACCAGACACTTACCACAAGCTGAACAGAGGTACCATATCCACTTAAAAGGAAGGCCTGGTCCTCACTGCTGTTTAGGCAAACACATTAGGCAGCAAATGCCTTTTGTTGGTTGAGCATAGGTTACTGCATTATTCATTTGTTCATTAAGGAAAGGCATTGAAAGTGCTTGAGGTAAGTGGAAAAGGTCATGTATTGAATGGATCTTTAATTAAGCTACTTTACAACCACATTTACACGCCTGGTGACATCATGTTTGTTTGCACGTCACAGTAATGTGTGAAAAGACAGTAAGCTAGAGAGAAATCATAAAATAAAGGTTGGTGATTGTGATTTGGTCAAATTGTTGGAGATAAAGTATGTCAAGGTTTAAAGAAAGAGCAAACTTTAGAGATAAAAATGTGCGTTTGTGTAGATTTTATCTAATCAGATAATTTCACAATTTTTGATTTTCAGCGGTGAAAGACACCTATTCCTAAGCAGAAATGGCTAAATATGATGAAAAAAATCAAGTTGACAGGAGCAAGCCTGTAAAAAGAGCGATCTGAGGATTTCTTCTAAGACCCTTTGTTATTCTTGTGTGCAGCAGCAGATGGCAGCCTGTTTCCACTGATCAGCCTTCTTTTGACCACAGCACATGCTGAACTTTTGTACCAAGTCACTGTGATGCTGGCTTCCCAGACCCTGCTGCTCTTGCCTGTGAAATGCATTCCCATTAAAAAGGCATTTTTTAGCCAACACCAGCCCTATAACAATAATCTCTCCAAAGCCAAGCCTCCACACCCGGGAGCTCGGCACTGCCACACAGGCAGACATGTGGCGGCTGCCACAAACAAAGGGCCCGTACTCTCCCTCCTCATCTCTATTCCCTAAATCTCCACATGGTTACAGGCCGACCTGCCAGCGCCAATTACACCCACCACCCAGTGTGTGAGGTCTCACAGAGACCCCAATCACAACTAACAAGATCAAGGCTTATACTCACATGCACAATATACAAACACGCATAAACCTGCATATGTGCATGCAAACAGCCTGTCCCCATTCTTTCTTTCTTGCCCACTTCTTCTCTGGCACACTCTAAAATCATAACACATTTTGAGTGGCTTTGGAAAGTGTGTATTTTTTTTTAAGCAACAAAAATAACAGGGTGACAATCATGCTGTCAGATGTGGCTGTCTCGTTCACTTTGTCACTAAGTTCAGCACTTTGTCTCTGTGTGCTGCTGAAGAAACTCATCAGCCTGTTTATATGTTCTTACATGAAATATAATTGAAGAGTTCTTTTCCAAAATGCTATAAAAGCCAAAATTAAAAATATATACATTACTCAGTGCTATTCTTTTGTATACTGATTGTACTACCTGCCCTATCAGTATTTAATGCCAGAAAGCTGTTTAAACTGTATTTCAAAGTTCAGTTCCCCAGCCAACCCAGTGGTAGGTCTGAGTAAATAATGTCATTTTTCTAAATGAAAATGGATTTATAGTGTTTTGGAAAAGAGCTCTTCATATACACAATGAATTTAGGTAACAGTTACTTGACTTAATGAAACAAAAAACCTTTCTTTACGATACAAAATCTAAAAATAAATTCATTTGACCTTTTATGGAAATAAATGAGATGTGTCATTCCTGTCTTTTGAGGACGAAAACAGTGTGCTGACTTTTGTGAAAAAACAAATGCATTTGTAGGATTCTTATTGAAACAGGTTATTGCCATATTTAATCTTTAAGGACTAAGCTGGTAAAGTTTGATCATCTAAATAATGATCTTGTTACATTTTGCTGTAGAACTTTTAAATTGTTTAGTTTGTGTTCACCCAACATAGAACAGATTTTGTTTTAAGTCATTTCTGTGTCAGAAAAAAGATTGATGTTAGTTATCTTCTCACATATAAGCAGTACTTAACTGTGTTAAACATTTTGTGATTTTATAACAATGTTGTGTTTTTCTAATATATGTTTTTGTGTACAGGAGGGGAAAATTAGCACAGCAATCTAAATTAAACTAACTAAACTAAAAATCATTTCTGTGAAGGACACAAATTGCATTGAAAAATGCATAATCATAATTATAAAAACATATCTTGATCTTTATTTATTTTTAATTATACTGAAAAATTATTTAATTGAAACAGATTTTTGTTTTGGACTTCATTAAAAGGATAGTATTAGCAATAGAAGGTAATAAGATAATAAATAAAAACAGCTGTGTGCATTTCTTTTTGTACATTATACACTCATGACTCAAATCTTTTCGAAAAAGACTAACAAATTATGTTCTGTTTATTCAAAGTAGCAAAGCCAAAATGACACATATAACACAATAAGTGTAAACGTCACAGGACATGGAACTGATAAGATTTTAATGGTTTCAGTGCAATTACTAATTCTGCTTATCTGTCTAATTCTGTGCAAAAAATGTCAACAATGTCAAACACATGGGACTCCTGATAGTGCTGTGTTGACAAATGTTTCTACATTGTGCAGGTGTTTCGACGCTTACTTGGAGTCAAAAAGACACAGACTTTGCACCTTGCTCAGCTAGCATCATTTTGTTCCTAATACTAAGTCGCACTTACCCGTGTGCTGCCTACCAGCATCTTCAAGAACTCATTTGTTGTTTCTCAAGCTGCATAAGCTTAAATCCCAGTCATGTCCCCATTTCAAACTATTATATTTTTGCCTTAATCTTTTGCCTCCACTGTTAATCTTGCAAAGACGTAATCAGGAATCCCACCACCACCACCCCCCCAATAACTTGGTCCCAAGAGGTAGCACCAAAGGTGTAATATGGCTGAGAGTGGGGGGCACACAGACCCAGCGGGAGAGAGAAAGGCCGTGAGTGTGTGTAACTGCCCATATGTTAAACACATGCAGTGTCACACTCTCATTCTCCCCAAAAGCTGTATGGCATTATTAAATATCATGTTCTCGCCAGTAGATGAGAATGTCTTGAGTAGGGCTGAACAATTAATTGCAAATTATTATTATTATTATTATTTTATATATATATTTTTTAATCTTTACTTGACTTCTTTTTTTTTTTTTAATGTATTTTTTTGGGGTCATTTTGTGCCTTTATTGATAGGAGAGACAGTGGATAGGCTTGTGAAAGGGGGTGAGAGAGTAGGGGAAGACACTGTGCAAGCTGGTCACAGGTGGGATTCGAACCTGGACTGGCAGAAGCAAGTACATGGGGTGCCTGGTTGCTAACCACTCCGCCAAACTAGCACCCCAATTAATTGCAAATTAGATTAAATCGCAATATGGCTTGTTGCAATTCTTAAATCGCAGAATGTTCAATATTTTTAGCCCAAAATGTGTTGAACATTTTGGCATTGTGATGAAGTTTTTCGCAAATTCATGCCTATTTTTTACCTCTATTCATACACTTTTTTCCCACTTTTGAACCATTTTTACCGTTTTTAACCCTGTTTCTACAACTTTATGCCTATTTTGCACCCATTCATCTTTTTTTTAGCCACTGTCAGAACCATTTTTGGAGTTTTCACATGGTTTTTGAAACTTATTTTCAAATTGAATTCCCAATTTTGCTGCCATAATCAATTTTCCTAAGCCACTTTAGGATTTTTTTTGCCAATTTTTTCTCCATTTTTTTTGCAATTACATACCTATTTATTAACCTTTTTCCACTTTCATACCATTTTTACCTAGTTTTTACAGTTTCATACCTATTTTGCTTCTGTTCTTCACTTCTCCACTTTTTCTCAAATCTTTAATCCTTAGATTAATTTAATGTCATATTGGTTTTACTATAAAAAGATCTACTGCTTATGTATCTTTAAGAATACATAAGATGAGGAACATTTAAACAATTGCAGAGTAAATCGCAATATTGGGGAACAAGTCGCAGTTAGATTATTTTCTCAAATCGTTCAGCCCTAGTCTTGAGGTTTATTAATGGTAGCGGTTCGTTGCGATGCTTTTTCACAAATGCACGATGAGAGGGGCTATTGTTTTGCAAGGCATGTGAAACTCCTCAAACTACTGCGAACCAATTCTCAAGTTAAATCAGTTTTCAATTCCCCTTACCTTTCAACCTCGAAAAACCTTTTATCTTTCTTTCACCACTGAAGCCTTCCATTTTTTTCTAAAGTCAAGGTCATTTTATAAACAATGAAAGGTATCTGAACATAAATACTGTGCATTACATCCCTGCATGAATCATCCAGGGTGTATATGAATTATTTTCATTTCAGGTCTTGCTAAAAGTGACAGGCTGGTTAAGTGACCACCCAGAGAAAAACTTCCTGTACCCTGATACCCCCGTTTATACCCATGAGTCTCTGTGTCATGTGCCAAGCAGCCTGAGCAGAGGTTGACAGGCCTCCTATGATACCCTAGTGTGCACCCATTCTTCACATCCTCACACCAAGCACTGATTTGAAGCTCACTAAATAATTTGTGCTTCTTTACCAGGGTCATTGGGTGGAGAATCTGGTCTTTAAATAATTAATACAGACACAATCTAAGCAGGCGACTTCTGTTTCCTCTTCGTTTCAGCCAGATTGTCTGCCGCTGTCCCCCGCATTCATAACAACATGCGGTCTAATTCATCTGGATTTCAATCTCCATCACTGTATTGCTGCAGACAGGCTGGTGTTAGGAAAAGCATGTCCTGAGCATGACCCACAGAATCTCAACAAAGAAAACCACACACAGCCACAGAATCTATTTTCATTTAGAGGATAAAAATAAAACAAAAACCTATTACCGCCATGGCTTTGTTTAGCAACATAATTGCTTTTCATTATTCAGTGCACAGATGATACCCTCAGTGTAGGTTGAGAGAGTCGCTGTTGTTTGAGTACAGCTGGAAATGAGATCTTTTATTGATACTGCTGTGTCTCAGATCTGATTCCTACAAGTGCTGAGTCTGATTGTCTAATTCTGTGAATACTAATGAAATGCCTCTGACTGTAGTGGCCTAAAAGTAAGAGGGTCAAACTTGTTAGGTGAAGAATCTCCCATTGAACACACCACACTAGCTGCTAATCCTGGGGTAGACAAAAACAGAAAGAGGCTATGCACAAGTTAAGTCGCCCCTTATGAAATTGTAGATGCTTTTAAGAAATGTATTTTTTGCTTTTTGGGAGTCAACACCACTCTGTTGAAAAAGGTTTTATTTATAATTACAAGCAAATTTCATAATCAATGGAAATAATTGTGTACATTGACTATGCCTTTTCCAGAATTTCCAGCACAATTTGTTTTTAGTAAGTAGCAGAAATGACAAGGGCAGGAATTAAAGGATCCCATAACTTAAAGGCATTTTATTTAAGGTCTCTCAGAAGAGGCATCATGCTGTTTAGCTTCTACTTCTAGATTTTGATTTTTTTGCGAACTGTTTCGTGGATGATATTAAAACAGATGTATTTTACAACTACTGTCAAACAGCAATCGGGGGCTGTATGGATTCTGTAAAATTTGGACCAAGACACATACCATACAGGTACATTTAAAAAAATTAGAATATCATGAAAAAGTTCAATATTTTTTATCACTCATTTCAGAATTACCAAAATTTCAAGCAATAAATATTTAAAATGTTTCACTCTATCCGTAATGAATCTACATAATACATGGGTTTCACATTCTGAAATGAGTGATGAAAAATATTGACCTTTTTCATGATATTCTAATTTTTTGAGACGTACCTGTAGGTCAGTGATCACCAACTGGAGACCCGTGGGCCAAATCAGGCCCCTCAAAGCTTTCCATCTGGCCCCCTGATTATTATGATTACCTCTTAAAGGATCAAACTTATTTATGACTGAAGGAAATCATAAACTTAAGAAAAAGGCAGAATTCTTAAATTAAAATTTGAATTCTCAAATAAAGTATGACTTCATTCCAAGACTTCTACCTTTTTTTTTTCACGTATTATTCTTAATTTAATCTCAGAATTTGGACTTTTTTCACAGACTTGAAAACATGGTCAACTTTTAATTTTCTTTTTTTCTCTGTCTTTCTTTCTTTTTGGCCCCTATGGTCTTCTGTGTTACCAAAATGAGAACATGCGCAGGCTAAAAATGTATTTTTTAATGATAGATTTTGTCTCTAAATACCTCAAACTATTTAAGACCCCATGTTTGTGCGTCAGGACAACAAATAATATTGTAAGTGGACCAAAAATTTAGTTTTAATAGTTTTGTAATTATTATCACTATGTTAGCATAGCATATTGCAAGAAGAAACATGTCCCTTGTACAAATGTAGTTGATGATCCCTGCTAAAGGTAATGAGTATGTGATGTTATCTTGCCATTTTTTTTTTGCTAGGTTCATACTTTATATTTGCAATTGCACTATGCATCCCCCTTCAAAAGAAAAACAACAACGGCAACAAAAACAACCCAATTACAAAATAAACCAAACAAATACAACACATCTTCACATTTTACATTGTGTTAAGGCTACAAGAAGGAAGAAGTAGTTTTTGGTAGTTTTGAATTGAACTGAAGTTTATTTATTTATCAAAAGCTTACTTGCAAAATTCAATGTGAAAATATTATGCCTGGTATAATACCAGAGGTGTAATTGCTCCTTCTTAAAAAATGATCCAAAACAGGATTAAAACAAAAGTTTCAACAGACAGCAAGGTTTTCCTACACCGCTGGATACTCACAAAAGTATATTGCCACAGTAATGTATTACAAGAATCTAGCTCCTGCCCAACATTGGTTTCCATGAGATTTCTCCTTGTATGCAAATCCATGCCTGTATTTGTTATTTTTATGTTTATAAGTTGTTTCTCAGAGAGGTTGTGGAGGGCCAGGGCCATCACGTCAGAGTAATACCCAAACATTACTGTCAGGGTCAGTGTCCCTTCAAAGCAGGCATAAGGGATTGGACTTTAAGTCACATTCATGCAGTAAAAAGGACAGTAAGAGATGGAGTTCTTTAAAAAAAAAGCACCAAGACAGGAAGAATGACACTTAGCCCTTAATCATCTCTGTGTCTGCAGGGATCCCCTGTACTTTAGTGTCTATTGCAGATAATGGTCTTCCCTTACTTGACAGCATGTCTCTCCCGAGCCAGAGCTCTGTATCCAATGCTTAAGTGTATCAGGGTGACAAAGCGTTGCTAGATTCGGTGGTGTCACGGCTCATCATGTAGTGACATTGCTGACAGCTGTGGTGGTAAGACAGTGAGGCTGTTGAATGGAGTCAAAGTAGATTCTTGTGCAGAGGACCCAACTTTCATAACAATGTCTTTCCCAAGGATCAGGCTGCAATGTGCAATCCAACAACAGCTGTAACCACTGGAAGACAGGCAGGGAGGGGGGAAGTAATGGAAATCTTTGATTGCACATCAAATTGCTTCTTCAGTTATTGGAACGCATGGGTGCTGGTGTTTCAGGAGAAAAAACAGAGGGAAGAAGAATACAAGAATGACTGTGTTCTTTAAGCGAAAAATCTCTCAGGCACCGAGCTGCCCAAGCATACTGACTCTTTTGCTCAAAAGAATGGGAGGGAGAAGTCTGCCACCAGATATAACCACACCATCTTGACTCTGTCCAGTCCCATCAGCTGCCTCTCTTAAGAGCCTGTCAGAGGAGACGTGTCCTTGCCAGGCCCTTTCCTGGTTTTGAGGGACTTCCTGTTTGTCGAGAACAGTACAGACAAATTGTATAATGACAAATGGTGGCTCAAACATCTTTGGAGCATGCTGTCTCGGGACCTCAAACTCAGTTGCAACTAATTTTGCCCCAACCCCAAAACAAGCAGAACAACATGACAATGACCAGGCTCCATCTGTTTGTGCACAAAAAAAGTCTCTGAGGTTTGGCTGGATGTAAAAAGAACTATACTCGTAGTCAGTCCCCCTGAGTGCATTGTGAACAGTTTTTAGAGTAAATGCATTTCATATGACCATGAAATTCATATTTGTCTTTCTTTGTTTACAACATTTATGTTAACTGTAAGGGTAAATGAAAGAATATTTAGCTGGTATTTTAGTTTTACATGAATGTATGCTGCTCTAAAACTATTTTGAAATAGACTGTGTGGTTTTTCCTTACATACTTGTGTCTGCTGCGATTTAAATAATAAATGGACTTTGTCTGCTGTAGTACTTTTGGAGTCTCATGGCCACTCAAAGTAGTTTTTACCTTCAAACCAATGGCAGGAGATGTAAAGTGCACTTCAGTATTTAAGATTCTGCAAAGCGAAATGAGAACTTTGACCCTAAACACACAAAGTATGTGGAAATTAAGTTGCTATAAAAAAGACTGAAAGCTGTGGTGCCTCAGCATAATCAAGTTATGTCCACAACTGCTTTGCCTTTGCTCTGGTAGCGGTAGTCAAGCCCAGTTTTAGGGTGCTTCTGACTGAGGCCTAACGTTACTTGGTCACAAAAGTTAACTTCTTATCAGCTGTCCCTTGGTCCTTAGTGTAGGGCCTTTAAAAATGCTCAGCAAGCTTAATATTTTCCTTTATTCATGGAAATATCATCTATAAAACACAAAAACAAAGTCAAGGAATAATGCCCTGCTGTTGAGAGCACCTTAAGACCAGGAAATTGTGACCTTGAAATCACAATGCTTCTGGTGCAGTGCTGTTTCAAAAGTTGAAGTGTCTTCCACTACAGCCCCGAAATAATGGGGACAAAAAGCATTCAGCACTGAGGGCAATAACACTAAGGGTGCAGTCTGAAGCCAGCTAAAGTCTGCCCACCCTAATGCAAACGTAAACGAGCCTTTTCAATTAAGAACTGCCCTCTGCTGGAAATATTGACAGGGAAGTGTTATTTTTAAAGCACTTTTTCCTTAGTATATGAAATTCATCCATAAAATTATAGAGTTGGGTTACTGACAAGTTTAGCATCAGGATGAGTCAACCTGAGTGGTGCAGTGTACGTGTGGCACACCCTCTAGAAGTCTGTTCTGTAGTTCGCTAACAGTGCCTTCATTACAGCACTAGAAATTATCCATCTGGTTGTGCAATATTTGATAAATTTGTTCAACCTGTCAGGCAGTGCTAGATGAGTTTAAAAGTGTTATAATGGCTGAGTGATTCAGGAGAGAACGTTGCTCACCAAATCTCTTTTCTTCATACAAACCATGTGTTGGAATAGTTTGTCTCAGTGTCTCAGTGGGGAAATCGCCCAACTCTATCAGACTGTAGTTTTTCTTTTAAATTTTTCCTTAGAGTGGGCATTGTTCTAGTATACAGTCCTGCTCAGTGTTATTGGCACCCCTTCATTATTTTCATTGCTTTAACAATATCTTCAGAAATAAATTGAAATGTACCAAATTTATGTCATCAGGATCATTTACTTGAAGGTCTAAAATACTTGAACAAAAAAAACTATTTTTACAAGTTGCAGATTGTAATTTCAAAAAGGGAACTGAAAAAAGCATGTGCAGCAATAATGGCACCCCTCTTTAGTATTTTGTTGCACACCCTTTGGCACTGATGACAGCCTCCAAATGTTTCTTGTAGCCATCTATAAGCTTCTTGCACTTCTCAGCTGGTATTTTCTCCCACTCTTCCTATACACAAGCTCTTGAACATTTGCAGGTTTCTTTTCCCCAATGGCAGATTTCAGCCATACCAAAGATTTTCAATCGGATTGAGATCAGGACTCATTGCTAGCCATTTTAAAACAGGCCGTTTTTTTCCTTTTCAACCATTCCTTCGTGCTTTTGGATGTGTCCTTTGGGTCTTTGTCTTGCTGGAGGACCCACGATCTTTGTCTCAAACCAAGTGTTCTTACACTGGGTAGGACATTTTGCTCCAAAATTTCTTGATAATTCTCTGATTTCATGATTCCTGTGATACGGTCAAGGCCTCCAGTACCCGATGCAGCAAAGCAGCCCCAAACCATTATGGAACCTCCACCATGCTTAATTGTTGCTAGGGTGTTCTTTTCCTTGTAGACTTCAAGTGGTTGCAATTAAAACTGCCTATTCTAAATATGAGTACATGATCATAGTAGCTAATTAAGTATAATTTGCAATACTTAATATGTGAACATTACTTCTGCCAAGTTTGAGTCTGATAAAGTGATGCAGAGCAAAGTTAGAGAGGTTTGTAAAGAAACTGTACTGTCACATTGTGTACTTAAACTTCATGGGTGCCAATAATGATGAGTAGGACTGTATTTATCAGCCACAGCCTCACAGGGTAAAGATTACTGCTCCATATTACATGATATGTAACATTAATTCAGATATTTGGAGATATTTCCACACCAGTGTTTCATCTTCTTCTCCTTCTTTGTGTTACTGTACTTATCATCTTCTTCTTTGTCAACTAGTTTGATTATTAAGTGCTATCTTGAACCTTGAAGGTTAATGAGTTGTCCCACAACACCTTCCTGCGGATGATTCACAATAAAATCACTATTAAGAAATTAATGGTGTATGTCCACTGAAATGGTAGGGGGCTGATATTTTGAAAATGCAGATCATGTTAAGTTTGTATTATAATAACCTATCTACATTACCCTTATGCTACAGATGTAATTAGAGAAACAGTGATATTTCCCTCTGTAGTTAAGGTAGAAAAAGGTCTCAGCCACATTTGAGCCAAATTATTCTATTTATTTTAAATGTCTTAGGATCTTTTTAAAAGAAAAAAAAATTAAGGACCCCTTGCAGTTACACCACGAAACATGAGGGGTCTGTGGACCCCTGGTTGAGCAACACTGTTCTACACCATCACTTGGTGTGATGGATGTACCACAATCTTCTGTGATGTAGAAAGCATTGCTCTGGTTTTTAAAACTCACATGGCAGCTGAATATGACCTTTCAATTTTATCCTATCTGGATCTGTCCCTTCCTTTAAGTTTTAGCTGTTTTAATCAAACAATGGTAACGAGGTTGTTTAATGTGTGCTTATTTTGAAAACCTCTGTTGCTTGTCTTATAGTAATTATTATTTTCTCCAGACCATAATCACATTATGAGCACTCTGTCGCTACTGGCCAGGCCTCATTTTCCAGGCATCTGATCACGACCAGCAGTGGGCATCTGATTCACTCAGTGAAATGGGGCTTGCGATTACTGAGGTATGGGTTTGATATAGCGTGGAAAATTAGGTTGAATTGAATAAATTACCCATGCCACAGACTAGTTCACATATGCTCACTGTGAAAGGGCAGCTTTTCCAACAAACTTTTATTTTTTTAAGTGCTTAGCTCCACCCATCCCTGATCTTTAGGGGTGGTGTGGAGCTAGAAGGTGGAGGCTACCATTTGAGTAGCAGCTTGACATGGCTTTAGTTTCATCTGAATCCATAGTTATCTTTAGACAGTTCTGTTGAAGTGTGTATTAAGCATCATGGACAAGAGAAGGGGTGGAGTCAGAAGTTGGAGATTGCCATTTAAGTAGCGGCTTGACATGGCCTTAGTTTCATCTAGGCCATGAGGCTTTGGAGTTATTTTTACCCTAATGGACTGCATGGATCTTCCCCTAAATAATCTATATTCAGAGCTCGATGGACCTCCCAAAAGCCGTGGGTCCGTCTGTTGTCACACAGCAACTTGTCACACAATGCACGAGTAAATAAAACATGATTTAGTACATTTTCACCATGTAGCACAGGGTGTACTTTACTTTTATGGCAGCATATTTTGCTCATGATGGAGGGTGAGCCCGGGAGAAGTCGAAATGCCTCCATAAATCATTCCTTGCGTTCTACCTCAAAAAAATAGTGCTCACATGATAAATGCGAGTTTACTGGAAGCATCTTAAACCTGAACAATGAGTCTGTGTGTGTGTGAATGTGTGTTTGTGTGTGTGTGACAAATCTGGAAGCATTTTATGGTCAGCCACAGAGGCCTCTGTGATTGGACAAGCTATGTCACTCCTGGTCTTTAAAGGCTTTGCACAACAGCGAGGGCATCCTCGAGTCATCCCACCATTTGTGGGATGAGACATTCTTTAGGATCCACCACACAGTTTGTTTCTATCCAAACCACTTATTCTATCTCTTGCAGACACATGATTCAGCTGTGTTACTTCTGAACGTTCTCCATAATCAATACCCACAGCTTTTATAGAGCAGCACATTGACTAACCTGGAGATGGATTTGTCAGCGCTGGAAGATGATAGCTCTGAATCAACTCACAAACACTTTGATGTGTTTGTATTATTGAATACTGGGAAATACTGCTCATGAACTTAGAACAGTGTTTTGCTCTGTGAACTTCTCTGGTTATGAGGGTTGCACATTATCAAGCTGTTCAGCAGAACCAAGATTCTCAGTCCTGTATGCAATCTCTTCATTGGTATAATAATTTGATTTAACTTCCGTAGGTACCAAATAAACAAATAGTGTCCTATCCCACATTTATGTTGGACAAAAAAAGCAGGTGACCAGTTTTTCGGACCTCGCAATAGGTTAGAGCTGGGAGACTATTCAAATTTTAATCTCAATCACAATAACAAAAACTGAGTAATCAAGACAAAAAAAATATTGTGTCACATGACTTGTTGTCTTTATTCCTTTATTATCAAAAGCATTATTTTGAGGTGTTTGTATATTTACAAGTATATTCATATATAGTGCCAATGTTTTGAGGTTTAAAATGGTAGTTTCAAAGTATATATCCAATAAAAGAATGTGGTGCATGTTTCAAAATCAGTGCATTATCATGTTTCATAATCACTATCTCCATATGTATTCAAATAAATGATGATATGTTTTTTGCCATTATCAAGCAGCTCTAAGATAGGGACTCTTATTGATGTTACAATAACACTATTTTACAAAGAATTTGTATTACAAATGGATATGTGGGTCTTTATTCACGTTATTGTTATTATCATTATTATTATTGATTAATTAATTAATTCATTAGTTTTCTATAACCCATATCCCTTTCAGGGTTGGGGGGCTGGAGCCTATGCCAGCTGTCATTTTGCAAGAGGCAGGGCACACCCTGAACTGGTCTCCAGGCAATCCCAGGGCAACATAGAGGGACAGATGGCCATTAACACTCACACTCATACCTAAGGTCAATTTAGACTCACCAGTTAACCTAATGAGCATGTTTTTGGTCTGTGGGAGGAAGCTGGAGTGCCCGGAGAGACCCCAAGTATGCACGGGAAGAACATGCTAACTTCACACAAAAGACCCTGTTTGACCAGGGGCTCGAACAGGGGACCTTCTTGCGATGAGGCATGTGCACTACCTGCTACACCACTGTGCCACCACTGAGTTGTATAGCATGCAGAACAAAATGAAAGGAACTGACAAGAGAATTGATTGGCAAAAACATTAATGACAGATGCTTTGGGGGAGTTATCAATTCTTGACTGTAATTTGTTTTCAGTTCTCATCCCAATCTATTGTTAATGTAAGTACTAGTTGTAATGTTAAGGCTTCAGGTTTGAGCCCAGCTCAATATTAAACGGGAATATTAAATGGGTTGTGTGTGTGTTGGGTACTGTACTAAGATTTAAATTTATGGATGAAATTGATAATGGTACTGGTGTTAAATTCTTACCAAAAGTCAGTCTCAAGAAATGAGCTGCTGGACAAACTCTTGTGTTGCCCTTTTGTCATCTAATATATTGTTGGGATTATCAATCCAAGAAAAAAATACACAAACTTTTGAAATAAGCTAGCAAAAAACCCACAATTAATTTGTATTTTCTGCAGTCTCTAATTTTTGATTTTCATTGAGTGATACATTTTGTCAAACTCACACACTAGACAGCCAGTTCCATAAATCCACCATGGAGATATTTAACTAATCCATCTGGAAAAGAGACATTCAAAAACATTTTCAGAGGCAGTTGGTAATTGGATTATCGTTTGGCTCATCAAGCAATGCTGCTACGTATGACGGCACAGCTCACGCTGTTGTTAGCTGTTAGCTTAAAGTACCTATACTATCATCCTACATTAAGTTATACCACACAAATGTATCACTTAATACTTACATGTGACATGAATCTTGTCAAAGACAATCCCTACCAAGTTTTCCTGGTAAGCTTCTGAGGAGAGCATATTTCACTGAGTATCACTGAGTAATCATGATGACCACAGACTAACTCGGCATGTCCTTGGAGGATTTCAGCATTCTCTTCCAGTTTCCCAGCAGTGACCCCGGTCAGGAGAAGAGCCAAATCATGATTTCTCGTAAGACAAGCTTCAAGTGACGTTTTTTCCTCCTCTTTCAAAAAATAAATTGTGTCCATTTTTGATAAAAAAAAACATAGATATTGTGACCGCTTCAGAAGCCGCCATTATTTTCAAACATGCATTCACTTCCTGCTGTTGTCACGTCTGCTGCTCCCTACTCTCTTTTCTGATTGGGACATTAAGCATTTAGCTGAGTGAAGTCATTTGACAGGGAAAGATGGCAAGACAGACATGCTGGATTTCAGACAATGAATCAGGCAGGTCCATCTGCTCTGTCAAAAAATCTTCGGTCTCTACTTATACTGTATGTAAATGCTGTACCACTTTGATATGGATTACAATACATTCAAGACACTCTGCTCAGAGACCAAATGATTGAATCATCAAATCAAAGCTGCCAAACATACTGTATAATGCTGTTTTAAAATAATTGTCAAATGTGCTTTTGTTGTTTATGGAACCAGGAATCTGTCAATCAAAATGTTATTGTGTGTCAAACCACCTCCTCGGAACATGATACATAAGCAAGTGAGCTGATTCTTCTTTTCCTTTTTTGACTTTCGTTTAACAAACTGCCAATGACTGGATGGAAAAGTCATAGTAAACAGAGGTATAACTGTAGTTTTGTAGTTCATGATGGCATTTCTGAGTGGTTGCTTACGATGTTTATGCAGGAAACATATAAAGCTTACCAGGGGCGTAGAATTGGGTAGGGACGCTAGGGACACATCCCTATCAATATTATGCAAATACTGCATGGTCCCTACCATAAAATAAAGCATTGTATATAACATTATAACTAAAATAAAGCATATTTTTAATGCCACAGAGATACAGGTTTTGGTTATTTTATTTGTTATCCATGTATTATTTGTGTTTTAAAAGGCAGCAACCATTTAAGACCAACAATAAAAGTTTTTTGGAAAAAATGCAGTAAAACCTCGAATTTCAAACAAGATTTTATACATTCACATAGGAGGGGAATAAATTAAACTTATCGGTTATAATTGTGAAACTGTATTTTCTCCTAAGACTATAATCATACCATCAAAATTAATGCTTGTTGCATCCCAAATTGTCCCATGGTTTATATGTCATGCATCAGTATATCTTTGTCAGGGGCCAGTAGTGATGGTGGAGGAGAGGCTGGAGGTTTAGTATATAGAAGTTTTTTCAGTTTTACAGTCACGCATGATGTGAAAAAACAGTGATAAAACACATCAACTTTCAGGGGTTCCATCTTGGAGCACTTTTACGTCCCCACTAATGTCAAAATCAAAACTACGCCTTTGAAGCTTACTTTTCACTTGAACTATCGTGATTGTTAAAAACTGTATTAAGAAGTAATATGGGAAGGTTTTTCTCTTTTCTATAGAGTCCCATAGAAACTGTTTTGAAATGAAATATCACTTCTGTAATATGTTTACATATTTCCTACTGCTAGTGGATGTTTGAGTGTTTGTTATAAGCTCTGCAAAAGGCATAAGGGGCTCCCAGAAATCTTCATATCACCACATTGCTCCTTCTGTGTTTCACTAACCCATTCCAAAAATCCCCCCTCCTCCCCATTCAAGATAAATATGAAACCAAACGGAGAAATTCATGCTTGAAGCAACAGAGCTAATCTCCCTCCTGCCTGTTTCACTCCTCTGTGTTTAATTGATAGAAATTGCACGCATCAAAGAAAACGCACACTGAGATTTAATGGGCATAAAATGGACATTAGCATTTTAAAGAGGTGGATTAACACATTAATCCGGGCAATTTTCATCCACAACTTCCAACGAGATCCTCATGGCGCACAAGCTCCTAATGGGGCTTAACTGGCTTTCTGCTTTAGTGCTGCTCTCAGGGATAACACCAAAACTTTTAGTTTTTGGAGAGGGGAAAACGAAGGGGCTTAATTTCGTGTGATGGCTTTTTTAAAACTGAGCTTTTTCTTCCAAGTGAACAGACGTCCAGATGATAAATTACACAAGTTGCAACAGTGCCATGTGAGTATTCTGAGTGTGGCACAGAAAACACAGAATTGTGGGTTTGGGATGATGAAATTGCCCGTGCTTGAAAGGCAGTAATCAAAGGGACTGTTGTTGGAGGATCATCATGGGGATGACTTCTCGTCCATGCTGAACATATGTGGTTTTACTAGAAGAGGCACATTGGTTTGTCGAGCACAATAGTCGTACAGTAATGATATAATACAATAGAACTAAGTAAATGGTTTCACCTTTATGTGGTGCAGTGAGTTTTGTATCATAATAAAATTTCGTAACAGTGCTGAAGAGGTTGATGTGAACATGTGCAATTGTGACATTGCAGGAAATGCAACTTTAGTCCTGAGATCTGAGGCATGCCATGCTGCACTTCATGTGTTGTCTGATCAAAACTGTTTCCTGGACCAAACTAAAAGTCTGTTTGATATGAGCTTCAGTATTCAGAGAACTGAACACTCATCATACATGTCCTGCATATAAAAGTGTACAGGCTATGAGCAACACTGCTGTCATTACATAGATACACCAGTGTTCAAAGAATTACTATATTTGCAGATCACCTTTAGACATTACTTTTCCTCTTACAATGACAAAAATTGCATATTTAATGATTTGTTCATGAAAGACTAATCAAAGATGCATATATCATTTAGGAATCAGTGCTGAAAAGCTTTTAGGCATTCTTGATAGTTCCTTTATCAGTGCCCTCTATAGTTCCTTAAGCTCTGAAAAACACTGTCACTCCCTCAAGACAGACTGTTGACACTAGCAACAACAAAAGCCGTAAAAGTAATTTTAGCATGCAGTGTGACCCAAAAACAAGTTAATTTTACACAGTATAATGCAGCAGTATGATGTGCAGGGTCTGTGGCTTTGCTCTTTCATTCCAGGGTGGACTCATAACACAAATGCAGAAGCCATTTTAACCTGGCACAGCACTAAATATTTTGAGTGTTTGACGCTAACACAGAAAACTTTTGTAGACTCACTTTTTTCCACACAGAAAATCATTAATAATCAGTAGTCTCTCATTAACCATTACACTGGCATGACACTTAAAGGTGCTATGAGGAGAATCTATTACTGGCGACATTAAGACTCTGCTACCCATGAGCACGCGCGGCGACTGTCGTAATGCTGCGTTCCAGTAACCTCAGAACTGGGAGTGACATCATCTCCGACTTATCGGTGTTCCAGTTGAAGTCAGAAAAAAACATGTCGATCTACCAGGCTATTGTTAGCTGTTGTTAGCTCGGGGGTGGCGAGGTTTCACCGAGTTCCCTGTAGGAAATTCCGACTTCGGGGAACGTTCCAGTTGCAGTTTCCTACTCGGAACTCGGAAATTCCTACTTCTGACTACAACTGGAACGCACCAAAAGACCCAAGCCAAAGCGTGTGTTTGTTGTGATGCTAATAAAGCATGCAGCTCGAACCTTCCTCAGAACTCTGCATTGCTTTACAACTTCTTTTTTCAACAACTTACAGGATGTAAAGCGATGAGGTAATGTATCTCTCTCTAGTTACGTAGCGGTAGTTTTTGATGTGTGACAACAAGCAATTTTTGGAAAACTTATTATGGCAGTTTTGTAGCTGGCTATATATCGCTACTTACAGCCCAGTGCTCTAAGACGTGTCCGAATAATATAAATTTGCTCTAGTTTTAATTGTCTTGTTCACGAGGTTGAGTATCCAGGCCAGTCCAGCCTTTGTCCAACCCGACCGGAAGGCTAAGGACTAGCATTTATAGATAACCTATTTTGATGCTATGAAACTCATCATAAAGTGTGTATTTTGACTTTTTTGTAATTACTTAAAAACTCCTCACAGTCCCTTTAAAGAACATGATCAGTTGAAGTTAAGTTTAAAATGTGCACATTTTTAGGGGTGCCTCTCACACTATTTGGTGTGTTTGCTCATTTTGTGAATGCATGATCTTTACAAGACATACCTTGTGGTAAAGGTGACTAACAAGGCTTTCCAGTGATGTAAAAATGCTAAATAAATACTAAACCAGCTTGCATTATTCTAGAGGGGTTGTGCACCATAGCTTCTAGCAAGTGAAACTGACTCAAAAACCCAAATCAAGCATCATGGGTTAAACTGCAGTTAATTGATACTCGGACACAAAAGACACATCATTTTTTGAATGATAAAATAAATATGACAACATCACATTTTTCCAATGTTGTCCAAAATATTTTCAGATCAAACTCATTC
This sequence comes from Scarus forsteni, assembly GCA_036419115.1. Classification (NCBI taxonomy): domain Eukaryota; kingdom Metazoa; phylum Chordata; class Actinopteri; order Labriformes; family Labridae; genus Scarus; species Scarus forsteni. The sequence continues at coordinate 13,258,200 of JAZDUH010000354.1, forward strand.
TGACATTATTTTCATGAATCACAGAGTTGCACATCATTTCTGGACTGTCGCCCCTGTGGATGCTCTGCACTGCTGTGGAGTCTTTTTGCATATAACTTGTCAAACGTGAGAGGGAAGTGGGTGGCAGTTGGTCCCAGAGGAACATTAGCTTTGTTTCATGTGTGAAGGACAAACCTATGATGAGCACGTACACATTCTGTATGTATGCATTCACACCCTTGTATCTGAAGCATGTTCAAACACATGTGGCAGCAGTGCGAGCCATCATCAGTGACACAAACCCTCGGTGGCAGTGTTTAGACTACACTGAGCTCTCTTGATGCAGTGGGTCCCCTACAATTGTGCACACTTTCATTCCCGTCCCCAAACAGCTGCTCCTCCCTTTTGTTCCCGTCATTTACACCGCAGTTTATGCACACACAACATGTAAGCCCACTGTACCTCCTTGCAAAGAGAATGTAATGTAGGTCATCAAACAAAGCCGACTGGGAGAGGGCTGTTGTTTGTGAGCGGCGAGGAAGCCTCCAGAGTAAAGGACTGATGTGAAAGGAGGGGTGTAAAAAAAACAGAGGCAAAAAACCCCACAATGAAACAAACAAAAGCTCCTTTGACAAACTGCTAAAACGTAAAGTGCGTCTATTTTGGGTGTTGTCACTGGTGGGTAGAAGTAAAGAAATACAGAAACATGGCTTTTTCTCACTCACACCCCTCCTTTCCTAAGCACTCTGGTGAATAGTTTATGCTAGGCACCTCCTACTCACCTCTGCTGTAGTTTCCGTCCCATTATGGCTCCAACATGAGATTGCACTCAGGACAATGTTGGAATTTTTGATAACACGTATTGTGAAACCGAAACATCGTTTTGAATTAATAAACAACACAGTCTAGAGCTTTTAGAGCAAAATCCACGCTTTTCATGCCACATGCTATATTATTAGTAATATTACTTTCGCCCCCACTGCCTGATGTTCAGTACCATCTGAGTGATATTAGAGAAAGCTCTCAGCTTCCCAAATGATGAGCAGGGATGGTTGTTTTCTGAAACACGCTCTGGCAGGGTGCTGTGATTTGAGTCAGCCCTGTATCTGCAACACAAATAACATCTGAAAAGACAGGCTGCAGTCAAAGCATGGTTTCCCCATTCTCTCTTTGCTTACGTTTGTCTAAAAGCGTGGGACATCTCCATACAAAGGTGTCATGTTGTAAATGTTTGACTCTTTCCTTGGCCTAGATTTGGGGCAGGGTGGATACACAGCAGACTCTTTGGCCAGGATAAATCAAGTTATTGCAGTTTTATTCAGACTCAACCTCACACTCCCCCAACAAATACAGTAACTCAGACAGCCCCACATTTCCAACACATGTTTACCAGATCTCCTCTGTGAGAGATAATGTTCAAATTCCTTTGGCAACCACTCTCTCATGGTCAGCGGATTCTTGCCAGACAATAAAACACACAAATGATGGATGCTGAGCCAAGATATAAAGGACAACAAAAACACCAGCCATCTTCCACAAGAGCAAAGATCTCATCCTTGCACATAAAACTCCCTTTTTGGATACAAAGTGAATTTCTCTTGGAAGTTACATTTATCTTGGACTTAAATATGCACATTTTAAGAGTAATAAAATGTCCATGCTTGATAAGACATAGAAATTCACTTTGACCACTTTTTAAACTAGATATGTTGAAGATTATATTTTTCTGATTTTGACAGCCTAAGCAACGCTCATTTATGATTGAAGTTGGGCATGTTTGAACTGTGTCCTTGGTGTTAACTGCAGCCTAGTTTCATAACTAAATGACTTACAGAAAAATTCAATCAAATATGGCCCCATACTAGAGGACACTCTCTGATGAATAAAGATACATGGGTTTCAGCAAATATCACATATCACATTTACTGTTATCACTACCTGTGTCATCTCAAGGTTCATAATAGTGTGCTAATCACACTTAAACACCTTTGAGAACCAACACTCCTACAACCTATGACAGCTTAGTGCAGTTTCCCATTGTTTTTTTCCAAATGTGACGATGAGTCATCAGCATCCAAGCTCTCTGATCATCTTTCCTACTGTGACCAGGCCAAAATCATAGGCTCAGACCAGCACCCTTTAAAATCTGACTGGCCACCTCCAAAACCCTAACCTTGCATAGCAGATGGGCCTGCCTGATTCAGTTCCTGAAATCCTGCAGATCCCCATCTTGTAGCGCACCGTAGTCCAATGGATTCACGCGGCTGAAATTTTAACGGCCCAATCAGGGAAAAGAGGCGGGAGCTGCGGGAAGAACGGAAGTGACGAGAAGGCGTGACGTCAGCAGACGGCTACCCGATTTGTACTGCGCATGCGCGAAAACTGCGTCACTTCCTCTCGAACCGTGGTGTGTATAAAAAAAAGATATTGATATATACGCGATGGATTCAGACATAGAAATACGTACGGATCGGGTAGTGACTCCTGTCATAGATACTTAGTAAAACTTGGCGAAATCTGCCCTCCTCAGAAGTTTATTTTTAGTGTAAGAGGATAGTATAAGGCCGTTAGCTGTTAGCAGCTAAGTTAGCGGCTAACGGCTAACTTTAGCCGCTACGCACATAAGCTACGTCATATCGGGGCTTGATGTGGATTGGCCTGTGGTGAGTGTGTCAATCAGAACGGTCGTCCAATCTTCTTCTTCTTTGGTTCAAACGGTCGTCCAATCGCCAGCGACTGATTGTTTTGAAGGTCCCGCCTCTGAAAGCTAATCAGAAGAGCAGCTACCCAGATGGACTTGTGAAATATTTCCGTGGCGGACATATGAAACTGTCCATCTGGCATGTCAGGTTACCAAAACCCCTCACTGTAATAAAAAGTTAAAGTTTAGGTATGAAGTGGTCATCCTTGTATTCGTGTGGTCCCTGGAGAAAAAAGACTGGACATTTCTGATCTAAGTCTTTGTAGAATTGACGTTTTATTTATACTTTTTTTATGATGTCACTAGTGATTCTGCCAGTCACCCACTTCAATCCTTCATTGTTTCCCCAGCGAAATCTTGTGGATTTTCTGTGTGAAGAGCTCCATGAAGTTAAGACAGGGCCATGCACATCGAAGTTGGTGTAGTTGTGCCCCAATATCAGTATGTTTGATTTACTGTGTGAACAATACAGAAACAAACCATTTCAGGCAGCTACTGTAAACAGTGGGGGAGGGAGAAGTTCTACAAACTTGTTTAGAGCTGAAACGATTCCTCGAATATTTTCGATTATTCGATTACAAAATATCTTTGAGGCAGATTGTGTGCCTCGAAGCATCGTTTAATATACAATTATACATATAAAATAAATATCTAGACTATACAGTGCACAGTGTTTGACACGGACGGTTATTTCTGTGGCACAACGCGCCTGCTACCTCCGCTGCTGCGCGGCTTTTAAAATAATGAAGGAGGAGAAAAGAGGGACAGAAAGGAGAGAGTCTGCAGAAGAAATGGCAGAGAGTGTCCCAAGTGTGTCACTACAAGAAGGGATGAAAAGAAAACACAGTGCAGTGTGTCTGATGTCAAACGGAGTAAGCTTAGCACATAGCTTAGCGTGATAGCATGTTGTCAATGCTGCAGCGCGTCAACAATAAACATCCAGTCTGTGCGTCGTCAGAGCGACAGAACAGGATGACACTCATGATACATCAGCAGAAGCAGCTAATATGATCAATAACTGAGATATGGGCTAGTAAATAACCTACTTTGATTATGGCTCCATGTAAAGGCTGGTTCAGAACGTAAATCAATGCAGAGGCTACTTGCCCAGAATTATGTGTATTTTGTTCACATACTTTTCACATCCAGCAGCTTTACATTTAATTTGATTGCAGAGAGTAGAACAGGAAACACTGACAGTGAGTAGAGGAAGCAGGTGTAGGGAATGCTTTCATATGTTATAGAAATGTACATTAGCTAGTTAAATTATCTTAGTATCTAAGTATGATTTTATTTGGTCATAGAAATAAAGTAAGCAAAATAAGATCATAAATATGGTGCAGTAGTAAAGGCAATGATTTAGCAAAAAGAGACAAGCATGAACACAAAATAAAAATAACCATACTTAAAAAAAATACTGAAAAAGCAAGATATGGCCCAGAGTAAAAATAAAAGTATAGATTTTGATTTTGAGGATGTTCAGAATGTTCAAAATAAGAAAAATAAGTTGTTAATGTAAGGGACCTGGCTTTTCTGTTTTGTGTGTTACTACTACTAATAATGTGTAGTGATTCAATGTAAAAAAAAAATTATTGGAAGTGAGCGCAATGTAACTGTTATCCAATTACTCGATAAAAATTCGATAGAGTAATCGATTACAAAACGATATGATAGCTGCAGCTCTAAACTTGTTGTCTTGTGCATAGAGGTACTCTATTACATGCAGAAGACATGTCAAATTCACTAATGAGAATAACAACTCAAAAAGCACAAAGTGGTTCTGTAATACCATTATCAGAAAGTTAAAACATCACTGACTTTAATCTTTACAAAGCTGAAGAACCAGTTTCAGTTTCCATCTTTATTCACAACACCCTTTCCATCCCTAAAGAATACTTACTCTTATTATACCTCCTGCTCCATCTGAAAGGTGTTAGCAGCTTGAGAGACAGCCAAAGGCAGCTGGACGCAAAAGGACAGAAATCTGTGGTGCAACGCCTGTCTACTCATTTGCCTTGGCCGAGCTTTTGACAGCCTCAAAAAAGCTGGTAAGCTCAGATACTTTGAACTGTACGATAAGGATCAGCACAAGTCAGACAGACGCTATGCTTAGAGGAATCCAGTTTTACATAAGGACTTTCAAAGATGTGCGACATGCGTAATTGAATATAGAGTACTGCGATAAAGTGATCAAAGCAGGGAGCTTGCGGAGTTAATGAAAATAAATAAAGCTAGAAAGAGCGTTTCTCTTCAGTGGCAGACGGGTTTAAAAGGATGCTGTTTTATCCTCTGTGCTGAGACCTGTCTTTTAATACGGATCATAATGAGGGGTTTCCTTTTCTAAAAAAAAAATAAAAAACAAGCTTGTGAACAGGACAGAATTTGATTAGGACAGCCAGCTCTCTTCGATGTGTATGTGTGCACATGTATGAATGTGAGTGCGTGGAATAGATCCATCCGTTCCTGATGTGGCTCCCAGCAGTCGACAGCTCTGCCAACCGTTGTCATTTTCTGGCAGCCAGATTACTCTTGGGGTGGCATTTTCACAGTTGTCAAGTGAGGATTTAATGGCCAATTATCCTCAGATAAATATATCTCTGCTGAGAGGAGGAAGCCATCGTAGGAGTGGGAGACTATTGCTTCTAATTGTGGGCTAAAGAAAGAGGAAAACATGTCTGGTCAAAGCCTCCAGAGACTGTCCGACTTCCTATATCTCAGCGCTGCTACTTCATCATCACCCAAGAAGGCAGTTGGATCTCTTAAAATAAAAATCCAGTGCACTGTAAATCACGTGTTACACTAACAGCACAAAGTACACGTCGTCGTTAAACAGGGTGTCACCATCCTCACTTTAACCAAAGCCCTTCCAGTGATAGCTTTTTTTCCTAACTTGCTTTCATGACAGGGAAGGAAATCTTTCACTGAGGAAACTGTTTAGGCCACTGGGCAGGCTGAAAAACAAAAATGATTGAAAATGGGGTACAGATATTGAGAAAATATACAGATTTAGGAACAATTTTAACGTAAAGAACCCCGATGATCAGACTTCTCATACCTTAACAGTCAAAGCAAGCTCTCCCTTTTAAAAATAATCTCACATTCACATTTAAAACAACAGGCAATAACTCAGAAATCAGACCATAAATGTTCTTATCATACGTCAGTTGTCGGTCCAAGTTCTGTGCATGTATGTTCGAACACAAAGCAGGGCTAAATTGGGACCTAATTAAAAGTATTTGCAAAGTTCAAGATGTCATTTGGACTCTGAGTGATACGTCATACAATGTTTCTAAACAGAACCAGACATCAACCATGCCTCTTTCCATGTTACTATAAATTCATACCTAACCATTTCCTCCTTTTTGTTTTTTTCCCATTACACACCTCATCCCTTCCAACCCCCTTTTTCTATGTCTTCTTTGTTCTAGTTGATAGGGCCCTAAACAGGGTACCTTGTGCCTAGGAGCAAAGACAGATCCCCCATGAAGTACTCACAACTTGTTGTCAGCAATATGCCAAAAATGTCAAAATTCACATTCTTTTTTTATCATTTATCAACCATGCTGATAAAAAGTGGTACTTAATGATAATGTTTTCAACCAGTCATTTAGTTTCAAGAATTAAGTCCACTTCTGCCAACACTTCTACAAGTGTAATGCATGGCGAGCCTTTATTTCATTAAACATTACTATTGGTCATGTTCCATGTTGGAGAGTGGGTTTTTGAAACTTGTAACCAAATCAAAGTACAAAAAAATGCTTGATGTCAAGACAATACAATATTTTTTCACTCATTAATGGGGTTGTTGTTTTTTTCGTTTTCTGAATAGTAGCAATTTTGGAGATTAGAGGTTCGTCCTGACAGAAGTGATGGGACATTTAACCTTTACTTCTAATCAGTGAGTCATTTTTTGATAGCCTAGCCTGCTAGCTTTACTCCCATAACACATATGGCTTGTTGTCATAACAGTTCTTGGCCTGGACTTGGCCTGCTTCATTATACTGTAATAATGAAACAATCCAAATAAAATAGGCAATTGTGTTGCATTTTCTTTTCTTTTTTTCACTGATTGGAACACAGCAACTGAGCTGGAGATGTAAAAAAATTCAACCAATGGCATGTGTCTTGGGGAAAGTATTGTGTAGCAAGTGTTTACCAGGCTTGCATTCCTCACAAAACAGGTATGGTCAGTGACTACAGGTAAGTCAAACACTAATATGGGATATCAGCACTGACCTTGATTCTCTTAGCCAATCAGCCCAGTTGCAGTTAAAAAAGTATTAACCTCATATCAGGCTACGTTTTACATGGAAACTCCTGACTTAAAGACGCAAAGATTTTTCCTTTGTGTTTTAGAATTCTTCTGTGTTCAGACGACGACGCTCCGAGACAAATTAATCCGCTGTAGTATTAATGCTGGTTCAGTAGATGCTGCTGTAGGTCTGCAGAGAGGCAGTGCTGCTACAACACATGACTGAAGAAGAAAAACTTTTCACAAACATCAATGTCGAATAGACGCACAGAGACGCAGGAGTATCTTTTCTGGACAACAAATCAGTTCGGACAACAAATCTATCTGGATAGGTTTGTCTGGATAACAAACTGAGCACGGTAAGAGGCTCACATGTTACTCGGCGGGTGGCCGAAGCTGTTGTTGTTCCTGGTATGCGCGCGCAGCCTTCATCTGAAAGAGTACTGCGCATGCGGTGACGCCAGCTTTTCACCCTGAAATGCTCCGATGCAGGTTTACACAGAGCTGCATGGAGAGCATTCTGGAAACTTTCCACCCTGGAGCCCGTTTTCAAAAGTTTCTGTTTTCAACAAGTTTCCATGTAGACGTAAGGCCAAAACGCAATGAAAACTTATTGGATTTGACCGTTTTCGGCAACATGTAAATGCAGCCTCGGTCTCCCTGCACATTGACATAACAATAGGAACTCAAATTGCAGACTTTTCTCATGTATTGCCAGAATCACTTAACATCAAATGATGTTTTGATACTCCTGATCATGGTCCTTAAAATCAGATCACTAAGGCACCACATTGCATGACCATTTGGTTTCATTCAATGTATGCAGGATATAGTCCTTTAATTGAGTTACCTGGTATGTATCTGACTCGTAGCTCATCTCCCTCACTCTTCCCTCTCCTCAATTTCCCACTCTATCCATTATCCAATAGAAATAAAGGCCTCTGCAACCACAGTCCAAAACCTTTAACTTGTATCTTCTGGTGATCTCCTGGAGGTCAGGCTCACACTGAAACAAGTTAAGTTTTGAAGGAAATGCTGCAGAAATGGCCTGGCTTCAGGCTGCAGTATTATACTGACATATGTCTCAGTTGCTGGCAGATTAGCGCTGTGTACATGTCAATGGGGATGGCGGCTAACAGGCTGAATGGCCTGCACCGAAGTCACCTCAGGTTAATGACAATGACAGTCTCAATCGCTGGGGTGGTGGAGAGGATTTAATGCTTCCCCTTTGGCACCAGGAAGTGCAGATAATGATGCTGAGTGGCATGGAGTGTGTACCTTCTGACATCAGCTGTGATTTAAACTGTTAGTAAGTTCATACACACATAGGCCCACCCTGAAAGAGGCAGACATGCAAATACTCGCCCATGCTTATTTGTTCCAAAACCTGCCTCACACAACCTATTATCTCATTTTCACTTTAATCAATATGAAACATGTTATTTACAAACCTTAAACTTGAAAGTAACCATGCATAGAAATGATCACATGATGAAAAAAAAATGCATGCCATTATTGTCAATACAAAAACAGGTTAACATACATCGAGCTTACGAGTATGAACAAAGGCCTATCATCCAAATGAGTACTTGAAACTTGCTTAGAGAATATAAACATCTACTAAGGCTTTTCTGACATTTTAGCCAAGTTTTTAGTGAAATGTGAAAAAACTGTCAAAAATTTGAATACATTTTGAGCTGCCTTGCTCATAGACAAGAAAACAAACAAACAGGCAAATGCAGGCAAAAGATGACATTCTTGGCAGAGGTCAAAATAACCAGTGGTCTACTCAGATCTGTACTACCTCCAACCCAGATGGAGCTTTACAAGGTGTTCTTAATTGACCGGTTTCTGCCAATCCCAGAAAGTCATCCATCCATTCAGTAACTGTACCACTTTATTCCTTTAGGGGTTACAGGGGGCTGGAGCCTCTCCCAGCTGACACCGGAAGAAAGGTGGGGTAGACAGCGTACTGGTGCAATTTAAAGTAACCTGTTATTCTAATGAGCATGCTTTTGGTCTTTGGAAGGCAGCTGGAGTACCTGGATAAAATCCACACATGCATGAAAAACCCACCCTACCATTGAATTAATCCAACAACCTTCTCTGTTAGGCAAACACACTTCCTGCTGCACGGATTCTTGGAAGTATGAAGTGGTCAAAAATGCAGATTTTGAAGTGAAAGGCTATAAATAGTCTAAAAAATTAATTATCTACTCAAATGATGTCTTAATCATTAGATTGCTTTTTGGCTATGCAATATGCAATATGATTCCCATACAGTAAGCACTCACAATACAGTGGCTCAGGAATAAGTCCAAAAACGCAGAGATAAGTTAGCATTTTGCACTTCCTGGTTCAAAACCCCTCAAGGTTGATGGGATTTAGAGTACGAGTGAATAAGTGCCTGAAATAAGGCTTGTGGTGAACATATGCACATGAGATTCTTAATGTTTAATGGAAAAAAAAAATACATCTGATGTTGTCTACTTTTGAATTAAAACTGTTGTGTTTGGGTGCTAACCAACTGATAACAAGGACTGCAGAAAGCGCCAGAACCTTACAGGCAAGCACTTCTGATTGTTTTTCAATAATCAATCATTCATAATTGAGGGGATCAAATTTTTAAGGTCACTCGATTATGAGGAAACTCTCAAACAACAGTTCACATGAAAACATTATATATAGGCATTATTGTAGTTGCTTCCCAGAAGACCCTAACCCACCAGATTTGATCTTAAAACATTGTTAAAGTAGGTTTGTTAAAATTGTCACAAAGAGCAGGACATGTAAGTATTATAGTTTTAAGAGAGCTTTTTATCAGCAGTGATCCAAAACAGGAAAAAAAATCCTATAGGTGTTCAGTTGGCTTGCTGTCAAGGGAACCAGTGTGATGCTCACTTCAACTGGCCTACAAAAATATGTAGCCTAATCCCCGCACCACTCTATTTCTCTATCCAAACAACTGTGTATGCATGCCTTGGCAAATCTGTCTTGGTATTACATCAATATTTAGCTCCTGGCTCATTGAATGTAAAGAATATCACTTTTAAAATCGGCATTTAAGCAAGTGATAAGAAAAAAAAAAACGTTTATGCCACACCTGTTTTGATTACCATTTGATTAGCATTGAAACTAAGGTATCCTTTTTTTCAATTTGGATCCTAAAACGGTATTAAAACATCTTGAATTTGATTTTAAAAAGGGTGCGGTAACCCCCAAAAAGCACTTCTGCAGTGGTTCGTATTACATCACTAAACCCTGTCCTGGCAAACTGACTTGCTGTAATGTGCCAGCAGTTAGAATACTGAAGGCAAGAGTGGCTGTTTTGGATATGTTTCAATGCTATTAATTGGCTTTTGTGACGGCAGTCCTCAGCTTCAATGCTGCATTTTTGAGCTAACAAGCTACTTTTGCTAACTAGCTATCAGATACAACCATGTGCAATGACCTGTGCTACACATGTCACAGTTAAGATGTCAAGCTAGGAGCCCTGACATATTTATGCACATAGCTCATTATTTCAGATTGTAACATACAATCGAGTAGTGTTTAAAAAAATATTTAGCTCCTGGCTTATTGAATTTAAAGAATATCACCTTTAAATTCAGCATTTAAGCATGTGATAAGAAAAAAATACTGTTTATGCCACACCTGTTTTGATTACCATTTGATTAGCATTGAAACTAAGGTATCCTTTTTTCAATTTGGATCCTAAAACGGTATTAAAACATCTTTAATCTGATTTTAAAAAGGGTGCGGTAACCCCCAAAAAGCACTTCTGCAGTGGTTCGTATTACATCACTAAACCCTGTCCTGGCAAACTGACTTGCTGTAATATGCCAGCAGTTAGAATACTGAAGGCAAGAGTGGCTGTTTTGGATATGTTTCAATGCTATTAATTGGCTTTTGTGACGGCAGTCCTCAGCTTCAATGCTGCATTTTTGAGCTAACAAGCTACTTTGCTAACCAGCTATCAGATACAACCATGTGCAATGACCTGTGCTACACATGTCACAGTTAAGCATGTCAAGCTAGGAGCCCTGACATATTTTATGCACATAGCTCATTATTTCAGATTGTAACATACAATCGAGTAGTGTTTAAAAAAGTCCAATTACAATTCAACGCAAGGCTGTCACAATGAACATCAGAAAGATGTGGATATATTTGACTTATTAAGGCAGTTTTGTCAGTAATTGAATGTACTGTTCTCTCTGCTAAGGCTGCACAAAATGATGTCTGTTATCTTGGCAGTTTACTATTAGCTTGACAGTACTGCTAATAATGCTGTACATAATTGATTAACAGTGTTAATATAAATAGAAATTGCCGTAAAACTGTATATTTGAAAAGAGAAAGAACTTGAACTGTGTCCCAGAGGTCAGCTGTGGCCATCACTAGATAATGACATACTTTAGAAAAGTATTTCTTTTACCAAACGTGAAGTGGTACATATGATCCTCTCTTTGGCAAAGGCGTAACATGTTCTCTCGCTACCTCTTCATATGTAGCAAAGTTAGTGTCACTGCCCAAAATTAAACTAAGCATTTCCTCCCCATTGTCTAGTCATTTGTGCTAACGATCACCATTTCTACTCACTGAGTTAAGCTTTTCCCATCATTCCCCGCTCTTCCTCCTCTTCTCTCCTGCCTCCGCTCTTTATATTTACATTATCATCATTGACACCGTAATGATCGGTGTGATTATGCATGCGGACGGGGCTGTGAACGGATGTGTTGACATGGTGTTGACAGGCTGGCGCGGTCACATCTCTCCCACTGTCTCAGGTGGGAGCTCTGGTTATGCACAGCCTTCATTTAGATTCGATTACAGTGATGCACGCCTTATGGGTGTCACTTCTCTTCCGCTTCACAATTTAAGGATGTGCAGTAATTGTGCTACTTGGGTTCCCAAGCCCTGGTGGCAAATCAAGCGCAGTGGCACAACGTCTGGCTGCCTTTCCCCCCAGCTCATTTATTTGCCTCCAGTTGTCAATGCAGGAATATCACTGTGTGCAGATTAGTTGGCTGGGCCTTCAAGGACCCACAATGTCTTTTACCCACCCCACTCAAGTGAAGCCTGTTATGTCCAATTACTCAATGAGCAGCTGTGATTAGTATGTGTAACCACTGGCTCTTACAGGAGAACTCAAACTAAACTGTTTCTACAGAGATATCAAAAACCACAAAGACTTTCCTAATATATAATTCACTGTGAAATTCTAAAACATTCTCAATTCTAAAATGGCTTTTTCGAAAAGGACTATTCTAAAATGACTAAGAAACACTAAATATAGGGTTTCTTAGTCATTTTGGTATAGCTTTATGTCTTTGTTAAGTGGTGGTAGGCATGTAAAAACAAACAAACAAACATTAGTTCTTGGATCTATACAAGGCCGATGTTAAGTGACTGGAGAAGTTCATAGAGGCAAATAAAAGACCCCCTTTGTAACTGAGTTTATCTCGGTCTTCTTTTGTGTCGTTTCATTTGGGTGGAGAGTGATGTTAAATTTATTTACCTCTTTTGTCCATTCACACATATGGTTCACTTGTTTATTTTACATTGAATATATTCTTTGCAAATATGATTCTTCTATTATTACTTTAGTCCCTGAACACATACTCCAGCTCTCCTAACCACCACCATAGTACTAATTTAAAGCAGCACTATGTAAGGTTCTGGCTTTTAGCTCTCTAGGGGCCTCTATTGTTGTTGAGTGTAACTACTCGGAGTGGGAGACAAAATTGATTCACATAAGTATCGCGATTTTTGTCTGCCGTTTTTCAAACCCCCCCCCCCCCCCCCCCCCAACTCTTTAGGCGCTAAACACATGTCGTAAAACAGGCCATAGCTGTTAAAATAGTGCTGAATAGTGTTACTACTTTTTACCAGCAGATAGTGGACAGATGACAGGTTTCTATTCAAAGTTTTGGCGTATATTTATTCTGAAACACACACACTGGACCGAGGGACTCGAGTGTGGCTGTAGAGCCGAGCAGAGAGAGAGAGAGGGAGAGAGAGACACGCACAGAGTGATAGAGTGAGTAAGAGTATTTACGATGCTGAGAGTACTTTTTCAAGTACAGGCTGACTCTGAATCTGAGGAATATTTATTCTCTGAGGATGACGGTCAGTTGTCCAGTGTGGACGAAACTGGCGGCGCATGTGCGCACAGCGGAAGCGGGCCAGCGTGCCATTACAGTCCCCAAGCAGCATATACTGAGGCCGATGCTTTGCCTCTCCGTGGCCGTGGTGGCAGTAATCGGCGAGTGCCGAGGAGGGGATGTGGTCTGGGATGCAGGGAAGCTCAAAACACCGTGAAAAGTGACGGTGTTCAGTTTTTCAATTTTATACAGTTTTACACATACTTTTGTGTATTTCATTATTCTTTTACTACTTAATTCCATTGACATTCAATTTTTTTCCACTTACAGATACAGTGCCTTACAAGAAAACATAAATACTTTAGATATTTTTCAAAATGTTGTTTGAAACTGAACATTATTGTTATAAGACATACATTTTGACATATCTTGCCTTTGCTTCATGTGTAAATGAAACTGCTGAAACTTTTATTTGTTTCTATGAACAACAAAGCTATCTATCTATCTATCTATCTATCTATCTATCTATCTATCTATCTATCTATCTATCTATCTATCTATCTATCTATCTATCTATCTATCTATCTTCCAAAAGTCATCACCTAAAGTGTCAAGGCATGTAAATATACTATATACATAATAAACATATTTTACATCACATCTGAGCCACAGAAGAAAGTACAGAGGGCATAGACATGCAACATAAACAATACTATTATGTGACACATGCCACCATGCCACATATTCTCAAAGTAAAAGAATCTGCAGGGAACACCAAGATAACAGTTTCTTCTCTAGTCGACAGAATGAATTCTCATCTTTCCCGCTCCAAAGCCTTTGGGTATTGCATATTGCAAATAGCCCACAGCAGTGCAGTTATGTGGAACAGAATAGAACAGCTTGGTTACAAATGAAATGTTAGATCTGCAGTGTTAACTGTTGTACAGTTGTTGTTATTTCAGTCTGAGGATTTTTGTGGTGCTCCTCTCTTCATGGCCCGACCAGAGATGCAGCATTACCCAAGCTCACGGCCCACATGTGAGCCGCACATTACAACTTGCTGCGCTAGCCTCTGACCACCCCTGCTCTTAAAACTGCAGCGAAAACAAAAGAAGACAGCGAGTTCAAAGTGGTGTCTGTTTTGTGTGTAGTCATGGTGGCCTGTCTCTGGATGCTTTCATCCTATCTCTCCATGATGCCACAGTGCCCAGAGGGGGTGATGTCACGGCGAGGTCAATGTTACATATGAAAGAGGGAGAAGTGCTTGCCAAGGACGTGTGGGGAGAGACAAATTTAGCCAGAAGTCTCCTAAGATAGGAGGCAAGAAAGCACCATGTGGCACATTGGCCTGCACGCCTGCACGTCAGACCTTTTTTACTGTCAGCCAACCAAGGCCTCAAGACCCGGGGCTGCAGATAGTAAACCACATGCTTCCGTTTATGTCTCTGTCACTCTTTGTCTCCTCTGTTAGTCTATCTGGAACACAGTCAAATGGACAAAGTGCTCTATGAACAAAGAGAGCATTGCTATATATCTTCAGTTCAACGCTTACTGCTCGGAGCAGCTGTGGAAATGTCAAACAGGGCTAAGATGAGAGAAGTGTCTCGAGTGGAAGAAACTGCTGACACCTCATTTCCTTTCATTCCCAGTTCTGAGGCTTCTTTTGTCGCAGAATGTTTTTTATATACGTAGGTCTCTATCTCTCTACACTTGCGCTGTTCACACGACATCAACCCTGGAAACACAACACATACTATCACGCAAAGTGCTCGTTGTGAGCCATTTGTTCTGCCGCGGTGATGTGTGCTTTGTTTGAACCTGTACCTCCTGTTCCCCCCCAAATCTCCCTTTAAAGGGCGAACAGGGGGAGACACTGTTTTTCTGACTGGCTCAGGGTCGTTCAGCGTGAATGTGTTGTGATTGCCGACTCCACTATCACTGTTCTTTTCTTCCCCAAAACCTAAATCTCTTGTTTTAAAGATTCCTTTAATGGGAACCAAAGTCTAAATATTTCAATAGAGCTATTTTATTATTCAGCAGACTCACAGGCATTTCCAGTCATCTAACTGTGAGAAATCCATGTGCCTTTACGTTTTAGCGGCACAGGTACATGGCTTCAGCTGGCAATATTACAAGGATTAGCATGGCATATGAAATATTTAGTGGATTTCTTCTCTCCTCCCTCCAAAGCGTAATAAATCAAATGACTGCCAAATGTCATTAAAGTGATGGTCTTTGACTGGGTGAGAGAGAGTCCCTTTTCATATTCAGATTTGGGCAGGAAGAAATGAAAGAGCGGAAAGGTTACTTGGTTTAGCCGACAACCCCCGGTGCCCTGACGTTGGTGGGTGAAGACTCAAGGAAGGGCAGATGGAGGGAAGAACGAGGAGTAATGGGGCGTTGCGACAGAGAGAGTATTGTCTGACATGCCAGCCGGGTGTCCTCATGGCATTGGTCTTCTATTGATGCAGGATGCCTGGCCTGCTGTTTTGATTAGTCAAAGATGTGTTTTTTTTTCTCCCACTTCCCTTTTCTTTTTGGGTCTGAGGTGTCACCTCACAGTGGATCACAGGCAAGGGCTAGTGGGACAACCAGCTGTCTCTGTCACCAACTGTCACCAGCTTTGTTTCTCCTCCCTCACTGGCTGAACAGATGACGGACATCTGAATGGCAGGCAGAGTTTTTGCAATCCCCCCCACATCTCCCCTAAAACTGGCATACAGAGGAATCATCGATATTCATCCCCTCGCCCACATCCAGCCTCCCACTCTGTGTTTTCAGTCATTCATATGTAAAAGCAGAGATAAAACATATGGTGCTAATTTGCAACAAATCAACAGTGACCCATGCTGACTTTCTACTCGGGATATTCAGAGTGAGAGTTACTAGACGCCAAGCACCTGTCTGTGTTTGAAGCTTTGCCTTATTCATTACCAAAATGTGTTGGCAAAGAGTGTCAACAAAGGCACAGCAGGCCTATAATTTGCATTCTTCCTACAAGTTGACATAATGATGTAAATTATCAAAGAAAACTGATTTTGTGTAAGACACTGAGCTTGTTGTAATGCCATTGGCGTTGGTCTCACGAGACTGTTTGAAAAAGGAAATTATAATAGAAACATGAGGCACTGTTTGTTACCTTAACTCCAAAGGGAAATCAGCTTCAAAATCATCTTCATGTGAATGCATTGAATGGCAGCTGTCCTTGTGTCGACACCTCATCAGAAATGACAACGCTGATCTGTGAGCGATACAATGAGGCAAACAAACTTTGATTTCTCTTCACTTACATCATTAGAACCAGCTCATAAGGTCACCACATAGGGAATCTGTTTGAGGAACATCTTGAAAAACATAGCTAGATTAAAAAGAAACAGCATTGACAAAGTTAATATCCATTATACATCAAATTGATAGTGTTAATTTTGAATAAGTCAGAGGTGTGAAATATTCATGTGAAGCTGTCCAAAGTATTTTATATTCCTCTTCTCTCCTCCTTCGTCTTCCCTTCTCGTTGACTTGCCTTTCTTCTCCATTAATTATCATGCCCAGGAGGTTTTTCAGGGAGAGGAGCAGCCATCAGGCTGAATCATCTTGACAAGGCGGCATGGCCCAATTACACCAGAGCTCCGCCGGGCTTTGATGTGGCGGAAAAGCGAAGAGATAGGGGCAAATTGCACAGCCATATTATGGTAATGATCTGATTTAATCCTGCAACTAAACTTTATGTAGCTTGTTTAAAGAAGATGCTAACGCTAATTACAGAGGTGCACAGAGGTGCTGGGTGGGATCGGGTGGAGAGAGCTGAGCCGAGGGGGCTCACTGAGAGATGGTGCTGCCACCGTGGCTGCTGGGAGTTTCAAGTCTACAAAGTGCAGCTCATAAATGTTGTAAATGAAAATGAGACAAAGTGGACTCATTTCCGTTTAATTATACATCCCGCATAGGTGAAAAGGTCAGGGGTATAGGAGGGCATGAGCGTGGGCTCAAAACCTGTTGGGCTTCCGTTGTTAATTAACACATCTGAGGACGGGAGGGAGACCAGGTTTAGAGAGGACAGGGAATGAGACTGAGACACCAGAGTTAAGGGAGAAGTGGGGAAGGGGGGTTACAGAGGGCTGTTACAAGGAACGCACGATAATATCAGCCTGTAATTAACTTGTCACTTCAATTACAGCCCCTCAGATTGGAATTGTCTTGGGTTATGGCGCTGGGCCCTGTCTGTATGGTTAATTAGTCTGACGAGTAGCCACCATGCTCCTCTCCGTTCTCCACGCCATCACACCCGCAACAACTCGGTTTATTGTACCCAGTGATTGACTAGCATGCAGAGAAGAGCCAATCAAACTCCAAGGGAGGAGCACGCCTGATCAACCGTCAGAGGTAAAGGGTAAAGTGACTCCATACTGTCCTCTATTATATTTTAATGTCTGCAGTGACACTCGCCTCCACAGTTGTTTTACTTTATTAATTGTTAATGCTCTTGTAGAAGGTGTTATGGCCAACAATGTGCTTGAAGTAAGTTAGGGTTGGGAATATCTTCAAACAGGAGTAGACAGACAGTTTGGCAAATCACCTAGGGATAGTTAAAACAAAGTTCAGCATTTGAGAAAGTAATTTATAATTAATTTAGAGCTTCAGATGGTCCAATATTTAACCCATTTGCAACAAACTTAAACTTGTCCAGGTTATCTTCAGAATATACAGTATCCTCAAATTCATTTAGATGTTGGATTTTGCCATACCAATGAACCCATCTATTTCAGCCCTACACAGAACAGACTGTTTCAGTGTGGGTGGGAGATATTCAGTCTGTTTACCCCAGTGTTTGTGTCTTCTGGCATCATGAAGGCTCTTGCATATAGACTTGCCTGTATCGTTGTGTGTTACTGGGTCATACCACCAGATGGAACATAAATTGTTCCATCTATGACATTCATTACAGGCCAAGATGGTAGAAGTAGACGGGTGCTACTATGATACAGAAGGTGATTTACTTTGCAAGACAAATGGGCTTGTCAAAACTTGCCAGAAGTGGAGTGAAATATCCTTTCTACAGTGATGTTTGTATTGTTATTTCTTTGTCATTTAATGAAAAAATGCAGTCAAGATCTGATAAACTGAAGCTGTTAGCATCTATGCTAATTTCTGTGTGAGTTGTCACTTTCTGCTGTCATCTCTTCTGTAGCTCCCACTTACATTTTGAAGGATTGTGGTTATGACGTCCTGCTTTGGGCTGCTCACACTCTTTGTAGATTGGATCTGCCTGATTGCAGACATAAAGTCAAACAGGTCCAGCCATTGCACAAGGTTAATTAAATAGGGGAATTAAAAACAACAGCAAAGCAAAACTGAGAATTGAGTGTGTGGAAGAGTTTTTCTGTTTATTGGACCACAAGCCATCAGTGCCAGTGGAGATATGAAAGTGAATATAAATATCACACTGACAAATTGCAGACTAGAGAGCAGTCACAAAGCTTCCGTGTAGGAGCAGCCTTACCTTTGATAATGTCTGATATATTCTCAAGGAAAACAGTGTATATATCAATAGGAAGAAAAAACTAAACATAATTATCGGTTTGCATTATGCTCAGAAGCAGATCAAAGATATTTAGCATTCTGAGAGAGGTTTTTAAACTTTTTAAACACAAGTGAAGAGCTATAAATATACATTAGAGAGCTTGTAGCAGAATGTGCAATGGTTTGTCCTCTGCATTACCTCTCTCCGTGAAGATGAGGACATCTCCTGGGACGCTGAGGGCCTCTTTGTAAGGATTCATCACTTACACAGGCAGTTGTGTGTATTATCACAGCTCATGGTGTAACTCTTTGAAATCTCACTGTTATGCAGAGCTTGTTCTTGTGAAGTGCTTGTGAAGATGTGTCGAGCATTTTGACACAGGTATAATCCACGCTGGGCCGCAGTGGATCTGTGTGTTTTCGAAGTCTCTGAGGAAACTTTGACAGTTCTCGCTCCATCAGAAAGCTGGCTCGTACGTTTATTTTCAGGAACAAATGTAAGATTAAGATTCAAATTAAGGCATTAAGCTTTGCTTGATATCAGAGTTACAGTCTTATCCTGGAAAATGTCACATTGTCTAATTGGGGACATGTTTTTGTATGCATTACACTCAGTCCTTGAGATGTAAAGCAGTCTTAGTCAATTCATTTAGATCTATATTCAGTAGGTTTACTGTATTTAACAGATTGACACCTTGTTCTCCACATTTAATAGTCTAACCTGTGGTAAAAAGAAACTGTTACACATTCGTTTAAACCATTGGATCAGACATTGTTAACTTGAGGAGGGTTTATTATCTGACTGATACATTTTTCTAAATCCTTTTTTCCTGGTTTCTGCCTGCAAAAAGATTCAGACTCCATTAAATATCCTATATTTTGCCTAAACTAAGGTTTATATATTCGCTTAAGAAAACTTCCAGAGTACATTCACAACTGCTTAATTCCAGAATATATCTGGCTATAAAGTACTGGTACCCATGATAAAGCTGTATTGTCAGTCTCTCTGAGACAATCTATTAGAGCTCTTGCCACTGGCCCCCTTTTCCTCGTCAGCCCAGCCCCGACTAATTGGTTGACCAGTCTACTCTGTGGTAATTGATCAGTACCGTAATTTCCAGTGCACGTTCCAACGTTTCTAAAATGTAAAACATTCTCTCTGTGGTCTGTAATTTGTGCTTTGCTTGACAGCACAACAATGGTATTATGTGACACTGGTAGTATTTGCTGTTTTGAACTGATCAATTACCAGGTAACTGGAGGTCCGGGTTCAAAGATTATTTGGCCACATAATCATCCCTGTTGCTAATGTGAAGTATTAAGAAAGCTGTGAAGAAATCTTTCTAACAATGCATAGTTGTCATCACGGTTGAATGGATGAACGTATTCATTTTTGGGAACAAAGGTCAAAAGTCAAGGTCTTGGACTTCATGTTCAACCACTGAATGTGAAAGCAATATCTCAAGAAAGCTATTAGGGATGTGTATCACACTTGACAGCACTGTTGTTTCTGGCTCAAGGATAAACTTATGATATTTTGGAGGTCCAGGTCAACAATATTGAGGTAATGGACTTCAATTAATTTCCTGCTTGTGAATGCAATCCACTTTGATATAATGATAAACTTATTAAAGTTAGGAACCCCAAACTTGAGACTCAAGCTCATCCCTTGCTAGTAAGATTTCTTCAGATCACTCTACCAGTGTTAATTTTTAACAGCACTTCTTAATTTAATTTTAGTCTTTGCCAAAAATATTGTTTAGTTTTAGTCATTATTTAGTCATCTAAATTGTTTTGATTTAAGTCTAGTTTTAGTTGATGAAATTTCACATTTCAGTTGACGAAATCTACTCTTGATTTAGTCAACTAAAATATAAATTGTAAAGTGAAAGGCATTAATTTTAATGATTATTTTTTGGGCGTTTTGTGCCCTTATCGAAAGGAGAGAGAACGAGAGTGGATAGGCTTGTGAAAGGGGGGTGAGAGAGTAGGGGAAGACACTCGGCAAACTGGCCACTGGCTGGTTTCAAACTCAGGCCGACAGAAGTATGTACATGGGTAGTGCCTGGTTGCTAACTAGGGCTGCAACTAACGATTATTTTATTATTATTATTATAATCGATTAATCGATTAATAATATATAATATATATAATGATTAATCGGCCGATCATTTAAACGATTAATTGGTTAATCGGATAATGACAAATTTTTGCAATTTCCCTTACAATTTAGCTTAAAGTTGCTTTAGATATTTTCTAAACAACAATAAAGGCAATTAAAAGCATTTTTCCTTCAGTAATAATATTTTGTTACAGCTTTTTTCTACTGTTTATGTGTTCAATGTGGACGTTAATGTTTCCTGAAAATTGATGGTCAGTGAAGGGACCAAGAAGGCGGGGCGAGTGGGTCAGAGTTCAGAAGGGGAGAGATAGTGTGTGGGCTGGAGCGAGGAGGGAGAGAGCCGCTGGCAAGAGGTAGAGATTACTACTCACTGTTTTGTTCGTGAATTAAGATTGTGGTTGGCGTGGTCACGGCCCACAGTGACTGTTTAATAAAAGCAGGTATATTCGCAAACCGGACTCACCCTTATTTTTACATCCGACGGACGTTACAACAGACTTGTTTGCATGTTGTTGAAATAAATACTCACAAAATTGATTTTTTTTCTTGAAACAAAGCAGGCAAAGTAGTAGCAGTCTTGTCTATAAAGTATTCAATAAAATAAGGTGCTGCTGAATGTAACAAATAATACAATCCTTACACTGAGGCGAGTCTTCGTCCGTCTCCAACACGCCGACGTGCTTTCTCAGTCAGTGCTCTTTCATAGAGGTCGTGCTCCCATGCCAGATGAAGTCGACCTTGCAATGTTTGCAAGTGATTGTTTGCTTTGCTTTGTTGAGCGTGAAATGCTCCCAGCTTTTGGAGATTTTTGGTATTTGCGAAGTGATGCTGCTGTGGACGCTGCCATTGTGAATCCTTCTGCATGTTGTTAGCAGTGACGGTCGCTAGTGCGTATGTGCACCTCTCACAGTAGCTTACGTCAAGTAGCTCATCTCCTCCGAACTAATCTACTGTAAGCTACAATTTCATGCACCAAAACACCTGCGATTACTTGCCGATGAAATTCGATAATTATATTAGTTGCCAACTAATTTAATTATCGATTTTATTCTATTTAATCGATCAGTTGTTGCAGCCCTATTGCTGACCTCCCTCGCCAAATCAGCACCCCAAGTGTAAGGCAGTTTTTATGTTTCCTTGAACTTCTGAAGGCATGTTTTACACTTAGACCCCACCACCATGAAGCTAAGGCAGTTGTGACTGGATGTCCCTCTTAACTCATCTAGCTTTTCCACACAGCCAAAGTACATAGCTGTGAGTCCTAACTTCTCTCCTTTCTAACATTATAAAATTAGGTCTGAGTGGATTATTCTGTCAAACATTTAGCCTAGTTTTATTTGTTAATGAAAATGTCAGTTAATTTAGTTTTACTTTTTGTCAATGTTAAGTTTTTCTTTTAGTTAAAGTCTAGTTTTCATCAGGGGAAAAAAGGCTTTTGATGAAAACTATGCCGAAAATAATTTATCGACAAAATTACCACTGCACTGTACCTCAAAATCAGCCCAGTGCTTCTTCTTACGTAATCACTGTACTTCCACTGCTCGTTGCTTTTGAACCTCAATTGGTTGTAAAATTTGAAGCTGTAAGTTATAGTTTGATGATAAACTTAAGATTATTAATAATATGAATACCATTGTGGCTCTGGAAAAGAAGTTAGAGGGCTAAAAAATAACTCATACTCTGGCAACATGTCTCTGTAGAAAATGGATGGATAGGTATCAGCTTACTTTCTGACATTTTTATTTTTCCATTAAACCTAAGGGTTTTGAAGACCAATCTAAACCAAATCAAATTAATGTTTATCAATAAAATTGACTGCCACCCTGCCTTTTTTTTTTTTTTTTTACATATATTACTGACTCCATTTGCTGTATCCATGTACTGTACAAATCTGTTACTCATGAATGAACACTTAGAAGATTATTTTAATGTTTTAAATACACTGAAATAGCAGACTTGCGGTGATGCATGTCATCATACTTCATCATTGTAAACAACAAGGTTTTAGAGACTGATGGATCTCAGTCACTGTGGATTTACTGGTGATAAAAAAATTGCAGTTACACCCTTGAACAAATACATTACTTTTCTGAGAGCCCTGCCATCAGAAGATGTCATCTGCTTGAAGTTATGCTCTCCCGGTCATTGAAGAAGTCTTGGCATCGGGGAGCAAGGGTGGTGGTTGCACGGAGTCATGATGCGGCTTCCTCTCTGCCTTGTTCTCCAGCATGTATCTGTCAGCCTGCGGCCCTCAGAACTTGAGCCCAGAGAGTCCTCTGAGGCCTGTTCTGTCTGACAATGTAGTTACTGGACAACATACAAATGTTGTGGTTTACAAGACTGACAACCAAAAATGGAATTGAGTTTCTTTTTCTCATTTCAGAGGGGCAGAGTGATTGTGCACATATTTACGGGAAGTGTTATGATCCATGACAAGATGGCTGACCTATCAATCAAATCTGGCTACAGTGAGTAAATGGAATAAGGCTTATTGACTAAACTCAAACCAAAAGCAAAGATTTATGATCCATCTGCCTGCAATTGTACAAGCCCTTTTTTAAACATTATTTTTTTGTCATGATATTCATGTCCCAGATATTGTCCTTTTTTATGATTTAATGCTTTTTAGTGGAATAAAAACTCCAGACTGCAGTTGGAGAAAGTGATAATTGTTGGTCTGGTCTGGCTCAAATAAAATGGCAGCCATCCATGTGAAACTTTCCTCCCTAGCAGTGACATCAGCAATGGAGAATGTGCACCACATGAATACACTGGCATGCAAAACTTCTGTTGTAAGAGGGGTACATTCAAATGAGCTCGTTATCAAGCTCCTCCATGGTGGCTTGCCAGTGGCTGGACTCCTAGCATGGCCACCGTCCAATCATGAGAACCCTTTGATCAGTAATAACCAATACTGTAGCTTTACCATGAGCTAACTGAAGCTCATATTGTTTTTTTCCGTTTGCAACTTGTTTACAACTTATAAAGAATCCTCTTCTCCCTTTGTTGCTGTCAGTCTCTGTAATCGTCATTGGCAGTGCAGTTTGGCCCATGACACTTGGGACATGACTAAAAAATGATGTAGACAACCCTTTGGAAAATTCTTGAGCTACGAGGGTAAAGGCAAAATTAGTCTGACAATTACTCGGCACTGGTGCTTTTTGAGTCCATGTGGAGGAAAAAAAACAAAAGGTATTGAACTGATTAAAGTATTACCCTCTCATCTCCTCCCCGAGAGGATCAAACATTGAAGTTCAGCCAGATTCTTTTAGTGCTGCCATAAAAGTGTCCCCTCCCTTGCAGACATAATATGAAGTGAAATACCTCATATTGTTTGAGGATTACAGTATTTTTATGTGAATGTACCAAATGTTCATATGCACTTCAGATCTTTGGACCTCTTATACAAGCAGACATTAGCATTTAAACTGTCTTACTATGAATATATACCATTTAGGTTGTACTTAAAATTACTTTACAAAGCTGTGAAAGTAGAGAAGAGTCATTAGGGCTGTCAGTAGACCAGAAATTCTATTTGTGGTTAACCTCTACCTTTTTTATTGTAGACTCGAGTTTAGATGATTTTTTTTTGCCCAGTGAGGGACAGTATGGAAAAGATACATGCAAGGCTAACATGTTTAAAGGTAGAAGAGAGACTTACATGTAGCCTGGCTCAGTTTATAATAAAGGAAAACATTTCCATTTGTAGGAAACCTTCATACCTGCAGTTCCAGTTTATACCCACAAATGACAGACAAAAATACCCCCCCAAAAAAAAAAATCCAAGCCTTTAATAGGACTGTCATATACAGTGTGGTGTTTGACAGGAATATGCACCACTACAATTAACCCAGAGAACTAGTAGATGAGTATTAAAAGTCCTTAAGAAATATATGTTTTGGTCTACATCAGGCATCTAGATGAATGTAAAAAATTAGAGCTTTCTCAAGCAGAAAAGTCCATTTTGATTAGTTATTTAAATTGTTTTAACAATTCCCACATGATATAGGGATTTCTTTTAAATCAGCTGTTTGTCATGTTCATATTTATTTTTATAAGGGACTTACATATATGTATGTATTTAACCAATCTTGCGCGTTAAGTGGTGTTTCTTTTGTATAAGTTGAAGCATAGCTGTTATTGCTGTGATAACTAATGGGGATCCAATTTGAATATGTAACTTTTAAAAAAGTTAGTTCAGAGTTTTTTTTTTATTTGCCATGTGCATGTTGGCAGATTGAAGCAATAATTGCCACTAACTGATCCAGGAATCAAATCAATACAAAGAAATATATTTGAAACATTTTTTTGCTTTACTTTTAAAATTGTGCTTTTCTGCACCATATGTATGATTTAAAATCATGATAAAGAGGTAGAGGCAGCTTTGAGGTGCTAAATCTGTCAAACACATTGTTTAACACTATGATATAACTAAGGAATATGCACAAGTGCATAGCAAAATGATTCACACAAGATCCATAAGCTTAAGGTTTATCCACTGCCCTTTGCCTCCGCCCACAAAACGCAAAAAGTTTGGAAAAGTTGTTTTGAAGAAATAAAGATAGGGGAACTTTGTGAGACAAATTAAGTTGTTTTGTTTGAGCATTATCTTTTTATTTATTAGAGTTTGATTGTTTTTTCCTTATCTGGGTCTTTATGCCACTTTAAAATTCCAAATCTGAACGCTCTAACAAACAGTTTTCTACTTTCAGTTTTCATCAATTTTACAGTTTGCTTACAGCAATACCATACAAAACAATACATTTATTCATAAGTAAAACTTTAAAAATAAACTTGTTGTTTGTTATTATATTACTTGGACACTTCCAACTGTTCCTAATATAGTTTAAGTTATGTTCATTCAACATAATAACTCCTTGGTTTGACTCAATATGGAAGGACACTTTACCGTGTTGAGCTGCCTATGACTCACACACCAGTGTGCACCTTCAGCTTTCCATTAATAGATCGCTTACTTGATCTGAGCATTGACAAGAGAGTGCGTGAGGATCTGCTGATAGCCTTGCATAACTGGGCATCTGCCTGGAGTGCCTTGTTGGTGTGTTACTGTCAGCAGCGACGTGACCTGTAGCCTGAAATAATGCAAACTAAACATAGACTCTACCTGCACAGTGATATGTTTTTTGATTTCAGGCAGTAATATCAGACTGTCATTGATTATTTATGATAACATTCGAGAAAATGGGCAGTTTTGGCGTCATGTATCAAACACTAGTGTCAGCGTGATGTGTTCCAGGTCACATGATTAACACTGTGTCCTACAATGAGACTGCTTTCTTGCAACTGCAGGGGTAACATGATATCATTCAGCCTTAAAATCAGGTACAATAGCATTTTCTAATCTGGCCCATTCTATTCTTAGTCCTTTCTTATACATCAGAGGAGTTTAGTGTTATTTGAAAGATATCCTGAAAAGACTGAAATGCGGTCATAAACTTGTCACAGTTCAAAAACTGCAGAGCTGCTTTAAGAGATGACGCAACAAATACCAAATCTGTCTGTTATTGCAAGTGACATTGTCATTATGCACTGACACAGCATCCCTGCTCTAGTGGTGCATAAAAATGTCCTACTAAAGTGGCAACATAAACACGCTGATAAATTACATTTATATGCCATCAAGCTGCGACATTTGCTGACACCAAAAATGTTTCCCCAGATCTGCCGAGGCGATGGTTCTCATTATCCAGCTGAGGAGTGAGTGGTGCTGGGTTGTTAATGAAAAATACACAGACAGTGACCTTTGTAAAGTCCCCCTGCAAATGACAAAGCTAACAAACCTCCTTCGGGGTGCAGAGAGAGCTTGAGGGAGAGGGAGAGGATCGAGCTGCTTACGATACATAGACAGAGCGAATGTTTTATTTGTCTGAATCCTCCAGTCATTGTTGAAGATGGACAATGATGGGGTCACAGGGGTCACAACAACTCTCTCTGCTCCAGAAATCCCAGCTGCAGATGAAGAGGAAACCTCAGGCTTGAGCTCTGCCCAGGCAGCGGGGGAGTTGGAACAAGTCAAAAGACAACGGCTTAACTCCACAAAGAATGTGGAGGAATTTTTTAATAGCTAATGTCTTAATTAGCCCATAAGAAATAATAGAGCCCAGGACTGAAACACAGCCCGCCAAATCATGACAAAATGGCTGCACTGGTTCACTAGGATTCTGAAAAAACATGCAACCCATTAAGCATCACGGCAACACACTAATTTTCTATGTTTCAGACAAGGTTTATGGGGCTGAATCAAATGCAACTTTTTATTAAACATAGGTGTGTCTAGCAGACAGCACATAAAATTATATTTTGTTTCCTTTTATGTGTCCAGATTTTAAATTAGGTATTTTTGTGGTATTATTGTACAACTGTAAAGGCGCTTTGAGTTACAATTAGAGGATTTACTGCCATGTATGAAATTAAACCGCCTTTGACCTCTGGGTTCACTCAGTTCTTTACATAAATCCTGACATGGACTGATTCATTGAAAGATGGGCCGCCAGACAAACTGTCTTATTTGCTGACTCTGTGGTGGCACCATGTTTTTTTTTTTTAATACCACAGCCTCCTATGCTTCTTTGAGGCTTTGCTGATCATGCTGATGAAAGGGTCAGCACAATTAAAGATGCTATATAGGATGCAGTCAGCCTTGGAACAATTAATGCCAGGGTAATCATCCTTTATATTGGTACCATTTACACAGCAATACAAGCAGACTGTGCAAACTTTTATTGTTGATGCAATCAGCTTAGAAAAGCCATGGGTGGAGCAGCCACTGAAGTGTTATCTAGACGGTGCCCATTGCATTTTCACGCCTCTGCAATGATCTTTTTTCTCCATGATTGTCTTTGTTCTCCCAGCATTCATATACTTAAAAGACAAGCAGACAGTGCTTTCAAGTGTTCAGTACCTTGACCGTGTCAATGCCTACCCACTGGTCTTTCTCAGGCGGGCTATGCAATGTTAATGTTACGTGTCATTTCAGGTGATCTAACACAGGTCTGTCTGCTTCAATAGGATGACCACTCCAACTACAGTCTAACAGCTGCTTTTGTGCAGTTTTTATGTCGTGGGTCAACATGTTAGCCCACTTAACCAGGGTCACTGTCTCATGGGCCCATTTCCTGATCTCAGTGACCTCACTGTTCAAAAGCAAAAATTGCGTAAATGGATGGATCTTTCAGTCCATGCCGGAATTACCTTAACTAAGAATTTAAGAAAAAATCCAACAACATTCAAAGAAATGCAACACAGGGAACAAAAAATAAGCTATATCAGAGCACTTTAAGAGAGAAACACTTCATTTTGGCCAAAACAGTAACATGCACCTATGTTGTATTAGACTAAACATACAAAAACACTAAAGAGAGATCCAAGACAGACTACAGGCACTTCCAGGCTTCATTGAGGCCAGCCCCATGGTCGGGCCAGAAAGTGATTGAAGGGATTACACAATAGAATCAGGCCACATGTGGCTAATGCTATAACATGCATTTTATCTTTAACGCCAGAGGGCTAAATTGTTGGACATTTTCAGAGTATCTTCAGGGTATACTGGTTCTCAGTTTAGTATAGTTTACTGACACTTTGATTTTATTTGAACAATTCCATTCAGTAATGAACAACATAGAGTTCTACAGAAACAATTACAACCAGTTAAAGTTTGGTTTAGTCTTGGAAATTGTTTTTTTTCTGTTTTCATGGTTGATTAAGTTTGGCTGTCTTCATTTATATGGATGTAAAATATTTATCATTCACTTGTTGGCTGCATTGAGGGACAGGAGGACCTGTTGTGGCCCCCAGGTCAGCAGTTGCCTATCATTGGTTCAAAGATAAATGTTTTTAAATATCTACATCCTGACACTGAAGCTATGTGAAATCTAAGCGAGGACATCTGCCCCAATAAAGATTTTGTTAACAATGATTTAAAATATTATCTGAAATACTGAGTTTAAAGTTATTGTGTAACTAAGCGGTACAACAATGAAAATATAGAAATAATATAATATCATGAAAAAAACTCCATACACACCCAGCTTATTCTAAACTTGTAATAGCTAAATTACATATAAACAACATCATTTGAGCCACTAAAGGTATCACATTACAGGCCTGTTTTCAACTATTTCAGATGTTGGCAGCCTTAATACCTGATATGTGATGAATACTGAATATTCTAATAACACTTTTTTTCCCGTCTTTATATATGGTCAAGTTTTTTTTAAATATAATTCCTTGTTTATCTTACAATATTTGCACAATGTTCAATGACATTATTTTTATTTATATCAATAAATGCTCACATGATTATTATAATGATAACAGCAGAGCACATAAAGTCAGCATTGTTTGCCTTATTACAACAGTTCTTCCAGCCTGCACACTGTGTTTGCCAGCTTTAATGGATTGTTATATGTCGGCATTTACTGCATCTGGTGAATATTAAAAAGTTGTTAGAGTGTTTGAAACACAAGACAAGTTCATTAATGAGGTCTGAAGGGAGCTGTGCCTCCCCTGAATGACATGACTTTATCTGAAGTCATGCAGCTGTCAGGACGATGAGCTGGTCAAGCCAAATTTTCAGTGCGAAAAGGCACTTTAATCTGTGCATTGTCATATTTTATATTGTGTTCCTTGTGTGTTCATGCAGTGTAGTGGCACAACAAGGGGAATTAAATAATCCATCCAAAATTCAGACCAAAGAACTAAACCTGATGTGTAAATAGCACAATTCCACATTCCGGCACGCAGTGATTTAACCCTTTCAGCTCCAGGCAATTTCCTGCTCTTCTGGTTCATCTGGACTTTTTTCAAAAAATTGTGAATATGTTAATAAATTCATATCTGATTAGTCCATAAGACTGATGGGAAGTTGAAATTTCTCTTAAGGGTCAAACAGACGTCTAATCAATGCCTCATTTTTTCATGAAGAAAATCTTATGAAAAAATTAAAGATTTTTCTCTTTGCATCTACAAATACAAACTTTCAAAATAAAACACTTCACTTTAAGGCTGAATTAAAAACTATTGGTCGGGATGTATTTGATGTAAAGGCATTTTTTATTTTTTATTTTTTTTACAAAAAATACAATCTTCCAAAGACAGTGCTTCCATGAAGGTCTGATAAATGGGCCCAGATCTAATACTACACAATGAAAATGTTACCGCTTGGGGGTGCTGGTGATCCCATAGAGTTGGGTGGGTTAAAGAAAACAAGAGCTGAAGCTCTGATTGGTTGATCTATGTTGTGCCCCCCAAAAAAACACTCATGTATAATCTAGGGCTGTTACTTTAGTACATTAATTAGATTAATTAATTACACGGAAAATTAATGCGTTAAAAAAAATAATCGCAAGATTAATCATAGCACACAAACATTTTGATATTGGCCAGCTGGAGGACCCGTACATGGCAGTAGCACGTCACTTCACACATGCCTCTCTAGTCAAACCAAACAAAGCCCAGGTGACAACAGGAATGGCATATTTAAGACTTAGTCTTATATAATTTTTGAATTTATTTATCTATATTTGTACTACATTCTTTAACAATGCATCAGGCCTAATTGTTTTGCTGGATGTCCTCGACCTTTTTCTTATTTTGAATTTGATTTATGAAACACACTTAAAGTGTAATTTGAGTTGCCTGATTGAGCTTAGAATTTTCTGAACAAGTTGCCCTGACTTTGGTTTTATTTAGTCACCAATAAAAATGTGGATTTACAAATCTTCACTTCTTCGTGCATTGGTTAGTCATGCACTACAATTTTATAATATCCTAGAATTCAAATTCTTTATTTGGGTACTTTAAGCAGATATGAGATTAAAATGAGATTAATTAGATTAATTAATTATGAATCCGGTAATTAATTAGATTATTTTTTTTAATCGTCTGACAACACTAGTATAATCACAAGACATCCATCCCCTTTGCATCCTGCACCTTGCTTAACAGAGTATAAACCTAAATGCTCCAAACTGCTGTATGCTTTGGACGATGTGCTTCATGCTATCGAATTAGGGCCCTTTATCTCCATACGATTTTTTTAAAAGTTAGAACTTGATAAAAAGTTACACCCAGCTGAACACTAAGGGGCATCTGATTGAAGGCACTGCAGGCAGACATCTCTTGCAACATGACTTGTCTCCTCCTTGGTAGACTGCAGGCCTGAACACTGGTCTGTCAACAAGAATAAAAATAACTTTTTTTCTGGAGACAGCATGAGCGTCTTTAGACAATCTGAAAGTTATCCTCAGATCAGAGCTTACAGGGTCTACTCTCTGATGTGGCCTCAGACGTTCTTGTAGAATGTTTAAGCACTTTTTTTGGTTTGTTTTTTTTTTTTTTTTTTGCTCCATGCAGGTGCCCTTTCTCACGCTCTCCCTGAGACCATATGGGCCTGTCCAGCCTCAGCCTCAGCCTGCACCGAGCTCTCTGTCTGCCAAAGCCCTGTCACACCTGAGTACAGTGGATCAAAGTACCCAACAGAGCCTACAACCACACAGCTGCTGCACGTGCCAAACTTCCCTCCCTGCTCCACTTCCTTCACTTTCAGCACATGTGTTTCCAAGGTTGACCACTAATCCTCGATTTATGTGCATTATTGACTCTCTAGAACCCACTTGAATGACAGCTCAGGAAACTCTCCACCATGTCTTTGCCATAGCTATCTCATCTAGTTTGTTTAGTTTTTGTCTGTTTGCTTGTTTTTGTTTGTTTTAACTAAGCAGTGGAGAGCCACATTCAGAGAAAAAGGAGCTCGAGGAGAAGGCTTCTGCAATCCCAGTTGCCAAACCATAACCAGAACGGCATAATTGTCCTTTTGGGTTTCCACTTGTAAAACAATGGCTTTGGCCAACTCTGGAGTCAGGTTTTTCTTCCAGGCAGTCGAAGAGAAAACTGTTTTTTGTTTAGCTCTGAATTAGAGCTCCAAATTGGGACTGTCATTAAAGAATTCCACTGGGACTGCTAACGATGCAAAACACTGACTTAAAGCAAAGCAGGAGAAATCTCTGGGGTAAATAAATATTCTTGATCGAGCAGTGTATCTGAGCAACTAAATAAACAAACAGATTTAAAATATTGCTGTTTGATTAAAGAGGAGAGAGAAAGCTATTACTTATCACTTGGCTTGGACCGTTTTAAAACTTGTGTCAACGACTTAAACAGTCTTTGGCACAGCTTGAGATTAGGTTCATGTCTTCTGTAGCTCACTTCTCATTTGGCAAGTGGAGTTTAAACAATCCTATTGACTTAAGCTGATGCATTCAATCTAAGTTCACTTTTTTGAAGCCATGATTGATTTAGGGAAATCACCAGGGGTCCTTTGAATACTCCAGGCCACATTAATTTCCACTGGGAAATCCATCTTTGTCTTCTACGTCGAGCAAAGGCATGATTTATTTGTACATCCCATCCCCATAATGAATCTAACCCCAACAAATCCTGCCAAATGTAGACATAATGAACCAAGAATATTGCTCATACATGTGCTATGTTAATAATCTCTGTTGCAGCAGCAAGTTTTGGTACACAGGAGAGGTTATTAAGAAAAATGAAATTATGCAATATATAGAGGATACAGGAGAAATATTTAATAATCTGCTCGCAGGGCGAATGCATGAATGAATTTACCTATACAATTTTGAGGACCACATTTTCTTCAAAACTGAGCCGAACAAGAGGTCTCTGTCCGTCATAAAATGTTTAATGTTCAAACTCTTTAAGGACATGCTCAATGCAGAGCTGCTTCTTACTTAAAAATTCAGAAGTCTTGCTTTTCAGACTTTTTGTCACAGTGTAAGAAGGTTTTGTTCTAGACATGCTGGCAGCAGCAAAGCAACATATTATCTATTATAATACAGCAGCACAAAGCCGATAGAAAAAGGGGGTTTTTGATACTCTGACTTTTCAGTTATCAATAGTGTCTCCAAATCTCTTTGAGTACTGGCTTCACTTGTTTGGTACCTCACCAGAGGTGATGTGAAAAAATTCTATCAGGTACCAGGTGTGATCACTCAAGGAAAAATGCTTTTCCTAATGTTACTGAGCACAGCTCCTGTTCCCTGGCAACCTAGACAGTTGTACTTGTACCAGACTGAGTAAACAGAAGTTATATCACATAACTTGACCTACTATTTAAAGAGCGTCTGAAGTTTCAAAGGCTTCTTTAAATTTGATAAAGCCTGGGCATTTATTGAGATCAAGTCAGCCTTTTTTTCAAAAGTGCAGAGCTTGCTTTTTTTGTTTTGAAAATGTTCACAACCATTTTTTGGCATTGCTAGGACTAAAAGATGCATCCTCAATTTCCAGGGGTTAAAAGATCCTCCAAAGGATTAATCCCCGGAATTGGGACATAGTTTGCACCTTCCTCAGATTTTATACCACATTATTCCTCAGCTAATCTGTGTTTCTCTTTACTTTTTCTGGTTAAAGTCTATTTCTATTTGTTTGATCAGACATTACTATTTTTTCCTTTAATATTTGATTTGGATGGACTCATCAGAAAGTATTGGGTATTTGTTGCAGCACGTAGTGAACACGCCTCACAGCAAGACGGTTGGTAGTTGGATGCCCCTGCCAATCAGAGCCTTTGTTTGTGGAGTTTGCATGTTCTTCCTGTGCGTGGATGGCTTCTCTCTGGCCACTCCAGCTTCCTACCAAAGACCAAAAACATGCTCATTAGATTTGCCCTTAGGTGTGTACCCCCACGGCCCCCAGAGGGATAAGCAGTACAGACAGTGGATGGACGAAACCTAATCCTCTCCTGTTAAGCACCTGAGAATTAAGACACATTTTATTTATTTCTATCATATACCTCAATGTATATCTATTATATACAACTGATTTTCTTTTATTCACCAACTTTTTTTAACCTAATTTTCTTTCTTTATTTTCAGCTCCATAAACTGATCAATGGAACAAGACAATGCTGTCTTTCAGCTCTTAAAGAGGTAAAATGTGGGTTACTTAACCAGACTTCAGGCAGTAAGCTTGTATGACATGACTTGGTAGTGAGCAACATGACAGCCCTCTCCCCTCTTAGATATCAACAGCACAAAATACTGTGAAAGGATAAATCTAGATCAGCTTGATATTTAACTACTTCTTTTGATTTGTTGTATGATAATATTACTCAGATGTCTGGAAGACAATGGATGTATTACAAAACCCAAAGTTGTTTATTTTAGTTGTAGACAATGGCAGTAGTGTTTATGGAGCTGAGTAACAAAGAAATCATACTGATAGTTTCTAATCACCTCATGTAAAAGTGGAAAGCATGACAGAATTCACTCAGTCTGTGCCCAGTATTTTTTTTATCAGATGCAGCTGTATGCTTTGAATAAACTATAGTTTAGGGGGAAACTGCTTGCTCGCATAACTGATGTTCATTGTACCATAACAGAGATGCAAGCAAGGCCACGCTTTTATTTTATGATGCAGATGTTTATCACAAATGAGTCACTGCTCCTTGGCACTCAGAAGCAGCACTGTGATGTACCAGCGTTACTGTCCCGATGCCAGATGCAGCGGCCTCATTTTAATGTTTTCAGGACAACTGTTAAATCTCCACGAAGCCACAGTGTTAGCATATCCAGAAGGTCAGATGTGGAGCTCAAGAGATGTACTGCTCTTTCCTGGATGAGATATCTTCAGACCCAAATTAGCCTAACCTTAACCTGTGGACTTGATTTCATAGTGTAAGGAAATAGAAGGAAACTGGTCACGAATACATCACTGTTGCAAAATACTTGTAAGTTTGTCAGTGTTTTATCATAGCAATACTTTTTTTATAAGAATTAAGCTGATCTGACTGTACTGTATGGAGACTCAGTTCAGTCATTTAAAAAAGAAAGGTTAGCACTGACCAAGTCTCATTAAACAAAAGCCATACAAATGATTAGACATTCAAATCATGATTAGTGCTGTCAGACGATTAAAAAAATTAATCTAATTAATCACCAGATTTATAATTAATTAATCTAATTAATCTAATTTTAATCTCATATCTGCTTAAAGTACCCAAATAAAGAATTTGAATTCTAGGATATTATAAAATTGTGGTGCATGACTAATCAAATGAATACACTAAGAAGTGAAGATTTGTAAATCCACATTATTATTGGTGACTAAATAAAACCAAAGTCAGGGCAACTTGTCCAGAAAATTCTAAACTCAATCAGGCAACTCAAATTACACTTTAAGTGTGTTTCATAAATCAAATTCAAAATAAGAAAAAGGTCGAGGACATCCAGCAAACCAATTAGGCCTGATGCATTATTAAAGATTTCAGTAAATATAGATAAATAAATTCAACAATAGATTAAGACTAAGTCTTAAATATGCCATTCCTGTTGTCACCTGGGCTTTGTTTGGTTTGACTAGAGACGCATGTGTGAAGTGACGTGCCACTGCCATGTACGGGTCCTCCAGCTGGCCAATATCAAAATGTTTGTGTGCTATGATTAATCTTGCGATTAATTTTTATTATGCATTAATTTGCAGTGTAATTAATTAATCTAATTAATGCACTAAAGTGACAGCCCTAATCATGCTATAAAAAGGCAAACCTGTAAGACAATAAGGTTAAATTTATTTTACAAAATGTGCTGAAATTTTTAGATAAAAAGTTTTAAAAAATAGAACGAAAAATTAGAAGTGGAATGATAAAAGATGTAACAGAGCTCATCATCATTACAAACTTTTAAAGGAAAAGTGTCTTTACATTTAATTCATGAAGCTTAATTTTGTCTTAATTTGTTCAAAATTTGTCAACTGTTTTACACTCACTATATTTCTGTTTGTTTCCTGAAACTGTTATTTATTTTTTTGTTTTATTGTTGATCAGTAGTTTTTCTTGTAAAACATGAATGAACACATGTAGGTATATGCATGTGTGAGTTTGTGTTCTTAATGAAATCTTGATTTCAAAAGTGTGGGCTTGCTTGCATCTCTGTTATGGTACAATTCTTTATGTTCTTCAAATAGAAAGGTGTGGTTCATTGCATAAGCCTGGTGGCTTATACTTCTCCTGACACATTTCTTTTGAGATCTAGTGGCTTGAGTTAGCTGAACTCATTGCTATGTTCAAGAAACCAGTTTGTGAGATGATTGAAGCCATGTGACATGGTGCTTTGTCTTGCTGGAAGTAGTTATCACTGTGGTCATAATGGGATGGTAGGTGACAACAGGCTTTGGCATTTAAAAGATATTCAATTGGTACGAAGAGGCCCAGAGAAAATGTCCTAGACTAAAAGTTATTATGATATTAAGCATTGCTTAAAGTAAAAAAACACTCAAGTATATGAGGAAAAGTAGTTCTGAAATTAGAAGCTACATTTTTAAGATGAGATGTAGTAAAAATTACTACCCATATTGTAAGATAAAAATCAAAACCTATTACAAACAATTCATTATGTTGAGGGAAAATCACAACAGGATGAGATATAAGGTCACTCCTGAAAGGCTTAACCTATTATCTCGTAATTATGACTTTTTATCTCATGTTTGAACTTCAGTGCATCTTTATTTTTCTCTTTCTGCAGAGGCAGAAATGGGCTTCAGTTAGACTGGCAGGTAAATGTTTGAATCTAAATATTGATCTGGAAAACTGATTTTCATCTTCTCACCTCAAGGCTTCAAAAGACTCTTCACAAGTCTGAAATCTCACAAGATATGTTACTGCTTTTTTGGAGTCAATAATGGCAAACGGCAGGAACATCTTTGATTCAGATGTGTCATAAATCTGCCTGGTGAGAGTATTTTGGAGAACATATCAATTGAAATACCACATCCTGACTTTTTGAGACCATTGACAAATGTTAGACATTACTGTGACTTTCAAAATATGAGGTCAAGTATGTGTCACAATGAAGTACAAGTCTCTTGGATCAGCACAAATTTTACCTCGGTCAGCCTTATCTGTCCCTTTGGCACACAGGTTCTCTTTGTTCCCTCCTGTCCCACCCTCAGTGCTCCACCTGAGAGCTTCAGTATGTTGAACCAGTGAACCCTCCTTCAAGTAATCATGATCTCTTTTTTTCAGTTCAGAAAGTCTGTTAGGTTTCCTAAAATTGGATACTTGCAGAGAAGCTCTACTGCTTTGCCTCTAGTGTCCCAAAGTGGGGAGTGCACTAACTAGAAAAACAATAAGAGATCACATCACTGGCTTTCGTGTGGCTTCCCATAAAATCAAAAATAAATATAAAAACCTTTTCCTTTCACCTACACAGCTCTTAATGCTGAGGCACCAACATATCTTAAAGAGTTTATAGCACCATATACTCCCCCCAGAACATTACGCCTCTATAACGAGGCCTGCTTGTGGCACCCTCACTCTTTAAAAGTAGAATGAGAGGTAGAGTCTTCAGTTATCAGGCCTCCCCTCTTTGAAATTATCTACCAATCATGATTTATTGGTTCTATACCTTTAAGAGTAGGCCTGTAATGTTCTGTTATGATAAAGCTTATAGCTGGACCATCTTATATTTAAGCTGTAGTAGGCTTAAACTGCAAGAGAAGCTAGCATACTTGACCTCTCTCTCTCTAGTCCAGTTCATACTGCCATTTCAAGGTGTAATATTTACCCCCTGTGACATTTTGCCTCCACTGTGAACTTCGGGGAGACGTAATGCGGGCAAGTTGACCCCTCTTTGTAACTACTCCAGAGGTAGTATCAGAGGCACATTATGTAATAAGAAAGGGGCAACATGGATGGCATGTTGATCCAAATGAATCCAACTGCTCCATCCTTCATCAACTAACATTAGCAACAACATAGCTTAACATAAATTCACATCAGTTTAACTTTTAAACTTGATTTAATTGCTGCTAATACTCAAGGTTCTATCATGAGACCTTTCATTATTACCTTACAGAAAGTAGTATATTATCACAAGAATGAGTCCCAATTCATTGACTGAATCCTATAAATTTAGAAACATATCCAAGTATAAAGTGCCCAGTCTCTCTTCAACTTTTAGCTTAAATACTCTGAAGATCTTTGGCGTAGCTGTTGTTGGAGATGGAGGCACATACAGTTTTGAGCTCCACAACATGATGAAATTAGAAATAGACTGGGCTATTTTCTCCACACGCTCAAACTTGGGAGGCAGCTTTGACAAGGTAAGCATGTCAAGTGTTGGCTGGTTCATACGTGGAGTTGGCTTAGCATTAGCCTAGCATTAGCTTTGTTGTTGTAGGCTTTTGCTTCCCATGGGTTTTCCCAAGTTAGGGGAGCCTTATGCCCACTCTGGTTTACTCCTTGGAGTCACTTCTTACAAATTCTTTGTCATGTCTGGCTCATATTTCCATTTTAAAGTTGTGTTTTTAACACTAATGATTCTGAAATCCTTAAAAGTCCTCAAAAATGAACATATGAACCTGATTTAAGGTAAAATATATGACCTAGTAAGTAAAGTAAAGTCTATAAAGCTTGCGACTCTACCCGCAGTGGTATACAGTACTGTTTGACCTCCATGTTAGTCCTCTTAAAACAGGGGCAGATCTGATTTAATTCACAGTGTCTTATGCATTCACCATTGAAATTAACCTTCTTAAATTACACTTCTAATATACTTTAAGGCCTCTTGGAAAACATTAACAAGCTAATGGCATAGCCATCCTGTCAGTGTGAGAATAAAGCTATGAGCACCAAACTCAGGGAAAGCTTAACTTCTTTCTCTTTATTTTACTTCATAGTCAGCAATGAACTGTGATGTATTTAATATAGACTCGACTGATGTTTAAAATGTGTAGTTGAGGGAATGAGTTTTCGATTCTACATTAAAGTCCGCATAAACCTGGAGAACAAGATTAACCTTACAGTGCAGATGGACCTGTCTGATTCATTGTCTGAAACCACTCAGATCCATCTTGCCAAGCTCCAACAACTTCACAGCCCAAAGCTAGACAGTCCAATCAAGGAAGAGAGATGGAAACTGATGACGTGACGGCAGTGGGTAGTGACTGTATGTTTGAAAACAAAGGGCGGCTTCTGAAGTGGTCTGCGTGAATGCAGCACTATCTGATATTATCAGAAATGGACTCCATTTCTTCTTTAAAAGAGAAACAAGAATGTCACTAAAAACTTTTCTAATGGGAGGTCATGTTTTTGCTCTCCCTCTGACCAGGGACTACGGCTGGGAAACTGGAAGAGATGCGGGAATCCTCCGCTACTGATTACAGTTCGTCTATGATAGTCATGGTTACCCAGTGATACCCTTAGCAAAATATGCTCTCCTCAGAAGTTTACCGCGAGAACTTGGTGGAGATTGTTTTTGATGTGGTTAATGTCTCATTTTTCGCACAATATGTGGTAAATGTTGCGTTCGTGAGGTGTAAGTTAATGTAAGATGATAGTCTAAGGACTGAAATGTAGTTAAGCTAATGGCTAACAACAAGGTCTAGCTGCTATGTTATACTGTGGCTTGATTTGTCTGTGATGAGTGTAATTGGCAGATCAATTATCCAATCACCAGCTTATTTTTTGAAGGCTTTGCCCCCTAATTTTTTTTCCAAGTGCTCTTCTCCAGATGGCGTAGTACAATATTTCCATGGTGAATATATGGAACTGGCATGGCAGGTTAGGACAAGATTTAAGATCATGAAAAAATTACTTGAGTAGTGTTTCTAAAGATAACTAAACCAAACTGTAAGAACTGGGGCTTCAACAATGAGTTATGTCCCCCATAAAGTTAATTCATATTACATAACACAAAATTCAAATGCTGAAGTATTTCAAACTGGAATGCAGTGAGGTGAGCCAAGTTTATATGAGGAAATATTGTATTTTAAATGATTAACATGTGTGTACATTGCAAAATTCAAACCACAAATTGCTCTTGGAATACTAGAGGCATGTAGTTGAAGGAAAAATAAAAACCAGTAAACTTTGAGCATTTCTTCATAATTACACTTTTGTAGAAGTGAAGAGCTATCGTTTTGACAGTCACAACAGAAATGATAACACCAGGTAACATAGCAGAGACACATTTTTAACCATGTCTTCTCTAAAACATTTTCCTATGTTTTTAAATTTGTTGGTTGTTTCATAGCTGAGATGTTCTAATAGAAACCAGAAGCTTTTGGGGGTCATTTTGGAAGCAGTGACAACATGACACTTACCAAATCATCTCTAGTCTCTCTAATATAAGAATTAACCATCCCCTTTATATGACCACAACGGATTTAAGAGTGGCCGTGCTGCACAGTTGTGCAATGCTCCCTTCATAATTCAACAAAGATCCGTTTCACTACAGGGAGCGCCCGAGTCAGTGAAGGGAATTTTTTTAGAGCAACACATGAAGTGCAAATGCTGCAGCTTGCTGAAAGGTTTCGATTTTGGTTGTCATGCGCTCCGTGTTAGACTGAGGCTGAGAGCATTTGGTCCGTCGCCTAATGTTTTCGTGTTGGCACTCGGCTTCTCGCCTGAATGGATGCCAGATGTCTTTATTTTTTACAGAGCCGAGGACCTAAAGCATGGTGACTCGGAGGGCCCTTGCAGT
Organism: Scarus forsteni; assembly: GCA_036419115.1. Classification (NCBI taxonomy): domain Eukaryota; kingdom Metazoa; phylum Chordata; class Actinopteri; order Labriformes; family Labridae; genus Scarus; species Scarus forsteni. Next base: position 13,298,398 of record JAZDUH010000354.1, read on the forward strand.
GTTCCAAAAACCACCAGCAATGTCCATGCAAACTGGCACCATTTAATGAGTCACACAATTGCTTCAAAGTGAAATTACATCCATTTAAACCTGTCTTACACATCACCCAAAGAGCCTCAGAAAAAAGTGTCTACCTTCAATTTATAGTCGAATGAAAACCGCAAAGACAAAAGTGGGACATGTGCAAGTTATTATGGGTACACTGCATACACTGTGATGAGAGCAGCATGTATAAAATGGGGCGGGAGAGGGAGGGCTGGCATAATCTCTGCCCGGCATATTTGTATCATACCAGACTTTGAAATGGAAAAATCAAAGGAAAGCTTTTTAGAACAAAACGTGAACTCTGTTACTGTCTCCTTCATGACCGGGCATGGTATATAATCATCATTTCAGCTGTTGTTTCAGACCATCAAAGGCTGTACGCTCCATTACTATATCACAGGTGATCACAGGAAAGTCAGCAGACATGCTCTGTGAATAAAAGAAACCAGAGAAAAGTACAGTCTGAGCTGCTGACAGAGTACAAAGAGGGCAGATTGTTTTGGCATGTAAAGTCTATGCTCACATTTATAAGGATATAGGGCTGTAAAGGCTTAATACAACGCTTGGGAGTCATGGAAAAGTCAGTGCATGGCTTATAGTTGGAAACAGAGGGCCACCAGGTCCTAACAGCTGTCTGACGGCATATGGCTTGCTGATGCGGCAGCGACAGGACTCACACTGACATTAGATTTATTTGACATGCGAGCGAGGACAGAAATATGATAATATATTTCTGACCTGAGCTGTCTTAGGTATTTTTACAGTTGTAAGCCTTGTAACTAGAGTAGAAACATTTCTCAGGGGGGAAACAACATGCTTTTTATATGATTAAGACATCAGAGCTAATGAGCAAGAGCACTAGCTGATAAATAGGACCAGAAACCAGCCTTTCCATTTGACTCTTAAGACATCCTCTTAACACTGTGAGCATGCTAGAATTTCATAAATCAGAAAGTCCACTTTTAGGAGCTTTTTTCCATCACTTAGTGAAATGTATCCACAAAATAGTAATGCTGCTCAGTTGTGTAGTGAATACACCTTGTGAAGAGCATTTTTTGTCAGCGAGAGTCCTCAATTTTAAGGGACAGATTAACCATAAAGGCATTCAAAGGTAACAGCAGGTCTCCTCTTGACTTGGATATGTAAAGTTTTGCTATCATGTAATGGGTGTGGGGGGAATCTAGCCACTTGTTACAGGATATGTGTGGCCTCAGAACAGACAGCAGCCAGAAAAAAATGTTGACCATCACAGCAAAAAGCACGACACATGGGTAAGATACAAAAACAGAACAGAAAAAGTGAGAAGCAGTTCACACTTGCTTATGTTTGTGTTTTATATGGAATGCAGCACAGTTATAGTTACATGATGATTATTCTGTGTTTGATGATCATGGGAGGCTGTAACTGTAATTTAAATGAAAGTAATTGACCAACAGTTCTCAGTGAGTCAGCATGCACTGTTCCCCTGTGTAAAAGTCTGTTGGAGTTTTTTAATAGGTTATTGGTTGAATGACTGGAATAAGGTCAGTGGATCACACAAGCTCAAGAGATTTAGGGTTTGTTTCAACAATAAAAACAATACACCGGGAAATGGGGAAGGAATTCTGGAATGAAAAGGAGTTTTCTCCTCCAAAAAGAACACTTGGAAACAAACTCCTAACTTGCACAACAGAGTGTTGACATTGTACATTATAGTTTTCGATCATCTTAAAAAATGTTTCTCACAATTGATTCAGACATTAGCACAAGGTCACACCAAGAAGATGTCTTTTGTTGAGGATTTGCCACAAAGCTTATTTTCAGTAACTATACAAAACCTCATACAAAAAAAAAATTAAAAAAATAAGAGAACCGTCCCAATGCTAACTTCCAGGTTGGTTTATGAGATTATGTCACCTGCACTATCCAAAATTAAAATTAAAAGAGTTTATTAAAATGTCCCACTATATATTGTACCAGGCTGTGTAAAATGGCTTTATTCCTATGTGAAACTGACTTTTTCGAGGGTTAACGACTAGACTTCAACTTATTCAGTCAAGTGGACACTTGGTGAACTGCAGTTTTATGCATTCCCTGTTGGCCTCGTTTTTCAACACCAGCAGTTGACGCTTGAGCCACATCAATGGAAACTGACTATATGACTGCTTTTTTTCACAAAGGTAATAGTCTAATAAATGTGCTGCTATGCTTTTCATATGACTTCTGCCTTCTCTTGTGTCAAGCAGCTGGGCAAATAAGTTGACTTTAAGGCCCTTAATTTCTTCCATCCCCACAGGCCAGCGGTACAGCCTCTATTGTCCCTTCGAGAGGAGAAGAAAGAGCTGGAGGAAGTAACACCTGGCTCCCTGGAGCACCGTTGAGGCCTCTGGATGGGGATAGCACATGCGGTGGCACTCTGCAAGGTCCTGTGAAGCTCAGCTGCAGCAGGGACAGCACTGAAATAGGTTTCCAGAACATCCAGCTGAACAGATGATCTGAGGAAAGAAGCACTTAGCTATGACATTTTAGCATTCAGGTGAGAGGTGGGTCAGCATGGGGAAATGTGTGGAGGAAGTGTGTGTTTAATACTGACAGAGAATGTGTTTTAATTTGTGTCGCAGGGCTCGCAGGGTGAAATCAGGTAAGCTGTCTCTAATAAATCTCAGCATCCCCTCACATGTGCTCCGCAGACAGCCCATATCTCTTTGGCTGTGTGTGTAGAAGAATCAGCCACAAGGAGAAAAGTTTGGCCAGCACATTCTCCAAACTGCACATTCACATATACTGTATGACATACAAGCTGAAATATTGACAGTGATACCATCACACATACACACTCATGCAAGCACATGCTGGACTTGGAGCATCAACTCTGCAGACCGTGCTTCTCTCCCACTGTGTTTAAAGTGGAACCACACAGGGCCGCAGCACCCCGTATGCACATCTGGTGCTACAGCGAAAAAAGGCCACAGTCCCCTTCCTCTTCCTCCTCCTCTTCCTCATCCTTAGCCACATTATAAATCGCATCTCACTGGGTCCATAATTATTCCACACATGCTTATGCAACAAAGCAGTAGCGTAGCCAAATAACAAACAGACCATAGTCATAAATTAAACCTCATTTCTTGTTTTTAATGGCATGATGTTTGCTGTGTTGCAAAAAAAGTGGCAACAGTGCTCTTTTTCTTGTTTATGCATCACTCTTAATATCAGTGCATTCAAGTAAATATGTGTGTTGAGATATCTTAAAACCATTACAGTAGTTTTCCTGTTGTTTATCATATTCTGTGAGGGGATTATACAGCTTTAGAACTTGGATATCCATGAAATATTGTTATAATTAGTGTTATGAATCTTCATACACAAATAACTTAAACTAGTCATCTCACTTGAGATCAGTGAGGCAGCCAAGAGAAAAAAAAAACATTTCTATGGGTGCCATAAATCCACATCAAGTGTCAAGCACTTTCACAATTATGTTCAATTACAGAGTGTGAAATAAATCCTCCAAATCTCTCTTATACCAGTTTGTTTTTGTCATAAAGTATACATGCTGCTGTTGAATCTCCCCATACAGAGCATAAAATATATGTGAAATATCTATCTCCAAGTAATTGTTGTCAATAACAAAGCCTCTTTGATTGTGATGATATATTCATTTATGCTAAAAAGAAGAAAAAAAACAGTGATTGTTACATATGGAAGCCAGAACTGCTATAAGTGGCCATCATGTCCCTGTATCTCTCAGATTTTTTTCTTTGTGCTGCTTACTTGTGACAGTAACATTGCAAAGTCCCTGGATTTGTAAGGTTTTATGTCTGTGATTGGGCAGATCCATCTCGCAAGCCTCAAGCTGATTTGTTTGTCCCCCATCCAAGAAAACCTTAACCAATAAAAAATTTTAAATGTATTTTTTGGGCATTTTGTGCCTTTATTGATAGGAGAGAGACAGTGGATTGGCTTGTGAAAGGGGGTAAGAGAGTAAGGGAAGACACTCTGCAAACTGGTCCCAGGCTGGATTCGAACCCAGACCAGCAATAGCATGTGCATGGGACGTGCAGTGTTGCTAACCACTCTGCCAAAACAGCACTCACAATCAGAATTTTTTGGGGAGAACAGGTGGTAGCTATGGATGTGGTTTAGTTGTGTAAAAGGGATAACTGACAAAAAGATCAGTGAATGTTAGTTCAGTCATTTTCTTCCCTCTCCAGACACTCTGTTTGAGGTTTTCCCAGATGGACTAGTGAAATCTACCCCTCAGATATATAAAACAGTTTGTCTGGCACATGAGGTTAGTGTCATTGACCACAATTGTACTCTGCCATAGCTGAGCTTTCTATCACTTTAGTACTCAATGCAATTAGTAACTCCATTTACCCACCCTTCCACAACCCACTATGGTGTGGCCAAGCTGGACATTTGCAAGTAGCTGCTCAACCTCCTCCTGCCTCAGTTGTTCTTTATTTTTCAAAAATTTGGACTCTTTAAATAATAATAAAAAAATACTGCACACCAAGGGGTATCTATACTGAATAGATAAACCTTTGCTTTTGTTGTATGAATGAATTTTATGTAATGAGAAAGAAAACTGTAAAGAACGACATTCCGAGTTTGTTTCAAACAATCTTTGCATGCTGTGTAAGTATTGTGTAACTTCACCATTGACTTTCGTTAATACAGAATGTAGCCATATGGACATTAGCCTTTTTTTTTTTTTTTTTTACAGAAGGGGGGTTGGTTAGCCAATATGTAGCAGCCACCATCTTGAAATCCCTTACTCAGACTAATTTTATATTAGCCTAAGAAGCTGAGTTAAGGCAGGACTTAAGGGTGTATAATAACATTGCACAGACTTGGAGCTATGTCAATCCTGCCCTCTAACGTGTATATCCTGATACGCTTTTTGTTGCAAACCAGAGTCCACACCCCCGGAAGACCCACCTCCTAAAAGAAAAAAATATTATACTTGGACAGTATACAACAGGGTTGTCCTGGCTGTTTTCACCAAGTGAGACACAGAAAATATATCGGGATCACTGGGCATCTTAAAATTGCCTCAGTTTGGTTTGGAGTTCGTAAGACTTGTCCATTGTTGGTTAGAGTGTTCAGTGATTTGATCTGCTGTAAGAGATTAAAAAAACCTGTGGGGGGGGGGGGGGTACACCCTGAACTGGTCGCCAGTCTATTGCAGGGCCACATAGAGAGACAAACAACCACTCACACTCACACCTAAGGGCACTTTAGAGTAATAGTCAATTATTGATAAGGATTTCTAAATGTCCTATAAGAATTCAGGGGCTGTTGTAGATCCTAGTGGTAACTGGATCAGCCACAAGTCATTGTGAGTGTCATATTCTGACACAAGCCAAGTGCAAACTGTAGAAAACCGCTACATTATTGAGCATGTGTAATCATATACTGCTTTCATAAAGTTAGCTGGTCAACGTGGGTTTTTTCAACGTGGGTTAACCCGTGAATAATCTGCAAGTAACTCCTCTCATACTGCCAGCAGACCCAGGTTTTAAATTAGCAGGTTGACTTGGGTGTAATAGTCTAACTGCAGCTGATTGGAAGCAAGCCGATGTTGCTTGGCGATTGATCGGCCTTGGTCGAAATGTCGATTAGACCCTTTCAAACTGCCGACAGGAGCCGATTGTTACTGGGTTTAAACAGGTTTTTTTTGGCCAGTGTGAAAGGGGTATTATAAAGATGATTGGCAGTATATTGATCCATTCCATTTGATCTCAGAAGCTGGGATATTCCAGCTGCATATTAGATACACCATTTGTACAGATTTTCAACCCAGGAAGTAGAATAATCATTAGATACCCCAAATTTATCAGCATGAAACTCGAGTGCATTTTCAACTGAGATGTGACGTAAATTCCAGTCCCCACATCCAACTTATAAAACGAAGCCTGCGAGCTAGTTCAGGCAGACAACTCGAGCTGCTCTGCTATGCACATGCACATATCACACGTCACACTCCTCTCATCCATCCTCCAATCACATTCTCCACCTCTCAATTTGGCGGTATATTGTTCTCCAGTACCATGCACTGATTTGCTGTGTGTTCTTTTACCCCCACCTCCACCCCAGCATCCACCTGCAGGCTCCAGGGGTGTTCATATGTTTTGCCCATCACTCCTCCATGCCTTCATGTAAACCTTTCTGCAAGGAGTGATGAGACTGGAGCCTGGGCGCCAGACCTATAACATGTATTTGAGGCTACAATAAAACAATTATGCGTGAGTTGACTGACTGAAATGAGGTAAATGGAAAGCATAAAGGATGTAGTATATCAGATGTTGAGGTTGAGTAGATAGTGGTGCAAAGTAGTCTAATTTGTGCTTCTATGTAATGCCATGAACAATTTGTTTATATGCACATCATGCATTTGCTTCTATTGCAGGCCTTATTTCTTTTCTTTCTTTTTTTCACTTCTTGCAAGATAAAAAAATGGATTCCAAGCAGTAATTTGGACACCCCTTGTCTACATCATTTTCCCTCCATATAACCAGATAGCAAACCAAAGAGGAAGAAGCAGAGAGGAGTTCTTGGGTACTTCCCCCTGCCCGAGGCCCGTCACTCAGCCGTACCCAGCACTCACTTAATCAAGCAGGCATGTGGCACAATGTGGCAGCTGCCTGTGCTGCATAAGTACATGTTTTGTGGTTTACGCTGGTTTAAAGCAAGACGGATGTGGCACTAGTGGCAGCCTGTCTCAACTTGTTCCTGGTATGTTTGTTTTGACAGTCAGCTCAGACCCCATGGCCAGGGCCTGCGTTCCTCGCCAAGGCTGATCCAAAAACATAATACATTTGGTTTTCATAGACGGGAATAGAAGCCACATTATCCTTCGAATGGAGAACTGTTGCCGAGAGAGGGAAGAAACTACAAAAACTCATTTAATTTGTTTTGTTTTTTTTATACCCGTCTGCCTTCTGGCTTTTTTAAGAAGAGAGCATCGATACTCATGTGCAAGCGGTTCATCTCAGCACACCATATGTATGAGCATTAATCAAATGTTCCCAGGTCTTGCCTTTAGTACCCAATTCACAGTATAACAAATGTTCCTTCAAGCAGCACATCTGTAGAGGATGTCAAAAAAGGACTTTGAAATGTACACCAACGCCAACACTCGGTAGACAAGAAAAGGGGGCTTTGAAACAGCTCGCATTGGAGGTGTTTGCTGAAAGGAAGACCAGCAGGGTATTGAGAAGATGTCAATTTCCCCCAACTTTTTTTCTATATGTAAATCCACTTTCCCTAGGGGTTCTGATTCTCAGTGAGGTATCTATATATGGAGCCACTTTATTATGGACAAATCCTCTTTAATGTTCTTGTCGGTGGAAGAACAGCTGGAGCAGAGATAAAAATGAGGAAGCAATCTGCACCAGCTGTTGAAGTATTAATACAAAAATTAACTACTGTGTGTTGGTTAATTGCTTTCTGCTTAATGTGCTTTCAAAAGCCTTGATTCCTCTTTTCTGTTACACAATCGGAACTGCGGCGGGATATCAAGAGGCCTGTGAAATTAAAGATTCCATTTAAAGGAGCAGCCCCCCCACCCCCACCTCTTCTTCTCACGGCTCAGCGGCCATAATGGACTCATGTGTTGAATAACCAAAATGGTCACATTAGACACCTGCTACCGTGGTCTTTGTAGATGCAGATACAAAACTCATTTTTTTAGACTGCAGCAAACACAAGCGCCGCTCATCCATCAAGAGCCTGTGCAAACATTTCCAGAAGTGAGACTGCAAGTTTATCACACTCTGCTCTGCTCTGCCCCGTCCCGTTCCAGCAATCACACGCCTACACGACTGGCTGAGTGACGATGAGCGATTTCAAACGGCACAGCTGGCATATTCCCCTTTAACTGCCATGCGTTTTATTTGTCTTATTATCTGTTGCCACCTCACTCCTTAGATCCGTACTGACTGAGGCCACATGGAAGCAGTTAGGAGCAACGTGTCCTTTTACAGAAAACAAAGAGATTTTTTTCTTGCCCCCTCTTAAGAAGTCACAGCTCTGCTCCTCTGGGGCCTGTACATGCACGGGTCGTGTCTCCAGCACATTTAATTCCTTGCTGTAAAAACATTAATCAGAGCCAGATGAAGTGGGAAGAATTCTAAGACATAAAGTTTTTATGGATAATTTGAGGTTATTTATGCAGGATAAATAAGAAAATAACGAGCCACAGACTGTGTTGCAAAGGACACTGGTTGGTGTTTGGACATTCATTTGCAGTAATTATTCCGCTCCGGAGCAATAATCTTTATGAACCCTATAAACCCAGTAAACCCTGAATTAGATAGATGCGTAGATAGATGAATAGATATTTTGATGTAAAAATCGTAAAAGAGGCTGACACCAAAAATGTTTCCATTGTTGTCCATTAGATGGCTTACTTGTACTACAAACTTTCAGCACATTGCTGGAGTAGGGGGCTTACAGTTCATGATCAGGCCAGAGTCTACATCTTCTTGGAAAACAATGCTGGATATGAGCGCTGTGTGACATATGAGAGGTCAGAGAGAGGCCTGCCACCGCAAAGAAACAGCCAAAAGAGGAGAAGAGGGCAAGCCAATTTAACACACATTGTATCTCTCTCCCTGTCTCACACAGACAGACGCACAGACTTACACTCGTAGAACAGAACATGTGCACTTAGCAGTTGGAATACTACTGCTGCTTATTTATGCTATGATATCAGCAGTAGTATACAATAATACATGTCTATTGTTTTTAGCAAAAAATGTTTGCTTGAGTCATTGTTTTCTTTCTTACACACTGTAAAATCCAATAGCTGCCTTGACTTGCAAACATGAGTTAACTTTACTATGTTAACAAAAATATGCCTTTATGACTAGTATTTATTAAGTAACAATCACTTGCATGTGTAAAAATGCAAAATAAATGCAAAATACTTATTTTTTTTTAAGTGAAGATTACTTTTTTTTTTTAGTTAAGCTCACTTGCAATCGTTAAGCTCACTCTTGTGATTTTTGAACCACTCAGATTTTTGGAGTTGAACTTGCATGGTTGCATGGTGGCGCAGCAGGTAGTGCATGTACCTCACAGCCAGAAGGTACCTGGTTCGATTCCCAGAGTGGACAGGGGGCCTGAAGTTTGCAAGATATCAAGTACACTCTACTTGATTGTTTTAGTTGCTTAAACTCATTTGTAAGTGTACTCTACAAAGGAAGTGCTAGTTAGTACAACTAAAATTAACTAGTTCTCTGCACTTGTTTTTTTAAGTGCAACCGGTTTGCATGCTTTTTTTAAGTAATGATAACTAATTGGATTTTACAGTGCATTAACTATAAACATGGAAGTAGAGATAGAATAAGAAAACTAATGGATGCATGAGGTGCACCAACTAGCAGCCCTTTCCACGGATGAGTCACTGACAGTTTCCTAGAAAATTTCAAGATGAGTGTCCCTAAAATCTTCTGGAGCTGGAGGTTGATTCAAGTCTTAATGATCGCAATCATTTGGATGAGATCACTGCCCAAAGAATAACATTTTGACTTCATTAAATCACTCAAATTAAACATTTTTGACCAATAATTACTACATCTGCATGCATCTCGCTTGAATATTCCTTATTATCTAGCTAAACTATGTAATAACAGAAGTAGCATATTCTATGACACAAAGCTATGTGCAAGGTGCAAACAGGATGGATTATGTACTTTGATTAACCACAGGTTTGTTTTGGAAGTAATATGAATCAACCATTTAGAGTGTCAGCTCTCATTCTCTTTAAACCACTGCTGTGCAACTGCAGGTTTACGTTTTGGATTTATCGGCAGATATGATTGTTTACTTCAAATTTAATATGCTCATTCAATTCCTGTCCTACACTGTGCCTCTGATCACACAGAACACACAGTGGACTCTGTACTGAATTCACTGATGCTAAGATTAAAGTATAATATTTTACTGAAGCAATCACATACATCAGAAGAGGAAATCTCCAGATAACACCCACATCTGCCAGGTTTATGTAGTGCACTGTACATGTTTGGAAATGTTTTATTTGTCTACATCAGTTGACACTCTATAGAGTGAACTAAACTGAGTGTGTGTCAACTGTTTTTGGTGGAAAACAGGAAAGACATCTGTCCTGCACACCAATACACTTGGCACCAGGTGTACAATATGGTCCATAATATGTGGTAAAACATTAAATTAGTCCCATATCAGATGTGTCTTTTGAAACCATGGTGTAAATCTGGCTATGAATACATATACAGTACTAGCAGGAGTTACATTATTGAAACAGTTGCCTTAAATTTAAAGGGCTATGGGAAACATTGCTGACCGACAGTATTGCCATTTTAGGTAAAAAAAAAAACCAAACCAAAACAATAAAAGCAACGTTTAAATATAGAATTTTTTCGCAAGTTTTTTCAAAAGAGATGCTCCAAAAAGGTAAACTCATGACCTTATAAAGTACAAGTTTAGAGTGGAAGCTTCCCTTCTATGCCATGCTTTGATATTGCATGTGTTGTAAACATGGAGTCTGTGTCTCTGTTCCAGCAGCACCTAAAACTGTCATTAAAGCGCATGTCCTCAGGTGGAAAATGACTTCTGTGGGGGAGCTCCTTCAATGATAACATGGATTTGCTCTAAAATATGATGCTTTTCTCAGAGCATCATGAATAAGTAAACGTTGATGAAAACCCTTTGCATTTTCACTATCGTTTCTAATGCTTTTGCTTTTAAGATGCATATTGAGGCATGCATAAAACATCCTCTTTTCCCCTCACCACAGCTGCAGTGAATGATGGAGGCAGCTCTGCACACAAAACCCTCTTCACTGTAAAAAGAAAACAGATGAACAAACAAAACAAGAGGGTCTAAATATGTCCAAGCCCATTGCAGAGGCCCAAAATTACATGTCTCTTCGCTCTTATTTAGCTGAGCACATGTGTGTGAATCACTCTGGCGTCACTTCAGTTTACTTCGGTTGAATGAACGCCACAAGATTTTTTAATTCATTCAATTGTCGCTATTGCCCCGGAAATCCAGGCTGTAATTTTGGCCCCAGCATTGATAAGTTTTTCACTTAGCATTGAGAGGATTAAATCAATTATGTTGATTCTGTATTTACTGCTTGCATGCCCACAGTCGTTTGTAATTAGCTTATTGCTTTTGATCTGATGTAATGTGATGAAATGACTGGAAGCGGTTCTGGGGAGTCCACTTGGCTGGAGCGACTGGGGTGGGCGCCACTTCCAGGCCCTGCTGAAGCCCATCCGATTGTCCGAGCGTGGGGGAGAATGAAGAGGGGGTTTGGAGGGCGCTGGGGGATTGGTCGACTCGCGTGACCGGTCGCAGACAGAGAAGCGAGGAGATCGGTGTCAGCAAAGAGGGAGGGACCACCCGCTGAGATGGCAGCATCCTCCGAACCTCATTACCCTCAGAGGCCTTTCCCTTCACATGCATGTGTAATTACACCCCACCCTGCCCCACCCCACCCCCCACTAAAGCTCCCACAACACCTGATACCTGCAGGTAGAGCGCCACAGGGGGGCTTTTTTTTGCAATGATAGGGCCCCAAGGCCCGAAGGCCCGCTTAGAGTAACTAGCATTTAACTGTGGCCACCCACATCAATCAAAGAGCCTGTAACACAGAGACTGATCGTCTGTTTTTTAGGGAGAAAGAGCTGTTTATTCATGGAGAGCTAATTGTTCTACCTAGCCACTGTTCTGCATCCAAGGCTGCACTACAAAGCACAAAGGATGCAGGGCTGGATTAGAAATAGTCCCAAATATTTGGACATGCCTGAAGGACTTGATGTTGCCTGATAGTTTGAGGACATGGAATTCTTCTCAAGTTGATTCTGTCAACCTTCTGCTGAACAGACGGATGAAGTCTCTGGCTTAACTAATACAAGAATGAGCTGGACCTCAATTAAATACAGAGTTTTAAGTGCTGCCCATCTTTCCTCAAAGGGGAATGGCTCCAACATGACTCCCATTCAAACCCTTAGAGATCCCTTCCCAAAGCAGCCCCCCTCCACTCCAGCCCCTCATCTGTTCCTCTCCCAAACTGGTGAAGCAGACCCATGGTGCACTGCAGACTGTTCTGTTTATGAAAGAGGTCAGGGTGCCACATATGGCCAGCGCGTTAAAATACACACGGCTCCTGCCGCGGCTGCTAAAAATGTATTGCGGCTGTCTGTACATGCAGGAATAAAATAAACTCTGCATGTTTCAGCGAGCAGTGCTGAGAATTTAATGATTGAGTATTTGAAACTCTGGTCAGATTTGTACATGAAAAAGAGGAGGAAAGCACATGTCTCTTAAAAGTCCAAAGATATTGGGTTAGACGTCAGCAATATACAGAGAGTTGTTTGATTTGGCAGGAGGGGATGCTCAGATCTGCCAGGGATAAGTGTGTGTCACACGCCATCTGAGAGGAAAGCAGGGCCACAGTAAGCCGGAGGAAACCAGCGGTGAAACTAAACACATGCAATGACAGCCACAGGCGGTCCATGTGTGCCAAGGAGTCTTGGCTCCCAAAAGACCGGCCCAAGGGAAGAGAGCAGGGCTACTGATAACTTGAATGAGAGCAGAAAATATGAATACCTTCCCCTTCAAAGCAATCCATTATATGCTCCTAAATTCTGATTATTTTCAGTGAGATTTGGTTGCTTATTTCTCTTGGCTACACGGTGCTCTTCTCTGGCTCTGTATCAGATCTGTGGCTCGATGTTTCACCTCTTTGGTAAATACACTCTGCGCTTAACAAGACAGAGGTTGGAGATTACACCAAAGATAGAGTGGGCATTAACAGCAACATTTCTTGTGGGTTTTTTGTTCAGTGCTCCATCTGTGACGCCTCTTCTGACACTACAGACAAAATTTCCATCATTGCACTTATCCTGGCGCCAGTCAAAAGGTCAAGAAGGGATTTAGACATTTAACTCAGTGTTATTCTTGTTTTTAACCACATTTTGTGACAGGATGCAAAGTTCTAACACTTAAAGCTTGATGGTTTGTTTCCAGCAACAGCCAATTTATTCACCACTGTAAAGATTCAGTTAACACCTACAACTGCTCCAGCTGGCAAACACCATAAGCCATATGGAGAAGATTTGCATGAGCAGTTCAGTCAATCTATGGTTATCACTTAATAGAAAATTTTACATTAAATTACTGTCCATGCACCAAGAAAAATAGTTTGTACTAATAGATGCATGTCAGTATATGCTACAGTGAGGAGTTTTATGTGTCTATCTCATATTTTCATTAAACAGTACACACTTATGAAAAGTATGCCATATTCTGCAGTTTTAGGTCATGAAAACATCTTTTGTTCCAAACAAATGAAAACAAATGATGTTACTGAAGGTCCAGACAGACGTTAGTGCAAGCTGATGCTCTTTTTGCTCCTCTCGCTGGCCAGGTGACTGAAAGCTATTAATTTTAGACTGCTACAATGGCCCCCAGTCATTGAATAGTTGTCATTGTGCAAGTTAGCAGTTAATCAATGTGAAGTTTCATAGCTCTGTATATCTTACATAAACACAATGCCTTACTTGTGGTAACATTTAGGAAGAGATTTCCCAACTAGGTATTGGTGATTGGAAGCTCTCAGTCTCTTGAGGAGTGGTGTGAATGTGTCTCTGTCTTTGTGTGTATGTGGTGCCCAGTTTCCTGCACTCTTGTGCTGTATTGTACGGTGAATTGACACAAATACAACATCTTCAAAAAATAAACCTGATATCACACAGAGTGATGATGACTACACTTTGTTGTGGTGTTTTTGAATAAATGCAATTTTATATTATGTCAAACTCTGCGTAAGAAAGCCGGACTACAACTCTGCTTTCACATGTTTGTTTCTTATTTGTGTATTTCCTGATTTGCACTGTGAGCTATTGGCAACGGATCGTGGTGCAGACCAAGAAGTCCACGATAAGCTGTTTTCTCCGTCATTGATCAAAATGGAAACCTTATGTGCGGTTTAGCTATTACACATTGGGCCTGATCTACTAAGATCCAAAATAACCAGTGCTAAATTGTGTGTGCAAACTGAAAAATTGCACGTGTAGTGGGTGTGTTGCCGTTGATCTACCATGACTGTAACAGGCACAAAAGTGGCATGGACTACCCCCTTAAAATGAGGATTTTGCATGGGTTTACAGCTGTCACCATGGAGTGTTTGGGAGAGCAGAGTGGCATAAATGACAAATTAAGTTTGAGGCACTGGAGTTGGAGGCACATGAACACACTTTCAGTAACCTTTTTTGCTGTCTGTCATTTTTAGATTTTCTTTTTCTGATTCCAATTAAGCATAATCTGAATGACAGCATTCACATAGTTTCACAGTGTCATCATCAATAACCTCTCATGTGAAGAGTAGTCTAGCTAGCGACCCAGCTACCAAAATTGCGTCGCCCACTGACGTAGCATTGCGCGTCCATGAATTTTGGTCACCATTGCCGTCGGCCGTCGCTCGGTGACGTCACGTCCGCTCGAGTTTCACTGCGATCATATCATATATCAAATAATAGGATGTATAAGCGGACATTATACCAGGTGTATCCTTTTCATTCACTTATCAACCACAAAATACTGCAGCTGATGCCCTGCAGCAGCATTATCTGTGAGTTTCCCGCGGTCCGTATAGGCGGAACTAATGTCCTTACTGATTAATGTTTCTCACACGGACACAAATTGTTCCTCCGTAGTCCGGATAAAAAAACGTCTGTCACAGGCACCGTTACACACGCACACACCGCTGATTGGCTGTTGCCGCACAGCACACATGACACTGCCTGTAAAGATCAACTTTGACATCGCACGACAAGTGAATTGATCGTCTTGTACGCAGCAAACGCATCGTGGGAGTTTTTGCCTCGCCCCATCGCAGCTGTACATTGACTTTGCATGGAGAGTGATCGCCGAGGTAGTACAAGTAGCGGCCGGTGTGAACGCACCTTTACAGTTACGCACACACAGACTGCGCAGGTGCTCTTGCCTCTATGCACTGACAGCTCCTAAACTCACTGTCAGTGCGTGGAGGGTGTGAAAATATTGAGATTATGAGACCCCTGTTTCTCAGCACAGTAGCCACAGCCCTCTACGCGTAACACTGTGTTCTTTTTGCACCTGCCTTTCAAACATCCTAAATACAGACGCAAATACACAGAGCCCAATCAGTTGCGGGTTTGATAAATCACATTGTATTGCATTTACATCTCCTCCTCCCAGTATTTTGCTTGTTCTGATCATCCGCATGTCTTTTGTATATATACATGATCTGTATATTCATGGATTGTGCATGCTATTTTGCTCTTTTGATAGATGCAATCCTTTGTGCAGTTAGTAGATCAGCTTTGCGTACTGTCAAGTTTGTACGCGTTTTTAAACATGCAAACCTTGAGTAGATCAGGCCCATTATGTGGAGCCATTTTTATCTTGGGGACTTGTCAATCTCTGCTCATCATCTGTTGTTATTGTCAGGTTGACAGCCACCTGATGGCAGATTTTTAAATACTATACATTTAAAACCTAAAAATGAATGTTACCTCTTTGCAAACTGTGATTTAAGTGGTCTTCATTCATAGAAATATTAAATAGAAAGACCCAGACAGCAGAAAAACAAGGGCACTTATAGCATACAAGGCGCCAGTGAGTGCAGTCAAGTTCAAGAGGGCATCAGTGGGTGCAGTCCCTGGGTGTTGCTGTGTGACGCCCTGTCTTTACGAGATCAGGCCTGCTTTTGGATAATCTGCTGTGACCTGTGGCAGGAAGGCTGTGTCCACCTCTCAGCGCTCTGATCCTTTCTCACACCTAACACTTGTGGGTAATAACCAACCATAATTCCATCTCCTGCTGGGCCATGAAAAAACCACCCCCGCTGCTCAATGGTTTTTTCCAGTTGCAGGGTCATGAGCTAGCAAAGCATTGTGGGAAGAGCAGAGGGTGACTGCGGTGGTGGAGGAGGAGGGAAGGGGAAAGTTTAGGGGTTGCTAAAAAAAAGAGAAAAGAGTAAAAACATGTGTAATGAGAAAACATGTGGTGTGTAACTATTGGAAGTCATCAACAACAGAAAATAATAATTAAAGTGTAGGATGAAGAAAAAAACTGAAGCTGTCTTTCCGTGGCTGGGAGACCACTGTCATCATGTCTCAGGAATTAGGCAAACATATGCTGGTCTGCTGCTGTTGAAACCGAGGCGCCTCGCTCAGGCTGCGGTTTGGGAACATGAAAGGCTTTGTGGGATGAGCAGGAGGACTGGCCCTAATTCAGGGCCTCATTGCCAGGGAAGCTGGCAGCAGACTCCGATTGTGGGACAGGGAGAGGAATTTGGTTACATATTCCAAAGAGGACCGCAGCTCCAAACAAACTGAAGCAACAGGCTGCTGAGCTAACCATTCTGTCCGCACTGAAACCCCCCACCACTGTAGCTGCCTCTGTAGGGGGGTGAGGGACCCACTCCCACCTGACTGTACCCCAAAGGAGGCTAAAGAGGCAGAACAGGGATCAGAAATGAAGAGAGTTAGGCCCAAAGATGAACTTGCAGCCCTGCTTCCCTGCTGAGATCCTCGGGGTGCTGGCAGCACTTTTGCTTATTTGGACGGCGCGCTTGGAAAACAAAGCAGGCTTTGTGTTGTTTTATTGCGGCCAATTAAACTCTTAAACTTAATATCTATCTTTAAGAGGATGCGCAGAGGTCAGTGTGAGGTGTGGGAGTGAAAACTTAGAACAAATAACAGATCTTCATACTCCCCAGGCTACACATTTCTGTTAAGCACAGCCTGCCTCCTCTGTAACCTGATCAACTTAGCAAATTGGATAAAACTCTTTTACCTCTATCTTTTCACAGCCATTTGATGCACATCCACAGGGTGAGCCTGTCTTGAACTCCCTCCAGAAGTGAGACATTTCGTGGCGTTTATTCAGACAGGCTGGGATTAGATTAATCATGTCTCCATTCAGGGTTACATATGATTATGGTTGACTGTTTACAAGTTTTCTCAGATGTGCTCTCAGTGCCAGGACATGGTGGTAGAGCGCAAAGCCCGAGAGTCATTGGCGCATGTGGTGGTCTTGTTTTAAACTGAGCTGCAGTGAAAAATCATTCATCTTTTGACAGAGTAAAATACAGATGTGAAACAACACTGGATTTGCACCTCCTTGTTAGCATTTATTTAACTTCTTTATGTTCCAACTGGTGGTGGCTGACTTTGTGAAGTTTGTGAGAGTGATTGATCACGGTTCAGTGCTCTTAAATTGTGTTGATATAGCTAACACCAGCACAAAATTAATATCTTTGGTTTAAAGAAGATGGAGCTTGGGAAGTGTTGGTTTCGTACCCAGCCAGAGGGAGGCGGCACAGACTGGAAGAATGTGGGACTGCAGAGCACATCCACACACTCTCAGGCAATATTCACAAAGAGTGAATCACTTTAGTGGTTGGAGGTGACCATGTCGCACATCTGGGCTGCAGACCCAAATGGCCGGTGGCAGAGGAAAGGACGAGGATCAGCGGCCAGAAGAGCGGTGACATGTGGCACGCAGAGGAGAGAGCGGAGTGCGCTCAGTGTGTGTCTGTAATCCTCTGCCTGAGAGAGAAATGTTTGGTTATGGTTAAAGGCGCTGTTGTCCCACATTTTCATCCACTTCTAATTACTACATAGCTGAGGCTCAGCGGCAGCCAGCGTAACTGTTGTTGTTGTTGTTGTTGCTGTTTGTTGACATTGCACAGGCCTTCCCCACAAACACACTTGTCACACGCACACGCTCAGATGTGTACAATCAAGACCAAGTCGTTCACACCCATGCGTAACACCACTGTATGTGCACACACATGTGCATAGAGCACGCCAGGCTGTTCTCAGGGAGCCTCAAACACACATGTTAGAGTCAGGGTTCACATACACACATAGCAACACACATCGCTCCACAAAATGATCAACATAGCTGAGTGGTAACCATTGCAGAGCCCAATATAGAGACACCAATCTGTTTGGTGCCACTAAGAGATTAGTACGACCACAGTGAAAACCCAAAAACACTATGTAGACATTTTAGAGGACCGGATATCACAACTTGTACATATGTGGAAGAAACAGAGCACAGTGGTGAAAGGACAAGTGAGTCAGATAGATGCCACATACAAACTGCAGAATAAAAAATGGGTTACCACTAACTAATAGCTGCCAGACACAAAGTTTCCTAAATGGTTTTGTGTGATAATTTAACAATATGACAATGTCCAAATTTAACACAGATTCTTTTAATTCATGAGAAAAAATAGTCCCTTAAATAGCAGGAGCATTCAAATGTGGACGAGTGAGAAAACGAACACACATACATATGGGTGCAGTCAGTGTGACTTATGTCTGGTTTTGGACTAATTCAAGTAAATTACACATTAGCATAAGGACTCACTGTTTCTTGATTCTAACTTTTAGAGCCTAAAACAAAGGTCTGAAGGATTATAGATACCTTGGGCCATCTTTTGCCATTTTTGGTAGTGGAAAGACAGCAAATTCCTTTTTTGGGGTGGTGTCAGATTCAAATGTAGGGCTGCCTGAGAGATTGAAGGTTACAGGTACTCAGTGTTGATTATGTGCAGGTATTTCTCTGGATTCACTTAATCTTCAGATGATAATATGGACTGCAAATGATAAAGTCTCTAAATTTCTTGCAATCGTGCAATTGGACGAATTAGGCATGTAGTTGTGCTCAAAAGTGATGAGCATCGCCATCCTTGTCAACAAGTGAGCTTTTCAGATATGTTCCTTTTATACACAATCATTGTGCACGCCACTGTACGAACTTTTTCGGAACCTGTTGAAGGCCTGGAAAAACAAACAACATACAAACAAAAAAACAAACAAAGAATACCATATCAGTTTGGACACTAAGTATACTGTCTTTGTCGAGTCTAAGGTTGAATATGGGTCTAAAGGTTTGAAAATAATTGTTTACTGTTTTGATTAACTTTTTACAACACTTTCCAAGTTTAGTGAACTGGGTTTGTTGTAAATTCCATAGATATCAATGATAGGTTTCTCACATTCACTTTCCTTTTTAACTTTTATTTACAACACGTTATAAATTCAAGATATATTTGGTATGTATATATGTATATATATACACATACATATATGTATATATTAGGGCTGTCACTTTAGTGCATTAATTAGATTAATTAATTACACCACAAATTAATGCGTTAAAAAAATTAATCGCAATTAATCATAGCACACAAACATTTTAATATTGGTCAGCTGGAGGACCCGTACATGGCAGTGGCACGTCACTTCACACATGCGTCTCTAGTCAAACCAAACAAAACCCAGGTGACAACAGGAATGGCCTATTTAAGACTTAGTCTTATTTTATTTTTGAATTTATTTATCTGTATTTACTGAATTCTTTAATAATGCATCAGGCTTAATTGTTTTGCTGGATGTCCTCGACCTTTTTCTTATTTTGAATTTGATTTATGAAACACACTTAAAGTGTAATTCGAGTTGCCTGATTGAGTTTAGAATTTTCTGGACAAGTTGCCCTGACTTTGGTTTTATTTAGTCACCAATAAAAGTGTGGATTTACAAATCTTCACTTCTTAGTGTATTCATTTGATTAGTCATGCACTACAATTTTATAATATCCTAGAATTCAAGTTCTTTATTTGGGTACTTTAAGCAGATATGAGATTAAAATGTGATTAATTAGATTGATTAATTATAAATCCGGTAATTCATTAGATTAATTTTTTTAATCGTCTGACAGCACTAATATATATACATGTATTTATTTATTCAAATGTGAACAGTGTTGGCTATTAGATTGGAAATATCTGCATAATGAACAGCAGCAAAAATTGATTTCAGACTAGACCTCCAGACTACTTTATTTTCAGCAAAATTTAACAATGAGTAAAATGTGTGACCCATAAAAAGACAGAATTAAGGTGTTTTTTTTTAAAGCTCAAACATATGCAGGGGAAAGTCAAAGAGAGACAAGAGGTACGGATCTGTCCTCAGGGGACACCAAAATTGACACAAATGGTAAATACAGTATCTCCAAAGAAAGTATTTGGAAACTCTTACATCTTCGTAAACAATTTAGAGATTTTTTTTTATAAAAGTTTGTCCTTAACCTTTCACAGAAATCTATCTAACAAAGAAATAAAGCAGTTAGCTGAAAATGATGTAATTTTCATGAGGTAGAGACCTTTACGGCACTCGTCCACATTTAGAAATCACACATCATAAAGCAGTGGATGTCCTGATGACGCTGACACTTATCAGGACCAAAGCTACAGCTGCAGCTCTGTCTAAATACATACTGTACTGTACACGCCACAATTTTCTCAGTCTGTAATTTAATGTTCGCAATTAAAAACTTCTGTGCTGCCTCTCTGAGCACATAATTTACTGAATCAACGCCTTTAAATCAAGCGTTTCCTTCTGTGACAGACTTGTGTCTCCCAGAGGAATTTGCCATTCCAAACCACAGTCTGCGATCCCCACATTGTTTTCACTCACAATCACACGCTTTATCTCCAATTGCTGACTAATTACCAAGAGCTGAGGGTTATGGGAAAGGCCCCAAAATGACAGTCTGATGTTTTTGTGGTTTCAGCATTTGGATTGCTGCTCTTCTTGTGCTTTTTTTTAATTGTCTAACAATTTAAAGTGTGTTAAAGTGGGGTCAGATAGCAGATGGGTCAAAGTGGGGTCAGCCTCTACATTGTGATGATATCAGCAGAGACTGAACGGAGTTGGACAAAGTATATCGAATCATATTTTTCTCAATTGTTATAGCAGGCGTATTTAATAATACACACCAACAGAGTAGACATAGTTTGAGTCATCCTACCACTCAGACATGGAGCCCTTCAGCAAAACAACTTAATTCACATTTAGCACCAAGTCATCAGCACGGACAGACATATAATTAAATGATTTACATAGATGGAAAAGATGTCTTACAAAAGCCTTAGCTTGAAGATATCAAAAAGCTAAAATTGGTTTGCATGTGAATCAGGCACTGTGGGATGGATCTGACCATTCACAACACTTCATAGACTGTAGTAAGTAAAAAAAGGATTGTGGTAAAAATACATGCTTCTTTATTCGAATCACACAAAGCAGAATTGTTAACCTGGAGATCCCCACAGCACTGTACCCCACTTTCTTCCTGGTGCAGGTCTCTTATTAATGAAGTTTGTTGTATCATTGTCCGGCATTATCTTTCTTGTCCTCGTCTCTGTTATCTCAGATGCTGTGGATAGAGTAATCTAACAGCATGGCATGCTGGCGCTGATGTACATGCGAAACAACTGAGGTGACTGACACATAGAGAGGCACTGTGCAGTGTGACATGTAAGATTCTCCAGAGAGAAAGAAAGGGGGGCCTTTAATGCCTCTGTTCATGATGAGGCAGCAAATTATAGAGACAGGGTGTGTCATCCCATTCTCTGCTCCTTTCATCATAATCTCCCGCTCTGTACAGAGAGAAAGACTCACTGGAGGCCATCATCAGCCCCAAACTGCAACTGAGGGTGAACCACAGAGATCTACCCATGGCCTTTGAGTACAGTTCACTAAACAGATGGTTTTGAGGACTAATAGACAAACACACAGACAAATGTAAATAAATACACGAGCATTCACTCTTATCAGACTAAGTAAATGCCTTTAAAATTAGAATACACAGCTCACGTATTTGTTGATTATAGGTTATAGAATTACTTTTATCTGAAAATATCACAATTTAACCCTTTACCTTACATAAATATGCAGACTTTCTCCAGAGTTACTTACATAACCTCAGTGTTATGTTGTAGAAATGCTCAATTGAATATACAGGTACTTAATTTAATCACGTCTGCTATAAGATTCAAGGACTAAAATGATTTTTAGGGCAGAATATTCAGAGAATGTGAAGAGACTTTAAAGAAGTGGTTCACAGCCTTTTGCTTGTTTCCTCTAATTGTACCTGATGTGAATCAAGCCCCTGCTGACAGCAAAACGGTCCTTGGATTAAATCCTTGCTGGGGGCATGGCCTGCTTGAGTGAGGTTTGCATGTTCTTTCTGTGCATGCTTGGGTTTTCTCCAGGTACACTGGTTTTCTGTCACAGACCTAAAGCATGCTACTTAGGTTTTTCTTTGACTCTGAATTCCTTTAAGGTGCGAGTGTGTGAATGGCTGCTGATTGCAAATATGTCAGCTCTGTAATTGGCTGGTAACTATTCAGAATGCACCTTGTCTCTCACCAACGTCAACTGGGATTGGTTCAAGTCCATCACGACCCTTAAAAAGGTTTAAGCTGTAATGATAATGGATGGATGAAAAATAAAATTAAAGAGTGTTTTTTAGGTCAGACCCTCTGTGTACGTGCTGTTGTTTAAGAATATTGACACGTAATCAAACATTTTATGTTCATTTGAAACAATAAGTATTCAAATAAATATTTAAGTTAATAGTTACTCTTCTGGCCCATTTGAGGACTGTAGCTCACACTTTGGGAAACACTGTCCTAAAGTAGTAAATATGAGGTATAATGGCATTTTTTACTTCTAATAATAATGATATTATTTAAAAATTAAAGGTGCAGCTTTTATTCTTGAACCATTCTATAACTTTATTTGTCATTTTGCAGCTAATGTTAAGATGTTTTTGCAGCGTATAGACTGAAATTGAGGAAAGAAACAACACTATTGTCATAATATTAATTTTTCCAAAGAACTAGACACAATATACAAATTTAATTTTCGACACACAATGACAGCATCATTAGTTTCAGAGAATAAAATGATATTAAACATTTATAAGCCAAGTGTCATTTTAACAGCTCAAACCCTTATTTGAACTCTTTATGAAAACTACATCAATTCATCTTAAAAACTTCTTAAACTTAAAGTACTGAAGTAGTAATAACAGTTTGTTAGAATTTGGGGGTTTCTAAACACTTCACAGGGCACATTGACGACACTACACTTCTCCACTAGCAAGTCCCTTTGTTTACAACTTTGTTACTCCGCTTAGCCTCCACTTTCCTTTACCTGGAGTGAAGTATACCAACATAAAAATAGGGGTGCACAATATTGGATTTTTGTTGATATCTGATATGCAGATATTTCTGAGCACTTTATTGCCAATGCTGATATTGATACCAATATTTTTTTCACTTCACTTTACTAAAATGGACCTGTTCCTTCTATGGTAACAGCCTTTTTGCAATAAAAACAAATGGAATGAAAAAACAACTTTTTATTCTTAATTAAATAATACTTTTGATTTATAAATTTGCACATTCAGTGATGATGAGGCAAATCATCACTGTTCATTACTACATTCTGCCAATACTACAGCCATTATAAAGGATATAAAGGGCCAATATGCACTTTCAAAATATTGAGCCCAAATACCGGCAGGAATATTCAGATCAGCTAATAATGATATTTAGCTTTTGGAGTTATGCCTGCAGATTCCAGTTTCAAACCAATAATATTTTGCAAATTGGATCCTCAAACTGAATGGGTTTATTTTTGACCCTTGTAATTTTTGTTTGTGGCAGGGTGAGGTTTTTGTATGGCTTGACAGGTTTTTTTCAATGTAATAGATGTTTTTGTCATGCCACTGGAGTTATAGCAAGCTGATGTCTGCATGTTTGAGTTTCCCATGGGATCAGTACCTATCTACCATACCTATCTACCCACTTTCCAACCGGATCATCCGACTACTTCTGCCTGATATGCCTGTGAGTCAATAACACAACATTCCTAACTGAAACTAACTGAGTGAAGCATAAATATGTTTTTATGCAAAACACAATGGAAATCTTAACTACTGTGTGGACAGCTAAGATTACTTGTACCTCAACTATCGCTGTCACACAGTAAACACATATTTTCTCCCTTTGTGAGTGTGTGTGGCTCTTAGTGTGTGTGTGTGTTTTGTGTGTGGCAGTAAACCCTTATCACTGACTTCAGCCCAAAGTTGGCCACCATCCATAACAACCAAATTGTTGCCTGCTTTTAACATAATTACATTTCTTTCGCTTTGATTCTACTCCGAAGTAATAAAACACTTCTTACCCAAACCTCAAAATCTATCCACAAGTACAATTAAAGTTAAAAGTGCAGTTGTTTTATGATAAGAGCTGCAGGGTCTGAAGCCACCAAGCCCTACCACCTGCTTCTGATTGGCCAGCAGCACGTTTTTTCCCCCTCTTGCTCATAACCCAGCATGCACTGGGGTTTATTTATTAGGAATAAAGAGAGAGTCACTAATCTGCTCTCGGTTCAGACAGCGGGCTCCCCCTACACACTCGCTCACGCACGTTTACACACGCATCTGCGTACCAGCTGAGCAGGGAGCAGTCCCACTGTTAGCTTTCACATATCAAAGAGCCTGGGGTGCTTTGGCACTGCTGGGGTAGTTGTCCTTTATTTTTTTTTTATAAAAGACAAACAAGCAAAGAGATCGGGATGCGGTCCAGGGCAGACTTTGACACGGTGTCGAAATGGGGACTTGGCTCGGAGATATATATCATCTACATGTGTAAAAAAGCTGTGCAGTACTCTCCTCCAATGGAAGACAAATCCACATTCTTTTTGAATCTACTTTCTCGGTGTACCACAAAACAACATAATTTGCTGAATTCTTCAATAGCTTTGGTGTCAGCCCACTCTATTGTCAGATGTGCATGGAAAGAATTACCTCTAGGTGTGTGGTACTTCTGTGATGTATGTTACACAAAGTCCCAGAGGTCAGGATATAAGTCTGACACTGTGACATCACCAAAACATCAGTAATTACACCATGTTATACATCTCTCTGTAATAATCCTCAGAAACACTTCAGGAGACTAATATTCCCTCGACAGCTCATCATTGCGAGCCGTATTTCAGCGGTGAAATCAGTTACTGATGGTGGTAATGATTAGATTGAGATCATGAAGGATGACGGGATCCCTGTGTATCTAAAAATGATCTTCAGAGACATCATAGTTAACACTTGCAAACAAATCACAAGGGTTCAATCCGTTTACTACAGAACTAACACAGAACACTATTTTCAGCAAATGGAAACATAGCCCATTCGCGGATCAAAGCATCTAATGGTTTCTGGATAACCAGAAGCTGCTGTAGGTTTTTGGCCAAACCAAACAGACATGCAAACACATGTGGCACTGCGTCCAAAAGATTTTCAATATCGCTTGGAGAATTAAAGCTACATCACATAAACTCCGAGTCTGTGAGCTCAGTTTACAAGCAAGAACTGATCAATTAGGTGGGCAGGAAAGGGGGTACAGAAGTTTGCAGAATGTATCTGTGAATTATGCAGCTGAAACATTTTAATTTTCACATGAAGTCATTCATGTTTTTCATGGCTCTTTTTATGGCTACATGTCAGCTATAACCAGGGCTTGAAGCATGTTGTTTTTAGGTTGTGTTTTGCCCCTGCAACTGTTTATCTGTACATCCATGTTTCAATTTAGGCAACTGTTGTAAATTTAATGTCTCGAAACACATTACAGAATTTTCTCAAGAGCCTGTGCAAATTCATATTTTCACAGAAGCATTCCAGAGCATATGCAACAAATCAGAGGCTTCTGCAAGACTGTAAAAGAGAAACCTCTTGAAATAAAATCTCCAGTCAAATCTGATAGAATCAGACTAAATAAGAGAAGACACTTGCATTGCATATCAAAACACTTTGTGCAGTAGGGCCCATCTCAAGGATGCTTTCAGGGATTTTCTTCAACCTTTGCATGAATGTCCATCCTGTTAAGAATGAGCATTAAAGATATATTTTTAAATCACATGGACAGCCTCTGCTTTTGAACTTCATACCCTGTGAGAGATTTGAGGGCTTTTAATTTCTTTTTGTGAATGCCCACCTTGACTGAAGAATCTCCAATTTGCTTTTGGGCGGCTCGGTAGTGCAGCAAGAAGGATGCTGGTTTAATCCACCTCTCAGTCAGCGCCTTTCTGTGTGGATTTTTCAAATTTGTGTCTTGTGTTTTTGTATTTTCTTAAAGATTGTTCAAATGTCCACTCTTATTTAAGGATAAACTAAATATTTTTTTTGCAAGGTCAAGATCACTAAATCTTATTATAGGGATTGCTCAATGCTATTTAAGGGATTAGATTCCTGTCAATAAAACCCCACAAAAATGACCCCAGCTCTTCTTCTTACCACAGTGGGTGGCTCGAGTTCGCAATTTTATTAGTTGGTAATAGTTTGCAGTTGATCTTTAGCATTCCACTCCTCCTGCTCAAGGTTATAATAGTTTTGGATTTGTCATTATAGTTTAGTTTTAGTTAGTTTTGACATTTTTTTCCATTACAGTTTAGTTTTAATTAGTTTTAGAGTGGGCATTCTAGTTTTTATTTAGTTTTGATTTTTGCAACAAGGCTTAGTTTTAGTTTAGTTTCAGTTTAGTTTTAGTTTTCATACCTTATTTGCCAGGTGCAGGATTCAAAAAGGTCAGAGTAAGTATTTTGCAATACTGTTTATTTTCAAGTCCAACATAGTGCTCACTGCTCAGCCAATGCTGATACTGTACTGTTGGCTGCTGCCTTAAACACAAGAAAATAATATAAACTTAATATAAAAATATAAACATCAATATAAACAATATAAACTCTCAGCTTTCTTGTTTTCATAGGCTGTATAAGCCTCCTTATGGGTGCTCCTCAAATGGGCTTTTAAGTTTGTGGGATTTTTCCCCTGAAGAAGCGCTCCACTTATCTCACCAGTTTTAATTTCCACCAGGCGCTTACATTTGTTTGACTCACTGTGGTACTCAAAAAAATCCCAAATGGGACACTGCCGCCTCCTCCCAACTTTAGCCATTTCTTCCAAGTTGTTCCAGCAACACGTTTCATTGCGGTACAGAGCACAGCCAGTCAGAGCAGTAAACAAGCACGTCCAATTATGTTGCTATGATGGTGCCAACGTCGCTGACAACTGCCGAAAACTGACGTAAAATTGGTTAGGAAAATGTGTCCGATTAATTTAAATCCTAAAGGCCAATAAATATTGTCAAAAATGATAAGGAAGGACATTTTGTCTTTAATTTTGGTTAGTTTCAGTTAGTTTTGTGAACACAAGATACAGTTTTAGTTTACTTATCGTTTATGTTTTCTTTTCTAGTTTTTATTAGTTTGAGTTAACTGCAATTTATTTTAAATTTTAGTTTTCGTTTTTAGTTTCGTTTTAGTTAACTATTATAACCTTGCTCCTGCTTCAATGTAGGAAAAAGGCAAGAAAGGAAGAGGCTTATGAGAGGCAAACTGAATTTATTTTACACACTTGCCACGACTAATTTGACCTTTAGGGGTGGGCTGGGAAGAAAAGTGTTAGGCCTCCCATGTCTGAGTGTAAACCAGCCTGCCATTCATGTAAATGTACAGTAATCAGACATGAAGGTGGCCTCTCACAAAGTGTAAAAAGTTCTGTATACAGGAAGTTGGGTGTGATTTAAACTTTTCAGCCAGTGTTAAATGTACCTGTCAGCATCAGCACGCTCTGTTATGTCGACTCATTTGGACGAGGGGAGCAATGTGCGTGGATAAATAAACTTGTCTCAGTGCTCATGTCAGTGGTCAGCCTTGCAGGTTCGACTGCAGTGTGAGCTGTCAGATGGATTCTTGATCATTTGCCCAACATGAATCACTTTCATCAGCCCACGCTTTGGACACATTTATTGGTAACAAATGGGCAAATTAATCCAATGAGGGTGTGTGTTGCATCAGTGAAATATAATAAAGTAGAGCGGACCTTTATGAAGCAGGGAGGGGATTTGTTTGATTTTCACTTCAAAGCCCCCTGCATGATGTTTCACCTACCAATATATGTCCTGAGTGTGTCTTACAATCGCTATCTTATGTGTGCCGTATGTGAGTCTTCCACTGAATTCAACAACGGGTCAAACAACAGGAGGACCTCAACCTGGTAACACTGACTCAAGGGGAAAACATGCACATTAAAGAGCAGAAAAGCCCCAATAAAAAGCCTCTAATGTAAAACAGTCCCCATCAAAGAGGTCCTGCACAATATTTGTTGAACTCTTACATATCATATTCATGCGATTTCAGCCATTGTTGTCCGTTTGATCTGCCCGCCTGCTATAACTCGAGGGTAATAGGAGTGCTAATGAGAGAAGTTGGCACTTTATAAACTCAATGAGGAGCAGGTGGAGCCAGGGGTCAAACTGGGCCATTGCGTCCACCTCAGCTGCTCCCATTCAACAGGAATTGTTTTCTCAGATCATGGCACGTTTTGACAAATCAGCATATTTCAAGCAGACGTCTTCGTTACAAGCTAAGTAAGGTCCTAGTTTATGCCGAACAAATGTCCCAGTAATCTGTAGCATGCATGGTGCAGAGCGATAGGGTGCAGACCTCTACAGCAAAAGGCTTGTTTCTGCTCTGACAAGAGATTTTCTCCCCCGAGGTCCCACAAGGCGAGGACACACAGAAGACGTGTGCTTCTGTACAGTTTTAGAACCTCTGTCAGCCTAACAATATCTGTGAGATTTAAAAAAAGGGACTTTTTTGTATGTCAAAACCTCATTTTAAAAGGGTTCTGATTAAGTGCTCAGTGATCATGGTATTTGAAGCACAGCAATAACAAAGCCCGTCCTTATTTTTAAGGATCTGGAAGTGATCCAAGGTAAGGAGTTGCACCACATCTTAGAGTAAGGCTGCAAGCTCTCTCTCTTTCCCAACCAAATGCCCCTTTCCTGTGGAGATTTTTTATTTTTATGGCTTAATCAACAATGATGTTTAAACTTTATGTGAACCATTTAAAAGAACCCCTGTTGCACTTCATGCCGGCATACGTTTTTTTTCTCCAGAATATAATATTACAGGATGAATTCCCCTGCCCCAGCTTCGACTTCTCTTTGATGAGAATTTTTTAAATTAAAATATCAAAATAATTTTGCTAAAAATACGCAATTAGATTAATCTTAGTAGAAACTAACAAATAAATTAAGGAAAACTGCTTCACTCTAATGCTTTAAATCTGTTAAAGACCCCCCCAAAACTGTACTTATTCAAATGACTGTGGCTTTAGTTCAACATGGCTTTGGTTTATTTTCACGAACAAAGAATCAACAAACATTCTTGTCCAAAATATGTGAGAAAAAAATGCACATTTGACAAAACTCAATCTAAAATGTTCAAAAATATCTTGTTTTACTGTTTGTAACACTTTTGTTTAATAAGCATGTTTCTGAGCATGAAACTGATGCACTACTTTTTTTGGTCTTGTGCCAAAGTGAGCATTGAAGCATGTCCATATAAAGTGCATCAAAAACTAGCATAGTGCTACACATTAATATTGCAATCAATAATATCACAAATATAACAATACCTACATCTTGCAATATAATTAGATAAAAACACAACATATCAAATTCTATACAGCACTGGCTTTGGTTGCAACCAGTACTTGATCTTGATGTAGATTTTAAAACTCGGATTAATTTTACATTAGTAAGTATTTTTTCAGAGTTAAAGCCTTTGGAGACCAAAGATGATTGTCCACGAGAAAATCCCTGATGTTGTGCTATGCAGTTTCCATTCTCCATGCTACTTGTCATCCATTTACTGTCCTATTACTCCTGTCTTACTCTACCTCTAACTAGTTGGTTCTTGTTATTGCAGTCTTTGATTCTTTGGTGACTGTACTTCTGTCAGGAGAAAGTCAAATATGAGTAAAAATGATTCATTTCACAAGTTTGTACAAATTATAAATGAATAATGTCTGTAGTGATTAGTATGTCTTTGTCAAATAGACTCCATTCCAATGTTTTTATGTACTTAAACAGGTTGTAAAGCTGTCATTAGGACAAGATGTATCCTAATAGGAGTAGAGACATTCGTGAAGATGGAGGCAAACAGAATGAGACAAAGTGAAGACTTCTGAGGAGATGGATTTAGACACTGATGAGATGAGCTGGAGGTAACTGGGGGGAAGGAGAGTTGCTGCGATCAGTGTCCACCAGTCAAAGACAGTGAAAGGTAGGCCCTAAGATACTTAACAATGCAAAAGAGTGTCTGTGACGACCCTCCATCTTTAAAGTACATAAAGTCAAGCAACAGAAGTGAGGGGCCGGAAGGTGTGCTCCAACTATAGGGGGATCACACTCCCCATCCTCCCTGAGTCCTAAGGTCTATTCAGGGGTAGGCTACTGGAGAGGAAGGTCCATCGGACTGTGGAAACTCAGATTCAGGAGGAGCAGTGTGGTTTTCGTCCTGCTTGTGGAACTGTGGACTAGTTCTATATCCTCCGTAAATGGTAAATGGCCTTGAGCTTATGTAGCGCTTTTCTTGTAGTCTTTGACAACTCAAATCTGCTTTACACCGCAGGTCACATCTACTCACTCACACCCATTCACTCTCACATTCACTCACTAATGGTTGGAGTTTCTCTATTAGTTGTCCACCAGTGTCTACTAACACATTCACGCCCTTTCATGCCCATTTGCACACCTCTGACGCAGCAGTAGGAGCAACTTGGGGTTGTGTCTTGCCCAAGGACACATTGCCATGGGACGGCCGATGCCCCACAGGGACTTGCCCAATCAGTCTACATGTGTTTTGTAAACTAGGAAATGGCATTCAACTATGTCCCTCGTTGAATCCTTTGGGCGTTCTCTGAGAGTATGGTGTACCGGACCCCCTGATACGGGACGTCCATTCCCTGTATGGCTGGTGGCAGAGTTTGTTTTGCATTGCCAGCAGTAAGTCAGACTCATTTCCAGTGAGGGTTGGACTCCGTCAGGCTGCCCTTTGTCACCAATTATGTTCATAACTTTTATGGACAGAATTTCTAGGCACAGCTGGGGTGTTGAGGAAGTCCGGTTTGGTGACCTCAGGACTTGGGTCCTGCTTTTTGCGGTTGATGAGGTCCTATTAGCTTCATCAGACTGTGACCTGCAACTCTTGCTGGATCGGTTCGCAGCTGAGTGTGAAGCTACTGGGATGAGAATCAACACCTCCAAATTCGAGTCCATGTTCGTTGACAGGAAAAAGGTGGATTGTTCTCTCCCAGCCGATGATGAGATTCTGCCCCAAGTGGAGGAGTACAAGTACCTCAGGTC
Organism: Scarus forsteni; assembly: GCA_036419115.1. Classification (NCBI taxonomy): domain Eukaryota; kingdom Metazoa; phylum Chordata; class Actinopteri; order Labriformes; family Labridae; genus Scarus; species Scarus forsteni. The sequence goes on from JAZDUH010000354.1 coordinate 13,329,539, forward strand.
CTTGTTTATGAGTGAAGAAAGGATCGAGCAGGAGATCAACAGGTGGATCGGTGCAGGCAGGCAGTGTTTAGTCAATTGGCCAGATTGAAAAGCAGTAACATGATGACAACATGGTGCTGAGCAGGGCCAAACTGACCAATTACCACAGAGAGTACACCAGTAAGCCAATCAGAGTGGACTGAGGAAGAGGGCCTTGTGGCAGGAGTTCAAACAGAGAAGTTCAGATTTACTAAGAATACAGGTGGACCAGGAGTATTCAGTATGTTAAAGTTAGAGGCTGTCTTGAACCTAACTGATAGTAACAATACTCTAACAGTCATCAAAATCTGATACATAGACCTGGGTTAGGGCAGAATATGACCTCTTTGTCCCAGTGGCAGATTTGCTCTTCTTGCCAGCAATCAGGCCTTAAAGGTTTTGGTTCCTACAGCTTTCACATTGTTTATAGAATGAAGTAGAACAATATACTCACCCAGAAGGCTTTCCTGATCCAAACAGTGCTTCGGGAGATATTTAGATCCAAAATCGAGCGGCGGACATCCATATAATGGTAGCACACGGGGCATGTATAGTGCCGCTCCTAAAACTGCACTAATCATCCAAAAACTCATTAGTTTCACCAATATTTCATCATGGTCTGCTCGGGCTACTCCTCCATTACAGTCTGTGTCGCTCCAGACATGTTTTTGTGACTGTGCTAACCTCTGAACTGAAGAAGAAGAATGTTTGCCTCCACGCATGCGCAGTACTCTCTGGAGAGCTGTTCTTCTCTTTGGTCCTCCTTTCGATGAGCTCCTCATCTGTAAACTCTGGCTCGAAACTGTAAGGACACCCATCATATTCAAAGTTCTCCTCCACAACATCTTCATCCGATAGATATTCGTCCATTTTGCACAAAACTGGAAGAAGAAAGTCGTTGTGTAGTCTTCTCCTGAAACAATGAGCCGTACTGCGCATGCGCGGAGGCAAACCTTCTTCTTCTTCAGTTCAGAGGTTAGCACAGCCACAATACATGTCTGGAGCGACACAGACTGTAATGAAGGAGTAGCCCGAGCGGACCATGATGAAATATTGATGAAAGGAATGAGCTTTTGGACGATTAATGCAGTTTTAGGAGCGGCACTATACATGCCCCGTGTGCTACCATTATACCGATGTCCGCCGCTCGATTTTGGATCTAAATATCTCCCGAAGCGCTGTTTGGATCAGGAAAGTCTTCTGGGTGAGTATATTGTTCAACCTCATTCTATAAACAATGTGAAAGCTGTAGAAACTGAACTTATCCTTTAAGTTGTGTTCCTATGTCTTGAAAAAAGATTATCTGGTTGTGATGTCAATGTGGCTTATAACATGTTTCATACTAAATTTTGACAGGGTATAACATAAATTCACTTGCTTGAACTTCAGGTTTTGCGGCTCCCCAACATACACCAAATCATCTCAATGTCTCTCATAGCAAAGATCATTTAGAACATCTGAAAGGTATAAACATTAACAATGAGAGTTGTAACATCAGTATTAGTTGGTATCACAGCTAGATTATGATGTTAAATCTACATTATAACAATGTTAAAAACTACTCATTTAAAATAATTTACAAGGTCAAATATCCCACAATTTTATAAGCCCCAAACCCACTTTGCACCAGACCTCTTAAATTTTGCACATTCAGATATTAATGCATGTAAAAAGACCATTAGTGCCTCTATTTTGTATGACTTACGTGACATGAATAACTTACTTCTGCTTAATTCTAACAAAATCTACAGATTAGCTCCACACACGTCTTCTAATCTTCTGGTTCACTGTTTCAGTGGTTCTTTTTGTTCCCTGTTACTAATAGGCCACCGGGTGTGAGCCACACAGGTACCCTGGTGCTACAAAGAGAGCATACAGGAGTGATGTGGGGGCTGCTTCAAAGGGACCAGATGGAGGTGGTAAGGTATATGGGATGGAAAAAGTCAGCTAGAAAAAAAGCAAACCCTTGTCTAAATGTGAACATAATTCTTTGAAGGACTAGAGCAGAACCTAAATAATACAATTTAGTTTTTGATATAACTATTACTGCCTGCAAAGAGATCTTTGATGTTAATTGAAACCACTGGGCAGCAATCTGCTTTACAGCCACAACAAATAACAGTTTCAGTTGTAACAGCTAAGCAGTGAAGGTAACAAAGCAGAGAAGACACATGCTTGCTCCATATGTGGGTTTGATATGAGTATATTTTTTTAAAAGGAGGTTGTATTCATGGAGGTAGCACAATATGGCAAAGATGCTCCTTGGTGGAAATTGTGGTGATCAAAAAATGCTGTTTACAGCTTTGAAAGAGATTCCGTTGTGTGCAGGACAATGCCTGACTCTATTGTCTTTAGTTTCTTGTTTGCTTCCTCCCCTTTTATGTAGAAAACCACATTTCAACTTGAAAATGTGATGATAAAAACTAGGTGGCCTTTTAGAAACTCCCACACCGGAAAGAAAACAGAGTGTGGTTCTTTTTGGAAAAAGCATTTAGTTACACAGCAGTCTTAACGCGGAGGTATGCTTTGGCTTTAAAACTAACAAAAACATTATGTTCTTTGTCTGCTTTTACCAAACATTACGTGATAAAGGGACTCTGGCTTCATGCTTTCCTTAGATTGTATTATTTTATAATTTCTCCACAAAAGCAGGTTCATCAAAATCCTTTCAGGAATCATCCAGACATGATGCTATAATACAGAAAACATACCCTCATCATGAGTGCAGCAGGACCAGTGAAGAGCACTGTATGATGATCGATGAGGTTTGAAAGCATTTTTTTTGCCCCTATCTCATGTGATACCACATCAGAGCAGAAATGACCCTGACTCATGCTCAACCCCACAGGTCGACTTGAGAGGAAGAGGAGTCTGTTTCACAGCCTGACTCACTTCACGACAAACGACAGGCATTGTTGGAGAGGGTAATTGGCCTGTCTCCATCAAAAGAGCGTCTACATTATGATTGTTCACAGACCTTTAAATCTGACTGTACAGCAAAATAGATCCACACAACTTCTGCTTCTTAGACATGAAACCCATTCACAGTGACTGACAGTGAGAACAGATGGATGACAGTTTGACACTTTTCCTAAAACAATCTTACCGACAAAGCATATTGGTTATTAGGCGGTGGAGTCTAAAAGAGACATCTCACATCATCAAAACAATAATAAAGCACTTCAAACTTGTATTATAAAATAACAAAACAGAAATTGTGGAGAAAAAATTGACATGATGTAAGGTTTTCCTTTCTGTCCTGACTGTCAGCAAAAGTTGAGAAGGTATATGATCTTAACCATGTGCTAAAGCTTGACCAGCCTGATTCAGTGTTTTGATCATGCAGATCCATCTTGTTCCAATCTACAATAGCTGACAGCAGCCCAAAGCAGCATGGCCCAATTGGTGTCCTTAAGAGCAGGAAGAGGTGGGAGATATGAGCGAGACAACAGAAGGGAGTGACTACACTTATAGAGGTTAGCATCGATGCTAACAGCTTCTGCTGCAGTTTTATTGGATTTTGACTGCATTTCTTCATTAAATGAAAAAATACATCGGCCCTACAAACTTCTCTGTAGTAAGGATATTTTCTGCTCCACTTCTGATATATTTGACGAGAGTTTGTTTAGCAAAGCGGCCCACGTTCTGTAACGCAGCAGCGCCTGCCTATTACATTATCCGACTGGCCCGTAATAAATGTTGATCGTCCAATTCATTGCTAGATATGCTTCTGAAAGTTTCTGCCCTCCCCAAACATCTTCTTCGGGCTCTTTCTCAGATGGACTAGAGAAATATTTTGAATGGCCTGTCTGGTTTGTCATGTTAATATGATCTTAAACAGTGATGTAGTGTTACTTATAGATATAGCATGTCACAGTGTTGCTGTTCTGGCTGTGTGTTCAACTCAACCTACTGGCTTATTCTTTCAGACAAGCACATTGTATGCTATTGGCAAGATAAACCAAGTAGTCCTCGGGCAGCAACAACCACTGTAGGAACAATTGGACCTTTGTAACCTGGTATGAGGGCCTTTTTGCTTAAGTTAGGCAGCACATGTGCACGCACAAATTTACACATGTGACATGGTAATTTCATGTATTAATGGATGGGGCTAAGACTTGGAGAGCCTTCACACTGTCAGTAATCATTTTACTTTGTGTGTGAGGTTTTATATGAGTTTTTTTTTCTTTTACTGTTCTCTTCATCATAAGTTGTCGGTCAAGATTTTGGGCATGAAGCTGCCTTATAGCAACCTTTACCCCATCTGTTATGCTTCTCTTTTGGTTTGGAGATACATTTATGATTAACCAAAAAATACCAAGAATGGAAAATTAATCTTATTTGCTTTCACATACAATTACTCAAACATTAAGATTTGTTGAGGAAACACCATTCCACCAGTTTTGTTTGTTGGAAAATATGTGATATGACATCACATGATGGCCCTCAACCTAACTCAATGTCGTGCACTAATAAATTTCAAAGATTAAAAAGTCCAAAAATTTTATTAAGACTTGACAGAAACAACCACATAATTCAGCCCTTATATACAAATACAAATACAATGCCATGCACTAATTGGGATATGAAATGCAGATATTTCTAAACATTCTTGGATAAAAAATATTTGTTTTGTTTTTTTTGTTATCAAAAAGGGATCATTGCTGTAATCATTCCCCTAAAACTCTTTTGTGGAGGTTCATTAAATCATATGAAACATTGGTATATTGTATTACACATATTTACTTTTCATATTCACAGTAACTTTATTACACATATTGGTAAAATCTTTGTACTTGGTAAACACTCATTTTCATTGCAGCAAAAAAGTAGCCCTTAAAGGCTTTTATTATGTTTTTTTTTAATTCTGTCATTGTTTTTGATTTTGAGTTAAATGTAATTAGCCATGATAAAAGATGTATACTTGATTTCTCCATTTAGCTGTTGTACATATTCTATTTAGAGCATCTGAAAATATGTAACACTGCAGCCCTCAAGTTGTGAAAAAAAAGATTTTGTGGCCCCGCTGGTTGACAAAGTTGCGCATCCTTGGTCTAACTTGTCGGCTAATAAAGGTCCCACTCTTATGCTTTCTTTAAGAATGTAGATACAGACAGAAAACTGATTATTCCTTAAATGTGAGACAATGTGAGTCATAGTTTGACACATTAAAAAAAACATTGTATTAGATGGATAAGGGTTAAAGAGGCTGGAGGATGAAAAATACTGACATTTGGAGATTGAAAAAAAAAATATTTTAAAAAACAGCAAGTTCTCCTTATTAGCTCTAAAAAGTCATACACATACTACATATTCAAACATGTGGACCTACTTTCCTCAAATTTATTCCAAGGATATTTTTTCAAACATATTTCCCCTTGAGATGACCAGGACAGATGAGAGGAAACCCAAGATAAAATAAGAATCAAAAGAACCCTGTCCATTTATTGGTAAGGGATGCCAGAGACAGCGGCATCTTTTAAAGTGGGAGAGCTTTTGAGCATTTTACAAGACAGGTGAAAGAAACATGTGTGTTAAATCACTGTACAGGGCTTGCTTGGGTCAGCTCTAGCATAAAATAAAAGAGATTACAAAGGAAACTAATGAAGACACTGATCAAAGTCTGTAATGGTAATATGTAGCAGGTGTTTCAAGGCTCTGCAGTTCGCCCCAGCACTACCCTCAAACCATCACGGCTGCTCCATCCGTGAAACCTTCTCATGTATTTCACATGTGCTTCCACAGGAACAATGGGCAGAACACATTTCAGCACTATTCAAAACATGTTATGGGAAATCTGGATGAACTCTTACTTGGACTCCAGCTATGGGTGATGCATTAACTCAGCCACATTGACGCTGTGAGTTTATGGTGCTCTTTCATGATCGGTAGTGAGTTGAAAAGGGCTGACATGGTTGAAGCCCACACCAGCAGAAAAGCACCTGGACTTGAGATGCATGCAAGAGTTGAAAAACTGTCGGCAAGACATGGACTGGAACATTTTCAAAGCATGATTGCTATTTTTACACATAGTATAAGATGAAAGAGGCACTTCTGATTTGACTTAAAGGGGAAGCATATGGAATATAAATGTTTTGAAAAAAATTAACTTAATAACATATTATATTGGCAATTAAATTCTCACAATCATTTTTGAGCATGTTACTTATTAGTCATCGCCCCTTTCAGAAACATTACGTGTTTGTGGCTACATTTTCTTGTAATGTTCTCTTTTCCTGTTTGTATGTTTTAAAGTGTTTTGTTTTTATTTCTCGTTTTATTTTCAAATCCTTTTGCCTTTTTTTGGTTTCTAGTTTTACTTCTGTCTTCCTGTTCTTTTTCTTCAACCTTGTGTCTTAACTCACCTGTGTCTGATTTGTTATCACCTTCACCTGTGTATATACACCATGTGTTTTCACCAGCCCTCTGCCAGGTTGTCAGCGTCTCCTAATGTGTTCATGCTTTCCAGACCAGCATGTTTTTTTTATTTGTAAGCCTGGTTTTTGGACTTTAAAGACTGACAATTGGAATTTTTGGGAATGCCCTTTCTTTGGGCATTTGTCTGGTTTTGAGATTACCTGCATATTTTGCATCTCACCATGGCTCAAAATCACTAGCCTCCTCTCCTCTGCTGTTCCGAAGTGGTCGAATGAATTACCCAACTCTATTTGATATACAGAGTCCCTATCTACTTTAAGGTGAAAGTTGAAGACTAAACTGTTCAGGATACATTCATGCACTTAGGGCCTTTTCACACCAACCACATTTAGTGCGCACCAAAGAAGTTTTGGCCCAGGATTTGGTACGTTAGTGTCAATGTGAATGCAACCACCGCACTTTGGTGCGCACCAGATCAGCCAGTCCGAGACCTCCATGAAGGGGTGGTCTCGATCCGCTCCATCTCCCTACATTTGGTGCGGTTTCACTGGTGTGAAACAAAGTGGTCCGAACCGATTTACTTTTGATGCATTACTTCCTGTTAATCCCGCAGTTGAATCGTTTGCTTACTCAGTTTGTTGATTTGTTTATTCTGGTTGAGGATTACGATGATTTACGAGGGTCCAGAAGGTCGCTGATGCCGTCTCAAGCACGATACAAAAAACACATTTGAAGAAAAATGTAGAAGAGAGTGAAACGTAAACATTGGTTGTCTGGTGTAGGAAATGGTTACCATGGTAGCCTCTCCTTCGTTCTCCCCCGTAGCAGGTTTGGTAACCAGTTACGTGCATATCGCCCCCTGCTGTTTCAAACTGAGTAAATACACAAGTGGGCCCGGGCTTGGTTCGATATTGCCAGTGTGAATGCAAGCCAACGGGGGAGGGGGAGGGGGGCGAACCCATTGCGAACCGCGCCGCAGTACGGTTCGAAACAAGTGGGCCTAATGTGAAAAAGCCCTTAGTTTAACTCTTCTCTGCAGTCCTCAGAGGTAGAATGAGTAACAAGGCTTCAGACCCAGCTCTTAGGAAAAACTGAGCACTAAGTATATGATGTCTATGGCATGATAATTATGATTTTGAGGTGACTTGACAAAGTTTTATGTCAATTTATGAAAAAAATATCAAAAAGGCATTCCCTTTTGCATTATATGTCTGCATCTGTGTCCAATCAGACATGGAGCAGTATTTTGCACTTAGTCATGTTGATCCCTCAAGTTTATATTTTTGCTTGTCTTGTACTTACTCTCAGATGTATGTGGTTTTGGACAAAACCTTCTACTAAATTATATTGTAACACCGTAACTGTCACAGCCTCAGGTGGGCTTTACACGAGTACGAATTTGTAAGACTCCTGTAAAATAAACTATCGATCTGGTGATATTGACACACGGAGACGCATATTTGTCCATGACTCCGCATCTTTTTTGAAAACGGGTCTGCAGGTGGATATCTGGGTATACGTCTTCATGCCGTAGTTGGTATAAACAGATAAGTCCAGAAAAGACGGTGACCTCATAGCACCCCTCCTCCTCCCCGCCCCCCAACCCACGTTGTCACACACAACAACAACAATGGCGGCAGATTCTGATCTTGTTCCAGTAGCTACAAGTATTGCTATGACCTTTATACCAACATTTAATCACAGAACACCAACAACACCAGCTACGGCAACAACAGCAACAAGTGCTCATGCAGAGACGCGGCATGTTACACATGCATGAGCACTTGTTGACGTGGAATCCACCTCGGAGCAGAACCAGACAGGCAACCCGACAACAGTTTTGGGTGGAACCTGGGAGAATGAGCATGGATTTTGCGTTGTCATGTAAATGGACGAGCCTTTGTACAATACGATGTGTAAACAGCGATACATGTTTTGATGCCGACGCCAAGACAATACGAGGCCATCCTCGTGTGAGGAGGGCCTCAGCCTTAGCCTGCCACACTCCAGCCTCTGTCTAATCAGCTCAACTCCTGTCACCTGTGCTCCTGCTCACACCTGCACCTCATCTGCTGCAATCACACCACCTACTTAAACCCCAGCTCCACACTCACTCGGCGTCAGACTGTCTTCGCTCTCATGACCAGAACTCCAGACCTGCTATCCAGACTGGTCACCCGTTGCCGACCTGTTCTGTTCCTGTTTCCGCCTGTATCGTCTGATCCTTGGCTAGACTACAAGGTACTGACCTGTTTCTGTCCTGCACCTACCTGCCTGCCTGATTCCCGGTTGCCGACCTTGCCCTCTGTTCCTGACGCCGAGTACCTGTTTGTGAATCTTGATCTGTGGTGGCCATCTGATATGCGGTATCTGACCCCTCTGCCTGTGTGTGACGCCGAGTACCCGTCTGTGAGCCTGAATCAGTGATGGCAGCCTGAGTCAGTGGTGGCAGCCTGATCTCTCCCAATCTGAACCATTTCCTGCTCCGAAAGACAAAGTGAGTCTTAACCTGCTTCTCATTAAAAACTCAGAGCGGCACTTTGGGTGTTCGGCTCCTGTGTGGCCGAGTGGACTACGTCACTGCCTCGTGTTCCAAAGATCTTGGGTTCGATTCCTGCTCTCTACTCAACTGTTCCTGTGTCTGTTCAACAAAGCTGGTTATTGTGAACTACAACATCTGTCTTGCTTCTGGGTCCTAATTGCATATGAGTCAGTTACATTGTCATCCTGAAATTTACCCTAGTATACCCCCCTCTTCTCACTCCTCCATTGACTGCCATGCAAATTCAGTGAAACTTCTAGCTATGAGGGCCAAGTGTTAACAAGGTCAGGGAATTATCCGATACGCTTATGGTTTATGTTTTATAAATTGAAATCCCTTCCATAGCTTGTGACTTAAAATTAACACGACCATGAAGTAACTCATTAGTAGTGTAGCATACAACCCACTAACATCTGAGAAAAGACATACGATATATGGCAAACTATTTTGAGAAATCAAACAATCATTGTTTCAAACATAACAACCTAATGCTACATACAAGAAACATAATCAAATCCTATCCAATCCACTTTGTTTATGTAGTGCATTTTTAAAATAATGAAGTTTAGCAAAGTGCAGCATAGTGAAAACTAGAAATATAATGTAAAATATAATAAAAATAAAATATAAAAAACACAGTAGAATCATTTAAAGCATAAAAATATGTATAAAACACATCAAAATGGAAGACAGTTTACTTAAAGCTGGGGTTGGCGATCTGATTTAGATACACTTTTTGATATACTGGTTAAAATGGTCTCTATGACCCGATGGTAATCAACTCATAATGTGTTCTTAAAACAGAGCGAAAAATATCCGCTATCTACAGCAGGAGTAAAACAGGGAAAACACCAACCAATAATCTTGCCGGGATACCTTTTTTTACACCAATCAAATCCCGTCACCATTCTGCGTGCCTGCTGCGCGTGCATTTTCCCGGCGTGCACAGACAGTGCGTGTAGCATGTAGCATGTAGCGTGTAGGGAACAGACTCCGCTGGAGAATGCTTACCTTTCAAGTTTTGTGTTTGAAAATAAGGGAAGTCCGCTGTGAGCTGTCCCACAACACCAACCAAGCTCCAGTATCCCTCATATTTCAAGACAGATGTACAAGAAATCTAAAATAAACTCTTTATTTTTCAAAGTTTGTTCCGCTGTTGGCTCTAATCTCGCGAGAACTCCCATCCATGCTACTGCAGGTGGCAGTTCTCGCGAGACTTCTTCTTCTTCGGTGGTTGGCATCCATCATTTTGGAGCATTACCGCCCCATTCAGGCTAGAGACGGAGCTCAGTTTAGAGAGGCAGAGGAATGTTTTTATCATTATATCGTCACACGGGAGATTTACAGGAGAATACTGATACAGGAGGACAGGACAAAAGAGGAGAAAATACGGAAAATACGGTAGTTTCATGGTCAAAACGGGAGATTTGACAGCTATGTGGAGAATGTCAGAGGAACTACCTATACCCCGATCAACATCGGCTGTGAGTACTAACTAACTTTACATGTTTGTTTGGTGTTTTCTTCGTGCTGACTGAGACATGACATGGTGTAGTGTGAAACAAACACGTTGTGCTGAGGGTTTGGAGTTGAATCAGTCTTCTGGATATAGCGGCTGCGCGCGTGCATGTGAGCGGGGGGTGGGGCTAGGCGGAGCCCTGAGGAGACGCTACTTTCAAATTCATGCTAGTTTTCCAAAATCGCCAACCCCAGCTTTAAACGTCGAATAATGAAAACAAAAAAGAAATAAAAGTAGGCAGACCTCAAAAATCGCAATGGGGTAATGTTTTTTAGACAATTTGTAGGTTGCTTTATGGATTGTATCATATTCAATTAGCAAAGACCATCCAAGATTTTTTTTTCTATTTATATATTTAGAGGACAGTACAGACATTGACATTCTGTGCATTGCTCCTTGAGTCAGCCCTTCAGGATAAAAAAAATAAAAACTGAATATTAAAGTTGAAAAGCAACATAACAGAGCTTCAAGATTAACTGATCTACTCATACAAAATATATGTACTTAGTTTACAAAAAAAAAAAAAAAGAAATACAGAAATATTCACTGCAAAGATCATGGACTTACTTAAATGAAAAGGGACCCTGCAAAATCAATTAGAAAGAAACAATTTTCTTTGAAAAGACTTTGGCAGGATTACATTGGTGTAAATAATGTGCTCAGAAGATATAAGCCTATATCACTATGATATGATGCTTCTCTAAATGACACAAATTTAGCACATTAGTTAAAATATTTTGAGAATAAAGTTAGAAGAGTCAGGAATAAAGCTGAAATGCAGTTTTGAAAGTAAAGTTGTTTTAAGTATTTTAATTGCATCTTCACTGTATCGTTGTGGTGTCTTTACATATCCTTTTCAGCGTTCTTTTCCAACATAATTCTCAACATCAGACCTTTCCATAGTCATTTTGTCAGTATTTTTCTCATGTTCTATCTTAATTTTATCCAAAAAGTTTAATTTATTATTCTGTCTTCATTCTCGACAGTTCAGTTTTAAAATTGAGACTTCAGCTTTATTTCTAAAAAAAATAAATCCCTTTTTCCTCGAAGTTTATCATGCCAGTAAACTAGTCAACCTGTTTCTTTCCTGCATGACCCACCCTTCAGTATTTCCACCCTCGCATGATTTCATTTTGTTACAGCCATTTTAAAAGGTTGGTAGACGTCAATATCCGATTAAAAACGACGTGGAACCACATTTTTTTCATTTCTAGATCTGTACCTGCGGCGCAGTTGCGCAGGGCAAATCCTGGAGCCTGCCACATGTGCTTCCGCCGCATGCTCTCGTCTAATATGGGATTTGTAGTTTTTGTGCAGCACTCCAAGACGCTTCAGTAGAAAGTAGACGGCAAAAAGACACTTTACACAGGAAACGCGACTGTTCAGTCCTGACTTTTCCAAACAAAAAGGACAAACATGCCTTAAGGTGCCATATTTGAGAACACAGAGGGATGTCTCATATGTCTGTACTACAATGACCAGCGTCACCCCTCATTAAAGAGAGGCAGTGTAAACACAACTCCAGGAACATGAAAAGATCGGGTGACAGTGAGGGGGAGAAGAGAAGAAAGGTATTGATAGCGTTTTTCTCCGTTAGGTCTGGCATATTTCTAAGCCCTGTCGCTCGTTGAATATCTAATGCTCCTTATGTGATGCTGCTGGCTGCATTTTAAAGGCTGCGAAGCCGTGAATGTCAGTGCATACCTCACCTTGCCTGTTTCCTTTATAGTGTTTTCCATTTTTCCCCAAGTCTGCCACAATGAAGAACCACAGTTAGATTATGACAGCAGTCTATTTTATGGGAAAACACAGCTGATCAGGGGCTTGAGCTCGCGGAAAAGCGACTTGGCAGCGTCCCAATATGAAGTCGAAACACACTATGAATGGCAGACAGTGTTATGTTTATGTGATCACAGTGAAAGTCGTAACTATTAATCGACAAGTTGGTAACATTATTATAAACAAAACATAAAAAAGAAGAAGAAATATTCAATCAGCGTCACAACGTATTTATAAAATAACGTCTGCTGGTTGAAATGGATAAGTATGAACTACACTGAAGTTAGTGCGTAGTTTACCACGTTAGCTACTGGCATGGTGCCAGGCCAGCGGCGTTTCAATGATCAGGCGTTACCACAGATACAGAGGATAATTACTGCAGCTCCAATGCGCTGAGAGAAGACTCCCTTTTGACAAATGTTAGTATAATTAATATTCAGTAGTGCTCTCTGCACATATGCTACAGTCTGCTGACTGCTTTGTTATAAATGTGACACCCACATACACTGTTGTTATCTTAAATTTGAGCAGATATATGTGTTTTACCAACATGTGAAGACCAACTGTTGCGTGCTCTGGGTTTTTACTGTGCATTATGCTGACTATGCACATGCTGAATAACCATAACTTTGTTTTCTACTGCTGAATAAAGGGACGGAAAGGACTCTCCTTTGCCGGAGGCTTCCTTGGCTCTGCTTTGGCTACAGTCCTTGTGTCTGTATGTCTCCTTCTCTGTCTGCTTTCTCCTCTTATCTCCTGACTTGGACTCCGTCTGCTGTGCCACATGTGTTTGGATCATGTTAGACAGCAGTGAAACTATGTAAGACGTGGTTCCTCCTGTTTATGAAAGCAGCCATGGCGGCCAGATGAGCGACTCAGAGAGAGAACTCATTCCAGCTGGCCCTTAGGCAGTCAGGCAGCACGGCACAGACCTAATGGCTTAGCTTCCTTTCTCTTTAGATAAATAAAAAGGATGAGCAGGAGGAACTCTAATCGCAATATGACTCTTCAGCTGTAGAGCGGCCAGAGGAGGGATTTGCATGCATTTTGGCCCTTTTCTTAGGTAATATCAGTACTTGTATAACAATACAGTTCGTATGATAAGCAATAACTTGGGTATGATGCCTGTCTTATGCTGGAAGTAAGAGTGTTTACAATGCTGCAATATGAGAGAGAGCACAAGCACCGACAGCTTAGTGCCATTGAGTACATATTTGATGAAAATTCCACCACAGCAGGTCTGTATACTTACTTCTGATATGTCATAGTTGATATATTTAGGTTAATAGAACAGCATTGGTCATGCTGCTTAGAGATCAACACTCCAGCAACAGAATGTGTACTTTGTAATAAGAATGGAGGTGTTCTCTTTATTTAAATTATGTTAGGAGAAGGTTTCTTCAGGCAAAGTGACACATTTATTATTTGTTCACTGTCCTATGTTCTCAAGTAGCCACATTTTCATGCTCTCTGATTAGTGACAACATTTGTCTCGCCTTAGACCCTCAGGAATTAAAATACGTTTTATCGTGTTTTATCAGTGTTTTCATCGCTGTTTAATTTTCCACTCATGCCTTGGCAAGTGTGAAAACAGCTCTCACCCTGTCCTGTAACCCGATGTTCTAACACTGTCTTTGAAGCACACTAGCCACTTGGACAGCGATGACAAGTATAAAGCTCTGTGTCGAAACAGGAAATGTGTGTGTATGTATGTGTGTATGTGAGTGTGTGTGTGAGTGTGAGCAGCAGGCTAAGTAATGATCACACAGGGTCACCAGATGTTGTGAGGTCCTGGGCTCGGCCCAGCCCATTGCTTAGATCAGCCTCATTGGTTTGCTCTGGTTGTGGCACCTAGTGCAAGCTGTTTAGGGTATTTCATTTCTGAACACTCATTAAAATGGTTTGTGTTTCCCTTGGCAGTTCAGTTAAATTAACAACTACTGAGGTAAAAGCTGATTATGTGGCCACACATCCAGACATGGTTAATCAATCCTCCCACACAAAATGTTAGCTAGTGAATTAGTGTAAAGGAAACAATTTATGGTGCCTAATGCCAGCGTCCTGTCATGTCAGGCCTAGTGTTTTAGCAAGAGGGGGTGTCAGATTCTGCACATTCAGCAGCTTTGCACTCTGCCGGCCATCTTTTTCTCCCTTTTAACCCAAGCTACATGCTGCTTGCTCTATTAATGAGTCGATAATGGAGAAATAGTGTTTTTTGCTGACATAAAACATGGATATGGATACCTGAGGCAGGGTAGCACATAAGCTCCAACAGAGTTAGATTTACGCCTAAGCTATGCTGAGAATAGTAGAAAGAGAACACTCTGCATGGGGGCTCTCACAGCTTCATCAGACCCCCGCCGGTCGAGCTGTGGAAAAGCCAGGACTCCGAAAAATACGGCTGTGGCAGATAATGATACCATTACACTAATGGAGCTGGCAAATGAAGGAGAACCCAGATGCCCTGCTTTATTACCGGAGGGGGTCATTTCCTCGCTGCATTCCTAATGGCTTGAGCACACAGTATTGATCAGGCTATCATGCTGCTAATCCTCTACAGAATTACTTATCGCTGGCTAGGTGTCGATCTGCCGCGTGCCCTGCTCTGGCCTTGCCGCTGGGCGGCCGCTGTGTGTCCAACAGGGACCCAACGGGCCGTTTATCCCGCCATGATTTACAGCCAGACGGGGATTGTGAGTCGGATGTCTTTAGCAGTGGGCTGGCCAGCTCATTGTGTAAAAAAGGAGGCAAATGAACCTTACAGCTTATATTTAATTAAAGAGCAGGCAGTGATGTGGTTCCTCCCTCTTTATGGCCCTGTTGGTCATCATGGAGCGGGAGAAGCTGTGAGATTGGGTGTTGTTTTCAGTAATTGTGTTGTGCTGTAAAATAAGAACATGCTGCTCCTACCCAGCAGCATCAGGTGCAAGACTTTACCAGGCTACTTGCCAGGTTTGATTATGTCTGCTCTACATATTTAACTCAACTCACAGGGTTCTGCATTTTAGCTTAACTCCATTCTTGTTTCATGTGTATAAAAAAAGAAGATTTCTCTTGTACATGTGTTTCTTCTGGCCTGATTGCTATGGACCTGACAGATTTAGGTCTGCTCACTTAAATAAAAATGACTATTTGAAAATGGAATAAAATCGTATCTAGATTTTTCATAGTTTGCATTATTTGTAAGTGATTGTGAGTAATGTGTCCGGGGTCCACCATCATTACAAATGAATAGGAGGGTCAGGTAGGACAGATCAATTTGCCCAGGGTTTCTGACCTGTCATATACATGGCCCCTTTACTAGGCCCCTGTGCGTGTAACTGTTTTCAGGCCATTGGAAATGGGGCATCATAGCATAAACAGACCCCACTTATCACCTCTGGCCTCAGCTAATCAAAGAGTTTACCTTAAGGGGAGCATTTAGCCCTGTTCGTTAGGGCCGCCACAGTCGTCATAAAGAAGTATTTATATATTTCCATCTGGTACAACCTGTCGTGGCTAAGAAAACTAGTTATTGATCCAGATATTTAGTCATTTCTTTCTGCCTGTGCCATCAATATTGCGCAAACATCAGTCCACACAAGGCTTGACCTCAGCTTCGGCCTCTATTTTTCGTTCCCATTGGCGTTCAGTGATATACTATTCTGAAAAGTAAAATCAATGAATGAATATGAAGTTTTGGCGTGTAATATAGCGCAGGCCCAGGGCCTGGGGTCTTTCATTGATTTGCTTCGTGGGCAATGCGGGGGGCTGATTAGACTGCTGCTGAGCTTTTTCTCTACATGTCTGTACCTTGTCTTGCCTATTTGATCTTTGGCTCATATATTTGGACTAGGTTGTTTACAGATCAGCTTGGCCAGTCAAGCCACTCGCACAATAAATTTAACCAACATAGCACACAGTAGCTCCTGCATTTATGTTTCTGTGCAGTTAGGTACAAGAATGGTGTTAGTTGTTTACGCAACAATGACCACAGATGTGACAAATGATGCAAGGGATTATTTTTTATGTGACTTCTGTGTTTTCTTGGCTTTGTTTGAGGAGTAGCTTTTATTTGTAGGCTCTACTAATAGTTATGATTAATAGTGTTGGAGTCCATAATAATCTCTTTGAATGTTGCGTTAGAGTTAGTGGAATACGTCTGGATTTGAGGGTGCTCATGCACAAAAATGGTGAGATGTCTAGTGAGTGGCTGGCCCAAACTACTTTCTGATGTTGTAGTTGAACATCATTATCCCTCCAGGACAGCGATAGCTAAGTGGCAAACTATATATGTTCAAGACTGGCTGCATGGCAAACACATTGACTCTTATAAGTTAATATGTCAAACAGTGCTTTGAAGAATTTTCTTCAGACTTTGAAGACTTATTAGACTTTGGAGGCCACAGGCCAAGAGTCAAGGTCAGAGAGTCTTCTCGCCATCCTTTACTTGTGTAACTCAATATCTCAGGTGCTATATGAGAAGGTTTCATCAACCATGTCCACTCCAACTCAAGAAAGATGTTGTGGATAGTCAAAACAGGGGTCCACGGTCAAAGTCATCAAGTCATGGGATCATTCTTTGCTTGTAAATACAATTGTGGAAACATTAAGTTAGAATGGTCTAGTGTTTTCTTCATATTTAGCACAAATTTCTTCTCTGACAAAGATGGTGTGAATATGTCTTTTGGGTCATTATACAAAAGTCAAGGTTATTAAGTCATTTGACCATCCTATTCATGTGGAGACAACTTTTCAGGAATTTTTAAGGGGTTTGATTGAACTTTGCACAAACTTTGCACAAATGTCAACCGAAGGATGCACTGACAAAATTCTGGGGTTCAAAGAATCAAGGTCAAGGCCTAGAGTTTAATAATTATCCTCTGCCTGTGAATATAATCTTGTGAAACTCAATATCTCACCAATACATAAGTGAGTTTCCTTTTATGTTGCACAAATGTCTGCTTTGACTCAAGAATGAACATAGTACGTTTGATCTCCCGGTTAGCTGTTGCTTGTAAACGCGATACCTTAAAAAAAAAAAGAGAATTCTGGCAGACTTTGGGTGAATTCCAATTCCTCCCTTAACCCTCAATCTTAACCCTCATTCTCAACCCTCAATCTCAGTGACACTCAAAACCAAGTGTCACTTTTAGACAAATTACTGAGTATGGCTTTGCATGCCTTCCGGGGGCATGAGACCCTTAGGCTTCAGTTTAATATTTTGTCCAAAATGTCTGGGATCTCTTGAAGTTAGCTGTTTCTTGCTGATAAAATACTTCTCCTATTTGGCATTTCTTTCCCATTAGATGGTTTCCCCTGATGACATTTTCTTATCAGCCATTTAAAAGGCTGGATCAGCTTCTTATGATCAATGTGAGAAGTCCAGCACGTCATTTCGTCATTTCCAAACACCTTTTTTTGTCTTTGAGTTGCATGATGACCACATTTGGTTTGCATCTGGAGGAATATCAGCTTTTATGGTCTGGCCTGTATTGTCTCAGGGTACATGGCTGAGATGACCTGTTATGGACTCCCACATGTGCTTAGAAGGACCTGTGAACTTACTAAACATTTAAATGGAAAAACAGAGATAGCCCTATAGGCTTTATAGTTTGGAGTGACTTGGAGAGTGAACCCAAGATGAGTCATACTGTAAGTGAAAAGGAATCTGCTGAGGTTTTCTTTTTAGTACCAGCTGCCATCCACCCTCCTCAGGCAGGTACACCTGGATATGGCATGAAGCACTCAAATAAGAGACCCACACTTTTACCAGGTGTATGCTGATGTACATTTGTCACATCATAATTTCATTATTGTTCTTGGCTGGTTTGAAAATGTCCAATGTTGCTATTTTTGTTATCTGTGTTGAACCAAAATGGCACATGGCTGCATTTTCTCTTATCTGTGTGTGTTAAAGTTGCAATTGAAATAGCTGCACATATATTTCCAGAAGTATTCACTCACCCATCCAAATCAGCAGATGCCGAGGAACATAGGGACTAATCTACGAAGATCCAAAATAATGAGTGCTAAATTGTGTGTGCAAACTAACAAATTGCACACGCTCAAAGTGAGCGTGTTGCAGATAATCTACTATGACTGCTTGCACAATTCATAACAGGTTCAAAAGTGGTGCAGACTGCCCTCTGTAAAGGAGGATTTTGCATGCTGTTGGCTGTCATCAGTTTAGGAGAGCAGAGTAGGCTGCAAAGGCAAATGGAGTTTGAAGCCAGGGATTTGGATGCAAATGCATTGTGTTTTTTTATGCTGTCATTTTGATACACAAGGTCGTCACTTTTCCCTCATGCCATATTTCTCTCCGTCATTTTTGATTTTCCTTTTCTGATTGTAATTAAACATAATCTAAATGACAGCATTCACAAAGCTGCTCAGCTTCATCATAAATAACCTTTCATGTGAAGAGCAGTCTTACAGTTTCGCACAGACGGAGTAGCTACTCTTGCCTAATACGCAGTGACTGCATCCCACTCTCCGCACACTTACAGTTACATGATGACCACATTTGGTTTGTATCTGAAGGAATCTAAATTAACTGTCAATGTTTTGAGAGTGTGATGCAGTCAGCTCTGAGTGTCAAACAGAGTGATTAAAGCTATGAAGGTTTTTTTTTCACAGAGGGCAAATGACCTCCTCTGCGATGCATTTAGAGCACAAAAAAGAGAGGGTTTACAAGTGCACACACAGCCTCAAAGTTTTTGTTTTCCTCAAAAAAATTTATCAGTCAGTGATGGAAAATTTTTGCAGTCCTCCATGCGTAACACTGTGCACCTTTTTTTGCACTTGCTTTTCAAATGTACTAAATTTAGGGGCTGTTTACATGGCGCTGAAAACGCTCAAATCCGATAAGTTTTCACTGTGTTTTGGCCTTGCATTTAGATGGAGCGCGTTGTGTTTTTACTGAAAACGGAAACTTTTGAAAACGTACTCCAGAGTGGAAAGGCTTGAATCCTCTCTCCATGTAGCTCCGTGTAAACCCGTATCAGAGCGTTTTTGGTTGAAACGCTTACGTCACCGCATGCGCAGTACTCATTCACATGAAGGCTGCTCGCGCATACCAGGAACAACAGCGGCTTCGGCCGTCTGCCGAGCGACATGTGAGCCTCTTCCCATGCTCGGCTTATCATCCAGACAAAACTATCCAGACAGATTTGTTGTCCAAACTGATTTGTTGTCCAGAAAAGAAACTCCTGCGTCTCTGTGCGTCTATTCGCCATTATTGTTTGTGAAATGTTATTCTTCTTCGTTTGTGTGTTGTAGCAGCGCTGCCTCTCTGCAGACCTACACCGCCATCTATTGAACCGGAATGCACGCTACAGCAGATTTACAGGGGATTAACTCGTCTCCAGTGTTGTCATCTGAATGCAGAAGAATTTGAAAACGCAAAGGAAGAATCTTTGCGTCTTTAAGTCAGGAGTTTCCATGTAAACGGACCCTTAGACGCAGTCACTTGCAGGTTTCATAAATAACATTGCATAATGTGTAGAGGCCGACAACGCTCTGCAGAGTCAATAGCTACAGGCCTCATGTCAAGTTCAAACATCATGTAGCCTTCAGATTAGCTAAAGAGCAGTGTGCAGAGAGCCTCATGAAATTGTCCTCCATGGCTAAGCAGCTGCATCCTAACATCACTAAGTGTAATGTAAAGGATACAGTGGTGTAAAGCGTGCTGCCACTGTACTCTTGTGCAGTAGAGACATATACTCTGAAATCACGCCTGTCTCTCTCTCTCTCGATATATATGTGTGTGTTTGTATTCAAATTGATTACATTTCAATTAAACAATTACATTTTTTGGGTTATTAATTTACTGCTTAGATCACGGGAATTGTTAGGTAAAAATAATGCTTGTTTTAAGGGTTTCTCTTTAAAGGAGACAACATTTGCCACTCCTTTGAATTTAGAGTCTGTATTTATGTAAATTGTGCATGCATTTGCCTTGATGAACTGAAATTGATCGGGGTGCATGCATCAGGCTCGCACAGGGAGGGAGGAGGGAGGAAAGGAGGAGATGCATGTCTTTATGTTAATATTTACAAATAAAGTTGTTGCTTGCTATTGAGTCATTTATGTGTAATCAACCATCCTAGACAATGTTAAGAGTTATGTTTGGTCAACAAAACAGTAACTTAAATGGAAACTAAACTGGGTTTGTTGAGCTGCACACACATGTCAACGTGCATTGAAAATTGATAGAAGGCAAATTGTTACTGGGCGGAAATTCTTACAGAAGATGAATCACACGTGGTTGTGTGCCTTGCACATCATGTGCTTGTGTCTGTTAGGAGTAGCATTATCATTACACATTCATACAGGATTCATGAAGTATACATGTATAGTTATTTTTTCTGCTGGACCTGATTTCAGATGGAATTTCATTGCTTATAAAGAGGAGAAGAGAAGTGCTATAGGTCTCCATTAACCTATGCTGAAATGATTGCATGACGTTCTTGAGGACACATGCTCAAAATTCTACATCCTGTGCTGTGACTATCAGGTATAAGCACATTGTAGTCGAGGTGGAAAAACGATATATTGTTAGCCAGTAATATGTTTGTTGTGTCTGGAGCTTTAAAGTGTGGAACTATTTTACACAGCCTATTGCATCATGTTCGTTGTGCTTTTATGTATTTTTATACACACTTTGCAATATTTGGCACTATTTTCATATGATCCATTTTCTGTCAACCTCTTCTGTGTTTCCCTCAAGTTCATCTTGGAGTGAGGGTTACTGGGTGTAAGCTCAGCCAAGGCAGAGGTTTAAAACTACTGGCTTTGTATTTTTCAATAGGTTGGATCAGACAAGGAAGTGCTTTGCTGGATTTTAGGGAACGAATATACTCATGGCCCACTACCCCAAATGAAAACGGGAAACGCTGTGCTTCTCTACTCTCCCCCTTTGAAATGGGGCATATTCTCAGTCATAGAATCTTGAGTGGCGACCATGTTTGTATCCTTTGTATTTTTTAAATGCTTAAGATGTAGGGCAAAGTCAGAGTGACATCAGTCTTGTGGTTTCTTCTGCCCTCCCCTGAATCTGATGGCGATGGCTGGTGGTTGCTGCATTGGAAAGGCTGTCTCAAACTGAGCCTTGGTCAACCATAAGGTAGACAAAGAGGTTGAATTGAGATGCACTGAAGGCCCTCTGAGAACCAGCTACAACAGCCTGTCTTACAACCCATTCTCTCGGTCTTACTTTTGTGCGCTCTTACAGAGATGTGTAAATTCCAACTAAACTTTGCTTTTTGTGCTTGGCTGTGATTGCAAACTCGATTAGTTAGTATGGGCTGCATTAAGTGGGCACTAGATGAACTGCGGCTTTTTGCACATTGCATTTTTTTAACCCATTAATTTCTATTGTTCAAATTTGTGTCCAATTTCAATTGAACCATCTGTCAGCCTAATAATCATACTCTAGTCTTTGTTAACTGTTTGGGTTTCATCGCCTCTAAGTAATGACTGCAGTCATGATATTTCCTTCAAAAAATGGAGCACAGATATTGATGCTTGACTGTCACATTCTGCCTAGACGACACCCGTTTTTGCATCATTATCGGTGTGCATTGCTATCTTGTATTTATTCCAGCTTTTTATTTCTTTCTCTTGCAATAGTCACTACAGTTGTCCAAATATCCCCTGACAGCTTACATGTCTGACAGCCCCTGCCGAGCACCTCATATTAGTGTTGAAGCATTAGCCGCAGATGTCAGCGCAAACAAGGCTGCGATGTGGATCCTGCAAACTGTCTGACCAGATCAGCCATCAGTTTCAATGAGATTACACCCAATATGACCTGCCCATGTAGGGGTTCATCTGTCATGCATGTGTCCCGTCACAAGAGAGACATTGAATAATCAGTTCAATCAATAGATGGTGGTGGCTCATTGGGCTGCCGCTGAATAAACATGGGAATGACCCTCTCACCTCATACACAGAGGCTAGAGCCTCCTGGGGGTTCATTAGCCGCTCAAGGCTATGATCCGCACTCGTCGTTATTTTCTGTTTGTTGTTCACATTGTGAATGCGTGTGTGTGCGAGTGAGTGTATGAGCAACTTCTTCTTATGCTCACAGACATTAGTGTGTGTACACTGGGGCTGCTGCTGATGATAATGCTTAAAGAACAATAATTAATTATAAACTTTAATATCGCTGTAGTGTCATGAATATTAGAAAATGTGAAAACTAGAGGGGAAATATTTAATCAGACAACTCACTACCTCACATAGCTACCTTTATTTTTTAGCTTCATCCAGTAATAAAAAAAATACTTCATTAGGCAAAGCCACCTGCAAAGACAAGGCAGCTGAGGCCCAAGACTGTTTATTTGTGAATTTATTTTTTGTGTAATGACTCACCTTTCCAATAAAGTAGAAGTAAACAGGGCCAGGGTGTTGCATAACATCTGGTTCCAATAGAAAGCCCTAAACCCTCCACTCACAAAAGCTGCAGGAGACAAGGTAACAAGGTGCTGTAAATAGCCCCTGCTAATTTGTTCATCCTTAGTTTTTTCTCATAAAGGAGGCAGTGGAAGCATGTTAAAATTAAGCGTTTGCTTGTTTATTAAGGCTGAACTTAGAAAGAGCATCCTTTCAGTAATTACTCTCAAAGTGATTGCATTATTGTCATTGTTTTATAGTGCACTTTTTTAAAGTGCTTCATGGCGACAAGGGCTGTATAAATAGACTGTATGTGTTCTTTACTTTATTAGAGCTGTGTTTTAGCTTTGCTATTTGCCTAACTTGTTGGATGTACCATCACCACTTCCACTTTTCTGACAGGTAGTCATTTCCCTTTAAAAAATAATCATTAGTTTATCAACAATGCTGTTTTTATTTACATTGAGTGATAATGACAATATGGCAGTAGTGTAGTCAATCCATTTGGTTTGATCAGCATGAAAGTATTAAAACCGTACAAGGGACTGGTGTCCATATCTTTAGGCGTCTTCTATTTTCTGTAATAATAAGTAAATGGCTAAAACCAAAAATTAAGATTTTTGATTTCAGCCAATTGCTGCATTTTCATGTACAACAAAGTCAAGCTGTGGTTGTACCAATTTATTTAGACCAGTGGCTCTCAAACTTTTTTGCAAGGTTCACCTTAAGCAAAACTCAAAGGCACATCAGTTTTGTGTCCATGCAAAATAACATTTTTAACGTGTATTATGATACTTTATCAGTCTGTTCTACATATTTAATGTTTTTAATGTTGCCTGTAAATGCCTTATAAAATATGACATTCAAATGGACTACAAATGACTAATTAGCAATGCCAGTCAACAGTCAGAATTCTGACTTTAATCTGAGAATACTGGGCCACTGAAAAAAATGGAAGTCGAGAAATGTTTTTTACACCCATGAAAAAAGTCAGAATTCTGTGCGTCAGTCACAACATACTGATGGGCTACAACAGACTGATGGCATACGCTGGCCATCTTGGTGTCTAAACGATAGTGTTACCAGTGTTTCCTACATTACCAGAGGGACTGCACTGACATAGTTGTGTTTGACAATTTACGCTTGCTGAAGAGTATGCTAACATGAAAACTCAGCTAACCTGTGTCATTTTTTCCCACCAACCTGAGTACCAAATCGACAAAAGGTCATTTTCTTACCTTACCTTTTTCCTTTATATTTCCCGTGTCTTACATCTAGATGTTTGCTTATGGAAGCTCTGCCAATGTCTTCTTACCCCTAATTGTGTGGCTTCTGCATGTAGTTTTATTATTATAATTATTTTAACTGTGATCATTGTCATTGAAATTGAAATATTGGATCAGATCAAGTTCATCTTGCAATTAGGGCTGTCACTTTGGTGCATTAATTAGATTAATTACGCCGCAAATTAATGTGTTATAAAAATTAATCGCAAGATTAATCATAGCAAACAAACTTTTTGATATTGGCCAGTTGAAGGACCCGTACATGGCAGTGGGACGTCAATTCACACATGCGTCTCTAGTCAAACTAACAAAGCCCAGGTGACAACAGGAATGGCCGATTTAAGACTTAGTCTTATTTTATTTTGGGATTTATTTACCTATATTTGTACTACATTCTTTAATAATGCATCAGGCCTAATTGTTTTGCTGGATGTCCTCGACCTTTTTCTTATTTTGAATTTGATTTATGAAACACACTTAAAGTGTAATTTGAGTTGCCTGATTGAGCTTAGAATTTTCTGGACAAGTTGCCCTGACTTTGGTTTTATTTAGTCACCAATAAAAATGTGGATTTACAAATCTTCACTTGTTAGTGTATTCATTTGATTAGTCCTGCACCACAATTTTATAATATCCTAGAATTCAAATTCTTTATTTGGGTACTTTAAGCAGTTATGAGATTAAAACGCGATTAATTAGATTAATCAATTATAAATCCGGTAATTAATTAGATTAATTTTTTTAATTGTCTGACAGCACTACTTGCAATCTGATTTTGGGGAAAAATTAGATTTGGATTCTAACCCATCAAGGAAAAATTTTAACTCAGTGACCTGATAATCAATCAATGCAGTTTATTCAGGCTGTGGTTGCTGTTTGGCGTATGAACTGACAGGTTTTTCTAAAGATTGCAGTTAAACAATGTTCTCATAAAATTGATTTCCCATCTACTCATGGACTCATACACATTTATGGGAGGGATAGACTCAAAGGAAGCACAGCAGTAATAGCAATCTTTGGCTGTAGTGCACAGTTAGCACATATCTGTGGTTAGCTCTGAAGTTAGCTCACAATAGCACACTCACTGATATCCCGTCTTTGGTGAAGTCAAACATTTGTTTTTACATTTCCACCCTTTCACTGTGCAGCGAGGACTCTTGCTCTCTGCTTCTACAAATACATCAACTTCTTCTTCTGTCTCAGTCCTGCACAGCTGTATGCTCCTGTGTCTCCCTGCTCTGTTTACAACCTGTTGCTTCCTGCTTTGTACTCGTATGTCAAATTCTGACATCCCCCCACCCTGAGTGAAGTGAGAAATTTGACTTTTTTTTTTTACAGAATGCTGTTTTTTTTTACAGGTGCAAAAACAAGTGTTCAACCTGCATTTTTTCCTAACCGAGAATTCTGTATAAATGCAGAATACTTAAAAGTCTGAAGTCTGACAACAAAAATCAACCTCCTAATATTTTTTTTACAGTTGCCCCAAATTTTGTGAAAAATAATTCTGACTTTTTTTACAGACTTACAAAAAAAACTTCCAAAAACTTTTAACATGGCCCTAATCCACCTCTGTAGTCTTAGCTAAAGGCCTTTTTTATGTGTAATGGGCCTGATACTTTCCTCTTGTTTTTCTATTCAATAAGTATTGTGGAAGTGGGAGGAAACAAACACCATGATGTTCTCATTCAAAACCTGTTTTATGGAGACTGACTACAATCTGTTGGATCTTTAATAGATACACAATGTTTTTTATTAATGTTATTTGAAAGTGTACTTGAAGGGCATATGTTGTTAAGGGGGATGCAAACATTGTCCATCAAGCACTGAATTTATTTCAGCTTAGGGTTCCTGTAACAGAGATAACAGCCTGTTTAAGTTTCAGATTGGAAAAAAGAGAAGAACCAAAGCATTTAGATAACCTTCTTGAAGTCTGGGCTTAGTGCTTGTTTATCCTGGATATGCTTTTTTGCATTGCTCGTTCCAGCATTTACTCTGCATCAAGTCTCTGAGAAGTGTCTGCTCACTTCAGGTAGTCTGTTCATGTCTCAGTGATTCTTCCTCTGAGCCCCCCGTGTGTTTTTTCTTCATCAGCCTAACTTTTCTTTGCATATGCGAAGAAGCCAACGACAGCTTGACTGGCATGCTGTCAGACAGCCGATGCCCTTCCAATGGTGGAGCATCAACCCTTTCCTGTGCGTTTGTATGTGTGCGTATGAATGCGTGCGTGTGTGCATGGGTCGATCTATGTGTGTGTGTGTGCAGGGAAGTGGGGGTGTTGTCAGGACGTGACCAGCACACTTTGCATGTTCTCCTCGAGACAGGTGCTCCTGGGCGCGCACTGGTGCATGACAGTTGCCTTTCATCGCTGTCTTCTCTACACTTAACCCCTGACCAGCCCTTCTTCCTTAGCCTTCCTCCTCATCCTCATCTCCTCTCTCCTCCCACCCTCCTCTCCTCCATGTCTGACCTCTTCTCGCGGCACCTCCCTCGGCCGTCTTGAGTGATGGACTGCGAAGGCCGGTAGGCGGGTTGCGCTTTCTGTATGTTGGTGTGGCGCACAGGCTTGTCACAAGCCTAACACTGTCAGGCCATAGAAACCCAGCTGTCCAGACTGAACTGCACAAACACACACACACTACAACTTTTTGCTCAACAGTCCGTAATTCCATCCACCGGCGCTGTCAAGCACTTGATCAAACGTGCATAAAGATAGGAGCCCCTTGGCTGAGTCCCGTCGTCTCTCTTCCTATCATAATGTAGGCAGATTCTTCCTCCTCTGCCTTCTCTCCGGCTCTGTTTATTCAGATGAGCCTGACTGGGGGGCAGCGGGTCACATCCACTTGCCTGACTAAAACGGTCCTGAATTGAGGGTTGTCTCCAGTGAGATGGAGAGAGAAAAAACATGAGGAGGGGTTAGGGAGGGCTGCCGAGCGGTCATGTCAGGGCTGTTTTCGGGCCTATTTGTGTGTGCGTGCATGTGCCTTGGCAGGGGTAGGGGTTAGGGAGTTTGAGGGTTCAGTTGTCAACCCCTGTGTCATGCTTGCCCTGGCCCTGTTATGTAGAGGGCATCCACTGTCATTTGTTGCGGGACTGTTTGAAGGGGAGTGAGTCACAGAAGCATAAAAAGCAGTCAGCACACTGTGAGCTCTCAGGTGCCTTTGAACACCACCCATTTATTTAAAAGAACAAACTCATAACTCTGCAAAAACTAATCCCAGCATTTATTTGACACCCAAGAACGTGCGACTTATCTGTTGGGTGTTTTTCACATTTGTTCCCAGTGTTGTCCTTTTAATCTCCATTCTACCTGTGTTAATTCAAGATGGGGACTGGACCAATTGTTTTGTACGGGATGTACTTTAATTTTTTGTTGTTTTTTCCTTTTGTTCTTTTGGGCTTCGTCATGTCAGTTGAAGTAGGTGGATTAAAGTCACGCTTAAAGCAAACTTAGGGAAATACATGCACTAGGTAAGCTTCTGGGTTTCAGCCAACAATCAGTCTGTGCTTAAAAGTTTTTTGAAGTTTATCCCTGTGCATGTGTGAATGTGTTTTGTCAGTGTAGGTGTGTTTCATCTGACATACATCTCCCACATTCTCCCCACAGTGAAATAAAACTGCGATGGCTAAGACTCCTTAAACTTGTTGTTTAAGTGTCAAAAAAGACACGAGCGCGGTGCACACCATGAGTTTAATCCAACAACAGCCCATCTGCCGTACTGTACTCCCTCTATCTGACTGCGAGTGGACCCCTTCCTCGCAGTCATTGTCATATAGGGGGGCCATTGTCACGTATGAGATGGACTCATGTAAATGCGGTGACAGGCTACTGTCGCGGCTGACTGACAGCACAGAGGGATTGGGCTAATCTGAGTGACTGATTCGAGGAGCGCAGCGGCTCGGTTGTCCCCATAACTCCTGAGGAATAGACAGCTTCAGCGGAGTTATCTGTGTTTGTAAGTCCTTCTGCTGTGCTGGGATGACAATAGGGATTAGTGCCAAGGTTCTTTAAACTGTTTTTTATTTTATTTTTTGGGATGGAGGGGGGTAAGGGGGGCCCTTATCGGCGTCTCGGCAGGATGCTGCCGCTGCCGGTTTTCCTTGACTGTCAATTAAAGAGGGGATCATTAACTTCAAGGGTATAAATGTTCTAACACTGGTATTACGTTCGGAAGCTAAGTCGCTGACAGATGTTCCAACTTTAATTCTCCACTTGTTTTTTTGTCCTTTAATTAATTTATGTATCACTATTCAGGCTTTAAATATTTTCTCCCCCTGTCTGCTCTTTGTTCACCTGTAATCTCAGTTACCATGGTAGGCGCAAAGACGATTGGGCCTTGTCACTCGGCTGTGTTTCTTATGAGGTTCAATCAGCTAATGTATTCAATATCACCCAAACTGAAAGGTAAACAGCATCTAATGGTGTGTGTGTTCCTGTACCGCCTCGATGAAGCCCTAAGGTGCTGGGCGGGAGGGGAACAGCATGTCTAACTCCATTTCTCTGGGCTTTTCAGGAGGACCAAACCACTTGGAATGATTCTTGATAAAACAAAGCGAGTGCAGCTTGAATCTTGTACGTTCGTGGCTTTTTGGGTGCTAAATAAAAGTAGTATGTTTCTTTGGGGTTTCTCTTAGGAGTGTTGATGATGGTTGTGAAGCCTGAGTTTGACAGCTTTGGTGGAGATTACTATGTAAGGGGACAGTGACAGGATACAGAGAGGTGTATACTGCAGGTAGCCCTATAGAGAACGAAAGATAAACAAGAGAAGGAGAAATGTTAAGGGGAATGGGAGAGAGATAGGCAACAGAGACTGCTAATGGGCAAACTCTCTTCATCCAGCGCCACTGCCATCACCACCACCCTGTTCTCTCGTGACAGCTCTTTTCCTTTGTTCTCCCCCTCGGCCCACTCTGCCGAGGATTCGTGACAAGTATTCGCGGGCTGATCAAACGCTGCGGTGACACCTGATTAGGATATAGTGCGTGTTTACAGTCGTGCATGCCGAGGACCCCCCCATTCTCAAACAACAAGGGAGACTTCACCTTGACTAATTAAATTTGCACCTGCAATGCCAGCTGTGACAGCCACTGGAGGGCTGCATTTATTTATGTCACTCCATACATACTTCCTGTGACGCTCATGGAGGCTGAGTTTGCAGTGGATACTAGGGCTGAACGATTTGAGAAAATAATCTCATTGCGATTTTTTTCCCCCAGTATTGCGATTTACTCTGCAATTGTTTTAATGTTCCTCATAAACAAACATAAGCAGTAGATGTTTTTATAGTAAAACCAATATGACATTAAATTAATCTAAGGGTAAAAGATTTGAGAAAAAGTGGAGAGGTGAAGAACAGAAGCAAAATTGGTATAAAATTGTAAAAACTGGGTAAAAATAGTATGAAAGCAAAAAAAGGTTAATAAATAGGTGTAAAATAGGTATGAAATTGCAAAAAAAAAGGGGAAAAACTGGCAAAAAAAATCCAAAAGTGGCTTAGGAAAATTGATTATGGCAGCAAAATTGGGAATTAAATTTGAAATTAAATTTCAAAAACCTTGTAAAAATTCTAAAAATGGTTCTGACAGTGGCCAAAAAAAGATGAATGGGGGCAAAATAGGCATAAAGTTGTAAAAACGGGGTTAGAATAAGGTAAAATGGTCCAAAAGTGGGAAAAAAAAGTGTATGAACAGAGGTTAAAAATCAGCATGAAACTGCAGATAACTTCATCACAATGCCAAAATGTTCAACACATTTTGGGCTAAAAATATTGAACCTTCTGCGATTTGAAAACTGCAACAAGCCATATTGCGATTTATTCTAATTTGCAATTAATTGTTCAGCCCTAGTGGATACTCTGTTGTTGGCTTTTATTACTTATTTATTACTTATGAATGTAAACAATTACCTTCTTTTGACTGCAAAATCTGAAAGTAATTTTGCATTGTGTTCACAATGCTGGATATTTTATTAATTAATTTTAGTACAATGTCATCCATATAGAATAGAGTATTGCAAAGTATTTAAATGAAAAAGCATGAATATTTGTGGTCATATCAATGCAGCACAATTTGGTGAAATTTTGGGGTTTAGAGTGAAGAGTAGCAAAGATCCAATCATACAATAGGTGTCTCCATGACAGTACAGTGTTTCACTTTATATTATAGTGCTGCAAACAGGGCAGTATAATTTCACAGTTATGCTTTCTGAATGTTCTCTTTACTGAATTGTTTTCTCGAGATCTCGACATAAATAAGTCGTTATCACGGGATAACGACAAAAATAAGTCGAGATCTCAAGAAAACAAGCTTCGTTATCCCGAGATAACAACATAAATAACTCGAGATCTCAGGAAAACGACTGAAATTAAGTCGTTATCACGAGAAAACGGTGCTAAAAAAACGAGAAAAAACCATGGCCTTTTAGGGCTTCCGTAGTATAGCACCAAAAACCGACAAAACTATATTTACTTAAAAATACAGTCTCTAAACATTAGTTTATAAAAAGTATGGTCCCTGCAACAAAGAGTGGCGTTCCTGTCTGCCACTCACTAGATATTTCCTCTTTTTATTTTCTGGATTACTCAGAACACCACATCTTTGAAGGGATGTTCCTAACAGACTTACCAGTGTGTGCTGAAAGAGTCTTATCATTTTAATATATGTATTCAGCATTATGATAGCCATTAAAAAATGAAACACTATATTATGCATTGCACTGCTTTGTTTAAAACAGTTTGAGAAGATAAAGTAGTTTTCCCCCACAGAATAACTTATTCCCCCAAATTGCAAAGACAGAGGAAGGGGGTCATTTTTTGTTATTCTCAGCAAATTAACTGTTTTGCTTACCTCCACACTAGAAACAGCAGAGACATTAAATAGGAGAGACTTTTATTAAATGCTCAGTTTCTAGAAGCTTATACTAAATGTGGATTTTAGGATGAAGTGATTCTACTTTGGTGATCCATGAGGTCAAGGTCCTCATTGTAAACCTTTGCCTGTGAATGCAATATCTCAAGATGGAACCTCATGTTCATCCCCAGATATTGTTATGAAGAGTTTCTCTGCTGCATTAAAGAGCCAGGGCCACCAAAACCTGAACAGTCTGGATGCACATCTGCTCACGTACCAATTACAGTTGCTTGCAGAAGAGTTTTGTTGAGGGGTAAAAAGTGGGGGATACAACTAAACCGTACATATGGAGTAGTGAGAGTGACAAATTACAAAAATAAATCTATAAAAGAATAAATAAATAAATGAATAAATAAATAAATTATATAAGAATCCATAAAAGAAAAGGCTAATAAAAGTAGAAATATAAAGACAAATACAAAAAATAAGTAGAAAAGTGCTTAATAAATAAATGAATAAATGAATAAATAAATAAATAAGTAAACGAATAAATAAATAAATAAATAAAATGAACCCTTAAAAGACAAGGCTAATAAAAGTATAAATATAAAGACAAATAAATAAAAGTATTTAAATCACATTATAATGTCACTTTAAAAGCAAAGGAAAGAATTAATGTTGTATGTTATAATGTTGTAATTTCAGCCAGTCTTAAAAGTTCTGCTGTCAAGTTTTCAGCCGCCATCCTTCTTCCTCGATATGTTTCCTTCTGCGCCTGCGTAATATAGAAAGTGTTGGTATAATGTGTGCGCTGACCAACACGGGCATCGACGAGCTTGTAGGAATGTCGTCGTGAGCAGGCGCAGAAAGAACCCAATCGAGGAAGAAGGACAAATATGTCGGGTTATGCTTTGTTTACATTCTCAAAATTTCACCACACGAGCTCATCGATGTCTGTGTGGGTCAAAGCACATATAGTACCAGCACTTCCCATTACGTCCTCTACCGTCCCCAAAACATATTCTCCATCATTATTATGTTGTTCTCTAACTTCGACAAGTTCTTCTGTCAAGTTTTCCGCCACCATGTTTCTTCTGGATTGGGATTCCTCCTGTGCTTGTGACGCAGCCACATTCCTACTGTGCATATTTTTCTGCTCATATTCCCTTCGTTTTTAAAGTGACATTATAATGTGATTTAAATACTTTTGTTTATTTGTCTTTATATTTATACTTTTATTAGCCTTTTCTTTTAAGGGCTTATTTTTTGATTAATATCACTTTATATAGCTACCTTATTTATTTATTTATTTATTTATTTATTTATTTATTTATTTATTTATTTATTTATTTATTTATTTATTAAGCACTTTTCTACTTATTTTTTTATTTGTCTTTATATTTCTACTTTTATTAGCCTTTTCTTTTATGGATTCTTATGTTATTTATTTATTTATTCTTTTATGGATTTATTTTTGTAATTTGGCACTCTCACTACTCCATACATACATGTACAATATCACAAAATGCACAACAAAACAAGAGTCATCTACTACAATTTGTTCAAGGGCCAGTCTGTTGGGACTATGGGGGGTTAAAACAGGTTTAACACTGATTTAGAAAAAAAAAACATGATTTGGAAAAGGTATTCTTTCTGTCTTTACATCAGTACAGTACAATGTACTAAAGATTTGCATTTCTGATTTCAGGAAAAATATTACAAACTGGTGTGTCATGGAAAAATTATTGTGTTTATGTTTTTTGGACAGCAGAATTAATATTGACTTATAGCTGTTATACACCAATTATTTACTGTATGTTTACAGCAGTAAACAATGTTATCTCACATCCAATGTTTTTCATATGACTTGCAGACCAGATATTTAAGCTTGAATCCTAGTACTTTATATTGTCTTAGAATCTTTACCAGATATGAGTATTAGGGAGTAAAATGACTGCTCCCTTCCCATCGGTGTAGTGGTATTTGTTGACTTGAAGTCTGTGACTGGCTGTTTAAAATAATGTAATTTCTTTCTTCCCTCATTGTGTGTGTATTTAATCATAGATTAATATGCCTACATGTGTGTGCTTGTAGATGATCTGCCTTTCCGAGCATGCGGGAGTGTGTATCTATCTAAATCAGCGTTGAGAGTGCTAAAGGCCACAGCCGAAGTGAGCAGGACATCATTCACCCAGTAACAGGAGACAGGGCCCGGTAATTTGTGACTCTCTCCCCTCTCGCTCCCTCACTCACTCCCTCTCTGTCTCTTCACACTCTCCCCCCTACTGCTCCATTCTGCGCCAACACCCCCAGCCTCAAATTGACCAGGCTCTACTGCTGGTCATGCTGTATTACATGGGTTAGATGAAGTAATTATTTCTAGGCCACTGACTACAAGCAAGATTAATAGTTTTTGAAACGGCCATAATGGAGGGCTGACCTGCCGTGACATAAGCATTATTTCAAGCTCACCTCCACTCTCATCCCTCTCACCTCTGGGCAGTGGCAGAGTGTGATTTATACCTGGGTTAATGAGGGGAGGGGACCTCAGGAGCCCAGGGCCAGCAACATACCACTGCAGTGTTACAGGCTGACTCTGAGAATTAACAGACAGCAGGGTCAGTTGAGGAAAGTGTCATGTTTTTTTTTTTTTTTTGGGATATGGAGTTTTGTCTCTGCAGTCTATACAAATATTTACTGAGCTTTATGATAAAAATGCCCTTTAGTGTAAATGCTCCAGGCTGTTCTTTTGACGTGTTTTGTGTTTGCTAAGATGCTCTTAAATCAGGAGAACAGCATGCTGCTGATATCAGGTCCCCCTATCCTGTTAAGCTGTGCAGTCCCCTGACCCATGATGCTCTGGAACCTTGAGGACCAGAGAGGCTTGAAATGTGTCACTAGGTGGCACTTGGACATCATGTTATCAGATGCTCTTTCCCTTTCACCCCATCCTCCTCTTTCCCTCCCTCTCGCCATCTTTCCTTCCTCACTTCCTCCCTCCCCTCTGTGCTAAGTACACCTCAGATGTCAGGGTGTTTTATTTTTATTGGATGAGGGCAGTGTGTAATGCATTCACCTCCGTTCCTGCCAGCTGTTAAATGCCCCAGAACATGGTCTGGCTGGGCTCTGCCCCGTTAACCCCTCTGATTGGCTGTAATAATTAGCAGAAGTGAACAGTAACTAAGGCAACTAGCAAGGGTTTGGGACAGCTTGTGACTCCCTGATACGACCGTGACAGAAAGGTCCGTCCTACCCAGGCTTAATAGTTTCTGGGTCTGGTCGAACTTGGCAACATCCCTCCTTCCTCAAGTGAATGTGTTTGTTTTTAAGCTTTAATATTAACCCTCAACTTAAACACATGCATGTAGTGTGGCACCAGCAATTACATTTTCAAATGGCTGGGTTTGTAAACCTCCAGGATGTTAATCTGTCACTGTTCAAGCTACTGAGAAGAGTGAAAAGAGGATTAAGCTATTCAATTCCTGGTAGAATATTTCCCTTTGTTCCGAATGAGTGAAGGAAAAATAAATAAAGAAACAAGGTGGTTTCTCAAGCAAGACAAGTGTCGTCTGCTATACTTCAGGATTTGGCTAATGCCATTATAGCAAAATTATCTTCCTGAGGATTCCAGGGAGACGGGGCCGACGGTCATGTAAACAGCTGCAAATGATATCCAGTCCTTGATTCAAAATTAATCTCAGGTCACATCATAATGCCAGTGTATCTGGGTCAAAGATAACATGTGATAGAATTAGACCTGTCCTAGATGTTAAATCCACATCTGTTTTGAGCCATATGTTTGTCTTCTGGTTAAGGTGATTGTCGGCAAATACATTTAGGCCACTGCTCTAGCTCAAGTTGATAATACCGTAATCTAAATCTGTTTCAACAAATAGGCCTTAAAATCATTCACGAGGTTGTCATTAGAAAGGATATGATACAGTTGATCTGAGTGGAGTAAATCTCCTTGTCACATTTTGATGGATTGGCAACTTTGTACAGCTCAGGGAGAAATTGAAGGAGACAGAATTGTCTCTATATTTGATTTGCTGGATTATCATGTGATATTTTTCTCACCACTTTATATGGATCATTTCATATGTTGCCTTGGCGTGACATACAGCTGAGTTCATGGTGATGATGTCTTTTGTCAAACGGTATATAAAGTCTAATGTTTAGCATAAGGTTATAATATACTATATGATAATTGTCAGAGCTGTCAGCCAATCCAGCACGGTCCCCCCTGCCTTAGCCCCTCGTTTACCCTTGACTCCCAGCCCCTCTGGTCGGATTGCACATCATCTTTATCCCAGATGAAGTACCAGACTCTGCGGTGTCAGAAGATGATCTAATATGAAGCCGAAAGGACACAGAGCTGGGAAATCATCGTCATTTGAAGAGCTTGCTTGTCACATGATGGGTTTGATCAACCCGTTCCGCAGTACACAGAGCTGGGTCTTTGCTCTGTCTAACAGTGGTACCGGATTAGAGACACAAGCCACTTCCACTGTGATCAGTCACTCACATGAGGAGACACGCGGCAGGCCTGAAATCCTCCTCACACACTTCATCCACATCATGTGCAGGCATCTCCGTCAAGCCTACTGTATGGAAATGAGGAACGCTGCAGTTGACAATGATAGCGATACTGTGTTTTTTTTAAGCCATTTTATTCTCTAAAGAAACCCATACTGCCTGACCTGTCGGAGTGGCGCTGATCTGTGACATGTTGAGATGATCGCTATGTGTGTGAAAAGTCCAGCTGTACATCATTCAGACATGTGTATGGCTAAGTGCTTTCGGACTGTTTATTGTCACATATCACAAAACTTTCAATGGTATAGGTGTGACAACAGTACAACCACTCATCCATCCAAGCATCCAGCTGCTCTGCCCTGAGCGATGTGTTGGTCTCATGTGCTCTGAGGAGCATAACGTCAGCCACCAGAGCTGGGGATTTTAAATGCTCCACCTGCTTATCGATCTCTTCTTCCCCGCTGAGCTCGCCGAGCCAGGCCGGCAGAGAGAGTGAAAGAAGGGGAGGTGCAGAGGGGAAGGGCAATCTTTTGGCCTCAGTCCTTTTGGTTCTCAGGTCTGTCCTTGACACTGCCTGTGGGACAGGCCCAGAGGACGCCTCTTGTCCTCCCTTAAAGCTCAGTATCCAGCCCCTGCAGCTCGCTCGCCCTCCCCCTTGGGCTGGGTGCACTTTGCACAGCCATATTGATTTTTTTGGAGAGGAAGGAAAAAGTGTGGCTGGGTGATGAGAGCAAATGAGTGGGGGGGGAGAAGGGGGATGGAGAAATCAAGGGAGCTTTCTAAAGCACTGACTTCTCCTTGACTGCACCACGAGACGCCGCAACCCTGTTAGAACAACACACTGGCCCTGGTGCCCTGCTCAAAACTGCTAATCACAGACTTTCAATCAACACTCTCCTTCCCCTCCTATCCCTCTGCCCTCTATAATTCTCCCTTACTGTACCCAGACCTTGTCTAATATCAAGGGATGGCATCTGCATTAAAATGTGCCGGTCCACATGAAATACAGCTGACCTCATGAAAGTAAGTTGTAATTTGAAGGTGAAACTGGAAAGCTTTTCTCGATCGACATGATCTTAATGGAAACATTATGGTCCCTCCACAAACCAGTGATTAAGGCAAAACGGTAAACTGCCTAAACAGATCAGTGGTGAAAAGCCTTTGCCGAAGGTGCTGGTTTTAATCCTGCACAAGCATGAAGCTCAAGATGCCCTTGAACAAGATGTTCTAGCTGAGAACAAAGAAACTTTTTATGACCGTCCAGAAATCTTCAGATGTTTCAGGCAGCTCCTGTGTGTGAAACTGTGTAAGTATGTGAGTGTGAAACTTCTAGTATGTTTTTGGTAAAGAGCATACTTGATCAATCTCTCTCGGATAAATTAAAAGGTTATGTGATGCACAACACATCGACAGATGTCTTAAAATGCCTTCTTGCACCCTCTCTCTTTTCTTTTCTTCTCTGCTCCAGATTTGACACCTGCTAAAGGTCAGAAGAACATCTTTGAGCCGTGGATAAGTGTGAAATAGATGTTGACACCACATACACATTGAAAAGCACTTAAATAGAGGGGCCTTACTCCAAACTGAATGTCTGTGTCTGGCTTTGTGCATTTGTAAATACTTTTGAATGATTGATCTGGAAACCTTGTGGTCTCACTGCGAGCCTGACAGGTGCGGGAGTCAGATGGAGACGGGAGAGGTCAAAAAACAGATGAGATCCAAGCATTTCATTTCTTTATTGCTCACATGTATATACACACCCTCCATAATACACATACTCCAGGATGAGTGTAAGCAGTTGTGCACAGTTGGATTTGAAAAAAGTGTTTGCCAAGTCAGTTTATGTCCCTACATAGTCAAGTATTTTTGAAAATAGAAGCATCTCCCCTCCGTTTAATAAAAATAAAACATCAGTGAACTGTGTCAGGTTGGTTTGCAGTGAATCAGGTTAACCTGGAAGAGCTTAGTACAACTTTATCTCATGACAAACTAGTAGAGGTGTAACGAAATTTTGTGCCACAAAATTTTGCGAAATAAAAAATGACGAAATAAAATTCAAAGATGCACAAACTGAAAGCACAAAATAAAAAATGCGAAGGGGCGCGCACACCACTGAGACTGGGGATTTTTTGCCCTCCTCGCCTACCGTAGCCAAACACTCGCTTCAATATGGAGGAAGCAGGATCGAGGAATTAGCTGACGCTCCTTCGTCAAATAAATCGGTTGTGTGGTCCTATTTCTTCCCATATAAAAGACGAGAGAAGAAAAAGAGAAGATTGCGGATAAAACAACAACCGTGTGCAAAATATACTGCTACAGTTTACCGTATACTACGGCAAGTACAACTACCAACTACTTTGAACTGGAGACAAGTAGCAACTGTATGTTAGTGTAAGTCTGCATAAAAAACAATATTTGATTTTTGCATTTACTGTTGAGTTGACAATTTTGTCATACTTGAAGATCAGAAGTATATGCACTGTTATAGGCTATATATTATAGTTCACAGTTCAGACATTTATAGGTCTAAACTGCAGCTCTGAGGACTGCTATTTGTTTTCCTTTTCATTCAAGAAGGTAGTTATCCTGGTTGTTACAACAACAAAGCACTTTTTATTGAGATTTTATGTTTGTATTTGCACTGTAGTCTAAATAAGGGGAAAAAACTACAATTTTGTTTTTTTCAAAGAGCGTTTATTTTGTATTGATGAAGCAATATTTTTTGTATGTCTGCATTAGGAAGAAAATAAAGACTAGAAAGCACTCGGAGAGCCCAGACCTCCGCCATATTGTCATTTTGCCCATAAATATTACTCCTACCTTTATTTCATCTAAATGTTTAGGTTCCTTGACCATGAAAACATACCATTAGCAACTGGATTCATAATGACATCTATTTTAGTTCAGTAGTTATTCACAGAAATCACATTTTTCGCCATGGCAGCCAGACGCTGATCCCGATCAACACCAAAATCGAATCAGTTCTTCCTTTTCCCATGCTAAACATTTCCTGAAAATTTCATCCAAATCCATCCATGACTTTTTGAGTTATTTTATTCACGGACGGACAAACTCTCCCGAAAACATAACCTCCTTGGCAGAGGTAAAAATGAGATTTTTGCACAACTTCCTACTGATGGGGATTTTCCATAATCTTTATTTTGTGTCGTGAGCCCTGTTTCATGTTGCGTATCGTTTCGTGAGTTGACCATTTTGTTCCACCCCTACAAACTAGTAACTTGCTGTTACTAGCTGTTTGTTTTATAGTCCTTCAGTTTCTTTTGTGTACATCCTGGTTAAAGGGCATTTCGGCAGTAACTAGGCAGCAGTTAGTGTGTGGAGCTACAGCCTATAAAAGTGAGTTTTCTGCTTCTGAATTAAGTGGTGGAAACACCAGCAGCTTGCAGAAGTATCCTTGCATTCATTAATGCAGCATGGCATAAATATCAGGAGTGACATATACAATGACAGTGATGCCAAGAAAACCTGTATGGGCTGACTTTGGCACACTCAGAAAAATCAACAGGAATTGATAAGAGAACCATTAAATGATCGGATCACTGTGATGCCAGTGCCAATAATGCATCTATTATATCTAATCACTTCTCAATTTTGGTTTCAGTAGATTGTTGTAATGTAATAAAAGGCCTGAGGTGAATGGAAGAAAATGCCACAGTGCTCAAACCATCAAAAACATATTGAGGGATTTTGCCTGTCTTTTTAAAGTTTATTTAAAATTTGTTTTTCTTCCTTTAAAAAGAGGGAGGTTGTTACCTTGCTTGCCAATCCATACCAGCGATCCCTGTTTTTTTCTTTTTTTTACTTGGTGATATTTTTCAAATACGACTAAAAGGCTGTAAAGTTGGTCTTATATGATGTGTGTGAATTTAATTCACGGCTTGTAGTTGTCCCCTTCAACTCTGCTAATGTGCTTAGATCAGTGTTATAAACAGGATGTGAAAGGTCTCCCCAGCTGCAGCCTTTTAAATGACTGACTTCTTGTTCAGGTAGATGGGTGGAAATGTTGTAATATTAATGATTGTGTCCCCGCCAACCTGTCGGGAGGTGAAATGAACAACAAGAGCCTCAGCCTCCAACAACAATTAACAGGCCATGGCCCGCCTGTCTGACATTTTTCATCACTTATCCCTCCTGCAGACCCCCCTCCTAACACGTGCTAAATATGTATGTCAATATGTATAAACTGAAACCTCACTGATGTGGAAAATAAATGCTCTGGTAATAGCATGGCATTCAGCCCTTGTTTTATATGACATTTCCTGCTTCTTGTTTTAATATTGTTTTGACAAATTAGAAAAGAAAATAATGTTCTGGATTAAAGTAACTAAATTCAATTTGAAGTATTTAACATATGGTTGAAATCCTTGCTGTCCTTATGGTGTAGAGGTGAATATTATGGTCTTATTAACTGACATAAACATTTGATTCATACTGTTTGAATTAACTTGTATGGGTGACCTTGCTTTAAACAAGATTTGTGAATGTAGGTTAGGCCTACATGCTGAATTGTCGGTGTAATTACATCTCAGGATAATACAGATTATTCTGCAGGCTTATTTTTCTGATGTGTCTGAATGCATTGTCCTGATTGACCTCTGACTCTAACAGTAAATTCATATTCATGGGTCAGTCTTGAGCAGGATTAGTACACATGGGGTTACACATTACCAACACCCCCACACATTCCAGTTAGCCATTGACCAGCCTGCCCAGTTGGCCATCACGCTGAGTCACAAACTTCAAGCTTGTATTCTTAAAATAAATGAATGCCACAAGTGGCTGTAAACAAAACGTCACAAAGAAGTGAGAAAAGGTTAATCTTTGGCCTGAGTGTTTTCTTTGTTTGGCATGCATGAAATGAAGACGCATAATCTGTGTAAAGAGTTGCAAAGGTCATTCCCATCGTGTAACTGCTGCTAGAGAGCCTGTCTTTCAGTTTGTATAAATGAAATGTTTGATGGGCGTATTTTACATCAGTAATAAAGAAATAAGCTGAAGTGTTGAAGTTAGGAGCTAGAAGTGGATCCTCACTGCATGTGTATGTGTGTGCCTGTGTGTGGTGGCACCCAGGTGCTGTGTTTTTTCATGATAGTTCAAGTAAGTGTCATAGTCTGAAGATGAGGTAGACTTCAAACTGTGAAGACTTGTATGGACTAAACCCAACTTGGTTTTTGATTCAGGTGTTCTCATAAAATGCTCTAAAACTTTATATTTTTTGCGTCTTTCTTCTGACTTCAATGTGGATTTCACAGCTGCAGCTCACTTTGTCTTTCCCTCTGTATCACACGTGCAACCACTACTGTTTTGGTGGTGTTGGACTACCCTTGGCCCTCTCTATGCCCTGTGTTGCTTCACACAAGCTCCCCACATTCTCCAATCCGGTGCCAAATGGACCGGGGCGGATGCACCTTTGATGTACTAGGCTAGTCTTTCTGTTTGAGTCTGGGCGTTTTACAGCTGACTTGTCAAAACTGTTGATTCACCATCACTTTTGAAGGGCACCAGTTCTGAAATGGGTGTCACACAAGTACCAATGGCTCACAGTTTAAACACTGAGCTCTATTACACAGCTATCTCTCATCACGTCATCTCCAGGGAGCACAAGGCCTTTTTGAAACTAACTTTCTGTCTGTCAGTCAGTGAGAGGTCAGAAGAAAAAGGGGAAATTATGCCGCGAGCTGCATTATACAAAAATACAATGAAAACATACACTAGGACTGCTTGATTATGGACAAAAAATCTTGTTCATGATTATTTGGACTGACACTCAAATCATAATTGACAAACCACTTTCTGCATTCATTTAAATGATAAAATAAATCTGCTCTGTTGCCTGTAAGCACATCAGTCTTGTTCCATTGTTAAACTGATGATTTGTTAAGGCAACTCCTTGAAACCAAAATGCTCCACAACCTTTCTCCATTTAGTAGTACTGTTGATTGGGGTGTAGATGCCAGATGAGATTGTCCTACCTGAATACTTTTCTACTCTGTATTTCTGATCTTTTGATAGAATTCATCAGCAGTCAATTTTGTAAAGGTGCTCATGTAACATTATATTCATAACCACTTTACTTAATATTTTGTTGTCCCTGTGGGAGAGTTGTGTGTCTGTGTTAAGGCTGGTTTTTGATGTAGCAGTGTGTTGGAACTGTCATCCTAGAGTGCAGGATTTAGAATAATGTTGACAAAAAAATGTTGAAACAAGGCCATACAATCTCCTTAGATTAACAGAAATATGTGCTGTGGCTCCCACTGACACAAACCAAGCAACAACCGGCCCTGACACACCAGATGGCCCAATCCGTATATTTCTGAGCAGGGCATATCTGACAGATGATTGGACGATCGTTCTGTCAATCACATTCATTCTGGACCAATCCACTAATTTGATAGCAGGACTTTACTGCTGCTACTGTATGTAGGCCACTAATCAGAACAACTATTGGCAGAACATGTCAGAAGTGGAGTGAATATATTTTAGGGTCAATTGCTTTTCATTGTTGTCATTAGATTTTCATTTAACAAAGAAATGCAGACCAGACCGGATCAAACTACACTGAGGCTGTTAGAATTTATGCCAATCATTGCATGAGCTGTCACTTCCTGCTGTTTTTTTTTTCTTGCTCATAGCTCCCACCTCTTCCTGCTCTAAAGGATGCTGATTTGGCTGTCCCGCGTTGGGCTGCTCACAATCCTTGTAGGTTGGAGCTTGACAAGATGGACATGTCTGATTACAGACATTGAATCAGGCAGATCCAGCAGCTGGAGAAGGTTAGCTACAACCTCCAAAGCAATACAATTAAGGGAATTGCAGAAGGGACTGCAGTTCCTTGGCTGTCAACTAGAGAATGGTTTAAAAAAATAGAAAAAAATCTTAATTAAAGTCTTCATTAAAATAAGCATTAGACAGCAGAAAGACTTGTTCACAGCTTGGGTTGAAAACACAACATGGCCCTGAATAGCCTATTTTCAGTAGTCATATTTTGTCATAAATTATCTTCAGTTATTTAATTAAGGTTCAGAGTTAAGCCTTAAACGGTTGTTAAAAATATGACTGACAGATAAATGTGTTGCAGTAAATTCCATGTCTTTTAAAACCTGAACTAAATTTAGTCTGAAACTTATATCTAACTTTCAGATACCAGCTAGTGTTACCAAAATTCTGTTTGTACAAGCCATGATATAAAACAGAAAATTAATTTGTACAAGAAAGCTGGGCAATATGTGGTGGCACTTGTCCACAGGAAACAATGTTTATTGGGCATTTTATCTGCAGTTTATCATGCATCAGTCAGTGATGAATCAGTTCTTAACAAGTCCAGAGAGACCCATGTGTCCTCATTCAGCTGTCCTACCACAATCAGAATGTTTCAATGGACCCTCTGGGGCCAACACAAGTTGGCCTGAAAGTGTTTTTATCCCCACAGCAGCAGAGTTATCTGGCCATTTTGAGCTATCCATGCTAAGTGATGGACATTAATCTACTCTGCCAAGAAATGCTTTGAAGAAAGCATCCATCGAAGTGTTACAGATGGGGAATAAATGAAATTAATAAATATATGGTGCACAGTTTGATATCTCTTATAGGCCAAGATCAAAGCAAACCAATTGAGTCCCATTCTACCTAATATGTTTTCCTGTGATAAACAGTCCGGCTGGGGGAATAATCCCATCAAGGAAGAGAGAGATAAAAAAAAAAGCATCAGATATATCAGTCAGCACAGACGGCTGACACATATGCCGTAAAGCATCCCTGTTATTACGGGCTTGGTAATCTCGTTTCCTGGGTCTGAGTGGAAATGCGGACCTTTTTGCAACTCATGGTTTTCTTTCTTGAATCAGGTGCAGATGCAGAGACAGAAAGACAGACACAGCGGCCCTGTGATACCGTGAGGCTCCATCTGCTTCAGAGGGCTCTGCTAACTTCTTGTCTTTCTTTTTT
The DNA here is from genome assembly GCA_036419115.1 of Scarus forsteni. Taxonomy (NCBI): domain Eukaryota; kingdom Metazoa; phylum Chordata; class Actinopteri; order Labriformes; family Labridae; genus Scarus; species Scarus forsteni. The sequence continues at coordinate 13,372,785 of JAZDUH010000354.1, forward strand.
TCTGTGGAATTTCTGAGCAGCTTGATGTATTTGACACGTGTGTGACAGGCCTGGTTGTGTGCGATTGGGGTTGAGGCATCACGCTTGCTACACTGGCTGTATGTTTTCTCAGAGTGCTCGTGTGTATCAGTTGGAGCCACTCACAAACACACACACAAACAGATTGAATATACACTTTAATGGTTTTGTGGTTTGCACACAGTTTCGACTAAAGCAAACTGTTAAGATCTCATTTATGAGCACACATGTGTACATGGATGTGTAAGGATGGACTCTCGGCACCACACTGCTAAAACCACACGGTGATACACACAGACGTAAACAGGCACACAACACTAGCCCAGAGCCTCACCTTGATATCTTGAGCTTCTGTCATGAGTCAGAATCTGACACCATCCAACGAGTGTCAGGTTGTCGATTTCTTCCAGCAGCCTTTGAATGCAGTCTGGCCATGAATAGTGCATGTTGTTTTTATTTTTTAGATTCCAACTGTCTGCAGGTCTGTTTTTGTTTGTTCCAGACTAACTTGGAAGGCCTGCACACTCATGTGCTTCCGTTAAGAAAACTTTCAGCAGTCTTTGTGTTGTTTAGCCTAAGGTAAAGAATCAGCCCTGAAGGTAAATTCACCAAACTGCTTCTTCTGCCTCCGGTAGTGGGATCTCTTTGTCCTTTCCTCTGGTTTTCATTCACAAGCTCCCAATGCTGGCCCTCTTGTTCATCCAGACAACCTTTTAAGTACATTTTTATACCTGCACATAAATATTAACAGGACATTTAATGTCAATTAAAAAGTTGGGACATATTTCACCAGCTGTGTCCCATGTTTTATGTAGGGTGCCATATGAGGTTTTGGGCAAATGAAACATGAGATGCTTGTTGTAAATGCCAGTGACTATACATGGGGCCTTTCTCCTTTAAGTACACCATCTGCTCCCTGGTTTTGTCATACATTCAAAACTTTCAAAAAAAGGAAAAGAAGGTGGCATGTCTGTGACTTTTCTGCTTCTCCTGCAGCAGGGACACCATGCAGAGGCTTTGTATGGGTGCACCTGCAAGCAATGAATGTAATGCTCTTGACTCTGTGCACACATACCTTCACAGCACGCAGGAGGCCGAGAAGAGATCAGCGCATTTAAATACACTGTAGTTCCTGCAAACAGCACACGCATCTAAATAAGACCTTGGCAAACAATCTTGACTGACCTACTGCGCTGGATTTCTACATCAACAGTCAGCAGAAATAACAGACTTTAACATAAGTTCACTCTTATAGACCAGTTAAACCCAATTTAATGACAATTCAAATAGATGCTGCTATATTATTCAAAATCAGTCCTCTCCAGTTTATAATCCGTATAGATAGAAAGGAAGTCAAGAATTATGTTAGACCTCTGTAAATGAATAAAAATGCATAACAACTTGTTAATATGTGGAAAAGAGGAGACTAAATACTAAATATTGAGAAAATGGGGACGGGACTAGATAAGCTCTGCTTCTCCCGTCTACCCTTTCGGACATGAACATTTGATCAACTATTGACAATGTGTGATGCTGTATAACTGTGTTGACGTGACCGAAATAAATAAATAAATAAAATCAAATATGAATGTGAACATTTGAATGACCTCTTGATCTGTGAATGTTGTTGTTTATACCTCCATAATAAATATATTTAGAGATATCACTTATCAAGAGGTATGTTCCGTTGTTAAACTGGTGATTTGTTTAAGGCCCAACTCTACAGCCAGCAGAGACAGATATGATGTGGACAGATTTATGATCTATGGATCTATTTATGATGGATACATCTGTGGATATCTATGTACTGTATATGCATGTTTATTTGTGCATCTATCTATCTATCTATCTATCTATCTATCTATCTATCTATCTATCTATCTATCTATCTATCTATCTATCTATCTATCTATCTATCTATCTATCTATCTATCTATCTATCTATCTATCTATCTATCTATCTATCTATCTATCTATCTATCTATCTTCACCCTGCTTTATTGTAAAGTGCCTTGAGATAGCACTTGGTATGAATTGGCGCTCTGCACAAAATAAGAAGAAAGAAGTGGCAGGATGGGGAAATATGTGTGATATTTATTTGGACATATTGTCTTTATGCCAATTGCCATTGGGTTTACAGGTCAGAAAGGAATGCCTCCCAATGAAAAGTTCTTTGATCACTCCACCAGGTTGATGTTTTTATTGGGAGAGCACTGAATGGCATGGGGTATCGTTTATAAGGTTGTAAGGAACCCTATGGCAGCTCTCAGAAAACTCATAAAAAATGGGAGACGTTTTAAAAAAAGACTGGTGGCCAGGTGCCTGTGTTATCAGACCTGTTTTTCTTTTTCATCATTGGTAAAATTCCTCTGTTAACTTGATTTATAAAGAATAGACAAGATAGTTTTTATGATCTGATTTTGGTTTAACAGGTTCGTCTTGTTAGTCCCTGTAGCCAGGTATGTTATATTGCATCTTCAGTGGGGCCAACACAGCTAACATTAGCCAAGTTCCACTGTGCAGCCAAACCTCATATTATGTACCAGCTGACACCGTAATCCAAGGTTAAATAAAGACTTCTCAATTTTGACTGCTTCTGAGGGTTAAAGAGCACACATTATTCTTTAATGAAATGCATATGCCCTTAAGAGTTATTAAAAATTCTTTGTTTGATAGAGTACTTCAGTGTGCAAGACAAAAGTCTGCAGAGCTAAGACTTCCCCTTCTCCCACTCTTTACAGCATCATAGCTGCCTAAAACAGCTTGATTTCCCGGCCCCCATAATAGACCAACTTTTTAAAGCACATCAGTCCAGTTGAACTGACTGATTAGGTAAGAGTGGAATAGTCAAAGAATCAGGCCTGTAAAGTGACAAGTGTCCCAACAGTGTGTCTCAAAAAGACTGAAAATAAAGCTGAGTAAGGTTCACTCTGTATGTGAAAACTTGAAAGTCTTTTTAATATAAATATATCCCAGAAGTCTTCAAAAATAAAATAACTTGATGAATACTTTGCTTTCAATTTATTTATATTCTGGACCTTAATTTAAAAGAGATATGCACACTAAATGTTTTCATATTTGAAATGAAATCAGAGTTAATGGATGAGTAGAGACACGAAACACAGTACACAAGAACAAAGAATACATACGACAAAGGCTACTTGTCTGCTGCTACTCATCAGCTTGTTTTACTGTTTTATTTTCACAGAGGCGGCGGCTTCTTCAGGAGTTGGGGGACCAGAAGATTCCCTTTCTGGGACCTCCAGATCGGGGCTTTCAACAGCTGGTGAGCTAATATTACAGCTCAAGATTAAATCGTTAATCTTAGACCTTTATTTTAAAATAATCATTTTTATACATTTTTTTAAGTTAATCTTGTCCTGATATAAATGTCTTGTGTCCCATAGTGGGACTCCAGCTACTCTGGCCTGGTCCTTAGGAGATCCTGCTCACTACCTGCTGAGCTCCATGGCCGTGTGCAGACAGCTCTGCTCACCCTGAGAAGGAAAGGCTGCCTCCTGAGGGACTTGGTCCGTGTTCGGGACAGAGATGTATTCACTGCAGTGTCTCGGGCTCTGCTGGGTGATCCGGGTCACACCTATCGCTATCTGGACACAAGGCTCTTTGCCATCCCCTGGCACAGTGAGGACACGGACACCAAAGCACAAAACTGTTGTGACCCTGACTTAAGCGCAGCTTGCAAGGCATTGTGGGAGCTCAACAACTTTTTCTGTACCGATGTGTCTCATCTGAAGGAAGGAGACAGACTTGCACAATGCGCAAAGGGAGAGGCAGAGGTCAAGCAAGGTGAAGAGGGGGACACAGAGTCTAAACACAGTGAGGGCTCCAAGAACAGTGAAGGAGCAGAGTCTGAGTCCAGACAAAGTGAGGAGGGGGACACCGAATCTAAGCACAGCGAGGAATGGGACATTGAGTCAAAACACAGTGAGGAAGGCTGCTCGGGGTCAAAACTGGAGGGAGAATGGGAGACTGAGTCCAAACACAGCAGTGAGGAGGGGGAGTCCTCACAGGTCAAACCAGGTGGAATGTACGTCACAACAGGGAGTGAACACAGTGAAGCAAAGTTCCCTGGCTGGACTTCTAAAACCATCAGCAGCACAGAGACTGAACCCATGGGGGCCCATGAGAAACCTGTGGCCCAACTCAAGCACAGTTTGTCAGACTACCACATCGAGGACAAGGAGGAGCAGCCAGGCGGGCAGGGCTGTTCGCAGCCAAGTCCTCCGCAGGTGTGCACAGGTCCGGTCAAGTTCAACGTCACCTTACTGAACTACATGGACCCAGCATCTATGAGCCAGCTCAAAGAGGAGCCCTACTACGGCATGGGGAAAATGGCTGTAGGGTGGCACCATGATGAGAACCTCATCAGTCATTCGCCAGTGGCTGTTTACAGTTACAGCTGTCACGATGACAAAGGTAAGGGTACTCAGAGCTGCTCGATGCAGACAAATGTATAATAGCTGATCGTATCCTCTGATTCTGAACATCCTGAGGTGATTTTTCTAAGTCACATTCTTACTCCATCCACCTTGACAACATGAGCTCATGATTTATTCACCTGAATCAACAGGTATCAGGTGTTTCTCTTGTCCTCCAGTTCTCAAAGCAGTTTCCCCCATTTTCAATTCAGACCTGTTGACTATCCATTACAGTAGTGTAAAGTACTAAGGTGTCCAAAGTAAACGACGATCATACTAGCTGCAAAAATCATCGATTTATCCTGTTTGGTGGTGGTTCTTTCCTCTTGTGAGGCAAACTAGTCGGCACTCAAAATAGTACCTAATCAAAGCAGCTTGGTAGTGGGAATTAAGGCAGAGATAAACGAACTTTTTGTTGCCTGTGATGACTCCACATCCCCAGGTTGGGTCATTTTGATTGATCAGCATGATTTTGAATCACCTGTATGGATGCCTGTGCTCAAAATATTGATACGACAATATATCGTCATGCACTCCTTGGTGATAAGTGTATCGATACGGATGCTATAGAGTTGATACGGCCTCAGTGGTTGGACAGTTGTTGGAAATACTCTTAGGGTAATGTTAACAATGGCACGGATCAAAGTAGAAGCCAAATTACATGATGAAGAACGTTGTTTCAAATTTAAACAGGTGTCTACCATCTTTGGAGACCTGAATTTAAGTTCATAAGTAGTAGAGTCATTTAAAACTCATCCTTGTTCTTTTTCTTTTCGTAATAGAAAACAAAAGTTGCTGGGAATTCTGTAAAAAGCGCAGTCAGTGTTCACAATTGATGCGTATCGGGATACATATCGTATCATGGCCTCAGTATCGGGATAGGTATTGTATCGTGAGGTTGCTGGAATACCCAGCCCTACCTGCCTGGGAACATTCCTATTCTAACAAAATATAATATGCACAATACTGTAATTCTCTTATTCATAAAATTTCAACTGATTGGTTTTGATGGATTTGAGATTAGAGATTTATTCAATATTTTAAATGGGATATTATGAATTAATAAACGTTTACATGTAGATTCATGGGATTGTAGCCTGGCAGCTAATTTCCATCCCCAGTCCCATCAGCCAGTTTGTGTCAACACATAAAACAAAAACAAACATCAATGAACACACAGAGCATATTAAAAGTCAAGCAACATACATAAACTGTAGACAACATAAATGATATACAGTTCAAAAATAAAATGGCCTGAGACTTTGGGGAACAATGGGAATTATACACAATGAATTATGAAGTGCTTTAGTGCTAATTAAATTGCCTTAGTGCTATAGTGCCAAATGCCAGGTGCAGAGTGCTAGCTTCCTGGGAGCTCAGGCCCTTGTTACATTGCACATTGCCCAACTTTGGGCCGAAGTAAAAGTGCCTGATGCAGTATTGGATCTTTATATCTACTTCTTCTGGTAATACGTATTGAAATTACAAGCACTTCTTTATTGTTAGATACTGTAGGTCAGACATGGAACAATGGTGGAGTTTTATAAAAGGTACAATTCATGAAATTAAAATTACATCATGAAATCCGCTCATTCACATCTCAGAATATTTTATATTCCACAGAAGTGGTATATTTTAAAGTAAATAAAGCTTGTGTTGACATTGTTGATGAAATTAAGACTTCTTTCTATCACTTTAATATCCAATCAGCTTATCCAAGTTACTTTAGAGGGGGACAAGATGCAGCTAACCTTGTGTGTTATGGCCCCAAAGCAGCACTGTAGCAGCTGTAGACATGGTGTCTGGCTAAGCATCCATCAGATCCATCTCTGTGATAGTGTCAGGGCATTATCAAATGTCATCGCTGGCTTGCTGCTGACAGCCTTATCGGCATGGTGCGTCAGGAGATCACAGACATTTAGATCCAAGCTCTTAACATGCGCTCAATGTCTGAGTCGAACAAACAGTCCTTATCACACATACCGCATCTCATCTGAATCATTTCCCCAAGAAATGATCGATGTGCAATTATCTGATATGGAATAATGAGCCCTGCTTTGATAAGTGTTCCTAGACTGTACTGTATGGATGGCACAATGTTGCCTAATTAGAGTATGTGCTCACTTTCAAGAGCTGATGGCACTCGCTGATTAAGTTGATAGAGAGTGTCAGTGAGAGATGAACTTTGCGAGAGCATAGGAAAAGCAAGTTAAGAAACACTACATTCAGTGCAAGAATCAAAGCAGATTGTCATCATTGTTTTCTGGCTGTGGTCAAACCTAAGAAATATGAATCATGCCAAAATGATTGGGAGTTGTCACACAAAGACTTCTCAGTTGTGCTAATACGGCATGTATAACCAGTCAGAAAGGAGGTGCAAGTGGGTCTTAAATGTGCTGAGAGTGTCTTAAATAAGGTTTCAATCAGAGTCCAATGTTTTGCAAAATACATATTTTAATGTTTTATAAAGAAATTGTACATGGCCAGTCTATTGACCCACCTAAATAAAAAGAGAAAATCCCCCCCCCCCTTTTGCTTGCTTTCTATCTTCAGAAAAAAATGAATGCTGAAAAAGTTTGTTTAAATTCCTCCTCAGTAAAATTAAAAGCCAGTACTGCAAGACTGGAGCCCCACCCACTTCTTGAGAGAGGCATGGTCGGACACAGTTGATAAGGATTTACCACTAAAGCAGTCTGTTTTGAAATAGGCTGAGAAAGAGTTATTTTTAGGCATACCAAAATCAAATGTCGAGGGAAGTTTTTCACCAAGAATCTCCATAGACATTTCAGGTGGACATCTAGGACAAGTATTAAAAATGAGTAAAAACTGGATTTTGTGCACAAGTACAGCGTTAAACAACCATACAGTGCATGTGATGTACTGTATTTGTAGGAATTAGATCTCCAATTTTTCTTGAAATTTTTCCCCAAATGTGTTCAAAGGGTTTAATTCACATCCATCTACTCTGACATCCCAGCAAATTTTGATGCGGTTGTTTCTTCTCCTGGCTTTCTTAACCAGAAACACCTGCTCCAGAGGTCTGCTCTAGTGATTTGTTCTAGGCCTTTATATTCTTGACCTTATGAACACAGGCTTCAAACACTGTGCCATAACACCTTTCCGTGTGTAGCAGCTGTGTCTTTTCTAGTCCTGAATGACCCCACAGCTCCAGACTTTTAGAGAGGAAAGCAAGATTAGAGCCTCATCGAACATCGTTTGGGTTGCTGCCTCTGAAAACTCCCAGAACCACGATAATGAAATTGTTACCTCCAGGAATGTCGCACAAAAAGTTCAAGTTTCCTGCACTGACCCTGAGAACAAAGCAGCATGTCCCTGAGAGGCAAGACACACAGCACATTAGATGTCTTAGATCTACAGAGCTGTTTTACATGACACCTGCTTCCTACTAGAGCCTCTTTCTCTTAGAGCAGCCTCACCTTGTTTTTTTCTTTCCTCAACCAGAGGACTGTTTGGTGTGTGTTTCCCAGCTGCACTGATCCAAAGGAATCTGCCACGAATGAACGTTTTTCCGGCACGGAGGATGATCCTCCACTATTCCCGAGGCCTTGGGGAATGCTGTCATTAGCTGGCTCTCAGAGCACAATGGCTGGAAATTAAGTTACTATTTATCCGTGCTGAGCAAAGGAAAAGGCAGCTGTGGGGCAGAGAGGCCCAGAAAGACTTTAGTATTGATTTTGCTGAAGGGTGTTGGCCTGCCAAGCTAAATCTTGTTTTCTTGGTTTGCCGTGTAAGAATGGGTGGAGAGGGAAGATCGGCGGAGATGGATACAGTGAATGAGTTCAGAAACAGGAATATCATAGGATACCTACTGGCCAATAACACACTCTCACACACTCATTTAACAACATCAAGGGCTTTTATCCAACTTTTTCCTCTAGCACAGCATGATGATGGAATAAAGATCCTGCTAACAGCCAATTTGACCACAGAAACACATATCATCTTTGCTCTGCTGTCAAGTGATTCTTACTTTCTGGAGATGAAGGCTTACATCTTTCATACTTTGTTTGGGTGGTATGGATTCAATCACACTACACTTTGCCTTTTAAAGTGGTAGCTCTCCCTTTGGTTTCATTTATTATTTTGAATATGGCATTTTTCCCATGTAGCTTTTCAATATCTATTTGTCAAGCACCATTTAATGGAATCAGTTCTATGTGAACAGCAGGGCTGTGCAAGTAGTTACAATGTTATATCGTGATGTGAGCCAGGCAGTTTGAATATATGGCAGTAAAATACAAGCAACCTTTCATATGAATTAGCAAAGTTTTAGTTAAACATCCCTGCTTTTGATGCAGTCAGATGAAGCTTAAGCTGGCTATATAAGCAGCCTTAATTGTTTGTGCTGGTTAAGCGATGAAGAACTTTCTCAGATTTGTGTGAGATTCAGAAAAGATGTAGCTGCAAGCATTATGTAAAACAGGGAGAATAGCACAGTTTAGGACACTAAATTATGGCTTACATGCTTTCTTTATCTTATGTTAAATAAGAACAATAGACATTATTACACCCTTGAACAATGTCATCACACATCCCATGCTTTTCTAACCAGCATAATAGAGAAAAGAATGCCAAAAATTGTAATTAAAATGGACAGTTCAGTTTATTGATGTGGGGTTGTATCAGCTCCAATTGGCCACTAAGTTCATTAGATGCAGTAGAAAGTTCTCCCCCCAAGTAAGCCACAATTTATACAAGTTTGTGACACAGAACCAGCTGCAAACAGGAACGTATTGTACCAAATACAAAGGGTATATTCTCCACCTACAAGAACTCCCATCAAACAATAATACCACAGTTTAAGGTTAGCTACCTAGAATTCTTTTGGAGTGCATTAACTTTTCGGAAACATAAAGTTTATCTGGAACTAACCGACTCACGTCACATATTCCTCGTGTTTCACATATTCCACGTATTCCTAGATGAGCATGACAAGTAGCTGGCTGGCACTGAGAGACTGGTAGCTGCAGCTTGTGGTAATCTGTGCAGTACTCCTCTAAAGTTATAGATTACCTTACTTCCTGCCAGTGTCTACAATTTTAGCTCTGGTGTTTTATTATTGTTGAAAGGGCAAAATCGGGAAAGGGTGCTTTAGCAATAGTAACCTCTTAAATCACTACTCTGAGGTGCAAATGAAATCTTTATCAAGTCTTTAAATGTCACACAGATACTGCTGTGTTAGAAAACCTAATCATGGGTTTTCTTCCTTAATGTAAAAATAAAATGTCATTTTTTTAGCACAAAAGTATCTGCCTGACATGGCTTGAATGTGACTCTGTGTTTTGTTTACTCAAACATGTAGAGTTGATAGGTCTAAGGTTTAAACGTGATCATCCATTCCCAGGTTTTAGCATTTCTTTTTAAAGTTAAAGAGAATCACTTTTTTTACAAAGTGACCTTGATTTTAGGACAATGAACAAACAGGCCCACAACATCCTAAAACAGAGATTACTGCTTCATTTTTCTTGATTTGGATTTTTTTTGTTGACATTGGGATTTTTTATGAACAAAACTTGGCCTGTTGGTTGATGACACAGTCTTTTGCCATTGAAAAAAACTGAGTACACACATTTTATGCATTTTACAGTGCCTTTGATCATATTGCCTTTGCTTAGTAATATGACTTCTAAACTTTGAATATGATGTGTGAATGAAATGTTACCTTCAAAAGTGACCTTGTGTTGGCTTTTGTGTGATTGACAGGTGAGAGTAGTGAAGGAAGCAGCAAGGAGAAGGCATGCTGGAGGATTGGTCTCAAGGTAGCCTGGGACATCCACACACCTGGCCTGATGCTGCCGCTGGAGTCTGGAGATTGCTACTACATGAGAGGTACTAAATCTTCCCTGTGACATGCAAACACATTTTATCTTTGGCTGTAGTGTGTCTTTTACCTCCCAAAAAACTCACACCAGCAGCTTCGCTCTCACCGTGTGCTCTATTCTCGTCTTCACAGTCTCTGTTAGATCTGAGACATGTGTCTTTGTGTGGACACGTGTGGTAGATGCATTACTTTTCCTGGACACAGAACTTTTAGGTTCCATGAAATCGTGAGCATTAGAGAGGCTAGAAAAACCAAACGTTCGTTTTTGAAGTCCTGTGACCCGCTGCTGGCAACGTCTCTATGGCAGTGAGCTGCAGGGGTGTAAATCATAGCTTCACTCTCACAGCTACAGCAGACACTTCCACACTCTTTTTTTCAACAATGAGCCTTCTCAAAGGGTCTACATTTTTATGAGGACATTGGACCACTTCCATGCAGAAGCATGGGTTCAGCTTTTTATGATTTTCAGACACAAGACTTAAATGACGTCACCATGGCCGTAGCCAGGTATGAGGTCAGCGAGGTCCGGACCTCACCTATTTTTTCTGAGTTTTTTTTTTTTTTTTGCCAAATATGCCCAACTGAATAAAACATAAACTCATTAAAACTTGAAACATCTCTGTGAAACGTGCTTGTAAATTGTAAATTGTAAATTGTGGTTAACATCCATAGGCTTTGTGTTCTGTTTGTGCCTCTGTGCGTGTTTTGTTTGATCAGCTGATGCACGTACCCGCAAATGCGCCCTGTGACGCGCTTGGCAGTGGGCCAAACCCCATTCAAAAACTAGAGTGTTTTTAAATGTATTTTTTTTTTGGCATTTTGTGCCTTTATTGATAGGAGAGAGACAGTGGATAGGCTTGTGAAAGGGAGTGAGAGGGTAGGGGAAGACACTCTGCAAACTGGTCACAGGCGGGGTTCGAACCTGGACCGGCAGAAGCAAATACATGGGATGCATAGTTGCTAACCACTCCGCCAAACCAGCACCCCAAAACTAGAGTGTTTTTATTATTAGCACTTTGGAGACCACATCCCCACCCATCTACACCTAGGTGACCACAATATATATTTTTTAGATAATTCGGCACTAGTTCGGCCTGTCAAATCATCTGATCAAAGCCAGTTTATGTACTTTTATCCACAGCAGAGAGCGCACCCGGCGCTTTTCTTTTAGATGAGCGCCTGGCTCATCAGCTGGCCAAGCACGCGTCACAATGATGCGACAACTTGAGGACCTCTAGTCACGTGACACATGCTTTGTTTTCTGCTTATATTCATTTTAATATACCCATTCCACAGAAACAAGTCACAGAGAGCAGGGCAAACATGTCCAAGAGATTAGAACAGAATACACTGGATGCATTTCTGGCAAAGAAAAAGAAAGAAATTGACAAAGAGGAACATGAAACTAAGGAGGATGGAAGAGAGAATAGGGAAAGTAAGGTGGAGCACAGAGAGGAGAGTCTTGTGTCTTGTGGGACTTGTAGCCTTAAAAAAAAAAAAAAAAAAAACATTTTTGAAAAAAAAACATTTACAGTCACTTACAGTTGACATCAGAAATATTGCTGTTTCTGTTAGGTTGCTCTACATTTAAGCAGATGATAATGTAAACATGTTATTGAAGCCAAGTAATGGAAAATGAGCACAATTAGATTGATCTCTGAAACATCAGTGTCCAAGTCAATGAGATGAGCCACCTTTAGGTAGCTTACAAACAGAGAAAAGAGTGAAAACAACTGATAGAAACATTTTTAGTGCACAGGCAGTGATAACAATCCTTGTGTATAAGGAATACAGATTGCCACAGGGATAGGAATGTATGTTTAGCATAGACATCCAGTGAGAAACATGTCTGTCTTGCCCTCCAGGCGTTAAAGATATAAATGAAACAGACAAACAAAAAAAAACCAGTTAAAAAAAGGTAAAGATAAATGAATGCATACATTTGCAAGATTAACAATGAAGACTCAGTCCAGACATAATACATGTTTCAAATGTTTGTATATAAAGTCTTGTATTTCATCAGTGTTTACGTACATCACAGCTATCTTTTCCCTCCTTTATTCTGGGCCTGTACAAAAATAAGTTGTACTTCCTCTGATATTCAGTATATTGTGTTCCAAACTACTTTTTTTAATCAGCCAGCTTTTCATTTGCCCACAGCAAAACTTTCTTCAGTCTTTGCAAAAGCAATGTATATATGCATCCAGTGCATGTCCATGTGAGCTGTCAGTTTTAATGAAAACACTGTATCCTCATCTGTGCACTCGGCATAAATGTCAAACTCATCCCAGAGCTGTTAAGACTTACAACAAATGTCAACCAAGGATAAAGGTAGGGCTGCAAGTGTTATATTTTGCAGGTCTTTGTTGAAAACAGTCTTGGTGGTTGACTGTGTTTTATTTAAATAATAAGGACAAAGTCTTGCCTCTGTTTTTCTTCTGTTTTTCATTGCAATGGTTTATGTTTGTTTATGTCTGTATGTCTTTGTCTGTTAACGGTTTATTGATTGTATTATCCATGTTCTAGTGTATACATTTTATCATTTTTTTTTAACTTTAGCCTTTTTTAAACAGGAGAAAAGTAATAAGGATTAAAGATCCTCTCTGAAAAGTGTGAGGGCAAGTTTATGAAAAATTGTTGTGTCAACTGTGGTCGAAACCCAAAATTTTATGGTGGACCTAAATTGATTAATGGTTCTGTACACTTTTGTTTCTTTTTGAGAGTAGCACAAACATAAGAGCCATCCAGATATGCACATCACCTGTGCATAGTAATACTGCAAATAAAGTGATATTAAAGTAATATGATAATAATAATAAACGTTATTTGTATAGCACCTTTAAAAACATGGGCTTACAAAGTGCTTTGACAGCAGGCAGGAACATAAAACAACATAGCACAGGAGTTTAACATCAAGGGGAAAAAGAACAACCGAAGAAGGTTAAATAAAATCAAAAAATATTTAAGACAAACACAAAAGGCAAAATGAAATTGAGAGAGATCATAACACAAAAAGAACTTAAACCCCAGAAGTGGGCACAACAGTCCAGGCCCAGTCACTAACCATGGACACAGAGGAGGCCCAGACCCCACAGGGCTGGAGACACAACACCCCAGGATAGAGCAAACACAAGTGCAACTGTACCCTAATGGTGCTAACTAACACTGACGGGTCCATGTCCAGAGACTCCAGCCCCATGAATCAAAGGGCCCCCTCTATATGTCATAGGAACCCAGACAATACAGGAACGTTGCTACATAAAATGAGACCCTGAGGACCAAAGTAAGCTAAAGATACATGAATAATAAATAAAATTGATAAAATACATTAATACATGTATAAAAATAAGAGACAGCAATAAAACAGAATATAGATAATAAAAGAGACAGAACAGTAACACAATTAGCTTAAAAGTCCTCAATAAAAGATAAAAAGAATGACGAAAGATGAACCAAAGATAAACAATCTGAATAGAAGTAAATAAAGATATCTGTTATCTGTTAAGATAACAAGAAGTCAATAAAAGATGAAGAAACTAAAATTATTGGAGCAATTCCTACAAGTAAAAGGATTAAAAAGACTAAAACACAAATAAAAGAAAAATAAAAGAAAGACTAAAAAGATGACATCACATAAAAGCAGTTCTGTAAAAATGTATATATGAAAGACAATTGTATTTTATTTGATCAGAAAACTACATATTTCCTTATCAGCCAGTGTTTATTAAGAGTACACAATTACAACCCTGACTGGGTTATCCCCAGTAGTTTCTTTACTTCTATGTTATTATTAGATAATGTCTTACTGGCTTGAATTTCAGCAGATGGTTTAGTAAGAATTTGAAAGTCTTTTAATAGAGGTGAAAAAGGGAAAGAACATCCAAATGCCAGTCTTCTTAAACATTTGTCAAACTGAATATTAGGTAATTTCTCTAAATGATGCTGAAGTGGTTGTATTGGTTTTCAAACGGGCTTGTAATGAATGCTTTTCAATCTAAATCTTTTTCTTAAAGAACAAAAACGTGAAGGTTGAGTTGAATTCCTGAGGTTGACGCTTTGAAGCTGCTGTGTTTTCATCTGTGAGCAGCGATGTCTGTACCTAATATTCAGCCTGACAGGGCTTGAAGCCGACCTCCTTTAGCTGGATAAGATTTACAATAGAACAGTCAGTTTCAGGCCAGCCATGATAATAGAGTGATGGGCTGTTGTGCAGACCATTCTAATGGGACTTGACTGTCGCGGATCAGTGGGGATTTATGCTCCACTTGGTGAGTACACCCTTGAGAGGCCAACTGCTGCACAACGATAGCAGCTCACACAGTCCATGGCTGTCTGTCTCTTTGTCGGTCTACCTGAATTAAACACTTGGCACAAAGAGACGAACATATGCACGCACCTATAAATTTACACAAATAAGATGCACAAACATACACACTCTCATAGATGCAAAGAATCCAGTCTGCTGCTTCCTAAATGAAGAAAATGCCCCCTCCTCCTGTTTCAACCACACTCATGTACACAAATAGAGCAGCCACCACCAAACCATGTGTTGAAATATATTGCCTCTGTGTTTTAGTGACATACACTCTATGATAGATAGTTTTGTGGTATTAAAAGAAAACTACAATGGTGTCTAACCACAGACACCGTAATGTCTTTTCAGGACCATTTGTCGCCGGCTGGCCCTTTTGAACTGCTAATGTCTGAGCTGCTGGAGGCAAATTGAATCACCATCATTTCCACCCAAATGGAATTTCAGTGGTTAAAAAAGAACAATGCAAGTCTTGACACTGGGCCTGTTCAATAATCAGATTTTCAACTCCCAATGCACAGGGGGACGGGAGAAAAGAGTTGACCTAATATATTTAAAAGCCTGCTTCCTGGAAAAGGAGGACAAGTGGCAGCAGGCGCAGGGGTTGAAAGAAAGATAAATATTTATTACAGTTATCGAGTTTGCCTCAACTCCCTCCTGATCCCACTGACGCATCAGACGCGCCAAGAAAGGAGCAGATTGATGGAGATAATTTGTTATTGGATATAAACAGTTTTAAAGACGCAGAGTAATTCTGCCCAGAGACCTAATCCCTCACAATCTCATCAGGGTGAAGAAAACACCGGCAAGTTGTTTTGTTTGTCACCATCTTTTTTTCTCCTCCTACCAAACAATAATATCTTGCTCCCAAAGCATTTGGCTGTTTGACTTTCAAATCACTGGCATTAGCCAGTGTACTCTTGCTCAAGGCGGGTGTAAATATGCACATGTGCTGTGAATGACAGCTCTGTCATGGCTAAATTAATTATTGGTATGAGGCAAATAATGGCAGAGCTGTGAAACATCTATACACACAAAGAAACACATGGAGGGATACACAGGAAACAGCAGTAAGGCCTCTCTGTAAAGCTACCCAGATATTGGACAAATGTTTGTTGGTATGGCTCCTCCATCTTGACAGATTGAGAGCGATCTGGTTTTGTTTGGTAATTAAAATTATAGTACAATGCTGCTCAGTTGACTTGATTGGATGCTGGACTGAGTGCAATCTGTCTGAGCCTACAAGATGATTTAGTTGTCATGTTTCCTCACGCCCTTCTTTTCATCTGTTTTCCCGTCAAAATGAAGTATTTCCTTTTCCTATTCTGTCTAATTATATATTATAATTAATTAAAACTGAGAGATCAAAATACTTATCCTAATTCTTATTTGGTTCTGATGCATTTTAGTGCAACATGTAGTTAATAAATGACATTTTTGTGACTGTTTCACTGAATCTTGTTGTTTTGTTTTGCCTGGTCTTTTCTCCCCTTTTTTACCAGATGACCTGAACAGCACCCACCAGCACTGTGTCCTCGCCGGCGATACTGCTCGCTTCAGCTCCACACACAGAGTGGCTGAGGTAGGAAACAAATAGGCCTGATAGAGAAGAAATGTTATGAATTTTACACAGAAAAGGCTTTTTATGTGCCAACAGTTCATTTTGAGTTGCATAAAAACAACTTCTGGTACATAGTTACTATTGGTGACAATAAAATGGTGCACTTTTGGTTCCATTGTCTCAGTCATTTTTAAAGGATTGAAATCATCAAAGAAATAAATGTAAATTCAAAAGCTGTGATCAGGACTGGAGTTGGCTAAAATATTTAATGCTGTGAGAATATAAATGATAAAAACAAAGTATTTTTAGGAACTGAGCATATTTTGGGTGAAGGGTAACACGTCATTGTTTTCTGAACTGTTAGCTGCTAAATTAGTCTCAGTTAGAGGCTCTAACTCAGGTCTTTAGTTGACACAAGCTTCTGAATTTTATAGGTTTTATTTTCTGCCACATAGTTCCATCTGGAAATGCTCAACTTGAAAATTTTGAAGCTTTTTCACATCTTTCGTAAGACATCACCAACCGGCCAACGAGGACAGCAAAACAGGAGTATTGAATGTCCTGTTTCATTCTTTTTTTTTTATTTTAAAAAGTGTAAGATTCCCAGTAGACATGGATGGCCACTAAATGACCGCTATTTGATCTGGTCACACAAAGAGGAGAGTAAGAGGGAGACAGGAATCCTGCAAGCTTAGTTGTGGGGACACTAAAGTCTGTCTGCCATCTGCTTTTTTAAAAAATACAGTTAAGTTGTGTGTATTCTAATGTAAATAAGGAAGGATGTCATCACTAAGGAGAAAAGATAAGTTCCATATTTACTGCCTTGGGACCACATAGTTTCTAACTGTTGTTAACAAAATGTAGCAGTTAAATTATTTATAAGTTTCAGTAATTATAAATATCATACGCAAGTTGACCAAAGCAACAAATATATTTGTTAGCTTTCAGATTAATTCATGAAACCAACGTCTTCATATATTTCTATACTTAAATGAAGTTGATAATGTGTGTTTGATTAGCTAAAAAGAGGAGGAAACATTTAAATATAGCAAAGAACATAATATAACCTGGTTATCACACTGCATTACAAATATATTGGATTTGCAAAGTTTATCCTCATAACAGAATCAAACAGAAACAATTACAGCAAAGGATGTGGAAATAAGTTGACAACATCTCCTCTTTGTTTTGTCTTGCTGACATAGTAAGATTCCATCATGTTTTTTCATGTTTATGATTTATTAATGGTTAAAATTGACTTTTGAACCATGTTAGTTCTCTGTCATTATCCTGATTATCAGGGTTGTTGAAGGTAAACATAAAGAAAACTTTAAAAAACACATGCTTTGAAGGGCTTGTTAATCTCTCACAGGTAAAATAATGTTAATAAAAATTATTTTGATGTGTAAACGTTTGTTTTCTTGCATCACCTGTCCAAGCAAAGAATTAAACACTATTCATTAAAACAAACCAAACTTTTCAAACTCCTTTCTGTTCGTTCTGGAGAAAACACTAATTAAAGACTGTTGAAAGATTTGAAGGACATGAGTCTGTATGATAGTTTAATGTCTCTAACAAGCTGATTCTTTCCTCTCAGTGTTCGAGTGGGACCCTGAGCTACATCCAGTCACAGTGCCAAAAGACCCTGTCCAACCTGCACACTGACCCAGAGACAGGAGCCCACAGCCTGCTGGCCCTACAGCCAGCAACACTACAGCACTGTGAGGAGATTCACAATGAGGTAAGGGCACAATGTGTGTGTAACCATTAACTTTTGTTTTTAGCATGTGCATGTGTAAACCTTTAACGTCTATGAAACTATTTTTACCTGAAGAGTCTGTGTGCATCAGACGAGGTTGTTTTGCCCTACTCGAGTACCAGATTTAAATAATTTTGCCAGATAAATAAGAATATTAACCAACAGTGTGTAGGCAATAACAACAGTGGTTAAAGTTTTAGTTTTTTTGTGGTCAACAACCTCTTTGATTTCTTCTGATGCCCAGTCTTTGCTCTCTCGGTAGCCTTAAAATTAAACATAGTTTAAAAACATCTTAAACTCTGACTGGATTTGTCCTGCACAGATGTAGAAAATTTGTCACTGAATAAAAAGAAATGATAAAAATACAACAAAATATTTGATAATGTCTTATCTATTAAAAGTATTTTAGAAAAGTGGTTCTCATCTGATGGAGAAAGACCCAAAAAGTTTAGGATGTATGGATTTATCTCTCTCTCTCTAAATCAAGAAAGATTTTTTTTTGTATCAAGATGGTGGTGGCGGGGATTTAAAAACGACAACATAGTCCAAAATTATGATGATTATCAACAATTTTTAAAGGTGCTGAGTTACTGTGACAGATTAATTAAACAACCTTTCCTAAAATAAGATGTAGTATTTTGGTCGAGACAATTTTAGTTGAAGTCTGTTTTTATTGTACAGTACATCACAACACTACTGAAGAACCTGATTGCAAAAATCAAAACATGAACCATCTCATTTTAGTCTATCACATAACAATATCTCACACTAGTAGTCCTCTAATTGCATTTCTAATGTGTAAACTGCTGAATGGGGGCCTTTGAGATTTCCACCTACTACCTACCTGGCTGTTTAATGCCTCTGGTAGGAGGTCCTGGTTGTTCTCATTTATCCTGCTCTGTGATGGATCGTAAGGTGGTAGCCTCTCCATATGTTATCTAAAGATGGAGTCATACCCCACTCCCCCTTTTAACCCCTTTTCACACGGCAAGGAAGGATGCTGGCTTGGGGTATTGAGGGATAGCGCGGGGTCAAAAAGGAGGAACGTTTGGGGCAGTTTGTGGAGCCGGCTGCCCCCTGTTTTAGCTCGCCTCAGGCCAACAGTTAATATAGCACTTCACCTCTTCCCCCCATACACCTCTGGGCTCACGACGCACATCCTAGTCGACGCAAGGACCCAGACCCCTCAGCGGGAGGCCATGACAGATGAGTCAGACGTAAGGTTGTTTAAAGGTTGTAGACAATATTAATTATTCAGCACTGCCAAACAATAGGCCTGTCTGTGTGAGGGGGAAGCGCTCTGCTAGTTGAGCAAGTAACATCTGCTACTTTGCCGCATAGCACCACAGGATTACCTGGCATAGGCCTCCACCAGGAGATCATTGCAGGTTAATTTAGGAAAACAGGCTCCTATTTATAAATGAGCAGGTGTGTGCAGTCTGTATGTATGTGTGAATGTTAAAGTTGCTGGGTGGAGGAGGGTGCTACACCCAGAAGGTTCAACCCTACCCTACCTGGCACTCACGATGATCGATGAGGCCATTTGTTCAGAGTTGCCCACGAGAGCAGAACAACCACTTAAATGATGTATTGTTGGTAGGGATATTTATGATGGTGGTCCACTTTGGTGCTTGGCAGGTGCATATTGCGCAGGTCGTGTTTGACATGGACGACCGAGGAGCAAACAAGCCTGAGACGTGCAGGCAGGCTGACCCGAGCACTGCCTTGTGGGCCTTCCCTTTAAAGAAAGTACTTAAAAAAGAAAGCTAGCACCAGCCGGCTCATTGGGGATATTGTGTGGTGTGGTGCAGCGGGAAGATGGGATGTAGGATGACGCTTGTCAGAAGGCGTGGGTGGGACTGATGATGATGAAGCAGAACGTCTGCCACCTGAGTGTGAGTGCTCAGGGAAGGGGCGGGAAGTCGGGTTGAAGCAGGGGTTGATGGGAGACAGAGACGGAAATAAAGAAAACTGGAGTCCCCACCTGTTTGTTAAGCATGGTCCCTCTTTCTGTCTCTTCTTAATCTTACCTCCTGTCTTAGATTGTGGGGGGTAGTAGAACATAGCGTCACTGCGCGGCCCCCATGAGCCCCCGTTTGGCTTTGAAATGCTAATCCCAGATGCAAACGTCTTGTCTCATTTAAAGCCACTGTGTCACTTCCCAGGTGGGTGTGTGACAGAGTGCCCTGAGGGACCCCTCTAATGATGCTAGTCCCCCCACAGTAAATATTGAAGGGAGGGACAAGGTTTTCCCACATGTTCTAGCAGAAAGTTAACTGTGCGAGAGCAGGTGTGTGTGACCTTCCAATGTCCTGTTTTCAGGCCAAAATCTCTCCCCAGGCGACCTGGTCTTTGCTTGGCTCTGAAACACCTTTCCTTGGGCCTTATGGTGGCGGCATCAATGTAATCTTATGTATCACATCACTAAAACACACTATCTGGTGACAGCAGACCTTTGCCGTTTTGTTTCTGACCCAGTGATTCCTATTGATGAATTCCCCACTTAAAATAGTTTTGTTTGCTCATTCATCTTGTCGGAATTTGCCAGAAAGATGTGAATCACATGGAATAAGATGCTCTTAAGATGGATGTAACTGAGCTTTTGGAAATGCATTCCTATTTTTGTTAATCACATAAAGTATTAGTTGACTATGATGAATTAATAAAAAAATGAAATATTAAGATTCAGTATGCATAGGAGAAGTATAGAGAGGATTTTGTAAAGATGACACATCAGGACCTTAAAATAAAAGATCCATTCTTTCATTTAAATTGTCAAATAGAGAGAAAAGAAATACCATTAAGTAAAGGTGTAGTCAGCGATGTGGGAGAAAACGAGTGGAGAGGTTGTTGATAAATAAATTTAGACCCGCCTCTCCCTTCATACCTCACCCCTGGCTCCACCCTCGAAAGCTGATGGACGTGCATCGTCATGGAAATGGCCGTAGAAACTGCGTAGCTGACCAACATAGCTAAAGTAACCCTGACTCATCAGACAATAGTAGCCACAACTTGACTGCAGTTATTGAAAACATCACAACAACAGTACATTCTGGCAGAGTAGACAATAAGATGAATGCCTGACGGCTGTTACTATTATGTGAAACACCACAAAGCTAGTGTTGCTTACCTATCCAGCAGAAAGACGGTGACATCCGCATCCATTTTCAGGTATTTCAATTCGCGGAGTTTCCTCCACTGTCAGAAAACAACACCAATGTTGGCCCAGGTCTTCGCTCTTTCATGGTCATAGCTCTTCTTTTTCACTTTTCACTCCTCTGACCTTTTTCTTTTGGGCTGTTTTTCAGCCATTGCTACTGCACATATTGTATCTTTCTCTTACGCTAACTGCGCACGCTACACAACCTACTTCTCCCCCGCCCCCCTCTGTCTGATCTGCGCATGAGTATGATCGCCCCCTGGATGTGGGGGGGTGTACCCTGCTTTGGTGACTCGGCCCGAGCCCCAGTATTTACCTGCTGAAATTCAAAGCCAAGGCTGTGTATTGAGACCAGATTTTTTTTTCAACATGCTGTCAGTGGGGACATCTGGTGGATGGAGAGGAGAAATACGGTGATTTTGACAAATAGTGCATTAGATTAGAAGATGAGAAGATCGCTGACTACACCTTTAAGCTATAATAGTTAAATAAATAGTGGAACAAACATCAGCTGCCTGAGTATAGAATCCTACAAAAGGACCAGTTCAGGCTGAGATGATTTGTCAAGAGTTTGGTAAACAGTTTTAAATAAACACATGGGCCTGGTCTGCTCTGATTGATTGACAGGTCAACTCTTGAATAATCACTCAGTGTAGCACTGATCTCTGCCGTATTGTCAACAACTCTGCATTTCTTCTAACAACTACATGGAGATGCTCTGTAATGCAGAGGACACATGTTAAACACGCTAAAGAGCATGTACCATTCAAAATAGCATGATATGGGCTCTTTAATTTTTGATGAAAAAGAGTTAATGAAGGCTTAGAAGAATATATGTCTTAATATGTTTTTTTCTATTATTGGGATGAAATTGACTTTTTTGACGATAATCTGAAGCACCTGTAAGCCTGTGATACTTTTTACCAATCATTGCTCTGAGACCCTGTTGAATACATTTAACCAAATCCCTGTCTTTTTCCCCGCTTGTCTCTGACTTGGATCAATAGTGTTAAGACAACCAATGTACCTTTAAGTTTAGCACTGAGTGGCTGAAAAGCTATCACTACTGCATTAATTAGTGATTGCTTAGTTGCAATCTGGTCCAATCCTTCATTGTTTTCTAGAGTTATCAACCCAATCTTTTAATTATATTAACCTTGTATTGTTTTGTCTTACTTGAAAACAACTTGTAATGTAAGTTAAAATTTCACAGAAACATCAACAGACAAATATCTGCTCGAGGACAAAGCATATCATAGTGTTCATGTCTTTGAGAGAGAGAACTTTTTCTTTTAGTGTTTTACTACTCTTTGTGTGTACCTGATGTTATTATGGCTACTTAGATTTAGAGACCTTATGGTAGAGACTAGTTTTTCAGGTTTTCTTTATTTCCAAGTGTTATTTAAAGTTGTTGAGGAGGGGGGGCCTCATGAGGCCCTCAGGCAGCCAGTTGCCCACCCCTGATGTAGATAATAACCTTGTTTTTGTATAATCACTTTGACAAGTCTGTAGTGAGGTAAAATGCTGTCCCTGGTCCCTCACAGCAAGCTGGGGGGACCAATTCTCCTTGCTGATCCATAAGAGAGCCAGGAAAAGGTAAACAGAGGATGGTAGAGTAGGATCGATTCAACTCTCATCAGCTCCCGGCTAAGGGCCCCGTCCCAGAAATTGATTTTGTCCAGCTCAGGGAGTACTGTGAAGGTGTGAAAAAAAACACACTTCGTTAGATGGGAAAAAAGGGGGCTACTTGGCCAGAATTGCTATGGTCAGTGGCGGGGGGACTAATGTGGGGCTAATGTTTAGTTAGTGTGTCAATCACCTGGAGAGATGACAGCAGCTGCCTAGCTCTCATCTTGCTCCCCCAAGCTATCACAGAGAAAAACTAGCCCTTACAACCACTCTCTCTTTCACACACACTTTCAATCTATCTGCCTGGATAGGTGGCATTTAGTCCTAGTTCCCCTCTTGGAAACTCCCAGCTGGGTGGCTGGACTCTAAATGCCACCAAGCCAGAGCTTCTCAGTAGCTTTGGATAGCCTGCTTTGTGGCCACTACTGGCCTGCACAGTGGGGAGCAGGCTGCCATGTTTGCTCAAAGTGGAGACACAGGTTGGTTTCTTCTCACTAAAGGACAGGCAGACAATCAGAGAGATGGAAGGAAGGACTGACAGAGAGAGAAGGACGTCCGATATCGGTGTCGGCAGCTTTGTTGTTTGTTTGAGCTGTAGTGATCGAAGGGGAGTGGATTTGGAGAGTGTTGAAGGGACCATAAAGGATGACATTTCTTTGAAGAGAGGGTTGTATGGAATGACTGAGAGGCTGCTGAGCAGTGCCACTGGCTGTGTATCCTCCCTGACATGCCCCAGTCCTTGCATGTCATCCCCGCTGTGATCAGAGCCTTTTGGAGGCAAATGGCAGTATGATTCGGAGCACAGCTTCTCCCCAAGTAGGCCATAGTCAAAATGTTTGTGCAAGTCATTCACACCCTTTGTTTTGACTTGCTTTGGGAAAAAGACTGTCTGAATAATACTTCATGATACAAAGAAAGAACCAGTAGGAAATTACAGCAGTTACATCACGATACTTTTGACTTGTTGACTTTGATTTGCCCGCTGCACATCCATGATGCAAAACCCCTGTTCCACCACATCCTAGCGGTGCTCTGTAGAATTGATGGTACCTTCCAGTTGATCTCGGAACTGAGATAGTCCAAGTTGCCATTTAGATAACATCACTGGCAAGTCTCCTTTGGTCCGAATTTACCACTTTGAAGTGGGCTGTCTCGATTTTACCAGCTTCTAACTGGAGTGTGTCTAGCTGGGATGTGACATTATTCCCACTCCTATCTTCCCAGTTCTGATGTTAATGGAATGCACTGTTTGAGATTTATGACATGGTGTGTTTTCCTGTTGGAATAGCCATCAGAATATCAGTAAACTGTGGTTATAAAGAAATGAACGTAGTAAGCAATGACCCTCAGGTATGTTGTTACATTTAAACAATACTCAGTTGCTACTGAGGGGTCCTAAATGTGTGAAGAAAACAACCCCATGCCACAGTTACAATGCCATCATCTGGATAAAACATTCATACAAGACTGGATGGATTCATGCTTTCATGTTGAGTAAAAAAATTGTGACCCTACAAACTGAATGCTGTAGCAGAAATCAAGACCAGTCAGACCAGCTGACATTTTACCAATCTTCTGTACAATACAGACATGTATTAATAGAAAGGAGTCTTAAGAATATAAATCAGATATGACCATATACAGTAGCTGAAACTGTCATTTTTAAAACATTGTGAGCTAAAACATTTCAATAAGGTAATAATGAAACAAAAACCTGGCTGTCAACCAGTGCAAACAGCAATGTGCCAATACCACAGAGCTGTAGTTTTAATCTTTTTTCCTGTAGGCATACTAAAGGCTGAGCCAAAATCTCAAGGCACACCAAATTCATATCCATGTGAACAGCTTATCCAGTTAGAGGTTATATGGAATAGAAGCAGTCCATACCTTTTCCTTTTTTTAATAATTTTTTTTACTACTATAATGCCTCTACACAACTTTTCAACAATGATTCAAGAAAATATCATACACTAGGGCTGGGCGATATGGTCTAGAAATAAAATCCCCGATTTTTTTCCCCCAAAACTCGATTTACGATTTTAACCGATTTTTCCCTCCCTAAAAGAAACAAAACTCCCAGTGACATAAAAATGAAACAAATCAAGTTTTGCCTTTATGTTGTCTAAATGTTTCCCCCTTAAAGTCAAAGTCTGGGTCATAAAAGGTTGATTATGTAGTATAAATGTAGGCAGGTTTGTCTACATAAACACTAAAAGGCTGAGGTATTTTTACAGTACTGGCATGAAACTCTCTGATCAATATTTTATCTACTTAAATAACAAATAGAAGCCTATAAAAGTGCTTGTGGAAACCCTACAAGGTGTACCATAATGAAAATTGTAATTTTTTTCAAAAATTGCAACTATTTACAATTGGACTAAGGCAAGAACAAAATTCTCGATTTTTAATTTTTTTGAATCTTCTGCAGAAAATAATTTGAATTAATCGATTTAATCGATTTTTTTGCCCAGCTCTATCATGCAGTCATATTTCTTGTATTTTTGTGGCATGGTACTGGGTGGTTATCGTATATGAAATTTGATATTTTATGAAGTGATGATATATGGAATTTGGGACATTTGTTTTGCATTGCATTTCCGGCTCCAGACTGGGGTTGCTTTATTTACTAATATTATTTATGTCATTGAGACAAACAATAAAGTTGATCCTTTTTGCAGTAACTGTGCTTTATATAAATAAAACCTACAAGGATCTGTCTTTGTGCATGCAGCAATGTGGGTTCCTTAATTGCAGTAGACTGTTTTGTAAAAAAATAAAAGTATTATATTGATATATTGTGACGTACTACATTTTAAGCTCTGTAAGGTGATACATACCATACCATACACCCTGGTTCTTGCAACTCCTCAAGATTGCAAGTGAAATCTTGTTAAATTTCACAGATTAAGCAATTACCATTTAAACTTTAACTGACTTGAGATTATGCTGTAGTTTTCTATTTTTTCGGACTGCTCAAAGCAGCTACACCACGGATCACAGCCACCCATTTACACCCGTTGACTCACTGATGGTTTTAGAGTTCGTGTCCTTTATACCCATTTACACACCACTGACACAGCAATAAGAGTTACTTTGGGTAAGGTCTTGCCCAAGGACACTTTCCCATGTGACAGCCAGAGTTGATCTTATACCTGCAACCTACCTATCACTGATAGAGTAAGACATCGATGCCCCTGTTCCAACTGCTGTTAATATAAAAATAAAATAATGTTCTCTCAAAGATTTTGTTTCAACTTTGGATTTGCATGCATGAGTAAATAAGTGCACATTAAATAGGGTAAAATAAATTATAAATGTGTAAATTAGTTGTTGTATCATTCTAGTAATAATGCATGGTGACAATAATTTTACACCACACTTAGACTTGCCTCAGGCATTGAGGCGTCTCGCGTGACCATTAGTGCACCAGTGCTACGGAGCTTGGTTAACATCTCATCTCTTGTCTTAAGTCATTGACAGCATTGGCTTTTTAGTACTTAACCAAGTCCTCAAAAGCAGCTTGTTTTATGGTCCCACAAATCCTGTTAGCCTGTGAAAATTAGTTGTGTATGAGCATTATTGGAGAGACACGGTTTTATGAGAGTGGGTGACTGGTTAAGTCAGGAATCTGTGCAGAAAATGAAGAAGGATGAATATAATACAAGCCAAATATTTTCCATCAAAGGGAAATGGCCTGTTTAAACCTTGTTGCGGAATTCACAGCTTTACAAAGGCTCCGTTGTATACATTCACTAATGCTGTGTTAGAAGAACAATAAACAAAATAGTTTTCAGAAACGGAACAATAGGTCTCTCTCAGTCTCATGTGATATGCGACTCTTTTGCGTTGAACCTCTTCATGTGCCATACAGTTCTGAAGTGGAGTGTGCATTTTTAATGGTGGATGAATCTTTGGGGGAGGGCATCTTGCAGTGTTTCACGTTTAGGTTGGTGGCAATTGGGGCAATCTTTGACATCCACACTCACACCGGCAATTGTATGCACAGACATTAACAAAGCCATGCACCTCTGTAGACAGATACACCTAAGAGCGAAGAGACACCGCTGGATATGCAGGAACAAACTCACAAATATGCGCGCAGAAAGACACACTTAGAGAAAGATAGGCTACACCTGGCTACATGAAGCGTCGTTGTGAGGATTAAATCAGCACTTCAAAAGAGCAGGAAACAAAAACACTCCCAGCGGAGGAGAGAGGAGCGGCTCAGCAGCCGAGACTGTCATCTCCAGACGGAGCGAGGGAGCAGGAGGAGGGGAAGGAGGGAGGAGAATGAGGAGAAGAGGAAGAGGGTGGAGTTTTTCAGGTGCGCTGTCTGGAAGGTGCGTGTATGTATGCGAAAACAGACATTTGCAGGAAAGTGTGAGTGTACTTGGAGTCAGTTTTTCCAGGTGATTGTGTCAGCAAACGTGAACAGAAAATGACCAGCACTATTTCTGTTCTGTCTTTTTAATGTATTTTAAGTTTTAGGGGAATTGGAAACTTAAGTCTGCCTTAACTTAGTTATCTTAGTTAACTTATAGGGACCGAATGGAAATTACTGTTTGTGTTGAAAGTGAGAAAAGTAAGAAACAATGTGCAAAAGTTTTTTTAATGAACTGCTCTCGGACAATCTGCATTTTCAGTCAGAGCTTTAAAAGCCTGGACCTCAGTTCTCACCCATATCAGATACACTGTGAGCTTTTTTTTTTTTTAAAGAAACCTGAAACCATGGCTCAAGGTAAACAGATCGTGTGATCACTGATTTTAACCTTAATATACATCCAGCTTTTGGTTAAAAAATGTATTTTGAAATATATGGTGTGACTGTTTCTGAAGTTCAAGTTGTTTTTAACATGTTTGTTTTTTTTTCGTTATTTTTTATGTTTCACCAGACTCTTGTCTAGCTGTGTTGTTGTGCATGATTCTTTTCAAATAAACTTGTGATAATACAGACACTAAATCAAAGACGGACTGAAATATGTCTATATCCAGATTAAAGAAGCTCTAATTTCTGAGCCAGACAACAAATATCTGACAATACTGAATATAAAGTGGTAGAGATGCATGTTATTAATGGATACTGGTATTGGCATGTATTTACCTTAAAGTTGATAATTATTGTCAGCAGAGGAGAACATTTTTTTTAGATATTTACAGCCAATATTTTGACCATATGACTGGCCATGAAAATCCAATATGTTGTCTGCAATATTGGAAAAATAAACAAATGTACAGTGATTGTTTACCTCAACACCATGCAATGTCCAATTTTATGATTCCAAAGTATATTTTTTTAAGAACAAAATGTTGTTTTTCTTGCTTCACATCTGTTTCTAACACATATTGACTGTAATAATGGAAGAAACAATGACAATTTCAGTTAAGTAGAGACTTTGTGCTCTTGACACACGATATACTGGTGTCTTTATTGACATTGGTGGTGATGAGTTTAGAAATATCAACATATTGGATTTTGGCAAAAATCCCAAATCGTGCATCCCTTTAAAGTATATTCATTAAACAAAAGATAAAGACAGCATGTGGGCCTCAATATTCAAAGTTTAGAAGTTATATTTTCCATTGATATATGTGAATTTTAAAGTCTTTCACAAGTCAACCTTTTTTATTTTTAACAATTAGGCTGGGTGCATGTGCTTTTTATACAGATTGCATTCTAAAGCTGAGGTACAGTTATTTTCTTTCAACACAACATTAGAAATTTAATGACTGTATTGCAGTCAAATAGCCAAAAGACAAATTAAAACAATAACTAAAATAATAAATGATAAATTAAACAATGTTAAACATTTTTTAGCTCGAGTTGATTTAAATGCCCATACCTGATGGGCCCTGAAAAATAGTTAAATACATAAATGGAGAATGTACAATATACAAAATCAAACAAGCTCAACAAGGAAAACTGATTATATAATAGATGATTACTCATTTAATATAACAATAGTATTTCTGTGTGAATAGTTATGTTTTTCCATCTAACCATAATGTTTACTGCTTTATCAGGCAAAGAAGTTTTTAAAAAACAATTCAATATGATTGTACTTTTTTGTAATAAAGCATTTTTGTCTAAATTATACTTGCCATTGCACAGACCGTAGACATTCTGCTTACATGCTGTTTGCATCTGTATTTTTGGTTTGATACATTTAATGTTTTGAAATGTCAAATTCTATTAACACGGTTTATATCTTTTCTCCACAGACTTTCCAGATTTTATATTTTTCACAATACATTCACAATTTTGGAGTGTACTGTAATATTTGTCTGTTTGTGGCCATTGCTTGATGTCTGGTACCAAAGTATTTTTACCTCTATACCCATATAGAATTTTTACTCCATGTATTTATTTTAAATTGAATTTTTGGTGCACCAAAATGTTGTGTGTACTGCCTGGCACACACTTTGAATGAAAATAAAAAAATATTAGGTTGAATCTTGAATGAAGTGGGTATTGTTGTCTGATGTGCGACTGAATGTGTCTGCAGGTGGAGTTTGAGTGGCTGCGACAGTACTGGTTTCAGGGCCAGCGCTATGCTCGATTCTGCAGCTGGTGGACCAGACCGATGGAGCAGTTGGAGGAAGACTGGAAGCTCATGGAGACAATGGTAAGGCCACCGACACACTGCTGCTGATATGCAGCGCCCTGCTGAAGGTTTTCAACCGCTGTAGTCTCGTCCTGTCACTTTACAACTTTACTTGTTCTTCATTTGTTAATGTGTTCTCATTTTGTGTCTTTTACTGTTTCACTGGACTTTATCTTCCTTCTGACATTTCTGTTTTAGGATAAAGAAAAAACAGGGACCATGCAGATCATTTCAAAGCCCTAAATCATTTTTTAAAATTACATTGCATTGCCCCAAATGTCTTTTTTTGAGCTAGAGGTCTTACAATTTTGATGGAACACTAACTGCACTGTATTTTGAACGATCCTGATTTTTTTGGTGTGTGAATTAGAATATTTCTACAGCAGTCTTGCATGAAAGAAAAGAAGACATTGGATTTCAAAGAATATGTCGGTGAAATTTGCTAGGGAGGCACAATATTGGATTTTTTCCCCCTACGTCTGATTTGCCACTATTTCTAAATTGGATTTTTGGAGCTTACTGTTGCTATAAGACAAACCTAATGCTGGTACATAAGGCTATAATACCACCTGTAAATTGTGATATCTAGCATTTGAGGCCATTATCTGCCAACACTGATATGGTGGCTAGAATATTGTGCATCCCTCCAAAAGATGCATTCATAGATAGATGAATGGATTTCAACGTCAAAAAATAACAAATCAAACTAGCAAGGCTGAATGCACTGTAATGTTAAATGGAAAATGTAAAAAATTGTACAGGTGTATTCAATCCTGTATTCTGCAGAAAATGTTTAAAAGCTGACCGTACACAGAGCATAAAGAGTTCTGAATCCAAACTTCTGTTAGTCTTTAAGAAAAGAGATTTAAGATTCTGAAAAGTGTGTGCTGCAGCTACCCTAAATTTTAGAGACAAATGTTTATCTATTTTCAGAACTAGTTGACATGGAATACACAAGTTGAGACTGCCAAAGCAAGTGTGCCAATAGAATACAGAATTTAATACAGAAATAGAAATTACAGAAGCATTGAAAATAAAAATAGAAATACATTCATTGTTTGAGATTTGAATATTTTGACTGTAAAGCTGAATCATTAAAAGCTTAAACACTTACAGCATCCATCAGATAATGCTCTGTCTTTTTTAAGTTACAATTATTATTTCTAAGATAAAAGAAAATTATATTAATTTTCACTTCATTTTCCTGTCAGCTTGAGCAGCTGCAGAGCTGTCTGGTGCCGTCACTCTCTTATTTAGTAAGAGCTTAATCTTTCAAAGTTGTCAACATGCCTCCACTTGTGCTTATACAAACTACATAAGTGATCCTCTGTCCTGTAATACTGCTTCACAAAGGAGGGTGTGTTTAAAATTACATGATGGATTGTCTAACTTCTCACTCGGGTACATTATTAAGAATGTGTCATGTGTTTAATCGCTACCTCACATAAGTTTTATTGGAGAGGAACGTGGGCGCACAGCTATTAGTTAGAAACCGCTGTAAAGGAGTCGCACTTAGTAATGTCAGACTCATAATTAAGTCACCTTAGTCACACCTCGGTGCTGTACATATGTGCCGCACACACTCAGACAGATACAAGAGTATGCTTGGTGTGGCCTTCTCTCCCTCCGTACACGTCCCTCTTTCAGAGAGCTCAAACAGTGTGTGTTCATTTATGTTTGTGTGTGTGTGCTTAGCACTCAGACACCACAAGCAGCAGGGGGCACTCTTGTATCACTGTAGCAGCAGCTGAGGGCGCAGAAGAGCCGTGCTCCGACTTTCCTCTCTGCTCTCTCTCTCTCCCTCTCTCCCTGTGTCTCTTTATGTCTCTCGCCCTCTCCTGCTGTCTCTGGGAGCTCTCTGTCTCTGTCAGTGTCGAGCGCTGAGCAGTAATCACATCTAATGCTCAGGCGGGGATAAAGACAGGGGCTGGAGAAGAACAGTACTGCTGCTGCTGCCGCTGCTCGCCTCTACTCATAGTCTCTCTCACTCTCTCTTCCCCATCTCTCTCTCTCTCGTTGCCTCTCAGCCTGGCAGAGATTGGGTGGTGGTGGGGGTTAGTAGACAGGGGCTAAACTCATCTAGAGCTCGACCTCCGGGCCCAGATGAATTGTGTGATTTGGACCTGTATTTAGAGGAGGGCATCAGTGAAATGTGAGGTCTTTCTGTGAGTGAGCACTGCTGTGTCTCTGTCTCACTTAAATGGACAAGCTAACTGTTCTGTGTAAGAATGTGTGTGTCACACTGGAGTTATATTTTGCAAAAACAAAAATACAAACGAAACATCCGTAAACTCATGATGCAAACAGTAAATTTTGCACTTAAGTATGTAAATTAGTTTTTTGATGATTTTTTTTCTTTTTAAATTTATCATACAAAACTAACAGTACAGGTTTTTAAATTATTATTCTTGACGTAATTACCTTCATTTTTTTCCCCATTGTATTTATATATTTTTATTGAAGGATGAATCAAACACCACGATAGTAAAAGGAATGTGCAATGGCCACACTAATTTTAATTTTCATCTTCATCTTAGGTCATGACTTCAAATATATGTCATGGTCAGTACAACTATTTTAAGGATAGCATGTATCAGTGTATGCTTATACAGTATATTGCAATTACAATGTGGCACTGAAAAAAAAAGAAAAGTTGTTAAAGTGGAGCCATAAAATTTTAACAGCAAATGACATGAAAATTAATAAAATAAAATTGTCTGTAAAGATTATTCTCACTAAAGACTTAAAAGTGTTAATCTGTGAGTTAATATCCATTTTTACTTCTTCAACAGTAGAGCTGAAAAGAGTTTTTCAAGTTTACAAATTAAAATAATCAGCTTTGCAATAAATTTTTGAGTGAGACACTCCCTTAGTGAGAGCTCAGTAATGGACATGTGCCATCCAACGACTGAGGGTAGTTTATCATCCATCCATATCTTTTTGAGCAGCAGATCTAAGAGTTAAACAACCGTCTGCGAAACTCGAGGACTTGAAAAACCAAGAGGAAAGATCTGAGTCTCAATGTGAAGGTTGACAATCAGCTGCAAATTTCCTATGCACAATTTAGAAAGAACACATGATGCATGTAATACTTTCACTTTCATAACCAAGAGGGGTCAGCGTCCCTTTAGATATTTAATCCTTTATGTGGACAAATCTTCCATTTTTTTTGTTGAAAATAATGCAGTCATATGTAAAGGTATATTCTTCCGCTTAAGGTGATGTTGCCATTATAACTTGTGACTTTAAGAAAGATTGACAAGACTGCAAGTAACACATTAACACTCTTTTTTTTAAAGATTATTTTTGGGCATATTTTGCCTTTATCGATAGGAGGGAGAAACAGTGGAAAGGTTTATGAAAGGGGGCGAGAGAGACACACATTGGCCACAGGCTGGACTCGAACCCAGGTCAGCAGAAGCATGTCTGTGGGTCGTGCCTGGGTGCTCCCCACTCAAGCAAACTAACATCCCAAACATTCAAACTCTTGACAGCAGTGAAGTCTTGTTTTTATAAAACACGTTAAAAAGTAAAAGTTACGCATTCAAAATATTTTGTCAAGTTTAAGGAAACAAATTAATGTGTTGGTTTATATCTGTGTGTATGTATACATGTACATACTCATGTGTTTGTAAGAAGGGTGTATTGGCAAGGATTTAAAAAAATGAGTGTATTTATATTGTTTTAAGGTTTATTGTGGTAATACAGGCAGAATGATGAAATACATTTTATTTCAAACAATTTTATCATTCTTTAATAGTTTTATAAACTGTAAATATCATATGCATACATTGTAATGTTTCTAATAAGTTTTACTGATGTAACATTTGATCCCTTACACATGCTTACAATACTTTTCTTTCCCAGTGACACAATTTATAACAATAAATGTAGCAGAGAGACAGAGAGCTAAATTGCTTTAAGTCTGTTGCCAACTGGTGACCTGAAGCTGAACTCCATTACAAAACTAGTGTCCCATATTTCTATAAATAATTGTCTCGTAAAGCTGAAATAAGGTGCTGTTTTAAAGTCTTTTAATATTTGTGTAGCTGTATGCCTATCGTCATTGCCGAGCAAAGAGTCTGATATCTCCAGAATTGCTGCTTTTCAGAGTAGTTAAATACTTCTGCATTCTTCTCCTCATTGTTTGATATTCTTACTTAATTATATGCATTCGTTTCTCATTTTTAGTTGTTGTGATTTATTTGGGATTTTTCTAAATTAAAGTTATTAAAAACATCATAATACAACCCTTCTTCTGATAAGCCAAGTCAATATTCAACCATTTGATTCTACCTTTGGCCTGTTAGTGTTCTAAAAAGAAATGTTCCTGCTTCGGATAGATTTTTTCTGTTCTGTCCTCACGATCACAATTTTTGAATTCATTGACTAAGTTTTTCTAAGACCACAAAGTGAAAGCAAGAATATCTACTGCGGAAATTCAGCCTGAGCCTTTGCACAATAATACACTGCTGAATGCAGAAATGTAATCACTCAGTATTGAGATGAAAGACAACATTATTGCTCTCGCAAGCAATATTTACATACATGCATCGACCTCTGATGAAAAGCACTTCATAGATGTGGCTTATAGATTTTTCTTTTGGAGCTCTATGGAGCTGTGGCTTTCCTGCAGTTGGATTAAACACATTGCTCTAAATTACTTTGAGTTATTTAAGTTATGCAGCTTTCCTCCTGCATGTCTTTATTGCATATATTTTACATTTTTGAAGCTGGCAGTTGACATCGTAGTGCAGAAATTTCGAATGACCTGCTGTGTGCAGACGCTGTTTTCCATTTTATTTATTTAGATTTT
Source organism: Scarus forsteni (assembly GCA_036419115.1). NCBI lineage: Eukaryota > Metazoa > Chordata > Actinopteri > Labriformes > Labridae > Scarus > Scarus forsteni. The sequence goes on from JAZDUH010000354.1 coordinate 13,406,923, forward strand.
TTTTTGCTCTTGCCTGCAGATGATATTTTAATACAGCCTTATTTTTGTCAAATTTGATATCACCTCGGGTATTTTAAAATAACAAATATACACCTCTTTAAATAGGCTTTATGAATTGACACTGTATTGTTTTATACTCCGTGGTGTAGCAATAAAGCCACCTATTGTTTCATCCTGTTAAAATAGCAATACAAACAGGCAGCCTTCCTCTCTTTATTGTCATATTTAGCACACGGTGTTGTAGGGATGCGCTGGGCTATGTATGCATTTGTTAGTCCGTATGAAGAATATTGCAGTATGGGGGGGACTTCCTCTCTTTTCTGTTTATGGATACTGTCTCTCCCTGGGGCTCCCTCTCTGCTCCTCAGCCCGTTGTCATGCAAATGCTCATCCTTCCATTTGAATGACATTCTGATAAAATACATAAATAAATAAATAATGATTTAAAAAAAAAAAAGAAAAAAGAGAGGCAACACAAAACAAGTCCACTTGCTTGCTTGCCTCTTTGTGGCACCTCATGAATTCTTGTGGTTCCTTGATGGAAACAAAGAGACATGCAGCTGAATAAACTTCAAGCAGAGATATGTTTATTTTAATAACATGCCAAAGTATGCATACATATTTGTGCGTGAAAGAGAAGTATCATATATGGTAAAGGTTATTCTGAAGGGGTGAGAAAGGACATTAACTTAAAGGTTTTGCATTCCCTTGTGGTTTAAAGCGCTAAAGTCCGTTTAGACCTGCCTCGCTCGCTCTTTGCTTTTCTTTTTGCTCCCCTAGGACTCTGCTATCGTGGCTATCATACAATAGTGACATTTCCTTAAACTAGCAACAATGAATAGCTTCTGTGTGACTGACAATAGACAGAGAGTCTTGGCTTTATGCAGAATATTTTAAATACCGGTGTAATATATATATTTATATATTTTATCTCTGTGGGGGAGAAGCGACAAGCCCATGAGCACATCTCTCCCTCTCCTTTTTTCTCCTGTCCTGTGTGTGTGTGTGCGTATGTGTGAGCGTGTGTTTGCGCCATTGATGTTAATGTATGCACTTGGCATGACTTTAATTGATTTAGCAGCTCTGCTTGCACAGTACAGCTTTTCCCCTAATTTGTCACTTTCCTGACTTCTGTGGCTGCTCATCTCACAACTTCAAAAGCCACCGTGGATGCAAAGAGATTTCAATGCTCTCCGTCTCTCTCTCTTTCTCTGTCTCTCTGTTCTTTCTTTCTCCTGTTCTCTCTCTCTCTCTCTCTCTCTTGCAATATCTCTGCCTCTTTCTCCCTCATTTGACAGCGGAGCAAGCCTTGTAGATGGAAATCTTTTCAACACATATCAAGGAAATTAATCGACTTTCATAATAAACGGGAGCCACTCAGCTGAATACATTTGTATACTTCAAGATGTACAAAACAGGAAGTGGTATCAGGGCCATGTCTTCCTCTGCTCTATTCACCCAGCCTGTCACTCCTTGTTTTGCATTGGTTTGGTCACACATATACGCATTACGCTCTGTGTATTTTTCTTTTCGTGCAGGAGAAATTAACCCCTCTCTGATTTTTAATTGCACACAGCCAATTCATCTCCTCCCTTCGCTTTAATATCTGCCTTTGGAAACAGTCTGGGCTGCCGTGGAGGGTTGCACTGCAATCATGTGCTGGCTGGTCTGGTCGCCATCGATAGCTGATTAGGTTATTGACCTATAGCACGTGGAGGAGGGAAGGAGGAGGAGTCTGAAGAGATACAAAGAGAGAAAGGAGGTTAAGAAGAGAGCGAGCGAGAGAGAGAGTGAGGTCGTGTGTATATTGGGAAGGAGGAGGGGGGTCAATGTAAATGTTATTGCTGTGTGAGCTCATTTGATCAAAGTCCTGGAAAGGTTAAGCGAATCCAATCTGGTTTTGTATGGCAGAGTGGAGACACAGGCGCTGGGGAAGAAACCCCCAGGACGGAGAATGGATTATCATATTGGCGCTGGAGTAGTAGGGGCCTCCGACGGACAGTTTACCCCGTCCGTAATGCGTTTAGACAGCAATTGGCCTTAATAACCTTTATTGACTTCAGCGGGTCAGTGCCAAGAATCTAATTATCAAAGTGTATCAATTTCATTGGAGTTTAGAGTTGCACCGCTCACAATAATTATTTTAAGGTTGGGCCGGGGCAATTAATCCCCTCTCCACTTATTTGATGGCTTTGTAAAACATTATAAATGTTATGGTTTCTGTTGTGCTTTACGCCGTAAATTATTTCAGGGAGAAATGTTTTTTATTGTATTATTTGGAGGGCTTTCTGTGCCAGTTGAGCTGAGAGGAAAAAGGCAGTGTGTTTGGAAAGCTAGAGGCCACAGCTGAATCATGTTGCAGATGTTTACCAGCAGTCATTTTTCTTTCTCGCTCGCTGGTTTACTCACACAGTCAGGCTGAGTTTTATACCCACTTTATATGCACACATGGAACCCAGATTAATTATAAGTGTGAACTAAGCTGTAAACTGTTTAAAGACCATTTATATTGCTCATTATGAAGCCATTTATTATCTCTTACATTAAATCACACTGCGTTTTTGCACCATATTGTCTTGCATTTCAGCTCTATACTGTGCAAATAGGTTTGTACATTTATTTTATTCCCATTCTCTTTGGTTGAGCAATATAAGTGTGCTGATGTGCATACATGTGAGTTTTTTGTGTGCTTGTGTCCGTATGTGTGCAGTGTGCCCACAATGTGGGAACGAGAGAAGTAAATGTGCAGCTGCATGGTAGTTTATCCTTCATTGACAGTCAATATGTGCTGTTACCTGGATAGTAGAAGCTGTTTTTTTCCTTATCGCACAACATAGACCAGAGGCCTAATCCACACATTCATTATTGCATGGCCTTGTTTACCCGCAGCTCCGTATTAGCTCACTTGCTTTGCCCTATTTAGACGGAGTGGTAAAAAAGAAATTACTCAAAGATTATTGTTATTATTCATTTAAAGAGGAAATATGTGGCTGATAATACATTTTACATCATGCAGCGGCTTCTGTTTGGAAACATAAAATGAAAAGGAGCGGGAAGAGACAGAAAGAGAGAGGGAGAAGGAGAAGGAGGGAGAAAATGTAGCGGTGCAAAGGTATTTGCAATTCTCTTTGAAGTCCCCATTCAACAGGGTAAGCTGAATTTTCAGCGCTGCCTGATAGTGTTCTGCGTAAATGCTTAAACCCCTTTAGAGAATTTTCATGGGCAGATACGCGGTGGCTTGAAGGGAGCGTTTATGTTACCTGGAGCCAATGCAGCCTGCAGCTTTGTACCTAAAGATGTACACTAGTGGTGAATGGAATCCCACAGAGGTTTGTCTATGACAGGATCTTGCTGCAACATCATTGTAAGCCGTGGAGAGGAAAGGAAAAAGTTACTAACAGATTTAACCCTGTTATGTCCCTGCAGGTGTTCTATATATATTAATATATTAATATATATATGAACATCTTTATGCAGGCAAGGACAGACTACATCACTAGGATAAACGTATCACTAAAGGGATCTTATTCATGTACAGTACCAACATTCTTCAAGTTTTAAAGGAACTTTTGATTTTTAGCTCTCAGTAATGCACTTTTGAAACTCTACTGCAGGGCTATGATATGCTTAATATTTGACTATTATGGAACAAGATCGGCATTTTTAAGAGTACACAAAACATGCAGATATGACCTTTTTGTGAACATTTGAGATCTACACTACAAAAGTCAAAGCTAAGTAAGAGAAAAGTGCCTAACTTTTTGTCAAAAATATGCAACAAACGTGTTTTAAGCCAAGTCCCTTGACAAGTCCCGTTAAAATCAGAAAGCCTACATAGTTTGTTACACCTGATAAATAACCAAAAATAGGGCATCATAAATGTATCTTATGTTTTAAACATGATACCTGTAATACAAAAAAAACATCTTTTTAATGTTTTGTTAAAAAAAATATGTGTACATGGCATGTCTATAACCCTCTCAATGCTGGAATAATTCACTGAAAATGTCCCCTTGATGATGTCATTAGGGGATAGGCTACTTCCATCAAACAGGAGACACTTCTTAAATCAGGTGTTTATTTGGCTTTAATGAAAGATAAGTGTAGACATGTCTATGCAGCCCTTGTAAACGTTAAAGCACAGTGTGGAAATCTTTAAGCTACACCCACTTTTTCAGAGGTAGCTCACAAGGATTCACTAAAAGTGCCTGTCACAAGCAGAACTGAAACAGAGGGTTTATAGGCGTGCCAATTTCTGAGTGGATTGGGATGCTGATCACCTTGTGGGTTATGTCAGCTCAAGTCATGTGTATGTTCCATGATAAAGTTACCCTTATAATATGATTCGTTGACCCTGAAAACCCACACCTAGCATTCAGAATCACATTGACGTCATTGTTAGTTTGCCATTTATTGAGCAATAGCTATCATTCTAATAACGGCAGTGATATGGATCTCCACCAAAATTTAATGATTTTTATGTTAGGCCATTACCAACATCTCCTGAAAATTTCAGCAAAATCTGTCCATTAGTTTTTGCATAATCTTGCTACAAACAAATATGCAAACATACACTGGCAAAAACATAACCTCGTGGCCCTATTAATAAGACCACAGAATCTCTTTATATGGCCCTGCAGTTGGATTTCAACCAGTCCAGGGTGTACCCTTCCTCTTGCCCAATGTCAGTTTGGATGGGCTCCAGCCCCCCCATGACTCCAAAAGGGATATCTGTATAGAAAATAGATGGGGGGGATAGGGGTAAAGCATTGTGGGACAGTAATACATCCTGCGTTCAGCTGTAAGTTTCATTAGGTGTAATCTATCTGCCGATACAAATGAATAACTGCGTAGGCTTTGATCTGTTGATTCTGATACTATGTGAACAATATTTGTGTGGTTATTTCCCATGATGTAGCTTTTTGTCCTGGAGGCAGCAGGTGTTGAGAGTTGTAACTTTTTTTCCCACTATAGACCAAGACCTGAGCAAACCTGTTTTTGGGGCTATGGATGACTGGATTTGGAATGTGTTGGAGGAAGTTTATCATTGACATCATTTCAAAATGTTAAAACCGCAAAAGAAACTGGCATTGCATCACATCTATGCTGTTTATGAAAGCAAAATGAGGTCACTGAGACCCCCTCTGTTATTTTATCTTTGTAGCAGTGACTGACTCTCACATGCAGAATCGAGTACAGCCCGTTTTTACAATGTGAGGGAGGGGGTGTTTTTTTGTATTGACAGCGGTTTGGATAATTTATTTTGTTTGTGTGTGAATTGTGCTGTTGACAGTGTTTTTACTGTATCAGCGAGCTTTGAAGGCGGCTTGTCTCGTCTTCTTAGAAAACAAATGAGCACTTTACAGAGGCTGATCTGCCTTATCCGCTTAGCAGCTTCTTCAATCCCTGTATTTATTTATTTACTCACTTATTTACTTACTTATTCATTTACTTACCTCTGTCTGGATTTGGTTTGAAATCTCAGCCCCTTCCCCTTCCCCAAATCCACCCCCTCCTCTTCCTCTCCCCCTCCTCATCCTTGACCTCGATCAGCAAGATAAGCCTTCAGAGGAGGGGAGATAACATCCATTAAAGTGGTAAAGAGGAATTATGGGGCAGCTCAGATTAATCACTGCTCGGCTTAATCGCATTCAGTGCGGACGCCGGGGTTGGCTGCAGGCCCCGGCTTTTTCCTGTGTCATACCAACAGAGGGAGAGATGCAACCAAAGACTGTGTGTGTGTGTGTGTGTGTTTGTGCCTTCATGGGGTAGAAAGTATAAAAAGATGAAAGAGAGATTTGAGAGCATCTCATGGAAAATCCCACCCCTCTTATATCTGACTAGAGACATCAGCACTAACTAGCGCTTGATATATAATTATTGCAGCACTTTGATCCAGGTGTAATTGTTTACTCTCACAGGCAGTCATGTCAAAGTGCAGGAGTGAAATAAACACACGAGAAAACACGCTGAAAACACATCATCTCTTAAAGAAAAAAAAAGGACTGTTTGATTTATACACTCTTGTGCAAAGTTACCTCACTGGATCTCTAGTTCATAGCTAGAGCTTGTCTATGAAGTTTTTAAAATTCTTTATATACAGTGACAAAACCCAACAAGACATTTACGTGCTGACCCCTTTAAACCAGAGAAGATAAAAGTGTCCAGGTCCTGCATACATGGTATTATTAAAACCACGATGGTGGTGTGAGTAGTAGGGTTGCCCCAATCAGGTATTTATTGGCCAATACCAGTCACTGATCACTAGCCAGTGTTCGATTCCTTCCTGCAGCCTATTTCCTTCATGTCTTTCCCTGGTATCTACCCCCCTTTCCTACTCAATACATGGCTCTCAAGTTACAATAAAAGCAAAAGGACCTCCACCATAAAAAAAAAAAATAAAGGTTGCATGCACCAGAGTATCTACCAGACAATTACCCAAGTCCCTCCGATCCAAGTCCCAAGCAAGTCTCGAGTCATTTGATCTGAGTCCCAAGCAAGTCCCAAGTTTTTTCTGTTGTGGGCCATATTGCCATATTGACTTATGGCAGGAGCGTAAGCTACCTGGCTAACCTTTGCAGGTTTCACTTACTTGGCCTCATGTGTCCTCAGGTGGCGGATAAAGTTCGATGTTGTGCCCTCTTTTCTGCTTATCGAAGCGTTGCAGGTCGTGCACTTGGCGTGTCTTCGTTTTCCATCTGATTGAAATTCTTTATAAGCAAAAAAAAAACTTTGGGCACAGAAGACATAGCGATTGCCAATTTGAAACCCAAGTCCTGTGCACCCTGCCTCCTGATCATCACTGTAGCGGAAGCAGGTGTGGTAGGAACGTATTTGTGTAGTAGTAGTGTCGTGTGTGGTACAATAATAAGTGGCGGACAAGTGTAGTGTGAATGGAGCGTAAATAAAGTGAACCTAAAAGGAAAGAGCGGCGTATATCTCCTGTCTGGCTCTTCATATAAAGCCTGAGTGTGTGCAATTTTCTGAATCATGTTGTCTCAAGTCAGGTCGAGTCTGGAGACATTTCTCCCGAGTCCAAGTTGAGTCTCGAGTTTTTTACCTCCCGAGTCTGAATCACTATGACTCGAGTCCAATTGTCTGGTATCTACATCCTGTCTTTGGTGTCTATTAAGCAAGGATTTGATATAAGTTGAATAAAGGGTCAAAAAGTCTTGCTCTGTGACTCTTTTCCCCTCCCCTTGGAAAATGCTCAGGTGTGTGGGGATTAGGAGGCTACAGAAGGCTTTGAAAATAAGCTCTGTGCTGATTGACTGTCCAAGCAACATCTACTGGCATCTGCCTGTGACGAGCACATCTAAATGGAGGCTGTACAGCTGTTATGTAATACTCCCACAGAAGTAAGAAACTAAGGGGCATTTTCTTTAAAGATACATAAATACATTTCTCCATGAACTGAAAGTTTAGTTAAAGGTGTCATGTTATTTTGCTCCTGAAGCCCCTTTAAACCACATTAAAGAAAATTGATTTTGCAGGACATAAGACCTTTAACATCAGCTACTTCTTGATATTGATCAGCTTCTGTGTTTGGTTTTTGTCAGATTCACATTGACTCAAGGTTTATAACATTTTGAAGAAACTTGAAAAACACGTTGAACGTGTTTGAATTTGACCTTTCAAAGTCACACGAGCACTTTGATGATTCTTCGATGAAACTCTCAAACTATCAGATCACCTCTTATTTCCCTCTCTGAAAAGTCCAGATTGATAAACACTATAAATGCTACCCTAGAATGTCAACTGATTCACAAACTTGACTCAATGTTACAAGATTCCTGTGGCAATAAGGTTGAGGAATAATAAGAATTGAGGGGCATGGTGCAGTTGGAGGCTTTTTACAACTCATTATTTGTCCTAATTGTCCTGAAGTGCATGATGTCAGTCAGAGTGCTCTACCTCCCCATATCGGGTCATGATATTTAGCGGTAAATTTCAAACATGTATTTGCTATTTGGGATCCCAGATTTTGCTTATGATGGATTATTTGATTAACAAATAGAATGGAGCAGACTGGTCAGCGTCACCAACCAGATGTTTCATGTGCTGACATGCTTTTTAGCCAAATGTAACAGTTAAATTAACCTGACAAGCCAGATGGACAGCTCTATATATCTGCCACAGAAATATTTCACTAGTCCATCTGGGTAGGAGCCCTTTGAATTTGTTTTCAGGGGCAGAACGTTAAAAAAAAACACAAGCTTGGGATTGGACAATCGTTTGGCTCGTCTCATTCGTCACAGACCAATCCAAATCAAGCAAGGTTGTCTCCTAATGTAGCATACATAGCGGCTAATGTAGCTGCTAATAGCTAACAACAGTTAACAGCAGTTCATGGATGTTAGCCATAGTGGCTAACTTAGCTGCTAACAGCTATCAACAGTTAATGACCATTAGCCGTTAGCTGCTAACATAGCTGCTAACAGCTAACGGCTTTTTACTATCACCCTACACTAAATTGTACCACATAGATGATTCATTTAACACTTATATGTGTAATGAACCTCGTCAAAGACAATCCCTACAAGTAAACTTCTGAGGAGGGCAGATTTCGCCAAGTTTTACTAGGTAGCCATGAGGACAATAGGCTAATCGGCATGTCCGTTCTCAACTTCCGGTTCTCAACTTCCGGTTGTCGTCACGCCCGCATTCTGCTGCTCCCGCCTCTCTTCCCTGATTGGCCCGTTAAGAATTCAGCCGAGTGAATTCGTTGGGACAACGGAGGCTGGCAAGATGGACCTGCAGGATTTCAGAATCAGGCAGGTCTATCTGCTCTGCAAGACTACAGTTAAATAGCAGCACACTCAATAACTCCTCCATATTTGTTTGCCTTTTTAAAGATTTATTTCTTGAGCATTTTGTGCCTTTATTGATAGGAGAGACAGACAGTGGATGGGCTTGTGAAAGGGGGGAAGGGAGAGTAGGATTGGTCACTCTCCACAGGCTGAATTAGAACCCACACCGGCAGAAGCATGTATATTGGTCTTGCCTGTTTGCTTACTACTCCGCCAAACCTCCATCCCTATTTGTTTGCCTTTTTGAGTTAGATCAGATCACACAGGTTTCTGTAAAATTCTGGATGTATGCAACTTTTTCATATGAATTTTTTGGATCCAGCACCCTACACCTGATGTGCGTGTCTATCTAATCTGTGTCTACGCAACCCACACATGTTCAAAGTCAGTTAAAATGTGATATTCTTTGATTTGTTGCCGACATACTCAGGGTGTGATTAGGTAATTAGCACTAAATACTGTCATTACCATAGTTCGGTGAGAAGGTCCTTTTCTCTCTCGGTTAAACAAGTTTGACTCAGACATGACACTGAGTACAATCTTTTCTTAATATTTTTTCTTTGAAATTTGGGATATGGTGCATTCAAGACCGCGACTGAAATGAAACACGGCCTATGAACACTTCACTTTAAATAAGTGCAAAACTGTTGTGTTTGTAACATTTAGATATTGGTATGTTTCATTCTGTCTCAGGTGAAGGAGGTTTTTTTGAAGGATAAAGTTGAGCTGTGACCATTTTATTCAGTTTGATCTCAGTATGTCAGGAGCTGAGATCAGTTTGGAGATGTTTTCCAGAATAAAGCAAACCATTTTTCTAACATCACTTTAAAACCTCAAGTCAATTGATTATGTGTGTTTTACTGCAAGTAAAAACAACAAAGAAAGTCTAAAAGCCTCTTTCACTGCATGACACTGTCTATCGTTTTGCCGGTGGTGATGCCGAGTAAATCCTCCACGTGATGAAAATCGTATCCATAATCAGCTTTTTGTTCAATTTTGCAGCTGACACAACAACATACTTACCACTTAATACCTCAGTACCTCAGTAATTCTTCAGAAGCACTGGAGCAGCTCTAGTGTCGAGGTTCTTAAGTCTTTGAAAACAATGAGCAGGGAGTTGGTGGAAAGACGCTGTAAAATCATCTGATTTGCATGAAGAATTGTGAAGAAAAGATGAGTATTGGAAAAGATTGCTGATGATAAGTGCTTAAAAGGAGGCAGAAATGATGGAGGAGATTTAAATAGGGGGCAGAATGTGGAAGAGAGGGTTGTGAGGGTAATACGGAGTTAAAAATAAAACTATAATGAATTCATTCATCAAACACCCTTAATCAAAAGGCTGTGCATGAATTTCAAACAAACAAATGCTAAAAAAAAGTAAAACTGGCGATGAAAATTTAGGAAAAAAAAAAGATCGTTGGTCAACGTAATTCAAAAGCCTGCTCACTAACCATTTTTCTGACCTTTGGAGCACTTAAAAACATGCCCCTTAGAAACAAAGAACACCAGCAGGTATTCAGAGGTTTGCCAGAGTACTCATGGAATATCGGGAAACACCATTTACTATTTTTTAAGCTTATAAACTTAAAATCGTCTCTGACCTGACAGGGTAGCCAATGAAGCAGACACCAGCACTGGAGTATTGTTCTCATTTTAACCTGTGGTCCAGCCATCTGCAAGCCTCAAAAACTCCTTTTGTGGCAGTCTTGTGCTGATGCAGTTTAGCAGTGTGACAGCTGTGAAGTGTGTCAATTTTTTGTTTCGTTGAGCATGTATCCATGTTGAGCTTTAAGAATGCTAACAGAAGTCGCAAATCTCAATGCTAAAATTCTTAAGAACAAGAGGTACGTGTATTGTTTACCATGAGCCACTCACACATCTTGGTCAAAATTGGCATCTAATGAAAAATTAGAGACATAATTACTTTGCCCCCAGTAGATTTTGATTTTAATTAACCTTCTTTGGTTGTTCTTTTTTCGACTGTGTCTAAGCTCTTGTGCTTTGCTGTCTTATGTTCCTGCCTGTTGTCAAAGCACTTTGTAAACCAATGTTTTTAAAAGTGCAAATCAAATAAAAATTAGTATTATTATAGATGTCCACATTGGTAGAATATGTAACAGGGCAGATAGACACCATTTTTACACTTTATAAGTAAAGCCAATCTTGCTGACCTTACAATGTAGATTGATCAGCCTGATTCAGTGTCTGTAAGCAGAGCCATCTTGCCAAGCTTCATTCTGCAGCGATTGTGAACATCCCAAAGTGGAACGACCCAATCATCATCCTTTGAACAGGAAGAGGAGGGAGCTACAAGTGTGACCACAACAGTAAAAGACTGTGACTGTACAGAGATTAGGCTAGATGCTAGGACTGGACGATTATGGTAAAAATAAGAATCCTGATTATTTTAAGTGATATTGAAATCACAGTTAATATACACAATTATTCATTTATTTAAAATCTTCAGTATTGATTTAAACACAACTTTAAAGAACCAGTGAGTGGCACACACTGTATTGTTGATCCACATAAGTCACGCACACTCGCTGTGGCTGCACGTGGAACACTGAAGCGCTATGAAGTGCAGGAACTTGTACACACGGCACTCCACACTGTGTGGCATATTAATCTTTTTTCTTCAATCATATTGTTTTTATGATTGTCAGATGGCAAAATCGATCAAAATCCGATAAATTGTCCAGCCCTACTAGATGCTAACATCTTCAGTAGCATTTTTATCAGGTCGAGGCTGCATTACTAAACAAAAAGTAAACAAAGAATAAATGGCATCACTTACTTTGAAGCCACCCCTTCTAATGCATTATAAATGTATTATAAACATGTTTATAATGTATCATACCTGTTACATCAAGCTTTTAATGCTGTATAATTTTATGATTTGTGATGCTCCACAATAGCAGACATCGGTCACTTTAGTGCCGGTGTTTATGAAAGTTATAAAAAAAAAGTATAGTGAGTTGTATTGTTAATATTGGGCTAAGAAAGAAAATGTATATAGTATTCCAAACTGGTTACAAGTCACATTAATCTATCACTTAATGCTTTTAATTTAAGTGGCTTTAGCAAATTTAAGTAAATACACAAAAAGCAATTGAAATATTGCAAACTTTGTTTTTTATGCACTTATTTCAAACATTTTGATTAAAAAATCTAATAAAACAGTGGTTTGTCACTTCACTTAGATCATCTAATCACCACTTGCAGTGACTCACAATCACATTGTTATGTACTATTGTTCTAATATCCCATATAATTAATAGTTATCTATTTTAAAACTAAAAATCTATATTATTGTTATCTCTGTAAGTACAGTCTGATACCCAACATGTTCTGTTAACACCTAACCTCAAAAAATGTTTTTAAATGATTTTCAGTGTCTCAGTTTGTTTTTCACAAAGCCTTGTAAATATTGAGAATTTCTTCTTTCTTTTTCACAATACAACACACACTAAGTATGTTTATTACTCATTATAAATGCTGGCATTATGATGACCTATGTTTGCTATTTTAAAGCACTTCAAATAATCACATGTTTGTAACTATGACTATACAGCACTATAAGCATGTTATAATATGATGTGATACTTAATACTTTTATTTTACAGCGTAAAGGGGGCTTCATAAAAAGTGCGACTAAAAAAATCAAACAATAAAAAGAGCTAATTTAGTACAGCAGGGGACGTATCTGCTGGTGGGGGGAAATCCAAGTCCTGGAAGCACAGTCCTGACTATATTTTCTAGTGAATCAAAATTCTTACCATGTCAATCGGAAAGGTTGTGTTTCCTTCCAATCTTTGTTTTTCTTGGTTCATTCTTGGTAGTTTTAATAATCAGTCATTTAAAAAACGTATTTACCACTTCATTTTCAGCTCTAGTAAGAAGTATTCAATGCACTTGTATTGCAGAAAAACACCTGCATTCTAAACTCTCAAACCATTTCTCTCTAGGCGTTGCTTATAACTTTAACACCTTGTTAAAGTGTGAGCACACATAAGTGTGGTAATTACTGTGGCTCAAAGTAGGTGCAAGAATTTACAATGCAAAATCTAATTGACTTTTACAAGTACTTGTTCAGGTAATAACAGTCATTTTCACTTTCACTATCCTTACACTTGTTTTAAACCTGCCCAATCACTTGCATCCATAGTTTCCTTGTTTACTCTCATGTCAAGTGTTTAAAGTCACATCATCAGGCATACATGTCATTTCTGCATAACAGGTAACAGCGCCTCGGCTGTACTTTCCTCCCTTAGCAGATAGAGCAACTGATAGGTGGTGTTAAATGGGTGAGATGTAGGACAATGTAATTAACGCTAGTCCTTTAGCGGGCCCCGCCTCGCTCTGTTGGGAATGCCCAATATAGCGCTCATTAATTCCTATTTGTGTGTAATGAGAGGGTCATGTTGGATGTAATAAATGGCTCTTTTATTTGGGTGAACGCTGCAGGGCGGCATCCTCCCTGGCTAACAGTCTCATAAATACCCTTTAGCCACTCTCATCAGCCTCCCTGGGTGGTGAGCAATCACACATACACACATTACACAGTATTTGGGGACAAAGTAAACAGTGGAAATATATGGACAAAAACAGACAGGAGTTCTACTCTAAGAGTGTTTTATGATAAAGTTTGGAGTTTTATTTACCATGTCGCAAAGTTTTGCCTCATATTGCTTTGGATCATTTAGAGGCTCATACATGTTTGATTTTTCAGCTTCATTGGAAACAATGAACAAAGTAAAGAAAGATTATGAGTTTTAAAATCTGACATGTCTCTATTTCTCAGCACTACATGAATATGATATAATTTACAGATTAGTGTATATTTATAAAATTAAACTTGACAAAATGTAACATATTAGAGACCATGTTTCTATTATAAAGAGAAAAAAACACTTCATGGTGTTTTCATGGTCTTTTTAAAAAAGCTTATGAATTTGTATTGAATTGTTTTATAACATAATTTTTTTTGATTAAGGAATTTTTTTTTGAGAAATTCATTTTTTGCACACCCATACCACTTAAAGGCAACTCACATTCTTTCATAAAAAGAGGGCAAACAGGATGACATACACTTGTGAAAAACGAGAAAACCACTCAATCAATCAATCTTTATTTGTATAGCGCCAATTCATAACAAGTGTTATCTCAAGACACTTTACAGTAGAGCATAAAGCTCTTCATTTTATGGATACACATATATGCATATATACATATATACATATGAAAATACACATATACATATATATACAAATATATCCATCCAACACCCAACATGAATCCATGTAGCCAATCATGAATCCCTCCATCATGGTGGCAAGAAAAAAACCTTAAGCAGCAGGAAATCTTGAATGTGGATCCCAGTCTCATGATGAACAGCAAATCCACAAGATGCTGTGTTGGGTGTGAGGGTGAAGGAAGCAAGGTAGGAGGAGACAAGTGGACTATAGTAAGAACTAAAGTTAGTGACAGATCCATGAACCATAGACCTGTCGTCTGATTTATTAGAGGTTAGCCTCTTGAGATGCTACATCTCATTTTCAGAAGGGTCCTCATGTCTGAATAGCTGTGGTGATCATTTTATGGAAGTATAACCAATGATATTCTTCTTTTTTTTTTAATGATTTTTTTTGGCATTTTGTGCCTTTATTGATAGGAGAGAGACAGTGGATAGGCTTGTGAAAGGGGGTGAAAGAGTAGGGGAAGACACTCTGCAAACTGGTCACAGGCGGGATTCGAACCTGGACCAGCAGAAGCAAGTACATGTGGTGCTAACCACTCCGCCAAACCAGCACCCCAACCAATGATATTCTTAATGAAAAAAGAATTTATGGTAGTGAGGAACTCATGGATGCCCAGACCACAATTGCATCCCTACCATATTTGTCTCCGTTAAGTATAAATGTATTAAAGGCCTCTTGAGATGTGACATCTCATTTTCAAGAGGGACCACATGACTATGTGGTGCTAAATATAGATAATATAGATGTATCAACCATGGATAGGGAGATCATGCTAATATCTACATTAACAGCTATAATGATGATGGGAATGAAATGTTCCTAAAAAAATGGCCAAATATGTGTCATGTTTGTAATTGTAGTTATTGAGGCTTTGTGACTCCACAGCAGCAGGAAGTCAAGAAAGACAAGAAAAAGGGACACAGGGGTGATTTTGCACTCAACTTGCTCCCACTTTTGTATTGGTTTATTCTTTTTAATTACTATATGACACCTATTCAGCAACTCTGCACATGCTCCATGTGTCAAAATATAATTTTCAGTATTAACACACCAAACAAGTGAGTGCAACTTACTTAATTTAATGTGAAACAACTAAATACACTATAAATAACTCTGCGATACAAATTTATTATAAATATACTACTTCCCTTGCGTCTATCAATAAAACTGACAATCCTAAAACAACCAAGCAGATTACATCATGATTATGATAAATAGTTTAGTTGTATAGCTTGTTGCTGCTGCAGGGTCCAGATAGACAATTTTTGAAAAGAAAAATAGAATACAGTAGATGTTTAATGTTACAGTAAAGCCACTTAACATTTACTTTTCTGTTTTCCTCAAACCTTTTTCTCCTGTTCACCTCACCCTCTATTCATCTGTCATCTCCTCAAGCTCTCACAAACTCCCTTCCTTTTCCTTACTACTCGCTCTTTGTCTCAAGGTGGCTTAGTTTGATTTATCTTAAAGCACAACTTGAGTTTCAATCGGTTCACAGCCTTTTTTTCAGTAGATGGTTTGCATGTGGAAGCAACTTGATATTGCCTTATATCAAAATAATGGACACCAATGTTTTAGTGTGATTGTATTGCAACCAAACAGCTGCACTTACTGTACAAAGCTGCAGTTTAAGTTCTGTAGGAAAAGGTCAGAATGATTACATTGACTTTGTCCTGTTCTGAATTACATGATGTGCAGTAAAATGTTCCTATGAAACATGAGACTCCAGAAATATGTCAGTCTCTTTCTACAGACAAGGAACTATAATTTGGTAGCAAAAATGACTTTGCTGGCATCTATGGCCAATTCTTTGCAATTGGATTTGCAGCATACTGTTTTGTCAATTATAAATGTATGAAACGCTGCTCTAGACTAACTCATCCAGCTCCATCTTAGACATTATTGATTCTTCTCTTTTTTCATCCGTAACATCCTCTGCTGTCTCTTAGCCTCAACTATAATGACAAACAGAATCTTAAGGCCCCATGTACTGCAAAATGCAATCCTCTTTGAATGTATGTTGTTAGAAAGGGCCTTGGGAGCAGAGGAATATAACACCTTTCACTAACCATTATTTCACAGAGAAATGTGCTATGCCTCTTTAAAGACAGGCCCCTTAAAATGCATTTTTTTACTTCCTGGGGTTCATTATGTAATAGCTATACAATCTACGCCTACATGTGTGTTTCTACTCAACAAAGGCAGACCTCCACCTTTTCCTCTCCCATCAGGCATAGTTTGGGCAGCCAATCAGTGCAGAGCTCATTATCACAGCCTCCCATAGTCTCCCTGCCCCCTCGTATCAGAACATTTCCAAAGGTGAAGGGAAAAGCGCTGGATCTGATCCTCTACAGAGACTTAAAAAAATCAACTTCAGTCAGCTCTTTTGTTTTCCAAAGACACCCAAGACATGATGTTAACGGTCAAACACACCAGGACCTGGAACCTATAAATGACTAGCTGGCTTCTCTTTAGCTGGGTGCTGGTCAGTAAACTAGAGCCTTAAGCTATATGCACTTCTCCAGCCTACTGCAAATAACTGGCTACATGGTGCTAAAAGCATGCTTTGGGTGCTCTGTGGAAATTGGGCAAGTGCTGTTGAAAGTTGTTGCACTCATAGATCATTTTTGAAACCATCTTCAATGCTGAAAAATATACATGGTTGCCTTAATTCACATTGCATTTTTTTAGATTTTCAAAATATTAATCCCTGGCTGGATCATATAAAAATACTCCTCCAAACTTTAAATACTTTTAAAATAAGGAAGAGTTGCCATGGTTAAAATTATACCTCATCCAAACAGATTCACTGTCCCATTTTTTATCCATCAAACAAAAGATGCATTTGATTCACACTGTAAAAGCCCTCTTGCTTTTTTTTTTAAAGAAGCCCACGGGGCACTTTGAGGGTAGGGAGCCTGCTAAATTTTAGATTGTAATCTGTTCATATTTAGACATATTCTTTTCACTGTGTCCTTTAGGTAATTCACTTCTGATGTCCAACCAGACATATACAAACGTCTGTTTAGTTTCACTACAGCAGCTCCATGTTTTAAGTCAATTGAGGAATCCCTGCACCTCAGACTTCTTCTTCATAGTCAATCAAAACGTTGTTAGCAGCACATTTTAGCCCCTGTAGACATAGTCCCTGTAGAAGAAAAAAGTCTCTCTTCGAGCGTGTCTAGATGGATGGAAACCTTTTTTATTGGTTTAGCATTTTCGAAGTCTTGAAGTATGCTGCAGTGTGTGTTACACTGTAACTCTGGGGCTTAGAGAGCCTGGCTTTGGCCCCAGTCAGCAAAAAGCTTTTTACTGGCAGGAGAGTGAGGTGCTGATCACAATCTGCTATCTAGCAAGAATCTGGACCCCGCTTTCATAAACTGAAAGAGAGTGAAGGCGTTTTAACAGAGCAGAAGGTGCTTGAGTGTCACGCTCATCGCAAACATCTCTGTCCAGCTCTGTCTTCATTGTCCTGAATTAGTCAAAGCGCCTCTCAAAGCTTTCTTCTGATTGATGGATGAGGCATTCTTGCCAGGGCAGTGTGGAGTGAGATTTCACAAGAGTGTGTATGTGTGTGTGTCCCTTGCTCTAGACTAAAAAATATGTGGGTTAGCCATTAAGGCCAACTGAATCACTCTTTTATCGCTGGGAAGACAAAAGGCTCACAAGAAACAGGCCGGTGAATTTTGATGTGATATTTGTGAGCCCATTGGACAACGACCCAACAACAGATTTGCCTTTTCTTCTGGCCTCTAGAAGGGAGCAACACAAAAGCCTGTGAGTTCTGCTTCATTTGACCCTGTGGAAAGCATATGTCCCTCCATCCCGCCTGTATTCTGCCCAGAAGATGGACTGCCGTTGGGGCCATAGACAGCATCCCTGCCCACTTGAGTTTGTCACAATGCCTTCAAACAAAATCACTTGTCATGGGCCTTCCCTTTTTGGGAGTTTCTCTACACTCCCCAAACCCATTGTCACTTCAAACATGTTGCTCTGATGTTTCAGACACATTTTTCTAATGTTTTACACTCCATATAATCTGCTGTGTGTAGCAAAGCCTATTTTACTGGTTGACATGATTGATGTTGCTCACGACCTCGCAAGGGTCAATCTGGCAAAAAGCCTTAACTTTTATCGACTTGGAGCCTCTCAGATATACACACGCAGACACTTGCACAGCCATTCACACACAGTTTAAGGTGTCCTGCTTTACTGGGAATGCAACAAATTTTCAGTCTTTTAGAAAAACTTTTCAAAAACAACCTAATTTCAAATTCATAGATAACTGTTATTTGTAACATGAATACATTTTACACTAATATACTCACACCAACCACTTTTTTTAAAGCCCCAGTCACACATTCCCATTTCTCATGGCTATTGTGCACAATTTTCATAATCCTGATAAAACATGTTTTGGTCGTGGTGCATGCGCTACTTGGTCTGGATCAGCCTTGTATAGTCGTGGATGAACGGTGGGGAACGTGGAAGGGTCCCGACAGTTTTTGAACTGTTCAAAGCTGTCGTGGAAAATCGTCGCTCTCAGTGTCGTGGGATGGAAGCCTAATGCAGTCCTAATGTGAACGGTATTAGTGCGGTATGTACAGAGCTCAGTTGGGCTGATCGTGGCTCAATCGTTAAAGCTTTATGAGGATGACTGACACAGATGTATCCGTTTGTGCCCCGACTGTGTCCCGTTCAAGACGGCGCAAGCGACGGGGCTCAGTCGGGGCTTACGTGACGCAAACTGAGCTCGAGCGGGGCTGACGTCGTGTCAGTGGGATAGAAATTCATGGAATCCTCATCATATCGCTGTAATAACCTAACTGGAGTGGGACAAATGCCCCCAAATCACTGTAGAAGCGCTACTGACGGTGTATTGACGGGGTGTGTCCAGGGGTGAGACAGTCATTTCATCCCGTATCATAGCGATCACATCAGCCTTGTTAATCGTGTACAGTTGTGCACAGTCGCCATGAGAAACGGGAATGTGTGACCTAGACATAAGATACAGCCATTCAGATTGTTACCTTAAATAGCTATTAACCAATTACATGGCAGAAACTCAGTGCATTTGGGCATGAAGACATGGCCAAGACAACCTGCTGTTGTTAATCCAAGCAACAGAATATGCAGGAAACATAATAACTGATTTAAATGACTTCGAATGTGGCATAGTTGTTATGCCAGAAGCCATTTTTTATGCACAGCAAACTTTAGTTTACAGAGAATGGGACTAAAAGAGAATGTATCCAGTGAGTGACAGTTCTCTTGGCCAAAATGCTCTATTGAAGCAAGACGTCATGACCTACTGAAGGAAGAAAGCAGTCAAAAGTGTCAATGCCAACGAGGCCTGTACAGCAACATATCTATCTCTGAAGTTAAGTGTCTTGCCAAGACACATTGACATATGACAGCTGGAGCTTGGCTCAAACCAGCAACTTTCTGATTACTGATCAGACCAAGCCACCAACTCCCAAGTGTATAGAAGCTTCTATTAAATGTATTATTTTCAACACAAAAGACACTAGACTGAACAAGTGTCCTCGGTATAATGGATCCTTGAGTATAAATAAATGATTGTAAAATATACCTTGGGACATGTCTCTGTAATTGCAAGGCATTCACATGTTTGGATAAACCACAGAAAGATTTTACTAACTTTTAGTAAATTCACAGATAGTCAGGTGTAAGCTGCACGAAGATCTACAGATAATCAAAGACACAAATGAGCAAACAAAAAGAAAAGAATTCCTAAAAAGCTTTTCACCTTAACTTGTCTGTCTCATTTTCTCTACTTCATCCTTTTTGATTTATGTGTTAACCCTTAGTGTCTTGAAAACAACCCTGACCAGCAATGTGAGACCCTTCACTCTCCCCGTACAAAAGCAGAAATACTCTGAACCCACACAAGTCAACCAGTATCAAGTAATGGAAACTGAGAAAATTCAATTTCAGATATGCCTCAATTTTGAACCACCTGTAATCATGTGACAGAAAGCAGACGGCTAGAAAAAAACACAGTCTCTCTCTCAAACACACTTTTTATGACTTCAAGTGTGATGTCACAGAAAAGTGAATGTGGTCTGGGTTTATTTCTTTCTGGGCTAATATAATTTTTCCACTGGTGGAGAGTTTCCCCCCAAGAGCAAAGTAACTTACTGGTGGCATGCTGCAAACACACACAGATCCCTTGTCCAGATGGGAACTGACCCTGGCAAGATCACAGCTCCCCTGTTGTTTATATCAGAAGCTATCCATTACCTCCAGCAAGGTGCCTGATGCCTTTTTCCACCAGCGGTCAAAGTGATATTGGTTTCTTGTATTAGAGAGGAGAGATGGAGGAAGAAAGCTGTGTGCCAAAGTTTTACTCCAGAGACCTGTAAAATCAGATGTCTGAGCAGCTGGACTCAAGCTACTGCAAAGTTAGTCCAATGTTTGAATATTTAGATAAAATATTAAATCTTATTGTGTGGTATCTTCCCAACAGTAACAGAGATTCACATTTGGTAAGAATAACAGGGCCTAAAATGGAAGTGTTCTTTTCAAAAGGTATTCATTTTCCACATTTGTTTGAAGTCGAGGTCTGGTGTGAATCCCTATTGATATTTTTATATAGTGCAATTGTCATTTATCTGGTGTTACTCTCAGATCTTTGCCGTGTAGCAGTGTTCAGTTATAGTTACAATGACTAATTGCAGGGGTCTCTTTATTGTACTGGAGATTTAGTAAACAAACACGGCAGCACAGGATAGAGAAAAAAGGGTTAAATACACTGTGCAGACTTACTTTGGACTTTGAAAGGAACGTAGGAGATAGACATGCCATGGTTTTTGTAAGGACTGAGGCATGAGAATTAACTTCTGTGGAAATAAGTCTCTCACATCAGCTGGCACCTCTCAGGGACAGTGAAAGACAATGGCAGCAAAGCTAATGCTAAGCTTACAGCACTGATAAACCAGCCAACATTTGACATGCTCTGCTTGTCAAAGTTGCATCCCAATTCTAAGCAATCTGATAAAATTGTTCTGTCTATTATCAACTTTATATGCAAGAACCAAAAACCTCACCATATTGTGGACTGAAATAGGGGACTTTTGCTACGTGTGTCCCTCAGTCTCAGCATTTTGTTACAGACACAGCATTACTGAAGTTCTTCAAAGCAGTGAAGCTAAGGTTGAAGAGTGGCCGTGCACAGCAGAGCAGGTTGCACAAGCTGACTACTTGTGGAAATCAATATAGAAGTTTTACTTCTGCTTTTACTATCAATTAGGGCTTCTGCAAACAACTATTTTGATAGTCGACTAGTCAACGACTATTTTTGTGATTAGTCGACTAGTCACATCATGCATGAACTGCAGCGTACTACACCAGCATGCAGCTGGTGGCCCAAATCACTTATAATATGCAGACCTGGCAACTATGGCTTCTGTGTAGTTGTGCATGTGTCACATGCATGAGTGTGTTTGGGGGTGTGCTGGGTTGATTCTTGCGGGCGTGATAACCAGGAAATGGGTGTGAGGAAAGGACCAACTACCAGTCACACTCATGTCTTGCTTTGTAGTTGACAGCAGGGTGATAATCGTGGGATTCACACAAGTAGAAGAGCAAAAAAACTCACTTTTAATGAGCAGACTTGGCAACACAGTAAGTGTTGTCTTAGTCTGCACACGCAACCTGCTCCCTCATACTTTCTACTTCCAACACGGCTTTAGTAATAACCTTTGTTCTAGTAGACACACAATAGGAAAACACTGAAATTGGGCACATTTTCAGGGACAGCTTTAACTGGGGACAGGTCATCTAAAACAGGGACTGTAACAGGAAATCAGGGATGTCTGGTCACCATACTATGGACACATATGTTAGCAGCTGACTAGCCAATTAGCTTATTGAGACGACTGTCCCTCTTCATCAGAAATTAATCAACCACAACGTGCTTCCTTTCCAGATGCTTGTGCATTGCTGTCGTACTGCCATGGAAGGCAAGTTCAGGCTTGCAGATTTTGCATTGCACATTCTCTCTTTTGTTTTGGTAAAATGCTCTCAAACTTTCAAGCTCCATTGCCGGTGAACCATGATACTGTTTGGACATAACTCTTCCGGTGACATCACGGCTGACCAAGATTACCACTACTGCGCATATGTGTCAAGGGCAGAAAGTTGGACAAGACAGCGGAAGGGATAGCAACAGTTTTGAAACTATTAAAGTAGTTGTTGATGATTTTGATCGTTGACTTAGTTACAACTAGTCAACTAATCATGGCAGTCCTACTATCAATGAAGTGACATGATGAATATTCTGATGTTTCTCATTAAATTCTCTAGAATTATTAATTTTTTGGGGGATGTAAATGCAGACCATAAGAGGATAAAAAATGAACAATATTTGGATGTTAAGTCTCACAATACTCAGCATTTTGTAAAAAAAAAGAAAAAGAACAATGAAGAATCGTAGTAAAATCTGATTGGGACCCAAGTATTGTGACAATATCAGACCCCTACCATTGGCACAGTTCTTGTGTACATACCAGTGAATTGTTATTTTGCATAGTATATGACCTTTACAAACATGCTGTTATGAGCGTTTTTACTGTTTTGATTCTGAAATTACAAAACCTAGTGCCACATTCTTTTTGCTCTGTTAATTACTGGTTTTATTCAAATTCTTATCTAAAGGAATGCTTTTCATCTTCTTCAGTCTTGATAGGATTGGCACCTTCATGCATAAAATGCAATTTGTAGATAGAACAACGATGTATTTGAGATTTTAAATGAAGCCTATATGCTGCCCTGTTAAACCAAACAGGACTAACATGCATGCAGGTAGCAAAGAGAGCAACGTCTTTTGTCTTTGTCTATCTCTATCAGACAGAGGCTAATTTATGAGGAGTTGCTCCATGGTGGCAAATTAAAAACAGCCAAAACCTGCAGAATGTTTGCTGTTACATGCAAGTTTGTTTACCACCAACCCTCGGGCCTCTCACCTATCATTTGGAAGGTTCATTCCGGTCTTTAAATCCCCCATCTGTTAGAATAGTACAAGAGGTAAATTTTGACATTTTTATATTTTGCGGCCTGCAGACATTAAAAGTTTCCCATATAAGAGAGTGCCAGTGAGCTTAAGAGTGCTCTGGGTCTCCTGAAAGTCCTGGTCTAACGTCAGCTAAGGCTTTTCATGGGGTGTTAACAGTTTCTTAGACACTCTGGTGGTCAGCGAGTTGCTCTCTTTTATTGAGTGTAAACCTTTGGTTCTGTATGCATCTTTTTTTAAACCTCTCTCTCTGAGCACTTCTCAGCTATGATGTGAGCCTTGACATCTATTCTGTAAAGTTTGAAGGCATATACACCATATATATGTGGCCTGTGTGCAGCAACACAAACAATCTTCCCTTTCGATTAGTCTGTGTTGAATGACTGACATGTTGCTATGTGATTGAATAGACAGATGCTTGTTGGTGTTAAGATACAATCCTGGCTTGAGGTGTTAGTGAGCAGCCCCAGGCTGCCCTCCGGTCATCTTTTGCTTGGAACACTATCATCACTCCAGTTCTCCACCAACTAAAAAAATCACCTCTGCCTGGCTCTGTGTTTGTTTACCTACTCTGCCTCTGCACAGGGCCGGAAATATTTAACCTCTATCTTTTGTAAAATATACATGGTGGAGTTTGTATTGTAGAAACAGAGAAGGAGGCACCCAGGTCCTCCTTGTCCTTTCATTCACCTCTGGATGTGGCCTGGGTCAGGGTGACATCTGTGGTCAACAGAGGTGGGGACTGAGGATAACTACTGTCATCAGGGGATAAATAGACAGAAAGAGTGGACTGATTAGTGCTAACACAGGCCAAGAGATAAAGGACTGTGGTCTTGCTGGACCAGTAAACAATAGTGGGGTGTCCAAATGGTCCAAGTATCAGCCTGTGGCTAAACCTGAAGGACTCTTTCAGCACTGGGTCTTTCAAACACAAGATCAGATGAACACACATGCACACTTTAATGGGTTGGAGGTTTAATAGCACACAATCACATTATTAGAGGCACACCTGTACTCACAAAATAATCCAAGAACAAACATGACAAGAAGCTTTTACCTACACACCCTGAAATGTACACACTCTTCTTGAGCTCAAGGTGTCACCTTAGTAGTTAACATGTTTAATGGAAAGGTGGAGGACTGTGTTAGAGAGCGTTAAGGTGTTTCCTGGTGACCCTTGTCTTTGTCTTTGCCCGTTGGCTGAAACCTTATGAACATAAACATTTTTGTTTGCTTCTTTATTGAATTCCCAAAAATCATCAGCATAAAGAAAAAACTCTTTCCTGGCAATTGCTATTTAAGTCATGATAGCTACTTGAACATTCACATTACCATTCATAATACAGACTAGCGCTGTGTCTTTTTTTTAAACAAAACTCAAAACTAGTTGGTTTTTTGAGCATACACAAGAATGAAGACATTGGGCTGTAATTTCGTGGCGCAGCGCAGGCGGCGCAAGCCTGGCGCACCCTGCGCAGTGTTAATTTCGTGCGGCGCACCGCAATTTCGTGCCAAAAAACTGTGCGGAAGGTGCGCTGCCAGCTCTCCTTTGGTGACAAGCGCACATGTGTGCACGTCTCAGAGGCAGGTTTCCAGAGTGTCAGGCACATTTTATTGCAATTAACAATCACAGCATTCACTTTTTAAAGTAACTGTCTGAACCAGCATGTACATTTATATCTATATTAATTGTCCCATCACATCTGATGTCGGATTAAAGCCGTTTGTCATAATGGAAACTTAACCTGACGGCAGCTGGAAGTTTGATGCACATCTTACAAGTCAACAATAAACAGCCTTAACATCTGATACTGAGTATATATCTGGCTTCTCTCATTTCATTAAATTCAAAGAAAAAAGGGAGAAAAAAAACGAAGAAAAAGGAGAGAAAATAAATGTCTGTCACTCAGGATTTACCCGTGATTTCCCATATTTCTCTATTTTAGTCTTTATTTTTAACGTGATCTAAAAAGATGGAGTACATCATTGCAAGGAGGATGAGGAGGAGACACCGGGAGAGTATACAGTTTATCACTGAAGGCTCTGCTATTTGGCGATGACAAACCAGGAATGCAGGTGGATCACAAGTATTATGAATGGATAAGCCAGCGGGTATGAAACTGTCTCTTATTTTTTTTACTCCTATTAATGACAAAGGAACAGATTACATCTGTCCCGGGAGCTGGCCCACACGGTGACGCGCTCCGCTGTCCATTCTCCTGCTGAAGGGAGAATGGACTGCTGGGTTTTTCCAGCACACTGTTTCCGCGGTGGCGGGGATAATTCAGACCAATCAGACACTGCGCCTCAGCCACAGCGCATTTAAAGGCGAGGAGAGGTGCTCATTTGATTGGTGAAGACAACGATCGGCTGTGTTAATCCCACTCACGTCTATTCTCCTCCTACTCTGACATTTGCGCGGAGAGGCAGAGACGTGGGCGTGGACCTGCAACCTCTGCGGCCCTGTGCGCCATGAGTGCGCCTCTCTTGGCACTGCAGGAAACTTGCAAAGTGCGCAGGTCACACCCAGTCCGCGCGGTGAAGGCCGGCACAGGCAGGTGCGCCTGCGCTTGCGCCTGGTCTACGAAATTAGAGCCCATTGTGTTTGTCAAAGTCCAAGGAAACCCAGGTCTGCTGCCTGTAATTTCATTTGGTACACCAGATGAAATGTTCAGTGTATTTCACATGTAAATTTGGAAAAGCGGTCATAGAAAGTGTTTGGATATGGGCAGAACCTTTCAAAAGCTTATCCAGCAAGTTGTTAGATGATCCAGGCCAATCAGATAATGTAGGTGGCGGGCACTACTGCCACGGTGTAAAGGACAGAGCATGAGTCACTTTGTAAAACAAGGTCTCAGTCAAACATATCAGAAGTGGAGTGAAAAATGTTTTTTGAGGGAAAGGTTTTTAAGAGTTGTTATTGATTTTAATTGAATAAAGACATGCAGTCCAGATCTGATCATATCTATGCTAATATCTATACAAACTAATGCTGTCAGGAGATTAAAAAACTGATAAATTAATTAATTATGACCTGTACTTAAAGAGACTGTGAGGAGTTTCTAAGTAATTACAAAAAAGTCTCACTTTTAGATATATGCCTGATCAAAATACACACTTTAAGATGAGTTTCATAGCATCACAATAGGTTATCTGTAAATGCTATTCCTTAGCATTACGGTCGGGTCGGACAGGGCTGGACTGGCCTGGATACTCAACTTCAGGAACAAGACAATTAAAAACTTGATAGTAAATTTATATTATTCGGACACGTCTTAGAGCACTAAGTAGCAATATTTAAGTAGCAATATATAGCTGGCTACAAAACTACGATACTAAGTTTTCCAAAAATTGCTTGTTGTCACACATCAAAAACTACTGCTACGTAACTAGAAAGAGATACATTACCTCGTCGCTTTGCATCCTGTAAGTTGTTGAGAAAATAAGTTGTAAAGCAATACAGAGTTCTGAGGAAGGTCCGAGCTGCATGCTTTATTAGCATCACAACAAAGGCATGCTTTGGCTTGGGTCTTTTGGTGCGTTCCCGTTGTAGTCAGAAGTTTGAAGTTCCGAGTAGGAAACTACAACTGGAACGTCCCCCGAAGTCGGAATTTCCTACTGGGAACTCGGTGAAACCTTGCCACTCCCGAGCTAACAACAGCTAACAATAGCCTGGTAGATCGGCATGTTTTTTTCCGACTTCAACTGGAACGCCGATAACACGGAGATGATGTCACTCCCAGTTCCGAGGTTACTGGAACGCAGCATTACAACAGTCGCCGCGCGTGCTCATGGGTAGCAGAGTCCTAATGTTGCCGGTAACAGATTCTCCTCATAGCACCTTTAATTAATCTGATTAATCTCACTTTAAAAGTTGCTGAAAAAAGCCTCAACAAGAGGTATTTTCATTGAATTTCATTAGGTTATTGTGGCAGATCAAACGATTGATCCCCACCCCACAAAAACTAAAGCTCAAGAAGCCCAATACATAAAAACTCTCCAAATTTAACAGATAATCAGGGGACAGAGGCGAGGCTGCAGATGTGACGACAGCAGGAAGTGGCTGCATGTTTGAAAACAACAGCGTCATGTAAAAGTGATCTCCATGGATGCAGCAAGATCTGCAGTTTTATCAGAAATGGACTCAATTTGTCCTTGAGAGGAGGAGTGAAGGACGTCAGGAAATTATGATTTTCTGCTTCCACACTGCTGGGACACAGAGAGATGTGGAATTGTTACACAAACGATGCTGTAGTCATGGTTACCTTGCGATATGAAATTTTCTCTCCTCAGAAGTTTAAGTGGCAGGTGAGACATCTATGTGGTATAATTTAATGTAAGATAAGATGATAGTCTAAGGACTAAGTTCTAGAATTTTGAGCTAGGGCTAACAACAGGGTCGAGCTGCTATGTCATACTGTGGCTTGATGTGATTGGACTGTGAGGAGTGGGACGAGCAGACTGATCGTCTAATTGTCAGCTTCTCTGGTATTTTAAGGTTCTGCCCTCTGAAAATACCAAAACATAAAAATGAGATTAACATGATGGCAATCATAAAGCGTTAATCACTATTAACACGATAATTTGACATCCCTAATACAAGCAGTCACTTCCTGCTGTTGTCTCCCTTGTATCTCCCACCTTTTCCTGCTCTGATGGATGCTAATTGGGCCTTTCAAAGACTTAAGACAAAAAAAATGTTATCAGTACATCCCTTAAATTTTGACACTTAGAAGTTTAAAACAGCCTTGTGATTAAAAACAACAAAATACAATTAGCTATCTAAATCGTGGTCAGGTTAACCAATCGCTGGTTATATTTCCTCCAACAGTTTATTTAGTCGGCAGTTAAAGTCAGCTCTGCTTGAATATTGTTGAACTTCTTTTTCTCACAGTTCTGTAGCCAATTCCCGGTAAAGAAAAACTTCACTCAAGAGACTACAAATCGCTTTTTTTCAGCATTATGTTTGAAACAAGGAAATTGTGCTACAAGATGAGCATGGCAATATGATGTCCACAAGTTTGGATGGTTATATGGTCTTAATGCACTTTCTTATCCTGACACTCATTCCTACAGGACAGCATTTGATCCAAACCTAAAGGTACATTTTCCATAGTGAGTACAGCCGGCCCCGCTTCCTCCCGGTCACTGTAATCTTTGGTGTCTCCTCTGAGTCAGCTGTAATCAGTCACACATCACCACATGTTTTGACACTTGTCCTGTGTGGTATAGAGAAAGTGAGCACATTACAGTGTCTACAAATCACACTCCTCTCCTTTGGAAATACCCACACAGACAATCAAACCTATCTGAACATGAAGTAAGACAGACAGGTGGATTGTCAGAGTGGGATTAAAAAAGAGGGAGAGGGTGAAGAAATGAAGGTTCCTTTACAATTGTGGGGTTTGTGAAAAGAGGGTTGGATGACTGGGGAGGCGAGTGACTGTTAATGGGAAGAAATGAACGTGCCTTACTGGAGGATGTGACAGGAAGAGACTGTTCTTAACAAGGCGTCAGAGTCAGTCAGAGTTACAGATCCATCACTTCTCAGAGGCTGAGATGAGGAGGGGGAAGAGGGGGGGACATTTAAGGATATTCAGAGAGGGAGAGAGTCTGTGAAGGGTAGAGAAGAAGAGGGAGAAAGAGGGATTTGACTGTGGCTGACAGCACTGCATTTAATTTGGGCTGCCAGATCCTTTTTCATTTGACTCCCTCTCAACCAGCTTAGAGGCTGTGGAGGACTTGGAGGCGAAGGTTTGCCAGGATGTCTCAGATTAGCACTGATGTGCCACGTCACACTTTAAGCCGGCCTGTAATTCATGTTCAACAGGGGGATACTCACACATTACACTGTGCTGTGCAGGACGTGATTAATTGACTCACACTCTAATATTGGGTGTAATTTGCCCATCCTCTGATGTGAAACTGACTTTATACTAGACTTACTGTATGTTGCTGTCCCAGGGATGTTATAATGGAGTCTTGGCTCAGCTGAGTAATTTTTGAACAGAGGATAGAAGCTTTGCGACAGAGCGAAGTGCTTCAGGTTGACTTTACACTTGATTCAGTGCAGCTTAATATTTAAGGGATGGTTCAATAGAGCCAAATAGCTTCAGCATGCACAAATCAAGAATGAAGAAGTGGGTGATTAACTTAACAATTTCAACTTCCATTCGTCTTTTTTTGTTGCAAATTGAAGCAAAACAAAATGAAATTAAGGATTAGCCAGTTTGCTTTCCAACATTTTATCCATGCACACTTCCATGTAGTTCAAATAGACCAACATGCCCTTTTTATGTTATTTTAATGCTGCTTCTCTTTTGCAGACGATGCTCTTCCTGGCTAAAGTGGAACAAGAGGGGCAAGCAGGGGAAGGAAGAAGAGAGCTAGCAGAAACCCTGCTGACTGCCTTGACAGACAGACACCAGCAGAGACAGACATGGAGAGACAGGTAACACATTGTACACACTACTTTGTTCCCTTCATTGGTTGTGGGGAAAATATATATATACAGTTTATTTATATAGATTAAACTCCAACCAGTTACTTTGGTGTCCAGTCCGAAAGTGACCATGGCAATCATGGTCCCTTTAAGGAGAGATGGACGGAACTACAGGCATACTTATGTTGGAATATAAAAGTTGTGTAAGAATGGTAACGAATGTAAGTAAATGAAAAGCAGGGATGCATGATGTCGTTGACATGATATCAATATTGACAAACAATTGCTAAGAACAGTACGGATGGCTTTTAAGGATTTGACTGCCCATATTCAAAACCATTGGCTGGTTTCACTTTTATCTTTCAGAGGGAACTTTTACAGTTACCAAAGGTCATCACTCCTTACCTACATTTACCATTACCTGAGGTGGACAGCAAGGTTCAGTTTTAGGTCCTATTTTGTTTTCTATGTATAAGCTGCCTCTTGGCCAAATAATCCACCATGACCAAGACTCTTTTCACTTCTACACAGACGGAACACAGATGTTTCTGCTCCTATGGGGCATCGGTGGCACAGTCTGATAGTGCGCTTGATCAGTATTCGAAAGGCTGCAGATTCAAGCCCAGCTTCACATGGTGAAGACACTTTAGCAAGACACTAAAGCCCAAGTTGCTCCCACTGCTGTGTTAGTGACAAGTAAATGGGTATCAAAGGGTGAGAATGTGTTGATACTGATGAGCAATTGACGTAGAAACTCAGTTCATAAGTTAATGAATGAAAGAGCCAATGGGTGTGAATAGTAGATGTGACTTGTGGTGGAAAGTGGCTTTAAATAGTCAGAAGTTACCAGAAAAACACTGTATGTGCTCAAGTCCATTTACCATTCCCTGACACCTGGGAAGTAACCTAGCTGCTGTCAAAAACTGTCTTGATGACATCAAGTCTTGGATGGCACAGAAGTTTCTATTTCTCAATAATCCCAAATTTTAAATAATTATGTTTAACTGGCAAAACTGCACCCCTTTATACAGTCCAGTTTGGCTTCCTGTCAAAAAACATCACACCTAGTCATTCTCCCACCTCCAACTAGTTCAAAATGCAGCAGCATTTTTAACTTTTAACAGATGACGCCTAATTACCTGGATCGAGCATCTTTACACTGGCATCCTGTCAGTTCTGGGATTGATTTTAAGTTTTTACTCATTACTTTTAAACCAGATTTGGGTCTGGCCAACAGCCTGATGCAGTTATTTACCCTTTATGTACCAGCTCCCAACCTCAAGTTCATGGGTGAGGGCCTCTTGGCTACATCTATAAATCACTTTTAAAAACTTATTTCTGCAAACTTACTTTATGTGATGTCGTCTTTATCATACTTCTGTTTTACTGTCTCTTTTTTGCCTTAAATCTGTCTTTATGGCTCTTATTTTCTTAGCTCCTCGTACTTTTGGCTCTTTTCTCTGTTGTTGGCTCTTTTATTATCCTCTTCAATATTAATGTGATTGCCATATTCTAATTTCCAGTTTAATTTATTTTTTTGCTTCACTGTTTTGCTTTTCTCTATTTACTATCTCTATAGACTGATTTTGTGTTTTGTATCGCCTGTTCACATTGTGTTGCACTTCTTTTTGTTTAACGTATTTTTAGTCCCTTTATGCTTTATTTCTTCTTTATGTTTGTTCTATTTGTTATTAATTTTCTACCTCATTTTGAAGCTTTGATTTGTTTTTATTGTTTTCTTGTTTACTGTTTTTATGGCTTGCTGTCTCATCTTTTTTATTCTCCTGTCTACTGTTTCTACCCCTTTCATTTTTACCTTTTCTTTTTCTTTTTGTCTGTATGTTTTTATCCTTTAGGTTTGGTCTAAATGGTCTCATTTTATGTTTCTGGGTTCTTGTATTATCTGTATTTGTAAACACAAAGTTTTACTGTAGGGAGGGAGGAGGGAGCTGGGACCCAGGGAGTGGGCATGGGTGGTCCAGGTCAGGCTGCTTGGTTTGGTTTTGGGAATATGGTGGGTCTTGATTGCCACTGGGGACTGTTCCAGGGCATCAGCTTGTGCCTTCCTTGGGGTGTAGTCGAACACTGAGTCCCTGCACCTCACTGTGTCACTGTGCCCTTGGAGGAAGGCTCCTTTTTTTCAGACCATGTTGGGCACCTGGGTCTAGATTGTAGTGCAGACACTGGGGGGCACTATGGATCATTGCTTAATTGCTACTTTTTTGTGTTAATTGACATGTTTTCTGTTTTTTTTTTTTGAAGAACTGATGTGAATTCCAAAGACATACACTGTTGCAGACGGTGTTTGTTTATGGTCCTTGGGCCTGGCAGCTATCACTGCTATCACAACGACACGTGTGTCTTGGATAAGGCCAGTCACTTCCTTCCTTGCAGATAAGGAGAGAGAGCACATGGATTAGAACACTGGCCATTCAGCCAGATAACGAAAGGCCTCACACACACAAACAGCACTGTGTTGTTTTAGCTGTTCATTCTCCCAGTCACTCTCCTTCTCAGCTCTAGTGAGGACACACACAAACACTGGCATGTATGTATGCACATGTGTTTCTCTGCTTATTTTCCCAATCAACACATTGGACCTCCATTCACACACACCCATACACATCCACAAATTTGGGAGCAGACGTGATCCAGAGCTGACAAAGCGAATGCCACAGGCAGAATCACAAACTTCATATTCCTGACAGGAACACCTTTCCTTTTAAAGATATGTTATTCTTTTGTTGCTAAGCCGGTCCAGATGAGCCTCGAAAACAGCCTGTTTCTTTCTTTGCTGTGTCAACGCCCACCACCTCACAACTTCGACGTAGGGCACGCACTGATAGTGCATTCTAGCAGGTGCTGAAAACTAGAAACCATCCAACTAACCCCCCCTGCCCCCACAGCATAACATCACCATCATACTCTCACCAACCCAGCCCCTTCCACAACCACCCACAATGCAGTGTCACCATCTTCTAGGCTGAGCTCCGACGCGCCCTTACATCCTGACAAGCAGTATCACAGCCAGGACAGGAAATGCTTCGTCCTTGTCGGCAGGGCAGACAGACGTTTACTCTATCAGCAGTGAAAGACTGATTAGATTAGTATTTGGAGGAGGGTAAGCGACCCACACAATATGTTTGAACTCCAGCTGCTCCTGATACCTCCTCTTTCCTTTACACACATTAAACGTCTGTCCCCTAACCCCCACAGCCCCACTTACAAAAAAGCCAGAGGTCATCCTGTCAAGTGGCTGTCAACAGATCTCATTTACACAAAACTAAACACATAGCTATGTGCAATGTTAAGTGGGAAGCTCTGGTACTGATTACAGATCAGTGTTTGATGGGGTAAAGAATTTCCTCATACGTTTTTTTCTTTATGCACACTTCTTAGAGACAGAATAATTAAATTAAAGGAAAGTAGGCTTTATTACAGAATGGACACAAAATAAAGAAATTAAGTTCATTCAGACATATTTATACTTTTACTTATTTCTATAACAAAACTCACTAAAGTAGGACTTTGAAATTAATTCGTTGACTTATTTTGCTGCTTTTCTTTAAATTGTGTGTCCTAATTAGGTTTTCACACCATATGCAACAGGCAAGCTTTTATCATAATGCTGCCTTTTGTTTCCATGGTTTCTATTCAGCACATAATGCTTGCAAAAGGTTGGAAAAAAGGGAGGAAAAGCATGATTGATGACTCTTGCTAGAGGCACATAAACATAAACAAGCAGTACTGATTGATTAAGTTTCTCGCTGACTTTTGTTTCTTAAACACCAGTTAAAGCAGCACTCTCTGCGATGGAACGTGGGCCTGCTTGCTGCCATTTTATGCCTCCAGGGCATTTTTAGCACCCGCAAGAAGGGAGGAAAGAGAAATTGGACCTGGTGACCATAGGTTCCTCACAAGTGACTTATAGGCACTCAGAGTGAGTGATGCCGAGGCTCACCCTGCCCGCAGATGCAGTCCATTCATTCACCGTGTGCCAATAAAGTTATGAGAGCTTTTTTATTCTTATGAGCTTTTCTAGTAACTGGGTTTTCCGCATGCACATGGAGAACTCTTTGATAGATGCTACCCTCTGTGTCCCTTTGGTAAATGCCCCGTGAGTTTGCCCTCAAAAAAGATGGATTATTATGTGGGTGGGTGACTCTACCGGAGCAGTGCAGTCGTGTGTGCCACACAGGAAGTGGAGATTGAAAGCAAGGGATAACCTCCAGGGAACAGGCCTATTAAGGTAGGGAATGGCACTTTTCAGAAGAATACAGATTGAAAGCAGTGGGTGCCAGTGTTATTAAGTTATATGAATGCATTTCTAAAATTCCAGATCAATGATTGTGTAAAAAGGATTCATGGTGTGTGACTGTGGAAGCGCAGCTATACCAAATAATATTCTGATTTCATTTTAAAATAAACAGATTTCTTCCTGGCCTTTTGCCTATATTAAATATATCTGTATAAGATGCTAGTGAGGGACATGAACTTCAGGGGAGAACAGTATATGTATAGTACAGTATAGTATTTATACTTTTTTTCCCAAGCAAGGCTGTGAACAGGGTGTTGGTAGGCAGCCCACTATTAAATATCTGAGAGTTTTTCTATGCAGGAAAACTTAAAAAAAATGTACAGGGGACATCTAGGACAATGTAAACCTGTTGAATCAAAGTTTATTGATGTTGGACTAACTCTGACATTGTGTTTCCAGAAGTTGATGTACCATTTTCTGTAGACACCTCAATCCCACTAGAACTAAAATATGTTTTCTGTGTGTATTTCATAGTTTCTGGGACATGTTTTGACCATGAAGTTGAGATGCACAATGCATCGTGAAATGAGGAATAGATTTTATTGCATTTTTGCATGGTGTATTGCAGAGGTGGGAGAAAGTCACTATTTTGCAAGTCTCAAGTAAGTCTCAAGTCTTTCAACCTAAGTCTCGAGTCAAGTCTCAAGTAAAGACCTGCAAGTCCAAGTCGAGTCTCAAGTAAAGACAAGACGAGTCAAGTAAAGTCTGAAGTCACAGGCTTAAAATTTTCAAGTCCTTCCAAGTCATAAGCACCGTTGACCAAATTAAAAAAAACAATAAAATCCAGGACAGTTTCTTCACTTTATAAAAAACAACCAGGACAGTCAGAGCAGGACATGACAACAGGACATGTCATGGGAATACAGGACACTTGGTCACCCTGGGCCTTAACTTGACAATTATTTTCAGCTAACATCAGTCTCAGTTTTTAGCCATGGCGAGTTTACGAGCAAACATATAACGCTGTTGCATATAACAGATGCTAAGCTAAAGTTACCCAAAAGGATCTCACAACAGATACCAGACCAATTTACCTTTCTTTGTGCAGCTTCAGGCGCCGAACAAAGTTCGATGTCGTCGCCTCTCCGTCTATTATTCTCATGCTGCAGGTTTTGCAAACGGCAATTCATTTTTTTTTTCATCGTAGTTTGTGAATGCAAATGAAATTATCCTCGGTAGCATGGTTCCGCATCTCTGGGTTGATCCCGCACACTGCAGTCTTGCGCTCAGGCAAGTAACTGTGTAATCCACACCCTCTTTGTTTATTCTTCTAAACCCTGATTGGATGTTTATAGATGCATTCAATGGGGCAGATCCTGTGGGAAAAAATAGTGTCTTGCTGGAAATGACAAAAATCAAATAGTCGAATACTTTGAATGGGAGCACATTTTATTCAACAGTCTTACTGAAAACTTCAAGTATTTTCAAGTCATCAGACCAAAGTCAGAGTCAAGTCCCGAGTCACTGATGTCAAAGTCCAAGTCGAGTTGCAAGTCTTTGATGACATTGTCAAGTCGAGTCCAAAGTCATCAGAATTGTGACTCGAGTCTGACTCGAGTCCAAGTCACATGACTTGAGTCCACACCTGTGGTGTATGGCCTTGAATACAGAGACAATACTGTATAAAAACCTGTTGAATTTATCAATTTACACTGATATGTTTCCATTTTTTTCATGGTCATAGAAAGAAAATGGGATTATTTCAGAGTATTGTAATTTTATTCTCCACCTGAGCCTGAAGAACATTAATGCCATGTAAATATCCTGATTGAGCTGTGACCATTTTCAACTTAGCTGTTCATGCACACACACTGAGTAGTGAGGACTACAGCTTCTGTCCAAACAAGCATTCAAAATGTTAACTTTTTGTTTGTTGACTCAAGGTATGCTCTTCTATTTCAAACAAATACATGGTTTGAGTAACCTCCTGGATGAAGTGACCTTGTGCTGACCTTTCAGAGCCTAGAGGTCACTGCTTTGACCAACAGAAAAAAAAACAGAAAAGCTTTGTCACAGCCATCGAGCAAACACTGAAGGGAACAGCTGTGAGTTTTGTACTGACCATGCAAACTGCTGTAGGCTGTGTAAGGTCATTATATGATAATGAAAATCATTACAGAATTACATGGGGGTTTAGGACATGAGAGCAGCGGGGAGGGGAGGGGAGGGCCACATTGGGTTTGATAAATGGACTGTGAAGGTGCCCATCTGGCCCTCTCTATGGCTTTCTCTTCCTGCTCTTTTATCCATTCTCATCCCTTACTACCCCTCTTTCAGCCTCCTCTTCTGTTCAGTGTAAAAGCAAGAAGGCCCAAGTGAAAGATTAACAGGGTGCATACCCAACTCACCAGTGTGGAGAAGAATAGCCGCTCAGAGAAAAGCGGAGGTGTTTATGACCCAAAGCAGGGCTGGTGAATGACACCGCAGAGCCTGTCCTTAAGTCTCCCGATGTGGGCCTGTAGGAAAATCAGCAGTCATTGACCTTTGGCATCAGAATCTGTAGGAAGGCTCTGTATGTGTGAATGGACAGAGTTTAGAGGCTCCAGAAAATCGGTTGTTTGAATGTGTTTGGCTTTGTTTAGTAAAATGGTTTGAAAGAATCTTTTCTGTTGGCTTACTCTTTGCGAAAAGGATGGATTATGGAAAACAAACAACTTTTGTTTCTATAATTTAGCAGGAATTTGGTTTTATAACAGCTTCAAAGTCTGAGACAGCACATTTGGCTAAAGCAGCAGCCATGAATTGAAATGCATCATAAACTATGAAGATGTTTTGTGTGGAATATATAAAAATTTTAGGTAATATATTGCATTCACATAAAAAAAAACTATTGTTTTCTTATAAAAGAGGTAATTATTGTAGATTTAGAGGGTAACTGAAAAGAATTCTGTTTTTTTTCCCAATTAACAACACAAATACTGTTTTTTAGTTTTTTCGATTACCCTTTTTTTTCTCTTTTTTTTCTGAAATAACAAGGTACTTATTTTAGAATTACAGAAATACATTAAGTTAAAATATATAATGCTGCTGTTTTTTTTTCTAAATAATTATCATTATTTTTGTAATGGTAGCAGTATGATTCAGAAACTGATACCTTTACATTAATAAAAAACTCTGATCCTTGAAAAACACTATGTATATGTGCATATGTATCTTTTGGTGAACCTGTCAAAAAAAATATGGAGCAACAGGACTACACAAGGACTTCTGAGACCTGAATTTATAAATGTGGAGAAGATTTATTTTTGTCATCAAATGCTTGTACCATATTTTCCAGACTATAAGTCGTATAAGTAGCATTAGTCAAAAATGCATCATGAAGAGAAGAAAAACATATATAAGTCACACTCATGTATTTAGTACTCTGATGGAGAGATGATTGCCTTGTATGAAGTGGTAACACCAAGAAGGCCCACTGCGTCATTTCTATTGGCATTGCTGTTAACCAGTACATCCACGGGGGGAGGGGGGCTCAATCAGATCTGTCTTGCACTTCTCCTTTGCTAATGGTCATTGATATTTACCTGCTCTCCAGTCTCCTCCCTGCAATTTTTTTTGTCTGCTTTTGTTTGTCCCGATGTCCAGGAGAAGTAATGTCATAAAGATGTTTGTAATTTCTAACTAACTTGCAGTTTCTGTTAAAAAAGTTCCGCCATTATTATTTATTCTCCGTGTCTTACTAAAGCTACCAAATGGGTAGTAACAGCAACGTTGCCCCCATCTTTTTTCTGTGGTACTGCTCTGTTAGGTCGTAAGCTTTATAGAAACATGCAGAAATATTCATTTTGGGGGCATTTTGTTTATGTCATGTTTAGCCTAGCGCGCCCTCTCGCGGGCTGTACACGGTAACGTTTACTCCTTGGTTCACATCTGTCAGTATGTGAATTGATGTATTTTTATATATATAAGTCACACCTGACTATAAGCAGCAGGACCAGCCAAGCTTTGAAGAAATGCAACTTGTAGTTAGGAAAATATGGTTATTCTGGGATTATATTTTTTTAAACTAAAATTAGCAGTGCTCATTTGTATTCTTTTACTATGGTTTTGTAGCCTTGTACAAATGACTTTATATTATCTATTTTCATTAAATGTGTGAAGGACAAGGAGTTTACTTATACCAAACAGCCTGGTGTGTCACCCCAGTCGCTCTACACTCAGAATCTTTGGCACAGTACATCTGTTGCCTGTGTTTATTACTATCTACTACTTGTTGAGCGTTAGTAAGGTCTTTATTCAAACACAAAGGCAACATCAGCTGACATGGCAAGCGGAGCTAGAGGACATGGGAGGAGGTCCATGCATCCACAGCTGCACTCATCACTCAGCTGTCTAGCCTGGCCTATGACCCACAGAGCCTTCTCCCAGCCTCCATCGCCTTTATGTTTCCTGCCATAGTCATCCTTGCTTGTCCTCACCTGGACAGGGCACAGTTACACAAAAGGTCCAGTCTGTCATCGTAACCAAGGGTCACTGAAGACCAGTGGGGGCAATAGATCCAGAGCTGTACCCGGCCAGGGATGACCCCCCAACCCAGTGATGTCAGCTACCAGTTGCAACCCTGTGGAGATGCTTAGAGACAGAGAAAAGGGTGGAGAGGGACCTTCGTCGGCTGGAACTTCATTTCAGGGCTTGTGACATTTCTTTTGTGTTGCCCCTGACAGATCTCGCCTCAATTCCTCTGGTGGGGTGGGACACAGAGTTTGGAGACAATGGTGGTCCTTTGCCCCAGATGAGAATAGAAAATGATGCAGTGTATACAAAAAACAAAAAGAAACCTCAACCCTGTCTAATGTGACCAATGACTTTCTTATAGCCTTAGAAATGGAGGTGCCCTATTGCAGAGATTGTACTCTTGGGATAGACAAAGCTCTTAATTCATGAAGTCATAGCATTATCAGGCAAAGACTTCCATTGACTTACAGAAATAATCATTGTTCAGCTGTTACTAACAATCTGATTTTTATTCAAACCAAGAACGTCATCTGTCATTGAACTGTTTTGGGGATATTTTTTCCAAACTTATAGTAGGTGATGTATAGTGTTGCAGTAATGAATCCTAAAATACTGAATAGAATCACAAGAAACTGGAAAAAGACTGAACCTTCTAACTTGAAAAAGTTGTTAGAAACAGTTTACAGTTTTTATAGAATGGAAAAAATAACCCATAAGACAAACAGGAAAGAAAGGCTGTTTGAAAAAAGATGGGCCCCCTTTCATATGAGGTATAAAATTGACAATGTAATAAAATCAGATGAAGTGAGTTCCTTATGTTTCATGTATAGCTTAAATATGAATTAACTGCATGATATAGAAAGCCAATCTTTTTGCTTGTTTATTTAGTTGTATCTATCTGTTTTTATTTTCTTTTATTTTTGTCTTCTCCTTTTCTTTCTTCTCTTTCCTTTTCTTTTTAAGTAGCTTATATATAATTGTAAGGTTTTTTTTGTTAATTAAATTATTGTGATGTACTTTATTTTAGTGATACATAAATAATGGAAATATCCGCCTTGAATATAAACCCAATTTAATGATATATATGGAAAGTTGCTGCACTGCCATGTGTGTATAATGAATTTGGAATTGTATTATTTATCCATTATCATGATATTATGACACTATGGTTATTAGTTGTTTTTTTGTATGTATTATATTCTGTCTGGGTGGTGGTGAACAAAAAAAAATGAAAAGCGAAAAATTGTGTCAATATTGTTTTGAAACATTAAGACATGTATCAATGAGTTAATGACACCAACTGACACAATAAAGTATAAATAAAACTAAATAGACTATGGATTTTAGCTGGTTTGGTTCCCACATCATCAAGTCTGATTGATTTTTCAAACACTTTTTAGTAAAAATCTTAAGTGAGGCTTGTGATACATAAATACAAGCCTGACTGACGTTAATGGTTTTTTCTATGACATGAACTATACCAGGAATTACCTCACCACTTGGGGTCTTGAAACATTATCATGTCTGACCTAGAATGGTTACCATGTAGCAATTTGCTAACTGGGACTAAAGAGTTTGTCGTACATTAATCACTGTTATTTTTGATTGCCTGTCAAAAACCCGACCATGTGTTCAGGTCACAATATGTAGTAGAACGTGTTTAATAAAAGAGGTAAAGGTTTGAAATAAAAGTTGGTTGCTTTGCAGTGATGACAGTGAGGTCAGATCCCATTTTTTTCACACTTAAAAAAAACAAAGATTGTGTCTCGTGCCACCAGCATGAAATTCAGGGCTGTAACTTAGTTAGTTATCAGTTTGAATCTGAGAAACAACTGGATCACACAAGGCTTGATATTAATGACATTATGCATCAAAATGAATCTACACTGATCTGATTTCTTCATTTCTTGAACAAACAGCTTCACTAACAAACAAGTCTTTTGACCTTTTACAGACACATATCTAACATGACATCGCACAGTTCTGTGGGTAGTGAACCTACGGCTGTAGTTTACTGGATAATTACTGCAGAGAGGCATTTTTTAGCCATTAAAGTTACAGAAAGTATTGATAATAAGGAGCAAAGACATAAATGAGGCATCTTAAGAAGACTCAGAAACAGAAAAACAAGTGTAGACTGGGCTGATATAGTAGCTGCATGGCAGTCAGACATGATGATCAACAGTTCACAGGGAGGCACAGAAAAGAAAAAATAACCACTGCATGATTTGGCCATCTTTCCAGGGATTATGACTGCTGTTTGTTTTGATACTTGAGGATACTTGTATGAACAGGGAGTACATGCAGCGAAAAATGTCTGCTGATGGAGACTTTAGCAGGTTTGTTGATAAATGGCAGAAACCTGAAAGGAAACTGAAGGACACAAGAACATTCAGGTGACCTGTGGATGCAGGTGTTTAGGTTTTGAGAAATTCAGTGAAATACCTTGATGACTTCATAAGAACGCTTCAAGATGTTTGAGAATCAGAGGATACTTGTGGCTGATGTGTGTAAATCTGCACTCTGTGACACTCGTCATGCAGATCTTTCATGCTGTAGTGAACATTTATACTTGTATGGACCCACATCAGTGTTTTTGAACTCAAAAATCAAACGAAATATTCCAAATAAAAATGTATTTTCAAAGTAAATATTCAACTTACACGAATCATTTATTGGATAAAGACAGAGCCATGTTTTAAATAACTATAACTGAAGTTTGCTAGGATTAGCAACGACTTACAGATATATAAAACTAACATTTCAAGCCTTGTTAGAATGGGCCTCTATGAAACAGTAAATAACTATGGCTGCATATGTA
Organism: Scarus forsteni; assembly: GCA_036419115.1. Taxonomy (NCBI): domain Eukaryota; kingdom Metazoa; phylum Chordata; class Actinopteri; order Labriformes; family Labridae; genus Scarus; species Scarus forsteni. Next base: position 13,448,064 of record JAZDUH010000354.1, read on the forward strand.
GGTTTAAGGGAACCAAGGAGACATTTTTCTTTATTTAGAGTAAATGATCATTGAGTTACATGCTGGACGGAATCCTTTTTGCTGTCCAGCCAAAATGGAACATAGTGTGACATCACACAAATTGCCAGTTTTAAAGTAGAAGAGGTTCAAAATGTTAGGAACATTTAAATGAGCCATAAAATGAGTTACTCATGGTGTGATGGTCAGTGAACAGGAGCTGGATGGGCAGAGGGGTCAGAAAGTGTGTTTATAAATTCACTGCTTATTGCATTAGAATCTGCTCAATCTTTTTTTTTTGAAAAAGAAGTAGTTGAGGGAGGAAAATGTGTGTTGTTAAGTTGTCTACCTTTATGAATTTAGATTTGTGGGACACACTTTGCAGCATTCATGTGAAGAAAACCTTGACGAACAAAGATGTACTTGTTCTAACCTTTTTTTTTTTTCAGCCTTTTTTTTTTATCCAGCCACAGAGTGTAATTTCAATAATCCAAAAACTTTTGAAAAAAAAAAAATAAACAGATGCTTTCTATCAAGGGATCCAGCCAATGCCAACTTCCACGTTAGCCTGCAACATTTCATCATCCCTGTTTAAACTGAAGTAACTTACCAAAGTTGTAGTGATAGGTTTGGCATTGTAAAACCAAGGTTCTGGTTGGCTGAGTGACATGTTGTCAAGTAGGTCCGCATGATGTATTGTTTGCCTCTATGTGACAGGTTAACTAGATCTCCCAGACAGCAGCTCCATGTTTGCCTCCACATATCCCCCATAACAGCAGTCCTGTTTAGCAAGCAGAACAGACACAGCTAGCTCACTCTGTTTTCATTGGCATGAGTTGCAAGCCAAAAGTTTCGCTGGCTGCACCCTTGTTTCTCTTTACCTCAGGGTGGTTTGTGCTCAACAGTGGTGGGCAAACACCTGTGTGCGTGGTGGGTGGAACTCTTATCTCACAATCGTTTTCTCTATCTGTGTTGTCTGCCTGTACTTTGTCTTTGTACCACCTACTTTAGCCGTCATCCGCAATGGCTGTGTTTACTCGGTTTTGGAGGAGAAAACAAATAAGAACATGTCATCTGTCTCTTTCATCGTCCGCCAGCCTGTAATTAGCGCAAGCGCAGTGGTTAGCCTAAGATGCTGTCGTCTAATTTGTCTGTTTTTATCTAAAACATGTCTGTGTGGTCCCTTAGACCAGTTACATGCATGCAGCAAGTTCGCCTGTGGCCTGGGAGTTTGTGAGATATGTGTTTGTGTGTGTCTGATTGTAAATTATGAATTCCTCTTTCATGCACCCGCCCCTGTTTAGCAATCAGTCAGTTGTGCATGACATGTCCTGACCTCAGCAGAACCTCACAGCTGCTGTTGCCACAGCTATCGTCCTCCTATCTTAGGTAGCTCCCAGGCTTGAGGGTACAACTGAGTATGTCTTATTTCTGAAGGAATGTCCTTTGAACCAGGTGACAGATAATCATATTTGTGTTCATCTGCACAAACAAGTTCTTCTCATGTAACTATCCACTTACCTCTATCTTTCCTGGTGCTCAAACCAGTTTGCAAATTAAACCGTTTGAGTACATGTTTTCTCTCATTTTGTGGCCAAGTGTGGGAATAAAACATCCACAACTGGCATGGATCAACATCACTCTCTCTCTTTGTAAATTTCTCCACTTATCCTCAGCTCAGTCACAACTGCATCAAATTGCGAACAGGTTTTAATGGAAACAGTCATTTTATAATTATGCATTTCACAGTGAGTGCTTGGCAATGAAATGTGGAGCAGTGTGGCAGAAAGAGAGAGTAAAAAATGTCATTAAAAGTTCCACAGACATTAAAACACACTTGTTGCAGAGACAGTTGCCCATAAAATGCTGCCTTTTTTAATATGGAAACAAGATCTGCATTTGGAAAAGACAATGTGGTAAGTAAAAGGGTGGGGATTTGGGGGGTGTTATGGGTTTTGGGCCTATTTTTACTGGTAGTCAGGAAAACCAGGACATTCTTTCTGGTCAAACCCAACATCCCCAAGAGCTGATAGAGCATGATTGGGTAAGGATGTGTGGCAGGCATGGGAAACAAACAGCATGAACATGGTATTATGGGTAAAATGAGGGTGTACTCAAAGAACCCCTGCCAGTACTGTTTAACTCATCTAAGTCATGTTTGCTCTTGCTTTGGGTGTAACTTACAGATAAAACTAGACCTACCTGCCCTGATTTAATAGCTTCATTTGGTTGGGTCTGAAATGAAGTCTTCTGTTTGTTGTCAAAGTTGGGGTCACTTAAGGAAAAAATAATGACATTTCAAGCTAAAAAATAAATATAGAGTGATTTTACTTCTGTTTGAGATTTGCTTGAGTCATTTTTTACCTTCAATCTTTAAATAGGAGGGTAACGAGATGAACTCATTATGTAAAAACTTTTTTATCCCGTTAACAAATTGATGAACTAGTTTTCCTTTTGAGGATGTATACTGACTTAGGGCTTCTGTAGAGCTTCTGTTTACATAGATTTTTGTGGCACACATTTACAAACCACTAAGAGCGGATAAGAAACCCTCATTTTACCAACCATTCAGGATCCAGTGCTGTACTGTTATGACTTTACAGTCTTCATTTACGATCCTATTTTGTTTGCTTTTCTTCCAGCTGCTCAAACATGTATTACGTGCTATGCCAAGATGTTTGACTGACTCTTCTACATCACAAGCCCAACCGATGCCATAAACAGCATATCATGTCTAATAATCTAGAGAAACACCATTTTGGCAAAAATCACAGTTGTGATTATTATAATAGGTTTTGAGATTGTGATTTAAAAACATGATAACTCACTGAATTTAAAAAACACCACATGCTTTTACTGAACATATATGCTTTTGATACCATCATTTTAACATTAAAGAACCGGCAAAACATAAAAATATACTGGCAAAAACAGAAACACCTTAAAATATGCTAATAATAACTATGGAAAGAGAAAAAAAAAAGTTCAACATATCCTGTGGCACAATAATCTTAATCTCAATAGCTCAGTTTTCATAATACTAATTGTTAATGTGATAAGAATATGATTAATTGCCCAGCACTAGCACTAGCACAAATGGCTGCATTATACCATGAGCATGAACGCCATAAGCTATGAGCTTTCCCTTTTTTCTCTGTGATCCACAACCCCTCTACCTGACCCCCCTCTCCCCCCACACACACACCTACACCATATCCACACTTATGCACATCTTTCTCCCTCCTCTGTTAATTATAACCTACAACGCGGGAACACTTCATTTCATATCAAGCATATTGTCTCTTCAAGGCTGGCAGGCAGGTCATAAATTATCCTGAAGGTGAGGATGGAAGTTGGGGGAGATAGTTATGAAAATTTCATCTGTCTGCCGTAGCGGCCGCAGCTGCTCCTGTCACCAGCCGTGTGCTGGAGAAATTACACTAGGTCAGCGTTTGAGTGCTTGTGTATGTGTGTGTGGGGGTTGGCTTCACTTTGTGCATATTCACAGGTACATGAACATGAGTGAACTGTTACAGTGTGCTGGTATATGTAGCACAAAACCATGCCAGTCTTTATGCATCTCCACATTTGTCCCCATGTATGTGCGCGTGTGTGTGTGTCAACTTACCAGTGTGCGTACAGAGAGTTGGCCAGGTAAGACCTGCCTGTCAGCGTGTGGAACATCTCTGGCGCCCCTGTCACCCGAGGGCCCCCAGCTCTACCCCAAAGCAGGGAGGCTGGGAGGGGGGGGGGACAAGCTCACAGGGCGGTCCCCAAGCTGTCTCTGTTCATTACTGCTACAGAGATGGGACGTGGCCAGCAGGTGGCCAGACCTTTAGTCCTTGCCTACTGCGATCATCTGCTGCTTCCTCGTGTGTATGTGGGTGTGCAAATCTGTGCGAGACTGAAGACGAGTCAGAGGAAACCCATAACTTATGTATCCAAGCAGGGAAGTGCATATTTTATATTTGACCTACAAATGTGTGTTGGTGTCTCTGACAGATGATCGCGTTGAAGCCATGTGCCTGTGCATGCACATCACTTATCATTATGCTCATATGTTTACAAATGTGGAGGGGTTTCTGCATTTTGAGATACTGTAGTGCTGCTGTGGCACATTTTCAACAGAAAGTAAAGCAGCTCCTACACTCCAAGTGTCAATTAGTAAGAAAAGAAATACAAAGTGAACCCCCCCTTATCCTCTCTTGTGTCAATCTGCAGTTTCCTGCAAAAATTCTATTAGGGCCAAAGTCCATAGCTGTTAATTACAATTCTAACTAGCTTGCCTCCTGACGAATGGATGGCTTCAGCAGCGATGTAGGATAAAAGGGATATCAGCGATTTCACTTCCCTGTACAAAGGCAGCCTCTGAAATGGGTCATCAATCCCACAGTGATAAATGTCTGTTGGAGTAATGACTCTCTTATCGGCGCCGGATTACTGCAGATATTTGTAATTAGTGTAGCCACACAAGTCCCTGACAGATGTTTTTGAGCCAGCACAATATTGAAGCCTTGTTTAAGTGCTAAATGGGAACTTTAAGCAGTGAATAGGCATAGTTAGAGCTATTGTATTGCAGCAGACATAGGTAAATCCTGAGAACTGAACTCCTCGTCTGTGAGAATGTCGGTATGTGTTCCACTGTATGGATACTTTGACCTGAACCTACATTACACACAAACACATACTTGAGCTCATGACCTAATAGCTTAGCGCACAGCCTAAGGACCATCCCTCAGGTATTGAGCTCAGTCATCAAATGACTGTGAGGGCCAGGGGGCTCCTTTTCTCCTCCTGTTCCTCCACCTCCTTCCCTACCTCCTATCTCAGCCCCAGAGGTAGCCAATACTGTGCCAGGGGGAGTGAACGATTTACTTTTAACTTCCATTTCTCCTGTTTTGGGTCGAGATTCACTAGCCGCCCTGAAGTTTTTTCCTTCTTCCTTTTCTTGCAGCTCTCATGAAATCACAATGTGATGTATTCAGCCTGAGGTGTAGCTCTATTCACAATGCAGTTTGACACTACGAAGCCCTGCTCCCCTCTGCTTTCACAAAGCAACTGTGCAGACGGACTGCTGACAATTCAGTTATACCTGTACAATTGTCCTGGCCCCATGCCACAGCTACTGTCACTAAAGGTGTTTATTTTAAATGAAGATTTCAATATCAATTAAGCCCATCTCTCTCCCCCAAAACCTTTTTATGAAATGTATATGTTTTCAACAAAACTATTGCCAAGGAGCTCTTTTGTGTTTGACTTAAATTTGTTTTAACTGTTTCTCCATTGCAGAATATAAACTCACTGGCATACTGTTCATCTCCCCCCAAACCTCTACACATACACAGCCTGCCAGGCACTGACAGACGTGTAAGCAGATGCAGCCAGAACTGGTAATGGCAGGTGATTATAAGTGGCACACGTGCCAAACTAATTAAACCCCTGGGTTGACAGCAGCATTTGGTAGCACTGGCACTCTGGCATGCTGGCATAAGAATAATTGTAGCAGCAGCACATTTCACCTGCTAGACTGAAGCTAACAACGTCATTTATTTTACAGTGGGCTGTGCAGGATATTGCAGCAGCGGCTTAAGTTAGTTTGTGGTTGGTTTGACATGTATGAAATGCTTCAGCACAGATTTGAGACAACTGCATTTAGCTGATGGAGGCAAAATATGCTATTTGCAGTATTTTCATAATGTGTACTTAGTAAGATAAAACCAAATATGAATGCCATTGATATTTATTTGGAGTTCTGAAATGATATGGCAGGAACTTTTTGGTTGTTCTATAATCTCCACATTTTTGGAATTCCTGCCGGGAGTCACAGATTGACCATTCCCGTGTCCACTTTTAAATCTTTCCCGAAACCTTTTTTTTTTTTATACATCCTTCCTCTTAACAGTTAAGCTGCTTTTATTTGCTTTTGTTTCTGTACCATTTTTTACTTTCATGCATATAATTGCATCAGGGTTTATGCACATCTTTGGAAGGTCTTTTAATTGAGTGTCAACATTAGTGAGGATGTTGATTACACAGTAAAACTCATTTCCTCTCTCCCACTTGACATGCACACTCATCTGAGTCACAAAACATCTTAACATTAAAAAAATAACTACAGATAGTAATAGATAATATAATAGATGATAAAAGACCTACCCTCAGTCTCACAAGGGTTAGGTAAACACAAATAACCTTCAAACAAAAGTTAGGGAATGTTAGTTTTTATGACAAAACAGTATTGGTTATGTAACCATTACCACAACCACCGGAGGACTTCTGATCTCACCGTGTTCTAAGGGCGTTTTCACATTAGGTCCACTTGTTTCGAACCGTACTGCGGCGCGGTTCGCTATGGGTTCGCCCCCGCCCCTCCCCCGCTGGCTTGCATTCACACTGGCAATATCGAACTATGCCCGGGCCCGCTTGTGTACTTACTCAGTTTGAAACGGCAGGGGGCGATATGCACGTAACTGGTTACCAAACCTGCTACGGAGGAGAACGAAGAAGAGGCTACCATGGTAACCATTTCCTACACCAGACAACCAATGTTTACGTTTCTCTCTGTTCTACATTTTCCTTCAAATTTGTTTTTTGTATCGTGTTTGAGACGGCATCAGCGACCTTCTGGACCCTCGTAAATCATCTTAATCCTCAACCAGAATGAACAAATCAACAAATTGAGTCAGCAAAAGATCTAACCGCGGGATTAACAGGAAGTAATGCATCAAAAGTAGATCGTTTTGGACCACTTTGTTTCACACCAGTGAAACCGCACCAAATGTAGGGAGATGGAGCGGATCGAGACCACCTCTTCATGAAGGTCTCAGACCGGCTGATTTGGTGCGCACCAAAGTGCGGTGGTTGCATTCACATTGACACTGACGTACCAAATCCTGGGCCAAAACTTCTTTGGTGCGCGCTAAATGTGGTTGGTGTGAAAACGCCCTAAGTCTGCCTGAAACGCTCTCTTGGAGCTTCTGCCCATTTATGTCTCCCTTCACGTATATGGACCCAGTCCAGGCAGCGGGGCTCATGCTAATGTTAACAGTGCTAGCTTTTTGGAGCTACCCTTTGCTTCCCTTCTAAGTTCATCGGTTATCTCTCTGCTGAACATGGGCACTGGCTGCTTTGGTCAGGTGGTTACAGGTGACAGAGCTCAGTCTCTGTTTAGGATTAAAATACGTTTGGTGCTAACAATTGAATGTGTATTCCCAATGGTGATAGCTAGATAATAGATCATAAAAAAGAATATAAACAATCTTAAAACATACTCCAGAGGAAGCATTGTAAAGAACTCTTACCAAAGGTCTTGCTAAATCATATCGACTCCAGTCTAAGAAGATGACCTTCAAGATGTCATTTAAGAATGACACAGATTCATGAAGCCTCATATCTTCATAAAGGCAGACCCAGCTCTGCATGTCCCCAGATCTTATCAGGACATCGTACAGCAGGCGAGCAGACAGGAAGGAGACAAGGACAGGAGGACAAGCCTCACAGGTTTTTCATTGCTCAGGTCATCACTCCTCCAGCTGGAGGGCTGGAGCTGTGAGTCTACCTCACAGAGGTCAGAGCAATGCCAAGAGGCCAAAAACTGCACCAGGAGGCCCACCTGCAGACGTGCGTCTCTACACGTACACCTTACACACTCACACACAAATACACACACACCTGGATGGTTGAGTAAGAACTTTCACATACCTTTCAGTTCTGTGGAAACTAGTCTGGCTGTTACCAACTTGACTGATTCATGTAATTGCCTCGTACTATGCAGCAGGTGTGGCTCAGCCAGGTGCACGCTGCGCCGCTTCACACGGTGTGTGCACTTAAGGCGAGAGGTAAATCTGATACAGTATCTGTATCAGGTGTCGGAGTGAGCGCAAGGTATGTAAGGTCATGCATGTTTTGTCAGATTTATGGGCTGTGGTGTGTCATATTGTACGCCGCCATGCAATTTCCACTCATGACCTCAAACAAACATCCTTTAGTATTTGCATGCTGTAAATCACACAAGTGACAAATAGGGTACATTAGGCTCTTGCACGTTTTCCCCACAGGCTGAGCTGTCTTGTCCACTTTCACATGTTTCTTCCTTTTTTTTAAAGCAGAAACATCAGTTGCTTTAACTCCACTTACACGTTTCAGGTTTTTAATGCACATGCACAGGCTGTGCCACTCTTGATAACTGCTGTATTAAGCTGGTTGTAGAAGTGAAAATCAGCTCTTTGAAGGCACAAGTAAGTGGCCGATGGCAGCTGATAGCTCGGGCTTAGTGGATCCTCATTATGTGCTGTAGCAAGCTGATTAAAACATTTGATTTCCCTGTGTGAGTGTGTGAGTGTGCAGTTTGGTGCCTGTGTGTGTGTTTGTGTGTATCCTGTGCATGTGCATATGTGAAAGAGGAGGCCTTTGGGCTGCTGCGGTGTGTTATCTGTTTTTTCAACCTTGTCATACTAATTACAGTCCATATTTACTTACATTCTCTTTTTTGTTTTCTGCCCTCGATAGGCATCTGTGAGTGCCGCTGCCTGGGCTGTTCTCATTAACAAACTGATGATGTGTGATAGGTCTATCTAGCAATGATACAGGGAGCTTCTCCAAAAAAAGAGGTCATGATACAAATGTAGTCAAGCTTTCTGCAACCACAAAGAATTATGTTCTTGTTATCAGTGACACTGTGATTGCAGTTCTGCCAGTGAGTGTTAGTGGGGAAATATTCCATGTTCATAATTGAGCCAAGTGAAAAAAGGCATTAACATTCAATTTTATCAGAAGGTTGCTACATTTCATTATATCGTGTTAAAATGAGTCACTGGCGCTCAAATTGAGGTCGGGTGTGAGATTGTTTTAAAGTGAAAATATTTTTATTTCTCCCTTTACCCTCCTGTTGTCTGAATAGTGTGCACTCTCCCCTTGTTTAAATGGTCCAAAATGACCTGTATTTAACTTAAATCCTGAAAAAACACATCTTAATTGATCGCTTAATCCTGGATATACTGTATTTTATATTAAGATATAATTAATCTCAAACTAAGTAAATATTTGGTTTGTCCCTCTTCACTGTTCAGATAGATAACATTAATTATACCCTGAATCTGCCCTAACTCTGGTTCATTTAGTCAGATTTGATAACGGCGAGAGTATGTTTACAGCTGCTAATGTTCAATAAACCCTTTAGTTTTAAGTACTAAGTACCTCTGATCCAGCTGAATGCTCTCTCCATCCAAGACACTATGTTAGAGTTTCTGTCCATTTCAGGCTTCTTTTCCCATTCATAACTGGGATGGGATGTCACACTGGTAGGATTGGCAACAAGGCATTTCAAGCAGCTCTTGAAGCAGAAAGAGGGGTAAGTCCAGATGCTGCAGACTTTTCTAGAAGTGTCCTTTCAAGTAGAGGAGACACATTTAGCACACTAAAGGATGCAATAAACCTAAAGAGAATAATAGGGGCCCTTTAGTCTCTAACCACTTTGTAGGAGATGCTTGTGTAGAAATGTGTCATTTATTATTGGAGATGGACAAACTTTTTGTAAACTTTGTGATATTTTGTTCTAGAATTTACTGTGCAATGAGGGATTTAATCACAATCCCTTGTCTTCATCAGTCTTTTCATTTTTTGGCCTACCTGTTTATTTGATAAAGAATACAAATATCAGATAGCATGACTCTCATTAAATGAGAAGGACACAAGTTGATTACTGTAAAGGCTGAAATCACAACAGCAAAAAACTGTTTAGTCAAAAATCATTATCTTTCATTAGATAATCATTATCTATCCTATGTTCGTGATAATTTAGAGTTTGACAACCATCAGCTGAAAACAGACTTTAAGATTAAATATCTCTATTGCTTAGAAATAACCAGATCACCGGGGAGAGCAGAAAACTGGTTTAAATGTTGATACAGATACCTTAAAAATGGAAATCCATTTATTCCTTGAATTATGTTTTTAGTAACTTAATGTCAGCTCTCTAACCCTCTCAACTGGACAGCAGTCATGTTTTTTTTCAGTTAGCATGTTTTGTCTCTATGGAGCACCAGTAGAAGTAATCTTTTTTGAACAAACCAATTGTTCTGAAGTTATGAACCTCAACCAAGTGGTTTAGTTGTATTTATGGTAAAAGTAGTAAAACCGGGGAAATATTCCAAAAAGTTGGCTGGCATATTGGGCCCATGCCTAAAAGTATGAAATGAAAATAGATCTGTTAGTACTTAGCACTTTTTAAAAGAATGAAGTTTCAAGAAAATAAATATAATTTTTTAAATCTGAAGTCCTACTGATCCAGTAAACTATGATCTGGCCCATAACTTCAGGCAAGACACAAGATAAATGGTGTCATCAGTATGATTATTTTTCCATGCAGTTTGCTTTTATTGGTTTGGTGAATTTACCATGTTCAGATTACATGAATTTATATCTCAATATTTGAATTACACTGTAATGCACTTTGATCAGCATTTCTTAATTAATATTGGTCATCTTTCATTAAGCAGTGTTTAAATATTAACTTCCAGTTGTATTTGGTCTCTAATTATGCCATGATAACTTAATTCATTCAGCTTAAAGTCCACTATGTAGCCTGTGTGTAATTCCACATGTTCAATTAACAGTTATTTATTGACGCGTCTTTAGTGTTAGATATAATTTTGATTTTTACAGAAATACTTTCAAGTCTATTTAGCATTGTCCATGTAGATGTTGTCTTTAGTCCTGTCATGTTTTTTTTTGTCATACTCGAAGTTCTGTGCTTGTCTCGTGGGTAAGAACAGTTTCTGTAACTGCACTGGATTGATTGAAGATCATTGGCTTTCTAGTTTCCTTATAAAAACACAACTCAGCTGTCCTGAAGAGTATTCATTTTCTTTTTTAATGGTTTTCGTAATTTATATTTTCTAATAGTTTTGCTAGACTTAGCCCACATTGTAATTTAGATTTTAACATTGTTGATTTTCCCATTGGGGTGAGATTCAAAGCCTCACACTTTCTAGAAACAGTGATATGCAGCAAGTTTTTGACCATATATACCACAGAGAAATGGAAGACAAAGCCTCATCAGGAGCGTACAAGTCAGACACTTGATTTAAAAAAAATAAGATGGTTTACTAAACTACTTAGATTTAAAATGCTCAACAGCACCTACATCACATTACTATTCTTTTTGTCTATCTTTTGTGGTCACAAAAACAAAAAAATCAATTTAGCAATTTAGCAGCAAATTAACAATACTGTTGACTTAGCAGCCTGCTCAGCAGAAAAGTAAGTGCAAAAAAGACTCAACCACACCCTGACAGTGTCACCAGCTTTTTAGAAACACAGTTTCTGATTAACTAAATCCCTTTTCTTAACTAAACAGCAGCAACATCATTATTATGCGAGCCCATGTGTGTTAAGGACACATAGACCAACTTACAATAGGATTTGTAAATGGTTAAACTGAACAGGAAGCTCAGCAAGGATTCATGGCGGGATGTGCTGGGTAAATCACCGACAGCTGAGTTTTATATGGGAGAGGTGGGTGGTAGGGTGGTGGGATGTTTGGGGGGGTGTGAATGGTTTTATATGAGAGTGAGTGACTGATTCCCAGACATGGGGCACAGTGCATCCTGAATGGGTAAATGGCATTTTTTCAGCCGTTTAGTCTGGGAAAACATATGGTGCCATTTGGTGGCCCAGACTGGTGCACGCTGTTCTCCTGTAATTAGACTGGCCCAGCAGAGCAGCTACATAACTGCTTCATGATAACAGCCCTACTGTAGCCTACAGTGCTGCTGCCACCCAGCCCTGGCTTCTGCACAGGACCAGCACACCACATTACACATCCTGTTAACATACTGTTCGACACCAGTGAACACCAGTGACACCACAGCTTTGGCAGCTGCACATGTGCACTGAGGGCCAGATGAACTGTACAACTGTGATAGCACAGGCAAAATATGCACAGCTTCCTTCAGTTGCTCTTTACTTACTATCTGCATGAAAATTTCAGCCAGAGTAGGAAAAGCAAAAGGACTTTACTACTAGGGAATTATGCTAACATTATAATCTATTGATCTTTTTTGTGAAAGAGATAAAGGTAAGCCAGATTGTTTTATGTTTTAAACAACATCATACATTTAATTCAGCTTCAGCTGCCCATTTGTTAATGCAATGCTTAATTAACTGATTTAAAAGAATAGATGGCACTTTGAATGCTCTACATGAAAATTATATATACTGAGCATTCAGACCATTTTTACTGAGCAATTAGATTTTTTTATACTAGCACATCCACCAATTGTAGCCTAATGCACTCAATGACCACAAAATAAAGAAGGGTTAGTCTGTATGAGAAATCAATATATTCAGGGTTCCTGTGGATCCTTAAACGGAATTTATTCTTGAATTTAAGCCCATAGATGTCTGAAAAAGTTGTAAATTAATCTGATAAAGGGCTTAGATTTCAGATGGCACTTTGTTGAAGACCTTTGGGTTTTATGTATTCAGAGCGATGTAAGTCAGCTACAAAACTCATGAGAGGCATGATTTCCTCTTAGCATTTTATCACTGAAAGCCATCAGCTTTTATATTAGAACATCTCTGTTTAATGGTGGTTATCATTTACTTACTTTATAGTGTATAGAGGAAATAAAAAATAATTTAGAATATGATTTATGCTGATAGCATTAAATATCAAAAGACATATTTGGTTCAAGAATTCTTTGGGTAATTCTTTTAAAATTCCATATTGTGCAACCCAAAATCCCCCAAACACTAGGAAGACCCTCCTCTTTGTCTTGGTCCACCTTCAGAAAGTTGTTCAAACAGTAAGACGTGCCTCCTTCCCCATCTAAGAGACTCTCCCTGAGACAGATGTTTGGTCTGCCCTAAAACAGCTACAGTCAGAGAAACATATCGAGGCATGTCTGTGTGACCACATTTCACATTAGAGCACAGTACCAGAACCCAAGTGACATTTCTTCTTAATCTTATTATTATTTTTGTATGTTTAAGTTGTTATGGCTGTAAGCAAAAGTGTCTCTGTAAAATTCAGCCAGTGCAGTTTTTTTGTTAAATATATTTTCGGGGCATTTTGTGTATTTATTGATAGGAGAGAGACAGTGGATATGCTTGTGAAAGGGGGTGAGAGAGTAGGGGAAGACACTCTGCAAACTGGTCACAGGCTGGATTTGAACCCAGACCGGCAGAAGCATGAATATGAGATGTGCATGGTTGCTAACCTCTCTGCCAAACCAGCATCCCAAGCCTGTGCAGGTTTGACTTAGAATCAACTTTGTTCTTGGAATTTTGTCGTTGTCAGAAAAAGTATAAAGATATCTAGATATAAATCTTGTAAAACCTTTTCCTCGAAAGTTTTTAGGAATAATTTTATATTATTACACAGCCCTACTTCCTATCAGTGACAGAGACTGCCTCTAACAGTAGTTTATTCTGAGGAGGGTTTTTTTAATGTACAGTTCAGAAGCTGGATATGTAACTAAAAGTGTTACAGAAGAGTTAACGAAAAAGCAGACTGAAAAGGAAGTCAGTGGATACTCAAGACTTAAAAAATAAACAAACAAATAGAGGAAATATGAGTCTTAAAAATAGAACTGGCAGTTCATAATATAAATTTAATTCAGCACATATTACAGCACACTAGCAGCTCAGTAAATGCCAAGTTCAAATTTAATGAGTGCACAGCTAAGACTCTAGGTCTGCTTTTTATTTGGACAGATATTACATTGATTCAAATGTTAAAAAAAAATACCTGGTCATTTCTTTTCTTCATTATCAGTGAGGTATTTTTTTTCATAAGTTTGGCATTTTTGCCACCTCGGTAGAGCATGACCCCTTACCTTAATCACAAAGCTTTTATTTTGATTCTTTTGTCAGGGGTCTCTCTTGAATGCCTTGGTATGCACATTTAAACACCCACTGATACTATGTTTACACTGTTACCCATATTTTAATTAAAGATCCTACGCAAACCAGAAGCCCATTCTGAAGACATTGTGTAAAAACTGTATGTTACAAAGAGATCCAGCAGAATGCAAAGCATAGCAATATTGACTTCACATTTACCATCCCCTTCAGGAATGATCCAATCAAATATATCTGCACTTTGAATGCTTAAGGAACAAAGATAGACACATATTTTTGCCTTCCTTTTCATTGTTATTGTCTTTTTTCCTTTCCCTTTTCTTGTGATCAGTCCCCACCCTCCCTTCATCAGGATCAGGGCAGCAGATTGTGGGTCAAAAGTGTGGGTTGTGTTGGCAGAGCTGTGGGGGCGTCAGCTGGGCTGTTGTCCTGTCAGGGGAGAACAGCCTGGCAGCCTGGTGGGAAGGCCCTGTTAAAGATACACTGCTGGGAATCGGACTGAGCCGGGGCCTGGTCCAAACCACACAAACAAATACACACACTCTCTCATGTCAACACAAACACACAGAGGGAGAATGATAGGGAAAGTAGTGGGGGTCGTCCAAACCAGGGATAAAGACATTTTCCCCCTAATTTATAAATTCTGACACCACCAGTCTGTCCTCACCTCCTTCCTCATCATCATCATCACTCTGATACACTCATGCGCTCTCACATAAACACACATGCTGGTGCTCGTACATGAGACATGAGGCTCAACTCTTGAGTCTAAACGTGGATTTACCCTCCACATGGATGCAGAAGCAAAGGGGGAATTGTTTTTCTCTCAGTAATATGTAGTTTACAGTAGTTTACATGTAGTTTCTTATATATCATTTGAAAACCTGATCAATTATTGAGAAAAAAACTTGTATCCCTATTTTGACTAAAACTAGGATTGTGATTATGAAACACAATTACCCTTTTGTTTTACAATATGTGCATCACATGTTTGTTTATTGAAATGAAACACTGATAACATTTTAAAATCCTGAAAGCTTTGTGAAACAAGAAAAAATGAAGATAAGTAGACAAAACAAGGGAATCTGAAACTTTTACAGATCTTTAAAAATGATTTATAAATTGGGGTACAACAGAAAATATGAATAATTTCCCACAAATGACAAAAGCAGTGTAACACAGTGTAGAACAGTAATTATTCAACACCAATTAGTGAGGTTCTGTCATTGTATGAAGCCAAAATGGGACTGAAATGTAATCCTTAAAGCCCTGCTTTAATAATTAGTTCATTTGCAAAATCATGATTCTGATTCTTATTCTGTGAAGCTTTCCTTTCGAAGGTGAACATATTTCAGTGTATATCATATTTTTTTATTTTTCAGGCTTGCATTCTTTGTTGTTGTTCCTCCGCCAGTGATGGAAAAGGCCTATAAGAAGTATGCACATAACATCACAGTCAGCGCAAATGAATTTGAGTGTCACTCACTGGGAGGCAACAGCATAGACTGCAATAAAATCCATCAGCCAAACAGACACAGAATACAAAAGATCGTGTTTACATGCTAGCAGCAACATAAAACCCAGAGAAGTCCAATGTCTAGTTTGGCAATAAACAGTCTTTAAATAGTTAAGCCAATAGACTTAAAGGATAAGTTCGGTTTCTGCAGCTTTCACATTGTTTATAGAATGAAGAAGAACAATATACTCACCCAGAAGGCTTTCCTGATCCAAACAGTGCTTCGAGAGATATTTAGATCCAAAATCGATTGGCGGTCATCCGTATAATGGTAGCACATAGGGCATACAGCGCCGCTCCTAAAACTGCATTAATCGTCCAAAAACTCATTAGTTTCACCAATATTTCATCATGGTCCACTCAGGCTACTCCTCCACGACAGTCTGTGTTGCTCCAGACATGTTGTGTGACTGTACTGACCTCTGAACTGAAGAAGAAGAGCGCTTGCCTCCGCACATGCGCAGTGCGGCTCATTGTTTCAGGGGAAGACAGCCGGCTACACAACAACTTTCTTCTTCCAGTTTTGTTCAAAATGGACGAATATCTATCGGATGAAGATGTTGTGGAGGAGAACTTTGAATATGATGGGTGTCCTTACAGTTTCGAGCCAGAGTTTACAGATGAGGAGCTCATCGAAAGGAGGACGCGGAGGCAGCGCTCCAGAGAGTACTGCGCATGTGCGGAGGCAAGCGCTCTTCTTCTTCAGTTCAGAGGTTGGCACAGTTACAAAAACATGTCTGGGGCAACACAGACTGTAATGGAGGAGTAGCCCTAGCGGACCATGATGAAATATTGGTGAAACTAATGAGTTTTTGGACGATTAATGCAGTTTTAGGAATGGCGCTGTATGCCCTATGTGCTACCATTATACGGATGTCCGCCGCTCGATTTTGGATCTAAATATCTCCTGAAGCACTGTTTGCATCAGGAAAGCCTTCTGGGTGAGTATATTGTTCTACTTCATTCTATAAACAATGTGAAAGCTGCAGAAACCGAACTTATCCTTTAATGCCAATTGATGAAATAGTTTAATTGGTATGACTTTCATTCGGCCACATTTAAAAAAACAAATGGGAGGAAAAAATAGTTCAATGGATGCTAAAACCTCAGAGGATACATTGATCTTACTGGATAAACACAAAGTGACACAGATGCAGAGTTAGAGGACATCAGATGCAGTATTGCAAACAGCACTTAATGGCTCCAGTAGTTTAATTTAGTCATCTTTACATGTAAATCAGATTCGAATCTAAATTCATGTAATGGACATAATTAAATATTGTTAGGCTCTTTGAAAATGATTTTAAAACTTTGAGACACTCTTCAGATGAATTAAAGCCATTCACCATTTCTTACCATTGATATAAATTACTTGTGTTCTCAGCCATGCAGTGAGTGAGTGGAACTGACAGTCTGTTAAACTAATTGTGATGTCAATGCATACCGTCTAGTAGCAGGTGTGTAGCTGTACCCAACATCACATGCTGTAACTACTTGAATGGATAGTGGAGGTCCCCATCACCCCACACTGTCACTCCTGGGGTCCAGGACTGGAATTTTGAGAACCTCTGTTTCAAGAGATGATGTGAAGCATTGTTGGGTACTTCGGTTTTTATCTTTCCGACCTCCTGTTCTTCTGTGGTATATCGTCAGGAAAACCAGAAGCTTAATTTTTTTCTCGATATGATTGCTATTAGCTCAATGGGGAAAGAGATCCTTTCGCTTAAAATCAGTCTGAACATGTGCATATGTGCTGGTTGTGCTTTATGTGTTTTCTATGTATGTGTGTTTATCTCTAAACATTATTTGAATATTTCAGTGGCTGTAGAGGACTTTTAAGGGTAACCATTGTCACCTTTCTTTGCATATCCAGGACCTAATATGTGGAACACTCCCCCCTCATGCATGCATACAGTTACATGCATCTCTACCTACTGTGTGGGTCCAGAAGGAGCTGATGGTGTGGCATGCTATTCTCTTGTTGTCTGTTTAGCAAGTACAGCATCTGAGAGCACTGCCAGATTTGCATATGCCGCCATGTATATTTCAGCAGCGTTTAAGACACACATCACCAGCAGTGAATTATGCATGGGGCTGGTACAGTGGAGGTGCTTGTTTCATGCACTTATGAAGGGGATTTGAACAGTGTTTCCTTCTGCTCATGACGCTCACGGCCCAAGGCCCATTAAAAGCGCATAGAGAAGACAGCCTCTAAATGGACTGGTGTTGCACGTCGTATTCCCTGCTAACAAAGGGGGGCCTGGCATAGGGAACAGCGTCCGACAGGTTCTGACAGCCAGGTAATAGGATTCCCACCTCTCCAAAGGGACTGACTGAGGTGCTGTTGTAGCACCTTGTAGACCATTCTGTCTTTTAATACGTGAATGTGCATGTGTGTTTGTTAAATGCGGTGCTGTGGCAGAGATGAGTGACTGAATAATTCAAAACTGGCATGTCTCACAAAATGATGCAAACCCGTGCATGGATTGTCAGTGGGAGGAATAGAGTGTTGCAGTAAAGACAGCCTAAAAGGCTCTTATGCATTATAAACAAGCCTTTTGAAACTGTTTTCTCTTATGCAAATGGAACACACACAGCTGTAAAAAGCTTAATATGAATCTCTCCCTTTCACTGCAAATCCAAATGAGCCATAGGCCTGTTTATGTTTATATTGTGTATAAGACAGCAGGTAAAGGGGAATAAAGGCTTGTTGGAAAGACACTACTATTAATGTATTCCTCCAAAGATAACCCTGCACATACTGATTTTGTCAGACTAATGGAAGTGTTGCCATCTGTATTTTCTTTTTCTTCTTTTTCTTTTTCACAAGGAAACACTACTGTCAGTCTATATGCAATGACATATAGGCTGACATTTTGGTTTACTGCACTTTGGATGTGTGTTAAATGGTTACATTGGTCTTCCTCCCACATCTCTCTGATTGTCTTACCTGGTGGACCCAGATGGACAGACTATCTGGGAAAGAGCCCATCAACAGTGTTTGGAAATGGACAGAACCTTTCAAAAGCAAATTTGGCAGATGATTGGATGACCGTTCAGTCAATCACATTCATTACAGAATGATCAGATCATTTAGTAGGCACACAATACTGTGGTGAAAGGACAAAACATAGCACTTTTTTGAAACAAACTCTCAGCAAAAAATGTCATAGTTTGAGTGAAAATTACCTTCCTATAGAAGTTTGTAGTGTTGTATAGGCCTGTGCTCAAAATATCGATACGACAAAATATCATCATGCACACCTTGGGGATACATGTATTGATACAATTCTGCAGAATTGATACGGCCTCAATGATTGGACAGTTGTTGTAAATACACTTTGGGTAATATTAACAATGGCACAGTTCAAAGTAGAAGCCAAGCTACATCATGAAACACAGTTCCAAATTCAAACTTAGGTGTCTACCATCTTTGGGGACCTTAATTAAAGTTCTTAAGTTGTAGAGCCATTTAAAACTCGTCCTTTTTCTTTTTGTTCTTGTAATAAAAACAACATTGCTCCACCTCCATTAAAAAAAATTTGTTCAACTTTACTCTGAGCAAACAACCTGAACATCTCGTTCGACAGTTCACAGAAACTGTGCTGTCCCAAAAAGATCCTCTGCCTTTGCTCAAACTGCTTTTTCATTCAAAACCATTAAACAATGGAATCAGCTCCCAGACAGTCTGAAATGTTCTGTAGATTTAAACATTTTTTCTAGAAATCTAAAGAAATATATTCTTGATAACCAACTGTGTCAGCATCAGTCCGGTTGATTTTGTATATAGGATTTGACACTGATGTATATTAATTTTAAATGAGCTAATGTATTGTGTTTTGTAATAGTTTTTAACATAAACAGCTATGTAATTGCATTGAGATTGTTGTGAACCTGCCCAGGGACTGCAGATGGAAATTAGCATTTGCTAAATCTGGTACAAAGCATCTTTTCTATTGAAAGATTAATGTATTTGTACATGGTCCCTGTCAAATAAATCAATAAACTTTATAAACTTTAAGTTGCTGGGAATTCTGTGAAAAGCGCAGTCAATGTTCACA